>OY757933.1:48675892-48890892 GCA_963585895.1 Sepioteuthis lessoniana
TCAAATTCTCAAGCGCATTTTGATTTTTAGGGTTTTGTCTACCGTGCTGCAAACAAGGTATATCTCCCAAAATTACACGAACATATATTCCTGCCCAATAGATTCCGTTCCTAAAGCAATCGCCAATGGCTTCAACTATACCCTCTTGACGACATCGAAATCTCCTACAAGCTTACTCAGCTGTCTCCTCATCTAAATTAGTTAATGATACTATTATCCTTGCCTTCAGTGCATATACTGTCATACAGGAGATTTCGTTTGTCTACTGCTCAACCATGCCTACGTCCGCATAACCAGGGGAGAAAAACAAAAGCATGTTCTGTCGAAGTGTGTTCAAAAGTTTTGGCGGCGTAAACTTTTGATCTTGTCCTTCATTGCCTGTGATTAAAAAAAAATATCATCTTTTACGAGAAATACCGAATGTCTTCATGCGCAAAACAGCCTGAAATGAAAACTCAGAGGTTTCATGTTCTTGGAAATCGTTTGGTTTTGAATTGGTTGTTTTTTATGGCATATCAACCATTGTAGGTTTATTTAATGCCAAATCCAGTTTAAATATACTTATTGAATAAATATATTACTTGTAAACACATTTTCTTGATAATATTCTTAAACAAGCGTGAGCTCTTTTTTTCACACTGTTACAAGTACTGCGATATAACTGTCATAATTTAACATCAATCATTTGTTTTTACACGACGTTTATTCTGTTTGACTTATAGATAGGACCCTATGAGGTGCTACCACTATAGGACAAAATGGACCTGGGAGCAATGGCAATTAAGGGGTAATCTGTATTCCCAAAATCTTCAAGCTGAAGCCTTGCTATCAGCTAGTTTTGTATCATACCCAAGACACCTTGGCTAGAGACGTGACCAAGTAGCTTTAATTGTTGTCATTCATGGTGGAGATTTCATTAAGAAACCCCAATGTTCCTTTCTTAGTAGAAGATTCAGAGTGAGACTTTTGAGTTGCCTTACATTCATAATCACCACAGGGCTCATAAAACTCTTTTTGAATCCTCTACACAGTGCCCAGATTGGCATACAAGCACTCTGAAATCTTCCACTTTTAATGTCAAAGAAAAACAGCATACCAGTTGTCTAAATTTCTGAGACAAAGCATGATGATTTTTATCATTAAGGGTTTTTTGGACTACAGTCTTCATCTTTATTCTTATTTCCACAACATTTCGGCCGATATGCTCCGGCCTTCTTCATGTGTTTGTCGAAATGTTACACTATGTGTCCTGCTGGACACAGTTTAACGGTTGTAGGCGTTGGTTCCCCAAGTTTCTCAGGCGACAATCATCTGGAGGTTGCAGGTTCAAACTTAACTGCAGGTGAGTAACAGTACATGAATTCTTAACACTTGTAATCCGGTTATGGTTTACGGAATTAGGACAGGTGACACCCGCGGATTTAATGAAGGACTTAGTTCAAAGTTCCGTGTAGGTTCCCGAGTTCGACAAACACCTGAAGTAGACCGGAGGACCTATCGACTGAAACGTTGTGGAAATAAAAATGAAGATGAAGACAATAGTCCGAAAAAAACCGTAATGATAAAAAGAACAGCATACAGTTTCTAAATTTCTTGAGGAATGAATTACATCTTGGTGCAACTTTCCTCAGACAGTGCTCAACAGATTTTACTTTGCTGCACAGTAGACAAAACCTGAAACAAACAAAACCCATGCGCAATTTTGATTATCTAATATGTCGAAAATTCACCCATCGTTTATTTTATATGCGTACGTTGATACCTTATTCGAATTAGATAAACAGATATATATATATATATATATATATATATATATATATATATATATATATATACCTGCTGTCGGTTTCATCATTTCTTTTGTGATATATTCCAAAATAAAAGGACCCATAGAATATCATTGTAGATCTTTATCAAAACCAAAGGTAAGCATCTGTTATAGAGTTCATATATATATATATATAGAATCGGGTCATTGGCCTAATGAAAAGAGTGTTCGCCAATGGCCCGGGAGACCGGGGTTCAATCCCAGGTCGAATCATACCAAAGACTCAAAAAATGGTACTTAATCCCACCTTGCTTAACACTCAGCACTATAGGGTAAGGATCAAGGGTAAAGTGGAACAATCCAGTGAATGGAGTTGCGCCCCCCCCTACACCTAGGTGTAGTAGCTATAGAAAAGGGAGCCTTCGGGTCACCCTCGACTAAGGTCGCCAACTTTACTTACTTTATATATATAGTCATCCACAGACAGATCTGTTTCGTTCTATCAGAACTCATCAGAGTGGCTTTTATATATATATATATATATATATATATTGAACTCTAACGGATGCTTGCATTTGGTCTTCATAAGATCTACAATGATATTTTATGGGTCATTTCATACACACACACACACACACACCTCCCCCATGGGGGTTGAGCACTCTGGCGAAGGAATTGTCGGCCGCCCTTAGCGTAATGCAAAGCTCTTCGTAAGAATTGAGCACTCTGGTAGCCGATAGGGTATTAAAAATGTAAACAAAGGCTGCTGCTGCTGTTGCTAAAAATAAAATACCTTAAAATTCCCTTAGCCAACGTAGTCCGCTTGTAGCTGTGTGGTCTGAAACCTTAATCTATCGTAAAGTTAGACGGGTTTCGATCCCGGCTTCGAGCGTCCTGCGGGTCTAGCCACACTGAAGAGTTCTGATAGAACGAAACAGTCTGTCTGTGGATGACTATATATATATATATATATATACAAAAACGTAAGTAATTAAAAAAACATTCACACTACAAACACTAATAAATTAAAACCACATTTAATACCCATTAATAAAACCTAATGCTAAATATGTTCTCAGACGAAAGAAAAAAGCGAAACACACACACACACACACACATATGTATACATATACAAAAAAAAAAGAAGAAAGAACTACTGGTAGATTTAAACCAGAAAATTCCTCATGACACACACACACACACACACAACTATAAACATATCAAATATCAAAGTCGGGTAAAGCCGACCAAAGTAAACATACTCAGGAAAGAGGAGCAACAACCCCAATATAAACCAGCTTGACCAACCAAAGGTCATTTATACTGGAAACAAGAGTGAGTTCAAGTCTCATTGAGTACCCTATTAAAAAGGCCTTGTGCCACATAGGTTCTCTGAAGAAAGCAACATGCTGGAAACATGCATATATATAACGCGTATATATGAACGAAATAAATAAATTAAAAAAATACAAATATGTTGGTGGACATTCTTTTTTTAAATCATAACATACCCTTATTATTTCTTTGCACCTACAACAACCATCTTTATATATATATATATATATATATATATATATATATATATATATATTGTCAAAATCAGATAGACTGTGTTGTTATATCGCAACTGTTCAGTGTGACTAGACAAGCGAGACGCTTCAAACTGGGATCGAATTCTGGCAGTCGGATATCTTACACCAGACCCATCGTCATTCTAAGCAGTCGCGGACGAATTCTTATATATATTTTTTTTTTATATATACATTATCAGCTACTGTGAGGGTTCAAATCATGAGAAGATCTATGGTGTTTCAGCTTCAGTGGAAGCCAGCAAAAATATATATATATTTATTTATACGTCTCTTTGTCAGTGTGTGTGTGTGTGTGTGTGTGTGTGTGCTGGAAAACTGTATTTTAATTGGCAACTTTGTTAAGAATGCTATTTATGACACATTATTGTTGTCAAAAGTAAAAATATGTTTCTACGGATTTATCGCTATACGGAATATAATCACATTTATCAAAGATCTGCTGCATTTTCTTCTGGTAATTGTTTTTTGCTTTTTTTTTTTTTCATTCTTCTCAACTTCCAGTAATTCTTCCCTTCAGTTTTTCTATCATTCTATCCCAGGCAATTCTTTCTTTATCTCTTCATTTCTTTATTTATTTTATTCTTTTATTTCTTTTATTTATATACCAGCCACATTTTTTTAATTGTTGTCTTGTTTCTTTGTTTCCTTTATACAACTATTTCAGTAAATTTTTCTTCCCTTCTCTCTTTTTTCTTTCTTTCTTTCTTTCTTTTTCTTAATGTTCTTTCCTTCATTTTTTTCTTTTTCTCTTCCCATTTCTTATTGTTATTTATCTAACTTGTTTCTTTCCTTTCTTATCTATTGATTTTCTTTCTTTCATTCTTTGTATTTTAATCAATTTTTCGATTTTCTACTTGCTTGTTTCTTTCTTCAGTCAATCCTTCTTACTCATATTTTCTTCGATTCGAGCAATTATTTATTTTTGTGAGTATCGTACTCCTAAAGATAACAATTCCTATGCGACACCATAAGTATATGTGACTATAATCATGTATCTCTCGTGGTGTAATGGTTGTCGTCGTAGGAAATGGACACGGCGACACAAGTTCAAATCCTGGGCCAGGCTAATTGCATTTCACATAGTACTAATACCCTTGGGAAAGGTATGAATCCAATTATTCTCCCTCCAGCTGTTGGTAAATAGTAACGAGTATCTTGCATATGACGCTACAGTTTTGGAGCTCGAAAGAAGGTGGAGTACCTCTTCATTACCATTACACCTAGATCTACTCTCTGGATTGTGTAGATTTATTTAACTATTTAAATGTGTGCAACATAATGATGATGATGAGATATATACCAAAAATCCATTATATTTTATGTTGTGTGTGTTTTTTTTTTACTTCATACTTAATATTCATTATTCAGCACATCGTGCAATATAATGATTATATTTGTAATTACTAATCATTTCTTATATATATATATATATATATGATTTTTTTTTTGTTTAATAGAACATAAAACGTCAAGGGTTAATCAAAGCCATCTTTGTGGAAAAACATTCGTGGTTTCTATTTAGCACATTAGCCGCTGATTACGGGGATACTTACCTTACCCAAGGAAAGCACTCACTTCAAACGATTTAAGTTAGTAAAGTTCGCGACATTAGTTGAGGGTGACCCAAAGGCTCCCTTTTCAATAGGGACTACTACGAGTGGTCGGGGAGGGTGCAAGTCAATGCCTTAGATTGCTCCACTCTAACTTTGACCAGTAAGCTGGGGCTGTAGAGTACAATGACTGCACCTCTGCAGAGACGTAAGACACCCGACCCCAATGAGTGTCCTTGATATTACAATAAAAAATCTCATGGTGAGATTCCAGTGATGCTGGAGCTTTGGGGAATGCGGAGCACCCCTTCATTGCCATTGCTCCCAGGTCCACTCTTGCCCGGAATGGAAGCACCTGATAGGGCCCTATGTATAGGTTAAATAAAATAACTGGATACTTATGCTAAGGTGAATTGTTTGAATTAGAACCGTTTGAATAAACTGAATAGTTTGAAATAGAAATGCTTCTGACAATTAAACCGTATACACAGGCTACAAAGAATTGTTTTAAATAGAACTGAATATTTGTTTAAAAATGGATTTCGCATTAGATAACCTACAAAGGTTGAAAAGCCATAAAATCCAAAACCAACACCCACTTTACCTTATATTGCTGAGCGTTAAGCAAGGCAGCATCAAGTACCATTTTTTGAGTGCGTGGTATTGTTCGACCTGGGATTGAACCTCAGTCTTCCAGACCATTGGCGAACCCTCCACTCATGTAGCAGACCATTATAATAGGTATTACGCTACGGTAACTCTCTCTCTCTCTATATATATATATATATATATATATAATGGAGTCTTCGGCGGATCTTGATATATGAGTGCCACCTAACAGCTGCGTTAAGCATGTCAACTATTGAAATATCTACATAGATGATAATTTATTACTGGTTAAATATTTTGTCTCACCATCAAGTTTATAGATAATCTAAATATCCCAGTGTGACCTCCTATTTTCACATAGATGGAATAAAACGAGGAATTCTAAGCATTTCCCAAGAGCAATAATTGTTGTATATTGACCTACGACCCGGCCGGGCTGTCAAAATAGGAAATGCACCTTTGTAAATGACAGGTGTATCCAGTCGATCAGGATATTATAACCTTGACCGTGGATGCGTTTAAAATAGTCCAATTTGTGACACCAACAAGAAGGTGAGCGTGAACTATTATATTAATATGTGAAGACAGGAAGTCAGTTAGTTTGGAGACCAGACCCGTTGGTGACAAGATGCCGTAGAGAAAACCAGCAACCAGCAGAGAGCTGGGCCCCCGGGCCTTCGGTTGAGCAACCCTGGAGAACGACACCACGCTGATGGCCATAAGAGTGGGGGTCAATATGTTGCAGTTCTGTTCGGTCTCCAACTCCCTCTCACAGACAACCTTTCAAATAAAGTGAGAGGTATATTTTTCTAAAAGACTGTGTCGCTCGTCGTCTTTATCGTATCGTTGTGTTCTGCATGCATATGTAGATGTATGTGTATTATGTGTTTGTATAGTTGGTCATGGTTATAACTATTCAATGTCATGTTCATCAAAAATGAATTCATGTACATACTAATAATCTGTTGCTTCAAACTTGTCTATTCAGTTGCTTTCTTTTATTGTGTTGTTTCCGTGTGAATAAATAAAAAGAATAAGCTTCGAAGTGGCACTTGCACACCTACTGGTATAATGGTGAGAGAGTTCGCCATGGTCCAACGTTTCATTCCCAGGTCGAATCATAATAAAGACTCAAAAAATAGAACTTGATGCTTCTTTGCATAGCACTCGGCAT
Source organism: Sepioteuthis lessoniana (assembly GCA_963585895.1). NCBI lineage: Eukaryota > Metazoa > Mollusca > Cephalopoda > Myopsida > Loliginidae > Sepioteuthis > Sepioteuthis lessoniana. Next base: position 48,682,586 of record OY757933.1, read on the forward strand.
TTTAAGGTACAGATCAAAAGTAAGGGGAGCAATCCAGGGAAAGGAATTGCACCCTCATTTACTCCTCCGTGTAGAAGCTATTGAAAAGGAGCATTCGGGACGCTTTTGACTACAGTCAGCCAAATTACTTTATATATATATATTTGTGTGTGTGTGTGTGAGTGAAATATTCATGGCTGTGACCTAATGAGATTCATTTTTCAAGATGGTCCTTCTTGTTTCCCGCACACTTCTTCCATCAATGTTGCAGTGATTAGATCCTACTGGTAAAAAAATTATATATATAAAGAGAGAATGTTCACAAGTGGATTAGGAAACCGGGGTCCAATCTCCGGTCGAATTATACCAAAGACTCAAAAAATGGTACTTGATACCTCTTTGCTTAACACTTAGTATTATAAGGATCAATGCTAAGTGGATCAATCCAGGGAAATGGTTAGCACTCTCTTCTACCATTGGTGTAGCTGCTATTCAAAAGGGAGACTTCAGGTCTCCCTGTACTACGGTCACAAAATTTACTTATATATATAGGTATATATGCATATGTTTGTGTGTGTGTGTATGTGTGAGTAAGTGTATATGTGATTTTCGATTTTCTGTCCTTATTCTGTGTCTCTAGATCTGAATTGATGACATCCGTCCGCTTGTGAAGTAATGAAGCTTGGCACTTAACGAGACGTTATTGCCGATTGCTTTCGTCTTTTTTTTCCTGTTGTAATTTCCAATGTCTTGCGTAGAAGCGGGTACGATATTTGTCATGTACAGCCGTTGGTTATAGCATCGTTTCTGTTAATTGTTATGCCGAGGGCAAATGAGGGTTATTAAATGAACTCACTTGTGGGATTATTTTCACTTTGCTTTGATTCGTTCACGGAGCTGAATATTCTTCTTTATTGTATATTATTTTCTTTTTATATTCACCTTCTTCAGTTCTTTCGACGCGATGTACTTTGGAAGCTTTTTTTTTAATACCATACCTTATTTCTGTTTGTTTTTTTTTTGTATTATTTCTTTTTTCTAATGCAATATCATGAATTAATGAAACGTCTTGAGGTAATAATTGCTGTATAAAGTTCTTCGACTACGCATTTTCATTATTCCGCGCAATATTACAGTCAGTATCTTCATACATAATTTTCAATTCATAATGTTTTCGCTGCTAGATTTTCCGTCGTTTGTGCGGAATGTGCTATCTATGATCTTTATTTTCGGTTTCTTGGTCTCTTTCTATAATGGCATATCAACCTTCCTCTGTTATTTACTGCCAAAGCAATGCTGTCAAAAATTCGGTTTCTTTGTTTAATAGCATAAAATGATGCGGAGTTCATAACTTTCATTAGGGTATTTGTCCGAAAGGCAGAAGCTTTAGGAATGTGGAGTCCCCTTCATTGCCATTAGTCACGGATCCATTCTGACCCATATATAGGAGTCGTCAGTGTCCTATCTATGGGTCAAGAACTATTAAGGGAGGGTCGGTCAAGACACTTAAGGGAGGACCAACAGGTGATGAAAGGACAGATGTGCGGAGGCCTGTGAAGATGAATATGCACCCTTTCATATACTAGGACCACTGAGATGCTGATTTCGTCTGGGAAAAAAAACCCTTGCTAGCACAGCACCTTCTTCAAGGAGAAGATAACTGCAAAAGCAACAGGCGAATCCTTGTTCCTCCTTAAATAAGAAACCATTTTACCAGTACCAGCAAATGTAATATATTGCTTAGCTGGTGACGATGAACTTAGCAGATTCGATGCGTTCGCAAGGTAACATCAATAAAGTGGTTTCAGAGGAATGAGAAAAATGTAATTTATTCCCAGTGGATAGAATGAGAGATGTTTCCGTTCGCTGATAAGATCAACAAAATACCGGAAAAAAACGGACGTATGTAAGTTCCAATAAACCGCCATTAACAGAAAATGGTCTTGAAAGAAAATATAAGGTCTTTAATTTTGGACTGAAGGCAGAGACTCTCTGGTCACTCAAGCAGACCTATCAGCTCCCCGTGTGTGTGTTCTCCGGTCGTTGCACTACTTCACAAAAAGGGTCCCCGCCATAGAAGAAAGATATATGCCAACTCTCCCTGACTTTATTGCTACTAGACACAATTGCCGCTGTCGAAGAATAAAAATATAGATTATATTTTTTTTATATCTACGAGTCCTTCGTTGTTTGTCCAGCGGTGCAATGTAGGACACAAAATTTTACTCCAACAAATAAAAAATACTCATATTGGTGAGACATCGCTTAAAATAAAAAGGGCAAACAAATTTGCCCTCTCAACGTAGAAACATGGAATATTAAAGCAATAATAAGAACAATACTGGATACGTCCAAAACAAACCAACCCGAAAAGAAGGAGCGCTTTAATATCAAAGGAGCTACAAAAATATGACATTGACATTGCGAAGTAAGGTCAGATTCGCTGAATGAAGCAGTTTCAGAGTTTATTCGGGCTACATCTTCTCTTTGGGCGGGAAAATTTTTACAGACCGAAGTGAAGCTAATGTGGTTTTTGCGGTCAGGAATGGTTTCTTTCTAGTGTATGCCAAACCGGTAGGTGACAGACTCATCATGCTGAAGTTTCCATTATCCAACTGAAGATATCATACTATGATCACTATTTAGGGCCTGACTATGACCTAAAAACAAGAAAAAAATAAATTCTTTTTATGGCCAGATACACCGTGCTATCCATAATAGAAACAAAATCGCCCTTCTTCAAGATATCAGCGCTTGATTTGGCTAATCACATTATTTCTGGCTGACGGTTCTCGGTATGTTTGGAACAGATTAAAAAAAACCCAGTAGTATCGCTGCTATAAATTTGCACAGAACACCAGTTGGCCATTACAAACACATACTTCAAACACAAGTAAATCCAAAAGATCTGGATGCACTCAAGATTCCAACTCTGATACTTTACAGATTATATCATCACTCTGTTGCGTGATAGGTCAGTGCATCTTAACACAAGAGCTATGAGAGAAGCCAAAACTGCATACTAGGTATAGCGTTCGCTCGCATATTTCTCAACAGACTATCGACCCCAGCAGAGAATTTCCAGCCTGAGAAACAATGCGAGTCCACGCAAACTTGCGAAAAGACGTACATGATTTCCTTGACACAAATACAGGAGATATACACTGAACAGAATATTCCTCACTACGTGATATTTGTCAATTTCTTAAAAACCTTCGTAACAGTAAGCAGGGTGGGGCGCAATGGAACATCCCGGGGAAACGTGTATTCTGACCACTACATCTAGCTTATAGGAATGAAGGCCTTAGTAAGCTTAAGATGGCTTGCAAGCTATTTGTGAACCAAGTTGAACAGAGCTGTGTTCTTACTCCAACAAAGATCTCGATTTTTCTTTCTATGGTCTCGTCTGATGCGTTCACTGATTCCTCTAAAAAAATATTAGCCCAGTCGGGTATGGCTGTAGAATACACCGACTGCATTTCTGCAGAGGGCTAAGACACTCCTAACGAGTCTCCTGGATATGACACTAAGTAATTTGATGGAGAGGAGCCAGTACTGCTGGAACTTTAGGGAATGCAGAGTAGCTTTTATTGTCATCACTTCCGGGTTCACTCTGAACCGAAGTGGTTACATCTGATTGGGTTGTATCTATAAGTCAAATGGAACTAAAGTTTGTTCTGAATTGTTCAAAAGAGAACTCTTTTGCCATTTAACTGTGTATAAACAAAAAAAAATATACTAATACTAAACTGAATTGTTTGAAATAGAACTGTTTATATGTATGAAATGGATATGTCATTAAATAACCTACAATGGTTTAGGGGTGTCCTCATGGTTTAATGGTTAAAGTGACGGACTGCGGAATCGTAGTAAGCGAGTTTGTAATCCAGTCGCGCTATTACGTTCACTTTCGGGCAAATAGCCTTGGGAAAGGTATGAACTCCCTTATCCTCCCTGCTATGGGTGAAATAGTACCACAACTGTTCTTCTAGGAGAATGGCTTTGCCATTAAATAACCAAAAAAGAGTTGATATGCCATTAAACAAAGAAACCAAACCAAACCTATAATGGTTGATATGCCATAGAACCAAACCAAACCAAACCAAATCAAAACCAACGGAGTATGGATATCGAGTTGAGCGTGGGGGAAACCTGTTAAATACCAGTCAAATTAAATCTGCAAGAAAGAACAAAAATGTTCAGGCACGCAAGCTCATGTTCGCTTATGAAACTGCCTTCGAAGCCCAGAGCCAACAATATACAAAGGAAAGAACCACCTGTCATTTGGCTTAAAGTAGCAAGTTGAAGGCTAAGTACTAAACCAAGTAACTAAATCAAATATCGAGTCTACAGAATCACCAAAAACGACGTACAAAATTCGAAACTAAATACGTGAATGTCATTGTTTCCAAGGCCTTTAGCCAACTCAGGAAATGAGTCTGACTCAACAAAGACGTCAATAAAAAAAAGGGTGTAGAGAATACTCAGACTGCACCTCTGCGGCGGGGTACGATCCCCAAACGAGTGTCCTGGATACACATTAAACAACCTAATACTGAGGTTCAATTAAATCAAAACGTTTAAGATAGACTTTCCTTCATAAGAAATAGAATATTTTAGTTACTTTATTTTATATATATATATATATATATATATATATATATATCTTATGAGATGACTGACAAATGTTTTTGATATCAGGTTCAAATGAACAGCTACAGCAGCAATTGGAATACACCCTACTAAAACCTGATTGTCACAGCTGGTGAATTTCAAAAATGTAATCTGGACGTGAGGACATTTTAGAAGAATGATATGCAATAAAATTCTGTTTTAAACTTGGAAAAAATGCCACAGAAACGTATGGAATGTTTCAGACTGCTTTTCGACTATCTTGCATGAATCGAGCACCAGTTTTTGAGTGGCAAAAGAGATTCAAGGAAGGCAGGGAGTCTCTGAAGGATTGGTGAGAGATGTGCGTGGAGTAAGGAAGTCAATACACTAGAGTTGATTGTTCAAAGGGTTAGGGTTACTATGTTGAGGTTTTAAGGGATTTTAGGATGAGATTCCGTCGTAAGAGGCCAGCACTCTTCAAATCGGGTCAGTGGCATTTCCACCAGGACAATGCACCAGTCCACAACTCCGTCTTTGTCGCAGACTATTTGACCAAGATGGCCATCAAGACAGTTCTTCACCCTCGTTTTAGTCCAGACCTTGCTCCCTGTGACTTTTACTTATTCCCTAAGCTCAGAGACTGTCGTTATGAGACAACTGATGAGATGAATGAGGCTCTGTAGAAGGTCTTTGAGAGGCTCACACAAGAGGACGTCCTTGGGGCCTTCCAGAAGTTGTTGGAACGGTATAAGTACATTGCAGCCGGAGGAGATTACTTCGTTTCATGTGTGTGCTATCAATAAAAGCGCCCATATGAAAAAGGACTGGAAACTTATTTAATGATCCTTGTATATATATATATATATATATATATGTTGTGTGTGTGTGTGTGTGTGTGTGTTAAAGTATGTGTATGAGTGAATAAATGAGCGTGCGTATATTTGTAAATTTATGTTTGTGTTAATTTTGATATTGAAAAATTGAATTCTTTATACCTTGTGTCACATTCCATTGTTTACAGAAGAGTAAATTTCCAGACACACATAAAGACGCAAAAATACACAAAAGTATAAAATACAAAATATTCAAAAACAGGAGAAACGTACGTAGTACAAAGGCATTGTTAGAATATCATTTTTTAATCTTCCTTCAGAGCATATACCCCCCCCAAAAAAAATAGGGATATTGGATATATAACACAGACGTTCTTGCTTCTAATATCTGAAATCTTTCTTTTTTCTATTCTATATTCTTTACTTATACACACATATATATATATATATATATATATATATATATATATATATATATATATATATATATATATATATTATATATATATATATTCTGTGAAAATATGATTTATATAATAGATTATATACATATAAATATATATATATATATTCTTTCTCCCTCTCTCTCTCTCTATATATATATATATATATACTTGTGTATATTGAGAGAGAGAGAGAGAGTGAGAGAGATGTGTGTGTGTGAGTGTGTGTGTGTGTGTGTGTGTGTGTGTGTGTGTGTTTGTGTTCTTGCTACAAATGAAAAAAATAAATTATTTCATATCATTTAATAATGTTTCTATATATTATGAAGCATTTTATAATAATCGGATGAAGTGCATTAACTAGATCATTTTGGTGGTTGGGGACATATTAGTCATTTATTTATACACCGTTGCTGTTATAACGACATAACTGGAGCACCTAGCTTTGTAACGGTGGTTTATTAAAATAAAAGATAACTACACGAAGATCTTCTGTTGATAATTTGCACAACGTAGACAAAGATGCTTATGTACAAAGTCTAAAACGTTAAAATCAGAATACTTTGATATTTTAAATACCAAAATCTTTGTATAGCACTTTTCCATAAAACTGCTTGTATGACGAATGGTTACCATCGGGTAGATTTTATGAAGGTGTTTGTTTGTCACCACAAAGACAGATTCAGTACGGTAGTTGAGAGTTCTAATGGAAACTATGACAGACCACAGAAAGATGCCAAAAGAAAGAACAAAAGTTTGTTGTTTTTTTTAAATATATTCAAGCACATTTTATTGATAATTAACCAACTCAAATACTGTTATTGTTAGCATACACTTGAGACAGGAACATGAATCAATTGGTTTTATTCGGAACATTGTTTTTTAGGAGCATTGGTTTTATTCTATAAACTTGAGCCAGGAACATGAATTAATAGTATAAAATTGACTTCGTCACATGGATTAATCGTATAAATATCAGGTTGGAACATGTATTAATAGTATACATCTGAGCCTGGGACATGAATTGATACAATATACTTGAGCCTGCCTCGTGGATTAACAATATACTCTTTAGACTAGGACATGATTTAAGGGCCCGTTACATGGATTAATAGTATACTTTTGAGCCTCGGGCATGGATTAATTGCACGTCCAATGTATTAATCGTATTCACTTGAGCACGACACATAGATTATTATAACTATCTTTTGCCGGGGGTACGAATTAATAGCATACACTTGAGCCAGGCACATGGATTAATAGTGTACACTTGAGCCTCTAACATGAATTAATTGTATACTCTTGAACCAGGAACATGAATTAACAGTGCACATAAATTTTGGAATATGGATTAATAATACACACTTAAGTCTGGGATTATGATAGTCTTTAATATGCAAGTCATTTATTTCATCTGAAATGCTAGTGGACAGATTAGACAGTTGGTCAACTCTTCTGGGTTATTTGATATCGTTCTTTTTTTGAGAGCAATTGTACGATATCAAGTAAATCATGATAATCTTTTGTAAACAATTATAGCTTCAAGTATCTGTTTGTTGATAAATATCTATATGGTTGCAAATATTACAATATCATATTAATACTTATCAATCATATATATTTGATCAATTGATTGCACCCTAAAAGTTCAGCCACGTGGGGTGAGAGTAGATCTTTGGATAATAGCAACGAAAGGGTGACTGATATATGGTGTTTTCAGATCTTCTATATTCTTATTTTATTCCTTATTTTCTTCATTTTAAATTCAGAGTGATATTCTTATTAAAGATTATATGCGTAACTAATAAGCGTAATATATATATATATATATATATATATATATATATATATATATTGTAGAATGAATACATTTTATCCCGTGTGACAAAGCGGGTGCGTTTATGGCTCCTGTGCAAAATGTATGATACGCCTGAGAGGAAGAAAGAAGAAATTTTCGCGACCTAACACTTCAATTTTATATAAAACGCGATCCCGAGTGAGAAGGAATTGTGAGAGAGCCGTATGCAAATTTTTTTGAAGGCAATAAACCGGTCAAGTATAAAAATGCCACGCACGTGAGAGCGGTGAATGGTGCGACCGAGTAAAGACATTATTCTTGTTGTAGTCGAAGGTGATTGAGAAAACACATTATTTTCGATCACTGGGATCAATTTCGCCTAGTTCTGGAATTAAATATATATATATATTTATATATATATATATATATATAATATATATATATATATATATACTACCAAACAAAAGAATTTGACCACCCTCAAAAACGGTCATTTTTCATCCTAAAAGTGTTACTTTATTGGAACAAGTTAAGCACCACATAGGTTTTATTCAAAATAGTAAATGCATGTCTTCCTGAGCCATATTTAATACAAATGAAACCAAAAAAAAAAAACTTCTTAAACTTTTGTTTCATCAAGATGAACTCTTTGAATGCCATCACTGCGTCAAAGATTTTCCACGATTTTTCCACCGACGACCGGAAGTAGACTGAAAATAATTGTGGCAAGATTTCCAACAAGATTAGTCAGAGGTGAGCCGCACTTGTGGGTTGTTAAACTCAGACTTTTCAGTTTGGTTAATCTCACACCAGTTTAATAGGATTTAAGCCAACTGATTGCGCCGACCAAGACATCAGTTGTAGGACGTGCTGTTCCTCTTTGCTTTTAATGTGACTATGGCAGGGTTTTCTCGAATACTTTGGGTGATTATCTTGCATAATCTGAAATCTTTGACCCACAAACTGCAGTCCAGATGGGATTGCGTAATACTGCAGTATACTGTGATAGCCTGTCTGATTCAAATTACCCTTCACCTGGTGAAAATCCCTGATTTTGCAATGGACAAATACATGCCAAACCATGAAAGAGCCTCCACTATGCTTTAAGGTAGGTGTGATGGGGAAAGTTGCATCTTTTTCACCAAATCTTCGCTGCACATAAGTAATTTAAGTTGGCGACCGTAGTCGAGGGTGACCGGAAGGCTCCTTTTTAGATAGTTGTTACACCGAGGTGTAGGAGAGAGCTCTACTCCTTTCCCATGATTGATCAACTTTACCCTTGATCCGTACCTTATAATGTTTAGTGTTAAGCAAGGAGGCATCAAGTACCACTTCCGAGTTTTTGGTATGACTCGACCTAGGATTGAACTGCGGTCTCCCGGACCATTGGCGAAATAGACCATCCTATTTAGACCCAACATTTTGAACTTTGATTTGTCCGTCCCAATGACTTTAATCCACCGCTCTATTATCCAGTATTTGTGCACTTTGGCTTACTTGAGACTTTTGACATTGTTTTGCTTCCTCAACGGTGGTTACTTGACACCAATTCTTGTTGTATAACCACACACATACACATGTAAGTAGAAACATAATGAAACATAATATACGAACCTCAATGAACAAACGACTACACTTCTTTATAAAAAACATATCTCTCACACTTCATTCTCGAAAGGGTGATGTTTCTGGTGTGTAAGAGGTGAGTGGAGACAAGGACGGACTGTTATTTTGACCCATGTTCTTCTCGCGACCATAGCAGCACTTCTTCATCTTGGCTGGGTTGCTCAACCGTGGGTCACTAAGGGCGCAAAGCCTTCGGTTTGCTGTTGGCTCTCACTTCGGCATCTTGTCCCCAACTGACTCGAACTGTCTATGCACCTGGTTATATTATTGTTTAATGTCCACCTGTTTCCTCTGTTCTTCCGCTTATTTACACATTGATTGATTGACGGCTCGGCCGAGGGTCAATATATAAACTTCTGCCTTATAAATCACCTTCACTGAGTCTTTTCCTCACAGTGGATGTTGACACCTTTTTTCATGACATTAGTTCAGTTGTGCAGTGATGTTTGGAACAGTCGGCATTCTTTCACTCAAGCTGGAATCTCTGATGACATTATCCTATGCACTTGTTGTTGCTTTTGGTCCACTAACTTTACTTTTGGTCTTGTTTAGTCTCGTTTCCTGATGTCTCCCAACAGTTTAATCATGTTCAGTACTAAAGAAGAAAAACGCTTTCAAATCAATTCTTAAGAATATATCTAGTTATAAAAAGTTGTTGGCGTCTGTAGGCGAGGGTGACCAGAAGGCTCACTTTTCAATAGCAAGTACACTAGGGGAGGGCACTACTCCCTTTCCAGGATTGCTCCACTTTACCTTTGATACGTACCTTATAATGCTGAGTGTTAAGCAAGGAGGTATCAAGTACCATTTTAAAAGTCTTTGGTATGATGCGACCTGGGATTGAACCCAGGTCTACCGGACAATTGGCGAACACTCTACCCACTTGACCAGGTCAAACTTTCTAAAGAAAACTTATATTCAACATAATAAATAAGATCATTGTGGTACTTACCTTGTTTCATTTAACATAACAATTTTAGGATGAGAAATAACATAAATTTACAGGGCGGCTAAATACTTTTGACTGGCAGTATATATATATATATATATATATATATATATATATATATATATATATATATATATATATATATATATATATCAAAAGCAATATCTCATCTAGTGAAAGCAAATGTCAACATACGTATAGGAAAGGATTGGTGTGCTATTGATTGGTTATTGATCGTTTAGAAATCTGATCTCTCAGATAAAATGAAACGTTAAACTTTTAAAGCCGTGGAAGTGTGAGTACTATTGTCTGGCTGCATTAATAAGACTAACAAAACACTTGGATGAAAAAATAAAAGCATTTTTAAGAAGATTCTGCTTGCGGTCCTAAACAAATCCTGAAGGCAGCAGCCCACAAAACAGTAGCTGTACGGCCACATAAATAGCATCTCATAAACAATCTAAGTAGGATGACCCAGACGTACCAGGCAATGCTGGATATTTAGAGATGAACACATAATCAAAGCTATTCCATGTACTACTACACAAGGAGACACCAGTCCTGGCCGACTAAAAACAGACTTTGTGCTAAGTGACGGCTGCAGTGATGAACGATTGGGACGGATAGCGAGAGAGAGAGTCAAAGTAATCCATGTCAGCAGCATTACTTGATTATATATATATATATATATATATAATCTCTCCCTAGGTCGGAGGTAGCAAGCTAATCTAGCAGATAAAAGTACCAGTGTGTAGTGAGTTCAGTTCATGCAATTATAGCATCTTGTCACAATTTAAAATATATAAACTACGGTATTTGTCTTGGAAGCTCCTTGATATATCGAAATTGACGAGAAATAAGTTTATTCAGTACTTGGATGTGTGACCACCGGGTAATGTAACCAATGTGAAACCAGTGTGCAGGACTAAGAAAAGCTTCGAAAATTTGGAGTCATTTGCTGATAAGAGAGACCAACATTTAAAATGTCTGAAGCTTCTAAAATTACAGTAAGTGTAAATTAATTATTTTAGATTGAATCAGGAAAGAAAGAAGTGAAAGAAAAAACAATTTTTAGTAGAAAAAATATATTCTAAAACGGAAAGAGAAAAAAGAACTGGTTGTACAAAAAAGAAAAAAAAGCAAGGAATAATCAATATTGTGCTTTTTGGGATAATTATGTGCAAGATATTGATGATAGATGAAAAAAAAAATTAAACATAAGAAAATATGTTTGGATGAATAGACATAGTAAAACAGAAGAGAACGATATTCAGTGGACTGAAAAGAAAAAGACTAAAAGAAATTAAGATAAGGATAAGCAGTAATGATTTATTTAATGGTTTAAAGTGAGAGAGAGTTATATATATATATATATATATATATATATATATATATATATATATATATATATATATATATATATATAACAGAAAAATGAGACAAATGTGGGAAGAATAAAGTGGGATGTATAAAGAAAGGTGTGGCAAAGTGGGGAAAAAGGAAGAGAGAGAGAGAGAGAGAATGGTAAGATGTTAAAAGTGATTTCGGTAATTAGATACAAAGAGTGGAGATTAAAACTACTGAGAGTATGTTCAGCAGACACTTAGAAAGAGAGAGAGAGAGAGAGAGGGAGAGAGAGAGAGAAGGAAATGTACATAAAAAAAAGAAATCGAGAGAGGAGAGAGGAAAATGGTAAGAAGAAAATAGAGAGACAGTTCGAAAACATGAAAAGGAAGGAAAACAGATAAAGAATGTGATAAAAAGAAAGAAGTTAAATCAAATGAGATTGTAGAAGAGAGAGAGAGAGAGAGAGAGAGAGAGAAAGAAAGAGTGCAACCCAAAAGAAGAAAAAGTGACTGGTTCAGATAAAAAGAGAGAACCTGTACAACATACATTAATGGAAAAGAGAGAATACATCACAAGCAAGTAGTAATTTACGACCCTTTTTTGTTTGGAAGTACAAGCTGTATGAAATGGGGCACTCAGTGAGTATCGAAGTTTAGTTTGTTAACCATGACACCATACACGTTACAAATATATTGAATTACGCAGCCTGGAAAAGACAGGTAAATAGAGAAATGTTCCATCAGATAAATGAGTGAGAAAGGAAGCCGTCTAGTCAGATAAAAAGGGTAATAAAGAAAGAGTGATAAAAACAGACATAGAGAGAGAGAGAGAGAAAGTAAAGTAGATACATACAAAGAAAAAGAGAGAGAAGGTAAAACATATAAAGAAAGAGAAATAGTGATTTGAAAAAACTGTTAAAGAGAAAGAAAGAAAGAAAGAAAGAAAGAAAGAAAGAAAGAAAGAAAGAAGGAGAAATCAAATAAAAAAGATGGATTGAGAAAGATTGACAAAAATAGACAATAAGAGAGTAAGAAAAATAGTTAGACAGAAAGAAAAAGAGAGAGACAGCAAGACTTAGAACGAAAGAGAAAGCCTGAGTTGAGAAAACTCATGAGAGAGATAGATAGATAGATAGATAGATAGATAGATAGATAGATAGATAGAGAGAGAGAGAGAGAGAGAGAGAGAGTAGGTAAAATAGAAAAACCGTTATGAAAAAGAGAGAGTAGGTAAATATATACTAAGAAAGAGTAAGGATACTTACAGAAAAACGATATCGGAGAGAGAGAGAGAGAGAGAGAGAGAGAGAGAGAGAGAGAGACTAGGTAAAATAGAAAAACCGTTATGAAAAAGAGAGAGTAGTAAATATATACTAAGAAAGAGTAAGGATACTTACAGAAAAACGATATCGGAGAGAGAGAGAGAGAGAGAGAGAGAGAGAGAGAGAGGGGGAGAGAGAATGATAAAGACACAGAGAGAGTGAGTAAAAAGATAACCAAAGAGAAAAAGACAGAGTTATCTAAAACGTATAATGAAAGAAAAAGAATGAGCTAAGAAACCGATAAAAGAGAGACAGACAGAGGGTAAAGAAAATAATTGAGAACGAAAGAGAATAGAGAAAAGAAATAATGAGTAAGGAAAAGAGAGATAGTCACTTGAATAGTGACAGAATGTAAATCAAATAGAGAGGAGTTTAGTGCGTTTGAGTCGCTGTCCTTTCAGTCGTGACAGCCAATCAGACGTAAGTAACAACAGGTCCATCAATGTCTCGTTGTCGAAGTTGTTAACGAAACAATACGACACGCCTGCTGGCCTCAATTAAAAAAAAGCGGCTATTATCGCTCTAACGAGTTTCATTTTTATTGAGACAGATGTTATCACCATCTCTTACTAAGGATTGTTTTTTGTTTTCTTTTTATATTCTATTGCGAAATTTTCAATCATTTCCTCGGTATTCTAAAAGATCGATCAGCAAGAAAAAGACAACAACCAAAAAACATGTCTATATACAAGAACGAATGCAACTTGAATGCTAAGATAGGAAAACAACAAACTAAACTTATTTATTATTTATAGGAATATTTTGCTGAGCAGAATTTGATACTTTGCGCTGTTTACATTTTTTTTCTGAAGACTAACACACTTCTTGGTGTTCTTCACGTGGGGATCGGTGGAGCAGAGGGGGTTAAAATACTCGGTTCATACGAGAAGGGGATAATTTAGAACCATAAACCACACAAGCCATTCGGCATTTTTAGTTTTCTGTTAGATACTTACTGCTAATTTCTGTAACTCTTTAAAAAATCATTTTTTGGCCCTTCACTAACTTGACAAATAATTGTATTTACAATATTGTTTTTCTTTACTTTTTTTTTTTTCTGTTTTTACTGGTATATCAACCTTCATGGGATATTCGATAACGTCTTCTAGAAGAACTAGGGTGTTACTGTTTAACAAATAGTTTAGTGACCATAAGGAGGCCCATGCTTTTACCGAAGGTTTTAGTCCGAAAGTGAATTTAATAGCGTGACTGGAATTCGAACTCGCTTACTATGAAGCCCAGCACGTTTGCCATTACACCATTGAAAATCTCCCCCAATATCTATAAAATACAAAAATAATTACATCTTCTCTATTCTCCGTAATCATTTTGGCAGGGTTTAGGTTTCGTTTCGTTTGGTTGTATGGCACATCAACCATTAGAGGGTTTTTTTTATTCCAAGTCCATTTTTATACATACAAACAGGTCTATTTGAAACAATTCAGTTTAGAAGAAGTATATTTTTTTGTTTTCACTCATTTAAATGACAAAACAGTCCTATTTTAAACAATTCAGTTTACCATGAGTACAAACCTTAGATCTATTTTACCCATTTGCCCAGTCGGGTGGGGCTGCTCCTCTGTAGAAGAGTACGACCCCCCACCACATTGAGTGTTCAGGATATGACACTACGTAATCTGATGGTGAAGTTCCAGTAATGCTGGAGCTTTGGGGAATTAGGAGCACACTTTCATTGTCATTGCTCCTAGGTCCACTCTTGTCTTGAATAGTAGTACATGATAGAGCCCTATCTATGGGTCAAATAGAACTAAAATGCGTACTTATGCTACACTGAATTGTTCGAAATAGAGATGTTTCGACATTTAACTGTGTGTAAACAAAACAAAATTTTTTGAATCAGAGTTGTTTGACTAAACTGGTTACCTTAAAATAGAAATGTTTTTGACAATCAAACTGTGTACTTATGCTAAATTTAAATGTTTGAAATAGAAATAATTTTTTGTATGAAAATGGATTTGGGAATAGATAACCTACAAGGGTTGATATTCTATAAAACCAAAAGAAACTAAGAAAAACTGCATTGGTTAAAATAGAACTCTTTCATAGGGCCCTATCTATGGATCAAATACAACTAAACTGTGAGCTAAACTGAATCGCTTGAAATAGAACTGTTTTGCTATGTAAACTGTGTACTTTTGCTAAAATGAATTGTTTGAAATAGAATTGTTTTTGACATTGAAAATGTACTTACACTAAACTGATTTGTTTAATATAGAACTGTTTTGACATTTAACTGTGTGTAAACAAAATATATACTTCTCCTCAACTGAATTTGCTGAATTTGAACTGTTTGAATAAACTGAATAGCTTGAAAGAGAAATGTTTTTGAAAATTAAACAGTGTAGTTATGTTAAACTGAATTGTTTGAAAAAGAGCTATTTATTTGTATGAACATTGATTTGGCATTAAGTAACCTACGAAGTTTGATATGCCATAAAACCCAAACAAAGACGGAATCTATTTCACCCATATTTAGGACCCAATAAGTTACCACCGCTCCAGACTCGAGTGGACCTGAGAGCCATGGAAATAAAGGGGTATTCCGCATTCCCCAAAGCTCCTGCATTACTGGAGCCTTACCATCAGATTGTTTTGTAACATGTCCAGAACATTTGTTAGGGCAGTTTTAACCCTCTTAAAAGATGCAGTCGGTGTATTCTGCTGTCGCAGCCGATTGGGCAAGTGGTGGCGTTTAGAATACTCAGATTGTATCTACAGCTGAGAGGTAATGGTTTTTCACAAAAGTTTTAGCGACAGCGAGTCTCCTCAAGTCTCCAGGACTATTCTCAATATTCCGATCGATCTTATTAATGCTTTAGTTTGGATAGTCTCTACTCGTCGACATATTTCCAAGTCTTCCAATCCTTGTACCAATCATTTGGTAATAATATCAAGTGCAGCAATTATTATTGATATCATCAATTGCACAATTATTATTGATATCACCAATTGCACAATTCCCATTGGATAACCTTACCCACCTCGTAATGTCTAGTCTTACACTCTTTCTGTGCTAATTTACTGCATTCACTAATAACTATTATTATTATTATTATTATTATTATTATTATTATTTACTTCTTGAGAGATTTTCCCATCAGCGTTAGCTGATGATCTCTCACTGAATTTTGAGTGACAGCAAGTCTCCTCAAGTCTCCAGGAATCTTCACAGTATTCTGGCCGATCTCAATGATATAATAATTTGGATGGTATCCACACGTTCTTTTATTTTTAAGTCCTCTTCTCCCTTTAATAATCTATCGGTGACTAATTATTTTTTTAAATTTTTATTTCTTGTGAATTTTTTGTACCAACATTGGCTAGTGATCTTTCAATAAATTCTGAGAGACTGCACGCTTCTCAGTATTCTAAATGTTCTCAACAATGCTGTGGTCTAGATAGCCTAGATTATTTCTCTAATTTCAACTTCTTTCAGTTTTGTCCAAACATTTAGGCACCGTACCAGGCACACTAAATACAGATGATATAACAGTTAATCTCATGTTTCACAGCGTTTTTTTTTAATTCTCAAACAAGGTCCAAGTATTTGTCTTATAGCATTCTTTTACTTTCCCTCTGCAGTCCACCGGAATGGCATAATCGACGTGATGGCAAGTACTTTTTCTTTAATTAAATCAAGGCCTGGTCTTCTGGCCGGAATTAGATGATTCGTTTGTATCTCAAAATAGCAGAGCATTTCATGACTCTCTAGTTTGTGCAATATATCATTTGATATTATGGTCAAAATTCAATTTCTTTCTCAAGTTGTGTCTTGGTTAGGACATTAAAAACTCTGATAGTGAGGCTCTAGCCTTAGAGATGAGTGGAATGTGAAGTATCCCTTCATTGTCTTCGCTACCAGGTCCATTCTGACCCAGAATGGTAGCACCTGATAGGTTCCTATCTTTGAGTCGAATAGATCAAACTAAGTGTGCAAACAAATGACTAATGATAAATTGTGACTGTTATATAGCAATAGTTGAGACCATTTTACTGTGTGGAAAAAAAAGATCTCAGCGTAGTTTAAGAATGTTATCTACTAAATGTGTTTACAAATTAAATATTTATATATATATATATATATATATATATATATATATATATATATATATATATATATATAAGGATTCTTTGGCATTAAATAACCTACAATGGTTTATATGCCATAAAATCCAACCAAACCAAACAAAAGAAAAGAAGATGAGTGTTGATTAAAACATCCTAACTTTTATAAGTTTGGAATTTGCCGATTTAATTAAAGCCCAATTAAACAAAATGATTGATAAAACGGCAATACATATTTTGATTTGGTTGGTTGGGTTTTATGGCATATCAAACTTTGTAGGTTAATTAACGCCAAATCCATTTTTAAGCAAATAGTTAGATCTATTTCAAACAATTCAGTTTAGCATGAGTAAACAGTTTAATTGTCAAAAACATTTTAAATTTAAGTTATTTAGTTTATTCAAACAGTTCTAATTCAGCTAATTCAGCTTAGTATAAGTATAGATTATGTTAACGCATAGCTACACATCAAAAACAGTTCTATATTAAACAATTCAGTTTAGTGTAAGAACAGATTCAATGGCAAAAACAGTCCCCTTTCAAACTATTCAGTTTAGCATAAGCACGCAGTTTAAATGTAAGTACAGTTTAATGGTCAAAAATATTTCTATTTAAGCCATTCTGTTTAGCCAAAGTTTTTTTTAAAGATTTTTTCTGTGTTTTCACAGGTATATCCCTTCCACGACTAAACTCCGACACTGATACAGAATATGTTGCGGAACCTATCAACCACCTCTGCAAACATAGAGACCATGTCACTAATAGTTCTAATTCAAACAATTTACTTTAGCATAAATATACAGTTAGTTCAATTTAACCAAAGAGTATCAGTCGGTGTATTCTACAGCCCCAGCCGATTGGGCAAAATACATATTTTGAGACGACCCACTCGAGACATATTGTGAATATTTCATTCTTTTGTTCAGTTTTGTCTTGGAAACTTAAAGGACACTTTTTACTGTGTCCGAACTGATCAAAAAAACTTTTTACATAATTCTACTAAGTTTTTAAAAAACCAAACAAAATGTTAATTCTAAAATTTGGAATGAATACGCGTAATATATTTCAACCTTTATCTCTCCATCCGCTATATCTAACTTTTCTATTTAACCTTTTATTATTGCTAATTTATGCTGCTTAAATCTGTTGTTTCACAGACACTCACTCAGAAAAGGAAATATAAAAAAGACAAGACCTGATTAAAACATCCAAACATGTAAAATTTTAGATTTTATTGTATTAAACTTTGAGTTATTTTTAAGAAGAATAATCGGATATATTTTAAAGGCCATTCCTTATTTGAGAAACGTATATATATAATACAAGTTTCCCTTTCTCTCTATATATTTGATCTGCTGTGCCTGACTTTCTTTATTCCACCTTTAGCTGTGGCTCTGTTATCCTCCTCAAATCTGAGAGGATGACTGGCTTTGCCTTTTTAATTTTTCCGACATTTAAGAGTAACATTGGGAATACGTTTATTTTTCCGCTTCGAGTCCCTTGACGGTCTGAATTTATTAATTCACTTTCGATTTCTCCGGCACCAGGCAGAATGTATGTAACGTAATGGCCGAGGGATTTCGGTTCATGCCTTTGAGTTTAGTTAGGCTGAGAACCTTTTGGCTCAACACATGAGTTAGTTAGGTGCAAACCTTGATGTAGGTGGTAAAGCGCACGCGGGGCGGAGTGCCACTCAGAGATGCCACAATAGCCCGAGATGACAGAACGGGTTGACAGGGTGCGGGTGACGTCACGCACCGGAAGCGCGCGGAGGTTTGTAGGAGATTTGAAGAAAGTTAGGGAGTTGAGTACTAGACGCCAAACGAGGAGGATCGACTTTTGGAGCTAGCAGACGCGAGGCGAACTTGTGCCCTATGAGGGCCACACGATATAGAGGCCAAATAAATAAGACGCCATAGCGAGATTGTGTCTCTCCTCCTTATGTCGAAACCTTTAACTCAAAGTTAATAAAAAGGTTTCGTACCTGAACAAACAAGTCGTTACGTGTTTTCGAATTTCGAGATTCCTATGTTCTTTATGTGTTCTACGTTATGTATATATGTAATGAACGTCCAATGTACATTTCGCAAATAGCCGTATTTACCTATAGTATATGTATATGGCACACAGTTCTTGTTCTGGCTTCTTTTCTCAGGATCGTAAAGCAATTATTTTGCATTGAATTGTTCTCACATCTTTTCCCCATAACATATTTTCTCAGTCTCGTTTCTGTCGTGTAGTTTACGCCATAGCAAGTAAAATTCTGTGGCGCTATCTTTTATATTTATGAGATGTCTTGATTTTAATTGCTTCCTTACTTATCTTACTTTGCAATGGTATTTCTTGTCTATTCTTTTGACTTCATCCCAAATAATTTACTGTTTAGCTTGTCGTTTTAACTGCATGTTAACTTCTTATAGATTATTTAATGCCGTTTGATTTGCTTGTAAATGTTTTTTATCAGAATTGTATTTTAAAGTTCCATTGTATATATACTGGAACTTTTTTTTATTTGTCTATAATTATTTGCGGTATGTCAAGTATTCCGATCAAATACTAATATTTCATACATATTTATATGGTTTCAAATGACTTGTAGTGAGTCTATCAAAATGATTATAACTTCCAGTGACTATACTTAATATATATAATCGGCAGTTATATGGTTTCACGTATTCTTACCTAATACTAATAGGTTTGGTTTGGTTTGGTTTGGTTTTATGGCATCTCATTGTTATTTAATACCAAATACGGTTTATGCATATATATATATATGTATATATATGATTTGTAATCATTTTGATGATAACATATTTTAACAAACCTGAGCTTATTTTTACATAGACTAAAATGTTTTTAAGTATTGCTATGTAACAATAACAATTTAACGTGAGTCATTTGTTTGCACACATTTTTAATTAGATATACATGATATGTAAGAGATGAGTTTGTTTGGACAGTTTTGGTATGAGTTAATGGCAGATCAACCGCTGTTGTTTATTTAATGCCTAATCCAGTTTATTCATATATATTAGATTTATATGATTTATTAACATAATTCAAAATATTAAATATTTCCAAGAATTGGCATGTATCACTTACAATTCAATTAAACATCACTTATTTGTTTACACACAGTTAAATGATCAACACTTCAATTTCAAACAATTTAATCTGGAATAATTCAACAAGGTTAAATTGCTTCGAGTATTACTGCTATGTAACATTAACAATCCAATTAACATCAGTAATTTGTTTACACACAGTTAAATGATCGAACAGTTTTATTTCAAGCAATTCAGTTTAGCAAAAATCATTTGTTTGGTTTCAGTTTAAATGTCAAACAGTTCAATTCAACTCCTCGAGGGTAGGACCCTAACATGTGCTCTCTCACTCTCTCTCTCTCTCTCTCTCTCTCTCTCTCTCTCTCTCAGGGCCAGAGTGAACGTGGGAGCGATGGCAATAATGCGATACGCTGCATCCCCCAAAACATTATATGAGATTCACCAACAGATTTTTTAATGTCATATCCAGAACAGTTGCTGTGTGTGTCAGATATGCAGCTGTTGTATTCTACACCCGCTGCCAACTGGGCTGTAATACAAATAATTTTAAAACATTAAGATCCAACCTATTGATGGGTATCTAACTTATACAACCACTATGGACCAGAGTTGATCTAGGGCCAATAGCAATGTAAGGACATTTTTAAAGTGATAACAGCCTCATCACGAGATAAAGTTTAGTGCCATATCCGGAGTGCTTGCATTTTTTATTTCTTAATTCGTTATAATGAATATTAGTTTTCCATCTTTCGTTACGGCATCATTACCACGAATCTGACTTTTAGAGTTCAAATAAAACTTTCTTATGAAGAAGTCATTTGGTGAGAAAAAATTATAAATAATTGTAAATTAAAAATATTTCAAAATTTTGTCCTTTTCGACTTTTTCCTGTGTTTTCTTTTTTTAAAGATTTTTTCTATGTTTTCACAGATATATCCCTCCCACGACTAAACTTCGACTCTGATACAGAATGTTTTTTCGGAACCTATCAACCAATTCTGCAAACATAGAGACCATGTCTCTACTGAATGAAGAATTATGTGCCTGCTCATGATTATTTCGAAGAAAATCATTTTTGTAAAGTAATTACGATTTTCTTCTGTAGGTTGTAGACCTAACAATATATTTTTTTTTCTTTTTTTTGCATCTACAGACAGACTGTTTCCTTTTTTCACAACACTTCAGTGAAGTTAGTTACGTGAAATTCTGCTGAAACCCGGCTGACTTTACGTCAGTTCGATATCTTAACCCAGAGCTAGAGGAATTTTTACGTATACATTTTTCCATATATGCTATCGGCTACAAGAGTACTAAATTCATGAGAAGAGCTTTACATTTACGCGTGTGTTGAATCCAGCAATTTCCCACTTGAGTGTCTTATATTGATATTCAAGTAGATATCCTTCAAAACTACAAACTTTCAAAGTTAGAATGACTCTTGCATAAGGCGTTGTTAAGTAATCAAATACAACAATATGATTGATTGATTAAGTGAATGATTTTAACGACATGATTAACCATGAAGGACGACTTTATGCCTAGTGGTTAGTGTACTGCCTTTATAGTACGTTTATATTTACATTGCAGGTTTTCTTGAGCATTCTTCTGGGTTTTATGTTACTTTCAATAAGAATTGTTTGTATATATATATATATATATATATATATATATATGGGGTGCATACGGTAGGTTTCTAGACTTTTTTCGTATGGGCATTTAAAATTGCCGTAGACTCTTTAAAATTCGGTATGTAATAGCTATACATGAAATGAGATGACTGACCATTTTTTATGATTTCAGGTTAAATTGAACTGCTACGGCAGCAATAGGAATACACCCTACTAAAGTCTGATTGTTACAGCTGGTGAATTTCAAAAATGCAATCTGTCACTTTAGAAAAACCCTATGCAATGAAATTCTGATTTAAAATGCCACAGAAACGTATGGAATACTTCACACTGCTTTTCGACCATGTTGCATGAATCGAGCATCAGTTTTTGAGTTGCATAAGAGATTCAAGGAAGGCAGGGAGTCTGTGAGGGATGATGAGAGGTGTGGAAGGAGTAAGGAAGTCAATACACCAGAATTGGTTGGCCAAAGGTTTAGGGTTAGGGTTATTATATTGGGGTTTTAAGGGAGTTCAGCAAGAGATTCCGTCGGAAGAGGCCAGCACTCTTCAAATTGGGTCAGGGTATATATATATATATATATATATATATATATATATGTGTGTGTGTGTGTGTGTGTGTGTGTGCGTGTGTGTGAGGAAGAGGAAGAAAGCTGATCAAAAAATATATGTGCATATATGTAAATAGATGTATGAACGAATCAGCGTATGTACACTGGTGTAATGTATATATATATATATATATATATATATATATATATATATATATATATATATATATATATATATATGTATATATATATATATATATATATATCCTTATTGATGCATCGGGATGGGTCATCAGTGATGTTTCCTTTGGGTTCACAGCGGGGTCGGGTCTTGCAAAATCAGACCCCCTCGCCCAAATGAGCCAGTTGCCATTGAGAAAAACCTTTCAAAATCAATCGTATTTTTAATGATAATATCTATTTCAGCAGACTCTTGAATTTTTAAATGTTAGATCTGCATATTCAAGCAAACAATATGCTGACGTAACATAAAAAAATATAGGGTCTGCTGAAATAAATATAATCACAAAAAATATGAGTGATTTTAAAAGGTTTTTTCTTTTACAAGGAATAATTTGCTCTGTATATTTATTATTATATCAAATTGAGCTCTCTATCGAATTTTGAATTCAATGTATATAGAAGAAAGAAAATCCTAAAATAGTATCGTTCCCATCATCGGCTGACTTTGCTTTGGATAACATATACATAGTCATACACAGACAGACTGCTTCGTTCTATCAGAACTCTTCAGTAGGGCTAGACACGCAGGACGCTCGAAGCCGGGATCGAAACCCGTTAAACTTTACGTTAGACTGTGTTTCAGACCACACGGCCACCAGCGGATCACGTTGGCTTGGGGAATCTTAAGGTATTTTTTTTATTTTTAGAAACAGCAGGAGCAGGAGCAGCAGCAGCCTTTGTTTACATTTTTTATACCCTATCGGCTACCTGAGTGCTCAATTCTTTCGAATAGCTTTGCATTAATAGACACAGAAAAAGGTGGGAGGGGATAGAAGAGGGGTGAAGAGTAATCTCCTCATTTAGCCCACTTCCGTTTTTTTTTTAATTTTGGGTAGAAATGTAGCAAATTTATTTTTTTTTAAATTTTTAATTTTATTTTAATTTTTAAATTCTAATTACATTTTGACTTAAACTACAGATCTAATATCAAATCATATTTTCAACTTTATTCAATAATATTACATAATGATACAGTAATAATTATATTAAATTAAACTCAAGATTTGATTAATTTAAAATTTTTGAAAAATCAAAACTATTAAGAACCTATTAATCAGTAACACTTTTTATGATTAGTACGTATATATGATATGTTTTTTCTATCGAACATGTTATTTTATTTATTCATTTACATTAATTCTCAGTTTAACTATATGCTTTTTTTTATTTTATTTCTTTTTAAAGTTAATTATCTATAGTTTAAATTTAGCCCAATGATTATCTACTCAAAGGTGTCGATTATATATATATATATATATATATATATATATATATATATATATTCGACTCCTTTAAGTAGATAATCTTTTAAAACTACCAATGTTAAACATTGCATCTCTAACATAAGATGTTGATATGAAATAAAATATTCCAATTGATTCATTGATTTTAACGGTCTGGCATCCCTTATAGTGTTATTTTATCTCTCGACGTCCGAGAATCGTGATCCTTGTATGTTTATCTTTACATTTTTTTTTATGTAGTTGTCTCTTAATTATCGAATACGAATTATATGTAAACAGATCCATTTGACCCATAGATAGGATCCTATGCGGAATTAACTCCCTAATTCCGAGTTGACGTGGGAATAACTGCAATGACGTGACACACTACACTCTACTGATTTCCAGAACTGGTATATTGCCATCAGATGCAGTTTAGTGTCTAACTCAAGACATGTTTTCCATCAGTTAAAATATTGTAAAGATATATTACACTGAAGCAGAATTTTTAACATGAGAGTCTCACCGAGATTTCTTTAACGAAATAAAAATCTTGCACACTAATTTATATCAGCAAGTCTTCACACAATTGTGTGCATCTTTCTCAGCCAGAAAAAAAAAAGAAAGAAAATTTGCGTTGAAGTCTCTTTGTTCTTATCTTGATATTTTGAGCAAATATTCGCTTAACCGTTCTGTTGTAATTTGATTCAATTTTCACTCTTTGGACAATTGATATTGTTTGTCGAAGAAATTTTGTTGCTGTTGATATTTCTGTTAATAAACAAGGCAATTCGCTTCCTCGTCTCCTTTTCTTATTTTTTTAAATATTCATTGTATAAAACGAAATTCCATTGTTCACGAAATGGTTCATATCATTTTTGTCACTTTTGATTTTATTCGCCTTTAAAATTAATAGTGTCGTCTGCTTTGCGAAGACGCCATTTAATTGTTTCAAAATGGCAGATTCAGTGTTAATATTTACTTAGAAGAAAATCATTTATACGATGTTTTTGTTTAATTTTTTTTTTCCGTCAGTTTGTTGTTTTGTTACATTTGGTTTATTTGTTCGTTTGTTTGTTTTTGCTTTTTCTTTCCTTTTTTTTTTTCCATTTTGGATGGGAATGTTGAGAAGAAGTTAAACAACCATTGGTAATTTTATATCTTTCTTTTTCATGTCCAAAATTCTTTTTTAGAATACAAAAATATCAGCAAACTGAAATAACACAATCCAAACGATGACAATGCACGTTGTTTAGCGTCCTGTTACCATTTGCCTGCGATAATAATCAACCATTGTGTTAACCGTGTTCTTAAGATGGATGTGAAAAATACACTGTCGAATTTTATAGGCAAATAAACTTAGACATTTTTGTCGCGTTTTCACCAGTTAAATGTCAAACAGATCTGATGTCTGGAGCTAATTACACATTTCATGTTGCATTTTACATTTGAATTTAAATTTTAGTTAACGAAGGTTGACTGGATTTTAATAACTCTAAAATATAATTATATTTGATTAGTGCCTAAAAGGTTGTTAATAGATATGTAAGATGCATTATTGAGAAAAGGCTAAGTTAAAACCTGAATGGTTACTCATTTAGAGGACTGTGTCTAAGTGTTGTATAGCCATGACCATGATTAACTATACAAACACATAATACATATACATCTACATATGTATGCAGAATCATAACGACGACAAAATAAAGACGAGCGACACAGTCTTTTAGAAAAATATACTTTTCACTTTATTTGAAAGGTTGCATGTGAGATGGAGTTGGAGACCGAACAGAACTGCAACATATTAACCCCCACACTTATGGCCATCAGTGTCTATTTCCCGCTCTCCAGAGCTGCTCAACCGGAGGCCTGGGGGCCCACTCTGCTGGGTGCAGGCTTCCTCTACCGCATCTTGTCACCAACGGGTCTGGCCTCCAAACTAACTGACTTCCAGTCTTCACCGAGTTATATAATAGTTCCATCGCCCACTCAATCTTTGGAATGGCATGTTTGATCGTCATCAAGCGGAAATAACTGTCATGCAGTTCATAGGTCACTCTCTTCCGGTGCATCAGTCTGACTGTACCGTGGGATTTTACCTTGTCCAATATTGTCAGCCAAGACCGCCTACGCCAATGGAATATGCAACCTCAGCGTCTCTGGAATGGAATGTTTGGCCGGGTCGAAGGTCAATATATAAAATAAGAAGTTAGTCTCATATTATCATTTTATTCTGTGCGACTTCTTCACATCTTATTTAATATTTTGTTTTCACAGAAGTCTGAATAACAAGTTTACCAGACTCTTGTCAATCGTTTAATCCATTTGAACAGTGTTGTGGACTTGCCTGTTTCTATTCTTCCCTCAATCTCAAGTCCGTAAGGCAGTTGTGCTGTTTCACGAGCTTCAACTATAATCCATATAATTTTCCTCCGACTTTCCAGGTCTCTAACAAGATCCAAGTCGTTGTCTATATTATTATTATTTTACTTCTTCCAAGCTTTTCCCCAACAAAGTTTGTCGATTGTCTTTCACTGGAGAGTGAGTGACAGCAAGTCTCATCAGGTCTCCAAGACTATTCTCAGTATTCTGACAGATATCAACTATGCTGTTGTTTGGATGGTCTCAATTCGCCCTGCGATTTTTATTTCTCCTAGCTCCCTTTCCAAGCCTTTGCTAACCGTTCCAAGCGCGTCACTCGCACCATGCATGACCTTCTTCCTCATGTCTCACAGCTTTCCTATTTCTTGGGACAGGTCAAAGTACTTGTATCTCTTTACACTTTTTTTTGATTTTCACTCTGAAGTCAAAAGGGACGGCAAAGTCCACTATACAAGTTTTTTTTGTATATTATCACAAAGTCTAGCCATCTGGCTGGGATTAGATGATTAATATTTGTGTCTTATTCTCTCTGGCGGATTTGAGATTATGCTATTAATATTTTAATCCTTAAGGGTTTTTTAAATCAGCGTTAGTTGATGGTCTTTCACTGGAGTTTAAGCAACAAGTCTACAGGCTTCTTCTCAGTTTTCTGGTCGATCTCAATAATGCTGTAGTTTGGATAGTCTCAACTCGTCCACTTATTTCCAAGTGCTCTAGTTCTTTTATAAATCATTTGGTGACTGTACCAAGAGCACCAATTACTATTTGTATAACTGTCACTTTCATGTTCCACTTTTTTTTTCAATTCCCTTGCAAGTTCAAGGTATTTAACCTTCTTTTCGCTTTCTTTCAATTTTACTCGGTGGTCAGCTGGAATATCAAAGTCCACAATTCTGCAAGTTCTCTTTTTTATTATTATTATAAAGCCTGGTTGTCTGGCCGAGATTAAGTGATCCGTTTGTATATCAAATTCCCTGAAGATTTTGTAAGTCTCATTCTCCGAGACGGATGCTGGGTTGTGCAAATACCATGTTTCATATAGTCAAATTTAAATTTCTTGCACAATTCCCAGTGGATCATCTTGCCCACACAGTTGTATCTAGTCTTATACTCTTTATACGCTAATTTGTTGCATTCGCTTATCATGCGATCGATCGTTTCGTCTCTATCACCGCATAACCTACATTTGCTGTTTTGTTACGTCTTATCTATTCTTGCTTTGATATACTTGGTCCTTATGGCGTTATTTTGTGCTGCTATTAGAAGAGATTCAGTTTCTCTGTTAAGGTTTACCTTTCTAAGCTACGTGTGGTATGTAATTTGTTAATCCCGTTAAATGTCTATAGAGTAGTTTTTCTTCCTATTTGTGTCTTCTGCTTAGTTCCAGTTTGCTAATCCTTGTGTCCTCAGTATTTTTTCTGTTAGCTGTGATCAGTTTCCCTCCACACTTTTCTATGTAGTCTTCGAGCCGTTGTATCGATGCATCAACGCTGTCTTCGATGCTGGCAAGTTCTCTTCCTCCTTCTTTTCTTGACACATATAGCCTGTCAACGTCATTTCTGAGATGCAAAGCCTTATGCATGGTCATTACTTTTTTTTGTTGTTTTTATCTTGTTCTCTAGACAGCCAAGGTATTTATCCCTTACATAAGGTTTCCTGCTATTTAGTTTTGTCTCGAGTAGCTTTCTAGCTCTCTTGAGATACTCTTTTTCAATTTTACTTTCATCTCCACTCTTTAAGAGGGGGTGTCCTCGTGGTGTAATGGTTAAACCGATGGACTGCGGAATCGTAGTAAGCGTGTTCGTACTCCAGTCGCGCTATTACGTTCACTTTCGGGCAAATACCCTCGGGAAAGGTATGAACCCCCTTATCCTCCCAGCTATGGGTTAAATAGTACCACTACTGTTCATCTAGGAGAATGGATTTGGCAATAAATAACCTACAAAGGTTGATATGCCTTTAAACAAAGAAACCAAACCTCCACATGTTTGATGGTGTCAGCTTCAAATATTCCCAAGTTTTTGTAGGTTTCCTTTTCTCCGAGTGTTTTGATTCTTTCTTGATTTTGGAGTTCGATTTCCTCTGTCTTGTGTCGTTTGCAACTTTTCATTAGTAGCATGGCACATTTTTTTTTTGAAATGCCAAATTCTATTACTATACCTTGACTGTATATTATCACAGTCTATATTGAGGTTTCTTGTTCTTTTTCGTTTTTGCCAAACATGTACATTAAGTGATTAATCTTTTCTTGCCATCTAGTAAAAAGTAAAGTTGGTGACCTTTGTCGAGGGTGACCCGAAGGCTCCCTTCCTGGATTGTTCCACTTTACCCTTGATCCGTTCCTTATAATCCTGAGTGTAAGCAAGGCAGCATCAAGTACTATTTTTTGAGTCTTTAGTATGACTCGACCTGGGATTGAACCCTGGTTTCCCGGACCATTGGCGAACACTCTACTCATTAGGCCAATCTAGCCGTGCATTTTCTGAGAATGTAGTTAAATGGCATCATCGCTATTACAAACAGTAATGGTGATAGTGCATCTCCCTGGTTTATATCTCCCTGGATCTTTACCTCTGCTAAGCTTTTTACACCCGATGTAAAATTCACCCTCTAGGATCCCACGCTCTTCTCGATAAGCTGTATGAATTTCTAGTGTATTTTAATAATATTATTTTACTCATTCGTGTTTTTCCTACCACTGTTAGTTGATATTTTCCAACAGGAGTTTGAGTGATAACAAGTCTCCTCTAGTCTTACAGATTCTTCTTCGTATTTAAGCTGATCTTTATAATGCTGAAGTTTGTACAGTCTCCACTCATCCTATAATTAACAAGTCCCCCATTCTCTTTAGAAATCGTTGGTGACTGTATCGAGCGCATCGATTGCAATTAATATCATCGTGACTTTCATATTCCTTAGTTTTTTTTTTAAAGTTCTCTAGCAAGGTCCAGATACTTATTTTTCTCTTCATTTTCATTCAGTTTTACCCTGTGGTCAGCCAGAACGGCAAAGTCCACGGTTCGTTAAGTTATCTTTTTTTTTTCTTTTTCTTTGTTGACTATCTCTTGGTTTGGTCGTCTGGCCGAAATTAGGTTCTCCGTTTGTATCTCAAATTTCGAGAGCAATTTTTGCATCTCATTTCCCAGGAGGGTTTTGGATTATATATATTCCATTCGCTAGTCTGTTCAAACTTAAGCTTCTTGCATAATTCCCATATTTACCCAACCCCTCCGCTCGGACAGGATATTACACAAGGTCAATTTTTAAGCGAATTTTAACAGGTTTGACTTCAGAGTTTTTCCTTCTCCTCGACTAGTTGCCTCACCAAGGCTGAAGAACCTAGTCCGCCCTACTATTTACCCATAGCTGGAGGGATATTAATTGGATTCGTACCTTTCCAAAGGGCACTAGTGTTATGTGAAATGCAATCAGTCTCGAGCAGGATTTGAACTCGTATTGCCGTGTCCATTTCCTACGACGATAACTATTATATCACGGGCACATCCATTCTTGCACAATTCCAACCCGATCATTTTCCACACACCATCGTGTCTACTCTGTTACTGCCTTAACTTATTTTTTGATTGATCATTTCATCTCTATCACCGCAGAAACTACATTTGTTATTTTGTTTCGTATTATTGTTCTTTTACTCTTCTGAGAGATTTTACCACCAGCGTTAGCAGATTGTTTCTCACTGAAGTTAGAGTGACAACAGTTATTATCATTATGATTAAGATCATTTAATTTTTAGCTTTAATTTAGGTGCCTTATAATCAATCGCCATTATTATTATTTTATGATATAAAATACTGAGAAAAGTACATTTGATAAACATCAAGCTCCTTGAAAAAAAGGAAAAATATTGATGGTTAATGGCGGCCTATAACTTTAACGCTCTCATAAACCATAAAATTGATGAAGACAAAAATTTTAACGGAGAAAAAGCCGGCATCATGTTTTTAAGTAGAAGACATATAAAGATATTTAATATTTAGAATTATCTCATTTTGGAATATCAAACAATAAAATAACGATCCAGATTGTTTCATAAAATAGGGGATCAGGTTGTTTATATTTCTGTTTCTTAGTTAATATTCACTTTTGTCTTAATATCAATTTAGATAAATATTGATATATTTTAAATGATTTGGACTCTTTAATATATCCTTCTGTTTAAACAAATTAATTTCAAGACAAAATAGAATATTATTAAATATATAAATGTAAAATAGATTACATTAGAAGAAGCGATGACAATAGTTTTCCTGATAAACAAATATCTTGAGTTATAATAATAATAATAATAATAATGATAATGTTTTGAATTATTCCATAATTTGAAATTTTAAAAGCTCTCAAACAATCTTTACTGTCGGTTGCCATGGTGATTACATTGCAAATTCCTTAATCGTTTTAAAACGACAGATGCTTAGTATTTGATAAACGACATAAGTGAAATCTGTATTTCGATAAATTCTTAATCTCAGCAACTCGGTTTTCCCCTTTTTTAATTTGCCAGCAATAATTTTCCAACATTTCCTGAAGAAGTTACTAACTGAACTGGCCTCTTTGCGGATCTTATTTGGTTGCATGGGTCATGTAAAGACGCATTAAATAATTATCTTCTTTAGGGAAGGAGCATTTCTGTTAACGTCTTCGTCATGTGTGAACTGACAGTACTAGATAGCCATTGTTAGCTTCAGCTTGTCTTCGTTCTTTGAACACAAGAGATGCTGTATTTGACTTAACCAGGGAACAGTGGAGTCACAGGTCAATATTAAACGTGCACTACATATACCCTGTAGATAAGACTTAGAATACGCCAGCTATATCCCCTGCACGAGGTTAGTACCCCCAAAAAATCATTTTCTAGGTAGAGCATTAAATTGCATCTACTTATAAGGCTTCAGTTCTAAAGATCTTAGGAGAGTGGAGTAACAATTTAAGCCAATTACTCCCAGACCTTACTGGTCTAGTCGGCTGCGGCTCTAGAATAGACCGATTGCATCTCTGCAGAGACGGAAAACTCCTGCAACGAGTGTCCTGTGGCCCAGTCGACTGTGGCTCTAGATTACACAGACTGCATCTCTACAGACGGGTAGGACTCACCTAAGGAGTTTCCTGGATATAATACTAAACATGATGGTGAGGGTCCGGTAATAATGGAGCGTTAGGAAAGGCAGAGTAGCCCTTTATTGCTGTTGCTTCCGAGTCCACTCTGGCCTGGAATGGTAAAACCTGGTCTATGGGTCAAATAAAACTGTTTGACTGCTAAACTGAGTACTTCTACATTTAAAATATGTGCAAAAAAAAGATTTATGCTAAATTGAATTGCTAGAAATAGAACTGTAAGGTCATTTCACTGAGTGTAAGCTAATGACTGATGTTTAATTGAATTGTTAGTGATATATAGCAATACTTCGAACCATTTAAATTTACTGAATTATGCTAAAATTAATTGTTTAAAATAAGATTGTTTGATCAGTTAACTGTGTAAACAAATGACTGATGTTTATTTGAATTTTTAGTGTTAAATCGAAATACTTGAAAACATTTACCGGTTGCAAAGAAATGATTGATAGTAAATAGAATTATTCGTATTTGATAGAAATTAGCGAAACCATTTAACTGCATGAAAAGAAAAATATATTCAGACTCGTTTAAAAATTCTATATACAAAATGTGTTTAGAAATCTTGTACTTTATATACGTGGTGCCTTCAAAAGTTTTCCAGACTTTTTCTGTATAGGCATTTATAATTGTCGTTGACTCTTTAAAATTCAGTATGTTATTGCTATACATATTATCAGATGGCTGACCAAGTCTTATGATTTCAGGTTCAAAGGGACACCTACAGTAGGAATTGGAATACACCCTACTTAAGCCAGATTGTCAAAAATGCAGTCGGGGATGGAGGACACTTTAGAAGAACGATAAGCAATAAAATTCTTTTTTAAACTTGAAAAAAAATTGCCACAGAAACACATGGAATGCTTCCCAGTGTTTTCGACCATCTTGCATGAATCGGGAATCAGTTTTTGAGTTGCATAAGAGATTCAAGGAAGGCAGGGAGTCTATGACAGATCATGAGAGGTGTGGGAGGAGTAAGGAAGTCAATACACCACAGTTGATTGGCCAAAGGGTTAGGGTTATGGTTACCTTGTTGAGGTTTTAAGGGGGTTTAACAAGAGATTCCGTTGGAACAGGCCAGCAGACTTCAAATCGGGTATGTGGCATTTCCAGCAGGACAATGCACCAGTCCACAACTCTATCCTTGTCACAGACTATTTAACCAAGATGGGCATCAAAACATTTCCTCACCCTCCCTATAGTCCAGACCTTGCTCCCTTTTGGTTATTCCCTAAGCTCAGAGGCTGTCATTATGAGACAATTGAGGAGATGAAAGAGGCTGT
Source organism: Sepioteuthis lessoniana (assembly GCA_963585895.1). Lineage (NCBI taxonomy): Eukaryota > Metazoa > Mollusca > Cephalopoda > Myopsida > Loliginidae > Sepioteuthis > Sepioteuthis lessoniana. The sequence continues at coordinate 48,715,089 of OY757933.1, forward strand.
GACGTACGTCGTTGACACAATCACACGAGAAGACGTCAATGAGGCCTTCCAGAAGTTGTTGGAACGGTACGAGTGCATTGCAGCCGGAGGAGATTACTTCGAAGGGGACTAGAGTTTCATGTGTGTACTATCAATGAAAGTGCCCATACGAAAAATGTCTGGAAACTTATTTAATGATCCTCGAATATGTATAAAAAGGATTTGGGATAAAATAACCAACAATGGTTGATATGATACAAAATCAAATCAAAACAAAACCAGGCCATGAAGATCAGAAGAGTACTGTCCAACTACGAGTCAAATAGATATGTAAAATTATTCACATTCGATTGTAGCGTGTGAAAAGAAACCTCTGAAAATTCTTGTAAGTGCCCATAAGGGTATCTTGAATTTTTTTCTGTCTATTCAGAATTAGTATGTCATGTTAATATTAGTGTTTTAATAGAACGGTCTGGTGAAATCAGAGTACATAATTTCAATAATGAATCATAAATTCACTGATGTTCATTTAAATTTTATGACGATATGAAAACGTCATTGGAATTGCTGCTATGAAAAGATTTATGGTTACTATATCATTATATATTTTACTCGAGTTGAAAAATTGCAAAAATGATTGGAATAAGAAAAAGCAAGTAATCTTTATATATGTATACATATTTAAACGTTTATGTTTTTTTATGAATATAAATTATACATGTTTTAAAAAGTTCGTGAAGCTTGTAGGAATAAAGAAAAAGTGAATAATCTTTGTGTTACACATTAATATTTTGATTATTTTTTTTATAATGATGCAGACATTATCTTCGTCGAAATTGAGACCTTCGACATTTCTGTAGAGTAGGAAGGACGATTGTTGACAGGGTATGACCTTTGGCGTGACACCGGGATTACGAGAATGGTATAAATACTGGATACCAGGCCCGACTCGTTAATTCTAACAAGTCACCTATACAATTTCTATTGCTAATTAGAGCGTTCCGGCAATCATTTGTCATTAATGGTGTACATATTCTCATTTTAAGAAGGCCTGATATTTATTTATGTTGCTTTTGGGATTATTTCACATAATTAAAATAATAATGTTAATAATTATAAGTGAAAAAACTATGGAACACCAAAGTGAGAATTATACCAATCGTGATTGTTGCTTTTGAAACAATCACCAAAGAATTATTAAAGAGACTGGAGGACTTGGCGGTCGGAGGACGAGTAGAGACCATCCAAACTACAACATTATTGAGAACGACCACAATTCTGAGAAGAGTCCTGGAGATTCGAGGAGACTTGCTGTCACCCAAACTTCAGTGAAAGACCATTGGCTAACGCTGATGTAAAAAAAATCTCAAGGAGTAAACAATAATAATAATAATAGTATTCAAAATAGTCTCTAGGATTTTGAATACAAACGGATCACCTAATCTCGGCCAGAAGACCACCATAGTATTAATCAACAAATGTATTTTGCCATCCCAGTCGATTACAGAGGGAAAATAAAAGAAAGCGAAATGATAAAAACCGACTTGGATCTTCGCGGAGAACTAAAAATGTTATGGAACTCAAGGGTGACGGTGACATCAGTTGTAATTTGTGCGCTTGCAATGGTCCCTACAGGCTTAGAAGAGGATATCGAGGAATTGGAAATCAGAAAAAGAATCAAAAACATCCAGACTACTGCACTGCTGAGATCGGCCAGAATACTGAGTAGACTCCTTGAGATCTGAAGAGTCTTATTGTCACTTAGACTCCATTTAAAAACCCTTAGCTAATGTTAGCGTGAAAAACTAGCGAATAGTGAAATGATAAATGAAAAAAGACCGCGATACTTGCCATAACAATATATAGGCAGTATATTGGAATGGAATTTGGCATTGAAAAAGTGCAATGCTGGTAATTAAAAGTTGGAGAAGAGAAACCACGGATGCTATGGAACTGGCAAATTAGGTGAGTATTATGTTTGTATAGCGTTTATACTTAGGCTAACAGCAACAAATAAATGAATTAATACTTCGTTTAATTCTAACAATCCATTAATCAACACGTGAAACAATTAATAACAATATACGGTCCTCCCTGTATATAAAGTTGAATTTAAGGGAGTTACCGGTACGCTGAAGAAGCTATCTGGTATCTTAAGCTTGTTTTTTGAGAGCTTTTACCGTCCCCGCCTCACAGAACATCTGGTGGAATCTGTGTGACTGGATTTTCTTTTGGTGGGGAGCAAGACTTCTTGGCTTATCACGTGATAAGTATATCCAATCACAGAGAGTCTCCCCCGAACTCTCTCCATACACAGGAATTACCATTTTACCAATCTAACAAGAGCATGGGAATGCTTAGAGAGAAGGTAAATTACAAATAGTTAGGAATACTGGAAGTCGACACCAGCAAACAAGAGGAAAGAAAGAAAGAAAAAATAACAAAAGAGATAATCAGAATTACTAGAAAACTGTTGGAAACTAAGTTCTGTTATAGAACTCTCTTCAAGAGACTGGAGGACTTGGAGGTAGGAGGACGATTAGAGACCATCTAAACTACAACATTATTGAGAATGGCCAAAATTCTGAGAAGAGCCCTGGAGACTCGTGGAGACCTGCTGTCACTGAAACTTCAGTGAAAGCCCATTAGCTAACGTTGATGTCAAAAAAACTCTCTAGGAGTAAACAATGATAATAATAATAAACAAAATAGTCTCTAGGATTTTGAATACAAACGGATCCCCTAATCTTGGCTAGAAGACCACCATAGTATTAATCAACAAATGTATTTTGCCATCCCAGTCGATTACAGAGGGAAAATAAAAGAAAGCGAAATGATAAAAAATGACTTGGATCTTCGCGGAGAACTAAAAATGTTATGGAACTCGAGGGTGACGGTGATATCGGTTGTAATTTGTGCGCTTGCAGTGGTTCCAACAGGCGTAGAATAGGAAATCGAGGAATTGGAAATCAGAAGAAGAATTGAAAACATCCAGATTACTGCACTGTTCAGATCGGCCAGAATACTGAGTAGACACCTTGAGATCTGAAGAGACTTATCGTCACTCAGACTCCAGTGAAAAGCCCATAGCTAATGCTAGTATGAAAAACTGTTGTAGAACTGTCTTCAAGTGAATGTACACCTCAGTTATCCACCTCGTAAGATAATCAGGACAATTCATAAAATGAACAAGGGAGGAAAAGATAAAAATAGACTCAATATTTAAAAAAAAGAAGATTTCTATGCACAAGACCTTATATCCGGGAGATAACATAGACAGAGTGCACGTGTCAAGAAAATGAGAGGAAGAGGATTTACCTGCATTTATTTAACCAATATCAAGACTCGTGGACTCTATAAAAAAGAGCAAAGAAAGACTAATTATAGCCACCAATAAGAGCATTGACAATATAACTACAAAAAGAAAAAGAATAAAAACTAGGAAAAAGAAATGGGGAGAAAAACAACTGAATGGATATTTCGAGCAACAAACTGATAAGATTAAACACGGCAAGACATAGACATTGCAATGAAATGGAAACATTCATTGAGAAACTGAAACTCTTCTAACAACAGCAAAGAACAACATTATAAAGATTAATTATATCAAAACGAATATCGATTATATGCTAAAGAATATCAAGTGTAGGTAATGTGGAAAAAAAAAACCGGCTCGAAAATCAGAACTAATGTTGATTCTTTAAAAAAATATAACTTGCTGTTAAGAGGTTTTGACTTTCTGGCTGGCTACAGAGTGACAATAAATGAATAAAAAGAGAATTACTTGAATGTTGGCTGAGAACTTAGACAATAGTGGAACATGACGGCGTCGGTGATAGTAATTGTTGTTCATGCGCTTTAAATGGTCCCAAAAGGCTAGGGAAGACGACTACAGGAAGTGAAAATCAGTGAAAGAATCGATATCCTCTATAGCAAAGCCTTGTTGACGTCAGCTAGAACATCGAGAAGATTTCAAGAAACTTGCGGAAATATGGAGTCACTCAGACTCTAGTGAAAGACTACCAGCCAATTCACGGGAGAAAAACACCCAAAAATAAAATGAGAATAATTATAGTTAACCATTTAATGTACATGGATATCAAAAATAAATAAAAAATGGAGATAAAAAAAAAGAATATATAGTCAGTATATAGGGATGAAATATGGCATAGAAAAATGTGCCATGCCAATTATTAGAAGCGAAAAAATAATAGAAGGGAGGAAAGGATTAGAACTACCAAATGAAAAAAATTATACTTGGGAATACTGGAACCAGACACAATCAATGTTAGAAAAAATATTCCTTCAATATAAATTTGCTAAGTAAAACAAAACTAATGGTAAAATTTAAATAAAGGAATAATGATAAACAATAAAAACGTCCTTTTAATTATTCATAAAAATTAATTCTTGCGAGAGGTTATATTTATCTTATTTATTTGTTTATTTATTGTTTATAATAATTTATTTATTTATCTAAATTTTATAATTAGTTTTGTTTTACTTTACAAATTTATATTGAAGGAATATTTATTTCTAACATCAAATAAGTCAAGAAGAAAGAAAAATTTTTTAAAAAATAGTATATCAGAAAAACGAGATAATTAGCAGAAACCCCATTAAAGACGAGCGCCCTGGGGCCTGTTCTGGACTTCGGTCTGGGGCGTGGCCCTGGAAAAGGAACAATGGCAGACTTGGGGCCTTTAAGTAGGCACCTAGTTTCGACTAGGCTACCTTCGGGTGGGCGAGCTGCATTTTTGTCTCCTTTGTCCCCCTTGTACGGCACTAGACCATGCGTCTAGTTTAAGCCGCAAACTGGCATACGTGCCCGGACCCAAATTTGGGTTCGTGAAACTGCTTGCCTCATCAGGCTCACATTGCACTAAGTGAGCCGATGAGCAGCACAGACAAGCAGGGTTCGAGTCTCGGCTCGTTCCCGACCTTCCCCTCCCCTTTATCCCCACTTTAATTGGCCTTCGGGCTTTTGACCTTGTGTCAAGTCGTGTCTGGTGGGAGACAGCGACAAATACTCGGCTGTCCTCCTCGAAAGATTCAAAGGGCCATTCTTAAAGTGGGCGAGGGAAAAACTTCAACAACCAGACCAGAGATTAAAAAAAACAACTTATGACCATGCCTGACATTGCAGCGATGACAGAGACAGACTATACACAGATTATTTGAGTCTACAAAAGAAGAGGAGTCGCCAGCATTGATAACTGCTTCGACGAATCGATACGACGACTCGAAGACTACATAAAGACAGCGAAGAAAGACTAATTTCAGCCACCAGAAACAAGACAAACAATACACTGGTCAACAGAACGACAATAACAAGTAAACATACATGGGAAGAAAAACAACTTCATGGATATTCCAAACGACATACAAGCGAAATCTCACATAAGGATACTTGAACACGATATTGAAAGAGAAACTTTTAAGAGAAACTGAGTCACTTTTCATAGCAGGACAAAACAACGATATAAGGACCAACTATATCAAAGCAGAAAAAAATAAAATGCAAGAAAAAAGTAAATATGGATTATGTTGTAATAGATATAAAACGATCAATCACTTAATAAGCGACTCCACCAAATTACTAACAAAAAAGTATAAGACTAGATAGGACAGATTTCGGAAGGTGTTCCGCTGGGTATGGTTAAAATAGTTTTAATTTAACTATACAAGGAAGGGGTATATGCAAAACCCAGAATCCATCCTAGAGAATAAGACACACAAAATTCTTTGTGGTCGGGAGATACAAACGAATAATCTAATCTTGGCCGGACGCTCAGGCCTTTTTATTTGGCTAGACTTACATGAAACAATAGTAATGAATTGATACGAAAGTCCATATATAAGTGTGTGTACAGATAGTGGTTGATAGCAGATATGGAAGTACTAAAATATGTGAACAAATAAGGAAAACAATATATATATATATATATATATATATATATGTGTGTGTGTGTGTGTGTGTGTGTGTGTGTGAAGATAAAGAGATAAATATCGGCATAAAACAAATCAGATATAAACAGTATCATATATATATATATATATTTAGATCGAATAGACATAGATAGATAGATAGATAGAGAGAGAGAGAGAGAGAGAGAGAGAGAGAGAGAGAGAGAGAGATTGTGTTTTGTGTTTGTTTTTGTTTTTTCTACTCCATCTCAGCGGAAGAAAATGTATTACACTGAACATTCATATGTATTTAAACATTTACGGTCAAACTGAAAATTGACAATTGGCGCCTTTAATAGGCATCTTAAAAGTAGATAGATAGATAGATAGATCTGAAGAGAATGGTATATATCTAAATCAGAAGAGTCGGATATTGACAGACAGAGAGAAGACTGGAATAGATAGATAGATAGATAGATATGGGCAACTGCAACGGGTCAGTAGACAGGAATAGATAGACACCAAAGTCTTTGATATATCGATTTTCGCGAGAATGAATTAGTTGATGCATAGAAATCGAACATCGAAAAACCCTAATCGATTATTCGTTTTTCTATTTTTGTCGTCTGAATCACTAAATCATCTTTCATATCATTTCGCACCCAGTCTCCACTCAACCATGCGCCATTAACGTCAAAGCTTAAACCAATAAACGGACAGATTTCTGGACACGTGACCAACTTAACACTTTCTAAGGCCGACAGGTCTTTTTATAATGGCGTCTGGTGTAACTTAGCACATCTTTCCAGTCCAAAAGTCCAGTCAAAAATGATTGCTCCAAACATAGGTTTCGTTTCGTCCTAAATTTGGGCCACTATCAAAATAAAGAAGGGCCCAGTGAAAAATCCGGCTTAAGGTGCGCCATAATTTTGAATATTAGATTCTTTGGTCGACTGACGATATTTTTTCTTAGAGATTAAGGGAATATAAACGTTTGTTCTAAGTGTTTTATAGGTATAATAAAATCCAAATCTATACTGGATACTGATTTTAGTATAATCGCAAAGATTTATACACACAGACGAACTAATACTCGGCGTGCATAATTTGATTAACTTTAGTCGTAGATAAATAAAAATTAGATCACTAAGTATGAATATTTTTCAAAACATAGAATGAGACACAAAGACAAGTAGATAGATAGATAGATATATAAATACTGTCGAATATTTGAACTTGGTTGTTCAAATATTCGACTTGACTGTTCGAATTTCGCTAAAACCTTTCGGATAGATAAATAGTTGAGCAAACTGATTTCGCTAAGCTTGGTATGGCAACCAGTTTACGAGAAGGGAGCTGGTCAAACTCTGCTTGAATAATTGTCCTTGTGTCACACTAGGCTCATAATGCAGATAGGTAATGAAATGTCTCAGATTGCTTGATAGATGGAACATAGACATATACATACAGTACATATATTCATATATCTCCCACCCAGAGACTCTCACCCTCTCAGACACACACAAACAAACACACGCACGCACACGCGCGCACCCACACACCCACACCCACCCACACACACATATATATATATATATATATATATATTGGAAAAGGCATAAAACCTTTCTTCCTCCAACCCACAACTCAAATAGCTAGGTAGATTCAGATCATTACTCTTGGGATGGCAACTGATCTAGGAGAAAGAAAATTTCTGAATTCAAAACCTAATCAGCGTTGTTCAAGAAAATCTGTGGCACTCCAGTGCATCATTCTACTGTTATCAGCTCATTATAAAAGTGTAACGTTGATTATACGTAGGACTTCATCTCCATAAACATTGATATGATCATTTTAACCTCACACACACACACACACATACTCATATATATATATATATTTATATGTATATATATATATATATATAGAGAGAGAGAGACAGACAGACAGACTGAGAGAGAGAGAGAGAAAAAAAAAGAGTGTTGCCTTTACAGTTAGTTGATGTTTCCCCTCTCTACATTTTGTTTGTTTTTTAAAGATATTTATTGACTTCTGGTTTTATTCGAAAACACACAAACCACGGATCGGCTCCATACAAAAAAATCTTAAAAATTAGAAAATTAAAAATAACGGAATTCTGATGATCCACTTTCTTTTTTTGTTTTTTCATTCTTTTGGCTTATATTGGTCGTGGGATGGTGGGTGACACTTCGCAAAATGAACTTTGATACAAGTCAGTCTCGATCACAATAAGGACGGCAGGCGAAGACTTGGTCGAATTTTTTTATCATCTTCTATTTAACACCCACCACTGCTGTCTATATTATTTTCTTGCGACCAAAAGCAGCACTACTGTCAAACCGTTGGGCTGATTCATTTCTGCCCAGCTATTACTGCCTTGAATACATGTGACCACGGCATCTGAAAAAGTATATCATGTCTCCTGAATTAAGGATGTTTAAAAAATATACCCTTTTATACTTTTTTGTCACTGATCGTATGATTCATTCCACTATCTTATGCTGCGAGTGAATCACCGTGGCCTAATGGTTAACGTACTGGACTGTGAGATAAAAATAAGAGAGTTCAAACTCTAGTCACCCTATTACATTCACTATCGAACTAATATCGTTGGGAAAGGTAAGAACCCTTTATGCCCTCAATTATGAATCAAATAGTATCTTCTTCTACTTGAATTTCTTTCGTATTAAATAACCCACAAAATTTGTTATGCCATTTTTAAAAAATCAAACTGGATTATTTTAAATAATTCAGGCTATTTTCTATGATATCAGAAAGAGTCGCTATAATATAAAAATATGTAAAAAATTTATTAAGATTGGCAAGTCGATATTTTTTCTAATGATTATATTTAGTACAAACGAGCATATTTCGAAGTACGACCCGGTCGACTGGGGCTGTAGAATACACCGACTGAATCTCTGCTGAAGGGTAAGACTGCCCCCCAAATGAGGGACCTGGATATGACGCTAAACAATCTATTAACGTGGCTCCAGTAATGTTGGAGCTTTGTGGAATGCAGAGTATCTCTTCTTTGCCGTTGCTCCGAGATCCACTCTGCTCCGGATTGGTAGCACCTGATAGGGTCATATCTATGGGTCAAGTAAAACTGTTTAACATTTATACTGAGAGCAAACAAATGACCAATACTAAACTGAATTGTTGAAATAGAACTATTTTATCATTTAACTATGTAAACAAATGACTGATATTTAATTTAATATTTAGTGACACATACCAATACTTGGAACAATTTAGCTGTGTGCCAAAATATGAGCTCAGGTGCGTTTTGAAATAAAATGTGTTCACAAACCATATATATAATTGTGAATGGAGGATTTGATATATTATATTTGAAATTACCATGACAAGAAAATCCGGCAAACACCTATATGCGGAGCAGGTGTTTCGACCTTATTAGGTCTACATCAGTAGCGAATACGGTGCTCTCCACCACTGGAGATCGAACCAACAACCACGGTATGCAGAAGACGAAACTCAACTACTGGGCCACCGGTTTTATGCCACATATTAGCGATTCCGAATTAGCAAATTATGGTAAATTGCGTGACCACTTGACCTAATGTATCTTTTTTTATAGGTACGTATTCCTTACAGCGGTCAATGCCACCTCCGGGGCTTCGTCTTCCCAAGTCGGAGTTATGAGTCCTCATAACATAAGCCTCATGGGCAGGAAATATAATTATATCATTTTGAATGGAGGAATTTATACACACACACACACACACACACACACACACACACACACACACACACAGACATATATATATATATATATAGGTATTATTCGGTCCCGTTTATTTATCGATAAGATCTGAAGAAGTCCCGTTATAATTTTTTTTTTCTTCGTGTTTTTGGTTTACATCAGAAACACAAAGCAGGATGGAAATAAATTTATTATCCTAAAATAACCGGTCTTTGTTTTTCTTTCTTTAAAGAAAAAAAAGAGAGAATATATATATATATATATATATATATATATATATATATGTGTGTGTGTGTGTGTGTGTGTATGTGTATATGCAAAGGACATTTTGCATTAAATTGCGAACAATATTTGACATACCATAAAACCAAAACGATATTTCGTTGTAGATTGAAAATACTAAGGTTCTGTTACAATTCGAACACGGTATCTACGACATCAACTGCTTTCTTTTTAAAAAAAAATAAGAAATAAAAACTACACAACTGCCGCAAAAAATTCTTTGAACAGAATATTTTTTAACGATTTTGCAGACGAAAGAATTTGAACACAAACACGAAGGAAATTGAAGTTATTAAAAATGAAAAAAACATGATAAAGAGTTTTAGTCTGTAGAGCCGAACCTACCAAGTAAAAGATCCCCGCGTTCTATTGCTTGTGAGGATTCATGTCTTCTTCTGCGACTATGAAAAGAAAGAAGATGGCGGATGACGTTTACGAAGCCGAAGAACTGCGCGAAATTCTGCTGAGTTCCATTCAAAGAGTTGAAATCAACCCATATTGAATGAAAGTAGATATTTTACACGGATCTAAATTGAAAATCAATAATTACAAAAATAGCCAAATACATATTACTGAGTATATGCTACTAATACTAATACTACTACTAATAACAACATCTTGAGCATGATCATCATCATCATCATCAATAATAATAATAATAATAATGGACTTGATGAATATGCAAACAAGAGCAAAGAGCGATTGATAACTCTATGTTGTCGGTGATGCTTTGATTACGTTATATTGCCTACAGAAGTGTTATTTTTTTTTTTGTCGTTTAAGAGTTTTTCCCACCAGTATTTGCCGATAGATTTTCATTAGACTGAATGACAGCAAGACTCCTCAAATCTCTAGGATTCTTCTCAATGTCCTGGCCAATCTCAACAATACTGCAGTTTGGATGGTCTCCACGTGTCCTCTTATTTCCAAGTCCTCCAGTCCCTATAACAATTATTTGCTTACTGTACAGAGCGCACCAATTACAACTGGTATCACCTTCACTTTTATGTTCCATAGTTTTGATTTTTCTTTTCAGTTTTCTAGCAAGGTCCAGGTACTTATCTCTCTGTTCTCCTTCTTTCAGTTCTTCCCTGTGATCAGCTGGAATGGCTAAGTCCATTCGGGAGGTTTTCTTTTTCTGATTGACCATCACTTGGTATGGTCATGTAGCCGAGATGATTATTATTATTATTATTATTTACTCCTCTAGAGTTTTTCACATCAGTATTAGGTGATGGTTTTATTATTATTTACTCCTTTAGGGTTTTTTACATCACTGTTAGCTGATGGTTTTTCACTGGAGCCTGAGTGACAGCAAATATCCTCAAGTCTCCAGAGCTCGTCTCAGGATTCTGGCCGTTCGCTGCAATACTGTCGTTTGGATAGTCTCTACCGGTCCGCCAACTTCAAAGTCCTCTAGGCCTTTTAATAACCCTTTAGTTATTGTGTCTAAAGCACCAATCACAATTGGCACAATCGTTACTTTCATGTTCCACAGTTTTTTTTTCAATTCTCTAGCAAGATCGAGGTACTTATCCTTCTTTTCACATTCCTTTACATTAATTCTGTGTTACGCCGGGACAGCAAAGTCGACAATTTTGCAAATTCTCTTTTTTTTTTGTTGATTATTATAAGGTCTGGTCTTCTGGCCGGGATTAGGTGATCTGTTTGTATGTTAAAGTCCTATTGGAGTCTATGCGTGTTATTTTCTAGAACAGGTGCTGGGTTGTGCATATACCATTTGTTAGTAGGGTTATTATTATTATTATTATTATTATTATTATTATTATTATTATTATACTCCTTACAAATTCTTCACACCTACTCAAACAGAATATTTTAGAGGAGCTTGAATGACAGAAAGTATCCCCAAGTTGTCTGCTAAACCTCTAAGCCAATTTTTGTTGTGCAGTGATCAGGGTTATTTCAAATCTTCCTCCAGCCTCTACTTCATCCAGTCCCTTTTCCAGGTTCTCGGAAACCGTTTCAAGAGCTACGACTACTATAATCACATTCCTATTCCACAATCTTTTCAGTTCTCCGGCAAGGTACTGGTATTTGTTTTGCACTTCGCTTTCTTCACTTTCAATTTGTAACTAAGGTTGCTGGCTTGAAAAAATAAACTGCATGACAAATTTCATGATAAGTTATCTTCTTGATTAAAACTTCTGGTGTGGATTTATAGTCAGTTTGTATCTTAAAGTAACAGAAAGTTTTCTGCATTTCTTTTTCAAGTACAGACTTGCCCAGTCAGCTGGGGCTGTATAACACACTGATTGCGTCTAAGCAGATGGACAAGACCCCTCCTACGAGTGTCTTGGATGTGGCACTAAACAATCTGATGGTGAGGTTCCAATAATGACGGACCTTTAGGGAACGCGGTGCACCCCTTCATCGTCATCGCTGCCAGGTCCACTCTGGCTCAGAGTGGTAACACCTGATAGGATCCAATCTATGGGTTAAATAGAACTAAACTGTGTACCAATGATGAACTGGCTTGCTTGAAATAGAACTGTATTGACATTTAAACTGCGTACTTTTGCTATACTGAATTGTGTAAAATAGAACTGTTTTTTGATATTGAAATTGTCTACTTGTGCTAAACTGAACTGTTCGAAATTTTAGAAAAATAACATTTACTTGTGTGTAAACAAAAAACTTTACTTATACTAAACTGAATTATTTGAAATAGAACTGTTTATATGTATAAAAATGAATTTGACATTACAATGTCAAACTACAATGGTTGATATGTCATAAAACCAAACCAAACCAAACCAAACCAAAGTTAAGACTTTTTTGTATATATGTCGTTTGTCAATAGAGTTAAATTCCAATTGCTTGCATAATTCTAATTGGATCACCTTCTCCGTCAGGTCGTGCTTGTATCTCTATTTCTTATGCTGTATATTCTTTTGTTTTTTTTTTTTTGTTGTTGTTGTTGTTTTGTTTTTATTGGTAGGGGGTGTCCTCTTGGGATTCTTTGTGTATTTCCTTATCACGTGATTAACTGTTTCCTTCCTTTTAAACACAATAACTACAGCAAAAATTTCATTAAAAGAATTAGTTCCTGCGCTGTCCACTTGTAAGATATTTTTACCACTCTTAAAGGAGACCAGAGAGGAACGCATGTTATATAATTGCGGAAAGATTTTTTAAATCATTTTTCGTTTTGTATATCTTACCTTTCGGTTTAGTAAGGCTGAGAACCTTTCGGCTTAGTGCATGGGTTAGTTAGGTGCACACATTGAGTGCAGGTGTTCACAATAAAAAAACCCAGATAGGAAATGCGACCGGAGACGTGGATGAAGTCATGCCCGGAAGCGATGGGCTGAGGATTTTGGAATTTGAAAAAAAAACAGTTAGTTGAGATTCGACGCTAGAGGAAGGAAGTTGATTTTCTCAGCTCGCCGAGGCAAGAACAGTAGTTTGCGGTGGGGTGCCGCACGTGGTGGGGTCAGATGGAAAAGTCAGCATAGAAAGAAATTGTGTCTCTCTCTCCTCATGTCGAAAAACCTCAAACTCAAAAAGGTAAATAAAAGTTTCGTACCTGGACCAAGAGAGTTGTCAAGTGTTTGAGTGTTTTCGGATTCCTATATGCATATGAACATTACAAACGTTGTATGTATATATATATTTCACGTATCTTGGTCGTATTTTTGGACGTGGATATGTTACACGCTATCAAATGGACCAGATATATAAAAAAAATAGATGACCATGAATAAAGCCTTACAGCCAATTTGGTCATATAAATGATCTAATATAGACCAGAAAACTAGACGAATGTTAATTAAAAAAAAAGAATTTGTCTTTTAGATGATTTTTACCGTTCCGGTTGACTACAGAGGGAAAAGACTGACAAATCTTGGACATTTTCTGATAACTGAAAAAACTATGTTTCATGATGTCGAAGAAAAACTGGAATAATTGGAAATCTGAGGAAGAATCAAGACCATTCAGTCCAAACGATAATACTGAGAAGAATCCCGGAGACCTGAGAAGACTTCACTCAGACATCAGAAAAAAAAGATCTCGTGAAGAGTAAAATTATAAGATGAATAAGAGTAATAATAATGAGAAGAAAGCTTTCAACTTGATGTATCAGTGTCAGCAAGTAATATCCAATCAGTCACAGAATAGATTAAAATAAGTAAATACAAGGACTTGGAAGTTGAATTAGAAAAATATGGCACCATAAAACTATCGAGTCGGCAAGCGTTGCTCAGGCCATAAACAGGAAAAGGGCGGATAAACGCATTCAAAAGATACCTAGACTCCCTTCTCGTTGTGAAACGAAAAAAATCTGCTCAAGTATAGTTCTATGAATGTGTATGAAAATAAGAGGTATCAAAAAATAAATAGAATGCCTACAATTACTATCTTCTATCACGCAAGGTCTTGGGTAACATCGTGGTAAAGAAATGCAAAAACTCTAAAAAATAAGATGAAAATTGAATAATAAAAAAAATAAGAAGAAGAAGAGGAAGACTAAACCGAACAGGATGGGAAAGCTGATCTACTGCGAATTGTGCAAGAAATTAAAATTTGACCATACACACAAGTGATAAAAGCACAACTCAGTGTCCCTCCTGAAGAACGAGACGGACAAAATTACCTTGAATATGGACATACAAACGCATAACCTAAAATTGGCCAGACCACCAGTCCTACTGAGAGTCAAAAGTTTAGAAAATGCCAAATAGAGCACTTTACCGTTCCAAACGGAACACATAAATTTTTTTTTTTAAAAGCAGAAAGAGAAATAAGTAACAAAACCTTGCTAGGGAACCAAAAAATCTGTAATATTAAGGTGATACCAATTGTAACTGGTGCGATCGAAACATCCCTCAAAAGGTTGGTAAAGAAACTGTAAGAGAGAAATCCGAGAACAAGTTGGCTCTATCCAGACAACATAATTATTGTGATTAGCCAGAATACCGAGAAGAGTCCCAGACACTTGAGGAAACTTGCTAATAACTCAAACTCCAGTGAAAAACCATCAATAAACGCAGGTGTGAAAACTCTCAAAAGAGTATAATTATAATAACAATTATAGAAAAACGGAATCCATCCTAATAGCAGCACAGGACAACGCAATAAGAACCAATCATATCAAAGCGACGATAGATAAGACGCAACAAAACAGTAAATGTAGGCTATGCGATGACAGAGACGAAACGATCAATCACATAATAAGGGAATGCAGCAAATTAGCACAGAAGGAGTATAAGGCGAGACACGACTGGGTCTGCAAGGAGATCCACTGGGAAATGTGCCGTAAATTTCAATTCGATCATACAAACAAATGGTATATGCACAACCCAGCACCTGTCATAGAAAATGACTCGCATAAACTCCTATGGGACTTTAACATACAAACTAATCCTTTAATCCCGGCCAGAAGACCAGACCTTATAATAATCAATAAAAAAAAAGAGAATTTGCTGTCCCGGTGGACCACGGAATGAATCTGAAGGAAAGTGAAAAGAAGGGTAAGTACCTCGACCTTGGAAGAGAATTGAAAAAGCTGTGGAACATGAAAGTAATGATTGTGCAAATTGTGATTGGTGCGTTAGGCACAATAACTAAAGGATTATTAAAAGGCTTTGGAAATTGGCGGACAGGTCGAGACTATCGAAACAACAGCATTGCTAAGAACGGCCAGAATCCTGAGACGAGCCCAGGAGACTTGAGGAGACTTGCTGTCACTCAAACTTCAGTGAAAAACGATCATCTTACTCTGATGTGAAAAACTCAGAAGAAGAAGAAGAAGAAGAAGACTAGACCCGACTGGATGGGAAAGCTGATCTACTGCAAATTGTGCAAGAAATTAAAATTTGACCATATTCACAAGTGGTAAATGTACAACTCAGTGTCCTTCCTGAAGAACAAGACGGACAAAATTACCTGAGATAAGGACATACAAACGTATCACCTATAATTGGCCTGACGATCAGTGATTTATGAAGGCGACTGTAAAAGTGACCATTGTTGGAACCTCTGGTACAGTCCCTTAAACGAGGAAGTGATACTGAATGTAAAATTCTTATTCTTTTTCTTTATTTATGGCATATGAACCGCTGTGGGTTATTTGATGCGAAAGCGTTGCTTTTAAAAAAACAGTAGTATTATTTAACTAGTATTATTTAAATAATAACTTGGAGGATAAGGGTGTTTACGTCTTTCCTTATCAAATTGGTCGGAAAATGAACATAATAGCGCGATTTGAGTTTGAACAGGCTTACTCCGATGTCGGAGTCGCCCTCGTTAGTCATTTTGCAACGAGGACCCCCTACCAAGCCGATGGAAATAGAAATCAGGGAAAAAACCGTGACGAGCTAGAGTATAGCATAGCAAAATTCAACTAGAATCCTCAAAAGTCTGGGAGATAATAGGAGACTTGCAACTCAGACTTCAAGGAAAAACCAGTAATCTGTGTATATCTAAGTTTCTATCAAAGGATGTTTCTGCCTTTAGGCTAAATAGCATTTTTATTTTTCATATGTTTTCTAGTTTGAACAGCGTGAGTGCAATTTTGGAATGATTATAGAGTGTACAGCGAACATGTTACTCGTAAGAAAATAGATAAATACAAATAAAATTTCTATTCATCAGGAATTATTAAAGAGATCTGGTATTGCAATAATGCCCATGGACATTATAATGGGATATATGATCTGTGGAGCAGTATATTAAACAGTAGCTGTTCAGCTACAAATCTCCCATGTCCCAAATTATCTAAAAAGAAAGGCTGGGCATTACTGGTAAAGTAAGGACTAACTCATTAGGGACGGAACTCCCATATCTTCAACAGTGTTGGTCAACCTATGAAAAAACATATACATTAGCTCTAAGTGGCATTGGATGCTTCCTAGAACACTTAGGTAGGGTATCATCATGGTGTAATTGTTAAAGCAATGAACTGCGGAATCGTTGTGTGTGAGTTCGAACTCCGGTCACGCTATTACGTTCCCTTTCGGTCAAATACCCTTGAGAAAGGTATGATCCCCGTTATCCCCCCAGAAATGGGTTAAATAGTATCACTACTATTCTTCTCGAAGGATGTCCTCGGCATTAAATAATCCTACAAACGTTGATTAAACAAAAGAAACGAAAGCAAAGAACACTTAGCTAGAGTGATAGCAGATAAAAGCAAATTTCTAGGGAGAGGTAAGAGAATACGTGCTGTTAACATACTTCCATCTCGGATAGAATTCGACGTCTAGTGAAGTTTTAATAGGAGAACAGCTGGTTTAAGTTCAAAGTTTTCTTTCTAGATTGGTTCTCTTTTTTTTCAATTTATTTACAAAAAGAAATATTCTTAGTAATCTTCATTGCTCTTATATGTACGCATATTTCTGACTATGCCTTAAATAACCTCATACGGGTTGAAAAGCCTTTTAAATCAATTGGTCAATCAATCAATCTAACAGATGCACCTATTCCGAATCCGAGAGGGCGTGGGAATAATCTTGACAAACGAATAAAACTATACCCCTGAAAGTTCCAGTTACTGAGCCTCTTTGTCGAATGCCGCTGGATATCACATCTGAGACAGCCTTTGTTGGAGGTCATAACTTCAAGTTAGAAGATTAAGGGTAACGGTAAGAAAGAGAATAGGCGACCCTAGTTCAAGTCTGGGACAAGACTATTTGCGTTTTACTTGGGAAAGGCACGAAATCGTCTATTGTCCTCTCAGCTTTGATTAAATCGTGGGATATAAGATTTTTTTTAACCATGGTTAGGCAACCAGTCTAGGAAAATGAAAACTCTGAATTCAAAACAGCTTTACTTCGTGAACAAATTTATCTTGTGTAACCTTCCATCCTGTGTCAATGGATGCAGTCAGGGCATAGTTGTTCTCACCAACAAGACCACCCTCGTCAATAGTCGTGCACATCAGAGAAAGGAATTTCCAGAAAAGATAATCATATATATATATATATATATATACCAACGGAGTCAGAATGAATCGACCTAGTTTACATCTAACCGTATCATCAGGTTAATTCTGACTAAAGAAAAGTTGGACCATTTCTTCTCTGGTTAGAATTATCCTGATGATTTGGATACGTGAAACCTTGGTAGATTTCTTCTGACTCTGTAGGTATTTGCATTTCAATCTACTTATTGAGAACTCTTACGTGTTAGCTTAATCCAGTCGGTGTTTTGTTCTTTTGACTAGGCATTCGCATTTGGTTGATTATTATCAAAACGTACGAATGTTTTTAGTTCTTTTTTTATGGAAATTTTGCCACATATCAGTTTGTGTAATATTTTTTTTGTAAATTCTACCATCGTTTTTTTTCACACTGTCAGAATTATAGAATAAGTATAGGAATTAAATTATATATATATATATATATATATATATATATATATATATATATATATATATATATATGCTTTTTTACGTCATTAGTAGTGGAAATATGCATATACCAACGTACTCCTTTCATATCCATTCGTTTGGACGACAGCTCTCGGCATCTCTCAAACTTCTCGTTTGCAATTCTCGTCAATGTTATTTTGTATTTACTTTTTTTGTGGGGGTGCTTATATTTCTGAAATTTTAATTTAGCTGATTTCATTTCCTTCTTTCTCAAAGAATTCCGATATATTTTTTTTCTTTCTGTCTCTGATTTTAACTTGTGATGCTCAAAATACCGAGCTAGATATTATCACGAAGGTTTCTACCTTAGAACAGATCATGACGACAACAAACTTTAGAAATAAGAAATAAATAAATATTAACATTTAATTTTGAAAACGATTTCATTTCTCTAAGCGTTTCTCATTCTTGAGACATCTTGGCATCGGCTTCTAACAGTCAATTTTTTTCTTCTCTTTCTTTTAAAATGTTTTTTTTTGTCATTATTTTCTGGGTTTTTGGATTTTCTTTCTTTGCATCATTCTATCCTTCTTTTGAGCTGCTCTTTTTCTTTCTTTGTTTCTTTGAGTTTCTCTTTTTTTGTGCATGTGTTAATGTTTGTTCTTTTCTTGCTTCATTATTTTTTTCAGTTTTTTTTTTTGTATTTTTTTTAAGTTTATTTTTGTGTGATTTCTTCTTCTCTGTTTTGACGTAGTTTCTTCCTTTCTTTCTTCATTTAGTAATTTTTTCTTTGATAAATTGTTTCTTTTCTCTTTTCTTTCTTTCCTTCCTTCTTTCTTTCTTTCTTTTTTTCAGTTCTATTTGTTTCTTTATAAATGAATTTAGTTTTCCTTTCTTTAAATTTTATGTAACGTTATTTTCCTTTAATTCATTGTTTCTAACTATATTTTTCTTTCTTTCTTTCTTTCTTTCATTCTTTCTTTCTTTCTTTCTTTCTTTTCATTCATTCTTTCATTCATTCATTCTTTCTTTATTTCATTATATTTTCGTTTCTACTTTTTCTTTCTTTCTTTCTTTCTTTCTTTCTTTGTATTTCTCTTGTTACGTTATATTTAACATGGTATTTCTCTATTTTACTCTTGCTTCCTTTCTATACCTCTCTTTCTCTCTATCCATCTCCCTTTTTTCTATCAAACTCTTTTTTCCTTCTTGTTGTGTCTTTTATTCTCTCTCTCCCTCTCTCTCTCTCTCTCTCTCTCTCTCTCTCTCTCTCTCTCTGAACCACTTCCTCTTTTTTATCGCTTCTATCAATAATTTTCTGTCTTTCTATTAATCTCTCTCTCTCTCTCTCTCTCTCTCTCTCTCTCTCTCTAAAACAATATTTCTCTTTCTATCTCTATGTTACCCATTCTCTCTATTTTTCTTGCTCTCTTTTTCTCTCTCTCTATCTTCATCGTTTTTTTTTTTTTTTTTCATCACTCCTTTTGCGAACCGATTTAACTATCCTTTCTGTTTTCTATCACCGATCAAAATTTGCTCGTCTTCATTTTACTCTCTCTCTCTCTCTCTCTCTCTCTCTCTCTAAAATAATATTTCTCTTTCTATCTCTATGTTACTCTTTCTCTCTATTTTTTTTTTTAATCTCTTTTACTCTATCGCTATCTATTTTTTTTTTTTGCTCTCTTTTTTTTCTCTCTCTATCTTCATATTTTTTTTTCCATTACTTCTTTTGCGAACTGTCCTTCCTATTTTCTATCACCGATCACAATTTGCTTGTCTTCATTTCTCTCTCTCTCTCTATTTCTCTCTCTCTCTCTCTCTCTTTGTTGCTTTTAGATTTTGAGGTGATTACGGAGCAGCCATATTTTTGTATTACTTGTTTCCTTTTTCGATTCCAAAGTCATGAACTTATTTTGTCGCATCTCTTCAACATCAGTTTCTTGATTAACAAACTTTGAAAAAAGTTATAAATTAATAATACTCTCATTAGAACTTCACCTTGTGCTTCTCTATAAAATTCAGATTTGATTCATTTCAAGTAAAACTACTCTATACTAGAATTAATCACCGACTGTTCGAACAAATTTATTTACATGCTAGGTGCGACAGAAATACCTCCTATATTTCAAACTATCTCTTGCATAAGACAAGTAAGCTTAAGCAGGGGCTAATGATAGTTTTCTCTTGCTACTGCCAGATCATTTTTTAGTTATGATTAGTTAGGATCCCTGCTATGACGGGTGTACACTGTATTTGCTTTTTATACATTTCCCCCCTTTTTAAAACTCTGGTGATCATTTGGTTGGTTTGTTTTCATGGCATATCAACCTATGTAGATTGTGTAGGTTATTTAACGAAAAAATCCTATTTATACATATATTAACTATGTAATTTTTAAACATCGTTTGCAGCTAACATTTTAAAACAAATCAGAGCTCATTTATTTGTAAAGTAAGTAAAGTAGTAATCGGCGACCAGAAGGCTCCTTTTTCAATAGCTACTACACCGAGGTGTAGGAGAGGACACTACTCCTTTCCCTGGATTGCTCCTCTTCACCTTTGATACGTAACTTATAGTGCTGAGTGTTAAGCAAGGAGGTATCGAGTATCATTTTTAAAGTATTTGGTATGACTCGACCTGATATTGAACTCAGGTCTCCCAAACCATTGGCGAACACTCTACCCACTAGGCCTGCTATGCAACTTTAGCAGTTTAATTTAACAATGATCAATTGGTCGCTTACAGTTAAATGGTTATACATGTATTATTTGTGATTAAATAAATTGCAAATAATCTTATATGCAAATCAGTTATTCCTAACTATTTTGCCCACAAGTGTTGTTATTGTTTAGACAAATGTTTTCATATATTGATATATAACACTAATAATTCTAGTTGATATTAGTCATTTATTTTCACATAGTAAAGTGCTTTTAAGTATTGCTCACTCTAATAGCTTTATTTTCACACACTTAAATTATTTCATGTATTCTTATCTAAGACGAATATTTCTATTAAGTATCAATTTTTGAACACACTAAATTGGTATAAAGTATGGCTATCTAACACCAATATTTCTATTTGCATATATTTAAAGGATTTTTTACGCTGTTAAATGGTGAAACAGTTCTATAAGATCCGAAGATGGGACCCTAAAAGGTATTACCACTTCAAGTCAGAGTGTATCCGGGGGTAATGACAATGAAGGGGTATTCTACATTCCCCAATGTTTCAAGACTGGAGTCCCACCATTAGATGTAGTTCAGTAACATATAAAGAACACTCGATAGTGGAGTCTAATCCCTCTGCAGATATGCAGTCTGCGTATTCAACAGCCCCAGCCAACTAGGCTGGATGATCTGTAAATGCTACACGAAGCTTTTCGTGTTTATTTCCCGTTAAATGATGTTGTTTCTAATAGAAAATTGATACTACAATTAATTGAAACTTCTATCCAGAACAGATTAATTCTGACGTAAAATAAAATGAGCACGTAAAACTGCCTGTGAATAACGTGCTGGACTGTGACAACTCAGTAAACGAATTCAAACTTCAGTTGCTATTACGTACACATTAGAACAAATACTCTTGGGAAAGATGTGAACACACTTATGCTCACTACCTATTGCTTCAATAGTACCACTAGTGCTCTACAACGATGTGTTTGAAGCTAATAAGCCACGACAGTTTATATAACATTAAACAAAGTAACCAAACTAAAGAAGCCATTTTAAAAAAGCAGTTTAAGAAACCAGTTTAAAAAAACAAAACCTTTCGACAGCAAACGTAATTTAAAATGAGGGAGGTATATTTGCTGCACTTTCAATAATGAAACTCCTTCATATATCGAATGTTTCATAAAGGAAGCATCCCTAACAAGACGGTAGGATTTAAACACATAAATTTTAAACTAGAATATTTGTCACTTGCAAAATTGTACCCAGAGACAAATTTATTCTACAGCTGAATATTTTGCAAAGTGAGTCAGTCATTTGTTGCATCCATTCTTTTTTCAACAATGTGGCTTTCCAATAGCAATTTATTTTCTGTATAGATTTTACTAAAACAAGACAAGAAAAACGAATTAACTGTGAAAACTCCTCGTTCAGCAATTCAAGGGCTTCAAAGTAGTTAAAATAGTTTCAATAAAAGTTGTCTATACGACAGCTCTATAATGCTACGGTTGTCTTTTACGAATCTTATATTGAAAAATAGGAAATACATACATATATATATATATATATATATATATATATATATATATATATATATATATGTCGTGCCGCCCGCACGGATATCCTAGACTCCCTCTCGCCACTTTTCCCTATCGTTCATCGCCTCCGGCAGGTCTTCTGGACTACATTCCGTATCTTCACATAGCTGCTGTATGTATGTTCGAGCTGGTCGTCCTGCTTTTGATCGGTCATAAGTGGGGGTCCATAGAAGTACATCACTTATGAGCTCGTTTCTGCTCCTCCAGCAGTATCCTGCGTGCCTGGTTCGTCTAACTTGTGTGTGTGTGTGTTTATTTAAGTAGCAGATTTTTTGTGATCATACGACAGATAAACATTTTATGAAGAATTTTTTTATTGTCTTTTCATGTTACTTAGAAGTAGTTTTTTATGTTATTTGTTACCAAATTTTGTGCTTATTTTTTCTAAATAAATAGCAGGAAATAATCTTTATTCCTAACTAACACATTAAAAGAACCCGCAAAAGCATAGAATTTGTTAATAGAAAGGGTAAAAATCTAATACGTTCTTCCTTTTAAAACAGTCAGATTACAATTTCAAATTACAATGCATCCTAAATGCTCGTCACTAAATTTAAAAAGCTTAATAAGAACACTACTGTTCTCGTTAAAAAAAAAAAAAAAACGCCTACAAACTCATTGTAGATAATTATGACGAAATAGGTTTTGTCAAACTCCACAAAATTGCGGGTGATTATCATCCTGATTACTTAAACGCAAAAACCACACACTTGATTCTCCATTTGGCTCCATTCTTTTTAAATTAATCCCCACCTTTATTGATTATCAAAAACTATCAATCAACTGATCCTACCGTCTTTACCAACTGAATATAGTGTTAGTCTTATTCAAGAACTTCTACAATTCTTAAAAACTCATGAGAGCGAACAATGATATCGTAGCTCTTCACTAACATTTCCGTCAAAGAAATTGTTAGATAGACAGTACTTACAAGACTCTCAATTCCACTTCTTTGTATTAAACCTATTATTCTATCAAAATTATCTTGACTTTTGCAACCTAAGTCCCATTCTATGATCAAAGTAACATCAATACACTAAGTGACAGTACAGTGATGAACTCCTTTCTAGTTCTTACTAGTTCTAACTATTCCATGGCCTATTTAAAAAAAAAAATATCTGCAACCAACTGTCCATGATGACATATAGCTACAAGTTAAAAACCTTGTGGATATTTTTAATCTCAAAGAGAGCTTTCGAACATCCCTCTGTCAATTTAACATCAATATAAAATCACCTTCTTTGATGTTTTACTTGACTCCATAGATTTACCACCTACGGCTATAAAATTTCTACGGGTAATAACTCCTGCTTCCTTACCTAACACAGTAAATAGCCACAAGGACCTTAGAGAGTTGCAATTATAAATAAAAACTTGATTGATCGAGCGTGCAGTTGATGGTACCAATTTAAAAAGAATTCATTGATGGCAAATTTTTGTTCATCATACAACGTGTGAAAGCACGTACGATACCCTGCCCCTCATCAGCTGCCAACCAGGGGTGATAAGACAGTTTCGGTAGCTCAAGGCGGTGCTGCCACTCCTGGCACAACCAAACAGCTTTTGCTACTGGACAGGGTATTTAAAAGAATGATATATATAAATATATACGCCAGATCAATTAACAGCAGAGATTACGTTGTACGTTCATCTTCATTTTTAGTGCAGTTTGTGATTTTTAAAAACGCGTTTACTTTCGGCCGTTGATGTCATTAGGCACTTACAGTAACCGTTTCTTGATGTTACATAATCACAAGAGAATGTTGGTTCCCTGTGCATTTTATTCATGCTGAAGACTTTTCGCTTACGACCAAATCTAACTTGATGCATATTGTGCCGTGGTCTGAAGACGATTTGAGGCAGCTTTCAAACAGAGTGTCATAGAAGACCACGACAACCAACCTCAATTGGAATTACATGGTGTATCCAACCCTTTTCCACGCAGTCAACATGCTGTGTCCCGTATCGGTCTTGCTTCCGCTCGTAAGCCTCCTCCCGGTTTTCCTCCCAGGGGAAAGTTAATTCTATGAGGAGGACACTCTTCTTTGAATCGGACCATGCTACAATGTCTAACCGCTTTTCTGTTTGAATAATGCGAACTGGAAATTGTAGAGGTGTCTTGAGATCCGCCGAAACTTTCCAGTCACTAGCACCATTGAGTAGCTTAATATTCGGATTTTTTTGTTTCCTCACAGGACATTGACCTTCCTTGGGAAACTGAAATATGAGTTCCTAGGCCATAACAGGTTGCTGGTTCGCAGTCTCACATTGTGTTCTTAACAACTCTATGACCAACTCTAACACCGTGTTATGTTGCCATGTGTACATCTGAAGCGGCTGAGGACATGCAGATAGTACAAGGCGCAAGGTACCCCAATCATTTTTATACGACAAGCACAGGTAACCCCCCCATACTTTTAGGTTGGTTGCATTTAGTAAGTGATCATATGCAGAGCGAAGAAGGGAGGATATTTCCATCAGTTTTATTGCAATTAAAGATTTCCACGATAGTATAATTGGTTCGATGTCATTCCATTTTGTCCAAGCATATTGTTTGACCTGAGTAACAGCACTGACTGTTCTTTGCTCCTCCTCAGACATCATGACTTCTTCGCTCACCATGTCTCTTTTTCTCTTTATGCTCACTTTGTAGAATACCTTGTTGCTAGAGCTACCCAGCCTAGCTGGATTGGTTTGAGTGACGCCTATAATGTCTTTGATTCGTTGTCTGTATTTCCTCTACGTATCTCGAAACGGATTAAAATATGTACCTTATGCACTTCACACATTTATTTCTAAAAAAAAAAAATTTTTTTATAAACAAAAATTTGGTTTACCTATGGGATCGCCGCTTATTGGAGTTCCTGCCTCCATTTATCTATAATTTTTAGAATCTGGCCGCTTTAAATATAGAATACCCAATACTGCACGTTCCTTCAGATACATCAGCAACATACTACTTATCTATCCACAAGATTTTTATTTACGTAGCATCAATGACAGACTGAACAATGTCGAAACTTCTATAAAGTTCACAGATGAACCTGAATACAACAGCACCTTAACTTTTCTGGAAATTTTACTTATTAGTAATATTAACAAACTAGATTTCAAGGTTTACCGTAAATCCACCCGTAAAACGACCACATACATTATTGTTCACACCACAACACAAAAAGAGGTATCAAGTTAGGTTTTTATCTCAGAGCTCTACGTATTTGTTCCTCAAAATATTTAAACGATAAATTCAACCATATAGAAAACTCCTTCCTTAACTTTCTATAACCCAAATCTTTTATACACTTTGCTAAACCTAAAGCCCTCAAATCCACAATGAGAATCAACTTCAACTAATGCCCACTCAAAATATTATGGAAATTAAACCTGACCGATAAAATGAAACGCAGTTTCTTCCAGGCTGCGGTCGTGTCGATACTGCTGTATGGATGCACTACTTGGACACTGACTAAACGGCTGGAGAAGCTCGACGGCAATTATACAAGAATGTTGCGAGCAATATTGAACAGGTCCTGGCAGCAACACCCCACAAGGCGCCAACTGTACGACCACCAACCACCTATCATGAAAACTATACAAGCTAGACGAACCTGACATGCCAGACACTGCTGGAGAAGCAAGGACGAGATCGTAAGTGATGTGCTCCTGTGGACCCCCGCATATAGCCAATCAAAAGCAGGACGACCAGCTCGAACATTCATACAGCAGCTATGTGATGATACGGGATATAACCCTGAAGACCTGCCGGAGGCGATGAATGATAGGGAGACGTGGAGAGAGAGAGGGTCAGGGATATCCGTGCTAGCCGCACGTCATGATGATGATGATGAGTTCCCCCATAGATTTATAACATTGCCAAACAATTCTTCCTCTCACAGCATAATCATCATCATTATCATCATCTTGTCGTACCATCAGCACGGATATCCCTGACCGTCTCTCGCCGCCCCTCTCTATCATTCATCGCTTCCTGCAGGTCTTCTGGCCAACAGCCCGTATCTACACAGTCGTACTGTATGCAGGTCCGAGCTGGTCACCCAGCCTTTGCTCGTCCATATGAAGGGTTCCGCAGGAGTACATCACTTATGAGCTCGTCCCTACAACTCCAACTGTGTCCCACATATCCGGTTTGTCTAATGTTTATAGTTTTCGTGATGAGTGGTAGGTGACCGTATAGCTGCTGCTTTGTGGGGTGTTGCCTCCAAGACTTGTTCAATATTGCTAGCAGCATTCCTGTGTAGTTGCCGTCAAGCTTTTCTCCATCCGTTTGGTTAGCGTCCATATAGTACATCCATATAGCAGTATCGACACAATGCTGCTTGCAAGAAACTGTATTTCATTTTATCGGTCAGGACAATATAATAAACAACTTAAATAAACTCAATATCAAAACTATCTCTTTACCTTCTAAAACAATCCTTGAATTAGTACACTCTAGCCCTCAAGGTAATATATTTTCAGACGCCGGTGTTTATTGTATCCCTTGCAAGAATTATGAATTAGAGTATATTGGTGAAACATCTCAGAACATTTACGTGCGCTTGTAAGAACACAAAAGAGACATACGAATTAGTAACTTAAACAATGTGCTATTCAAACACATTTTTCATTCTAATCACAACGTCAACTTCAATCCTGCAAAGATGCTCATTTACATCTGAAATAAAAATCTAAGACGAATTTTCGAAGCCGCTGCTATTTTACTCTGTAATTCCCTAAATACACGTCCTGGCTTTTATAATATTTCTCCTTACTTGAGCAAATCCATTTTAAATTGCTACAATATATTCCATCTTTCGTCAATGTATTCCACATACATCCTAATGTTATGTTTTCTCTTTTTCCTTTTGTCTTTCCTTTTCTTCCTCCTTTTGATACCGAAATCTTTCTCGATAAACAAACTGAACATAAATGCTTCACAATATTTCTAATAAGTCAAATGACGTAATTTAAAACGACAAACGCTGATTCACTAATTAAACGGCCAACTTTTTCTTGTTATACAAATTTTCCCAAGGTTTTTGTATTTTGTACTTTTAAACATCCATCGTTGATTTAACATCACTAACATCATCCCTCATTGGCTTGATGATGGCTCATTAGAACCGAAACGCTATAGTGTCGACTTTATTTCTCAATAAGTCTCTCCTTCTACTTGGATTACCTTGTCATCAATTTTTCGATACATATATATTTGTTATAAAATAGCCGAGGGATTTCGGTTCATGCCTTTGAGTTTAGTTAGGTTGAGAGCCTTTCGGCTCAGCACATGGGTTGGTTGGGTGTAACATTTAAGCAGGTGTTAACGCAGGTGCGCGCGGGCGGATGGCGGTGTCACTCAGATGTCATAATAGTCCGAGACGATACTGGGTGACAGGGTGCGGGTTACGTCACGCACTGGAAGCGCGCAGAGGGTTGTGTGAGAATTTGAAGAGAGAAAGAGTCGGGTACTAGACGCCAAACGAGAAGGATCGACTTTTGGAGCTCGCAGGCGTGAGGTGAACGTGCGCTCTATGGGAGCCGCTCGAGTTGGGGGCCAAATGAATAAGACAGCATAGAAGATTTTGTCTATCCTCCTTACGTCGAAACCTTTAACTCAAAGTTAATAAAAAGGTTTCGTACCTGAACAAGAAGTCGTTACGTGTTTTCGAATTCCGAGATTCCTATGTTCTATCGTTATGAACATTATTTGTCCATTTCGCACATAGCGTTTAATTGTGAATATGGTACATATGAAATATATATGATTTGTAAACGAATAGTTTGTAAATAACATTTTTAAACAAACCATCGGTCATTTGTCTGCTCACAGTTAAATGATTTCAAATATTTCTATCTGGCCCTATGAATTTTATTTGATCTTAATAATTTGTTTGCACTCATTAAATTGGTTTCAAGTATTATTCGCATAAATAGTTTTATTTGTATGCACTTAAATTGTTTCGATCATTGTTATTTAATAAAAATAATTCAATTCAACGCTACTTATTTCTTTGCACGCAGTAATATATTTCCACGTATTGTTATGTAATACCAATAATTCAATGTTCACACATATTAAAATGGTTTCTAACACAACTATTTCGATCTAGTATTAATCATTTGTTGGCACAAAGTTAAATCGTTTCAGATTTTGCAATCTAACAGCAAAAATTATATTAGCTCTCAATTAAATGGTTGCAAGAATTGCTATGTAACATAAATAATTCGATTTAACATCAGTCATTACCTTTCAAACTGTTAAATATCTAAATTGTTCTATTTGACCAATAGATGGGACACTAGCAGGTGCAAACATTCCAGGTCAGAGTAGATCTGGTA
The DNA here is from genome assembly GCA_963585895.1 of Sepioteuthis lessoniana. Classification (NCBI taxonomy): domain Eukaryota; kingdom Metazoa; phylum Mollusca; class Cephalopoda; order Myopsida; family Loliginidae; genus Sepioteuthis; species Sepioteuthis lessoniana. The sequence goes on from OY757933.1 coordinate 48,743,952, forward strand.
ATTATGGCAATGAAGGGGTACTCCACCTTTCTTAGAGAATCAGAACCGGAGCCTCACCATCAATTTAGGTTCATATACAAGACTCCGTTGTGTGGGTTGGTGGATGTTGTACCTCTGCAGAAATATAGTTAGTGTATTCAATGGCCCCAGTTGATTTTTTTTGTTTTATTGTTTTTTAATGACATATCAACTTTTTGGGGATATTCAATGCCAAATCCATCCTTCTTGAAGAACAGTCGTGGTACTACATAATCCATAGCTCGGAGGATGAGGTCGTTCATACCTTTCCCAATGTTTTTTTCCGAAAGTGAAGGTAATAGGACAATTAGATTTCCAACATTAAACCACAAAGACACCCCAGACTGCAGTTTACTGATCTAGATTGTCTGAACGTGTCGAAATATGATTGATATTACAATGACCATTTTCCATAATTTTTTATTACTTCAACAAAATCAAGGAATTGATATAGTTTGAATTTCCCTAACTTATGCTCCATCCGAGAGGTACAGCCAATAATTGACCCGTTCTTTTTTTTTCTAGTTGAATATAATTGGGTTTGATCATATGGCTGGTATTGGATAATTCCTATTTTTTTGTCTCAAAATCCCTGATAAACTGGATGAAGGGAATGAAACAACTGACGTCCTGACGCTTTGGGCGAGTTGTATTATTTTTTCCCTTTCACAACAGACGATCGACAATGACCAACATAGCAGCTGTTCTCGAATATGAAAAAAATAAAGGGAAACAGTTTAAATATAAGACGTCCAAAAGACAGGCGTTTCCTTTAAAAATAAAGCATAATATTCTTTGCAAATGCACATAGATACACAGACACAGACCCCCCATATATATATATATATATATATACAGTAGCAAACAATCAAATACAGTCCCCGAGGACGACAAGCGAAATTATCAAAAATGCTTATGTTTTTATGGGGCATTTTCTTCATCACCTCGACCCAGACACGAGGAAAAGAAGAAAACTTGAAAATCTTATCTTAAAGATACTAAAAATAAAAAATTCCGCGGCCTTACAAAACATGCTTAAATAATGACTTGCTACCTAAATATACACACACACAGATATCCGTGTGGGTGTGTCTGCGTGTGTATGTGTGTATTCATATATACACACAGACACATATATACATTATATATATCCTTAGATATAATTGTGTATGTCCGTGTGTGCATTGTTGAAAAATGTTCAGTCACCACTCACCTTTACACCTTTACACCTTACACTCAACCAGGCCGAATCCCTGTTACATAGTCTAGAGAAGACAAAAGGTGGTAAGAAATCCATGTCAATGGGGACAAAACAAAGTACATGGGCTTTAATAAAAAAAAAACTAGAGACATCTCCACCCTAAAAGACAGTCAGTTGAAACTAGTTGACAAATTCTCCGACATCGGAAGCAGCGACTCATCTACGGAAAATGACATCAATACGTGACGAGGGAGGGCATTGAGAGCCATCGATAGGTTATCGGTCATATAGAAGTTAGACATAACTGATAATATAAAACGCAATTTTTACAAGCAGCGGTCGGATCCATACTACTGTATGGATGCACCGCTGAATTAGCGCATAGAGAAAAAAAACGGAAACAAATAAGTTTCCTGACTTTTTTCGTATGGGCACTTTCATTGGCAGTACACACATGAAACTCTAGTTCCTTTCCAAGTAATCTCCTCCGGCTGCAATGCACTTGTTGTACCGTTCCAGCAACTTCTTCAAGGCCACATGGAAGTCCTTTTGTATGAGCGTGTCAATGACCTTCGTCACAGCCTCTTTCATCTCAATTCTCTCATAACGACAGCCTATAAGTTTTTCCTTGAGCTTAAGGAATAACCAAAAGTAACAGGTAGCATGTTCTGGACTACAAGGAGGCCGAGAAACTGTCTTGATGCCCATCTTGGTCAAATAGTCTGTGACAAGGATGGAGTTGTGGACAGGCGCATTATCCTGGTAGAAATGCCACTGACCCGATTTAAAGAGTGCTGGCCTCTTCCGACGGAATCTCTTCCTGATATCCCTTAGAACCTCAACACAGTATTCCTTGTTGACTTTCTGTCCAGTGGGAACCCAGTGCACGTAGATCGTGTCAGTGCTGTCAAAAAAAAAAAAGGATCATCAAAAGTTTGTGGGTGGATTTGCTCTGTCTGTCCTTCTTGGGTCTGGGAGAGCCAGCATGCTTTCACTGAGAACTCTGTCTCTTGGTCTCTGGGTCATAGCAGTAGATCCAGCTTTCTTCACAGGTCACCAGAGCATCTCCCTACTGTCATGACAACGTCTTTCTTTCTGATCTTCTCTGAGCATCCTTGGGATAAACTTCGTGAAAATCTTCCGCATCTTCAGTTCCTCGCGAATAATTGTGTGTACGGTTCGCACACTGACATCAAACTGTGCACTTATTGTCTCTATAGACACACGACGGTCCTTATCCATGAAATTCTTTATTTGGCCATTCAAGTCTGGTGTATTGACTTCCTTACTCCTCCCACACCTCTCATCAACCCGCAAAGAGTCCCTGCGTTCCTTGAATCTCTTATGCCACTCAAAGACTGATGCTTGATTCATGAAAGATGCTCCAAAAGCAGTCTGAAGCATTCCACACGTTTCTGTGGCATTCTTTCCAAGTTTAAATCTGAATTTTGTTGCATATCAATCTTCTAAAGTGTCTTCACTTCCAGATTTCGTTTTTGAAATTCACCAGCTGTGACAATCAGGCTTTAGTAGGGTATATTCCAATTCCTGCTGTAGCTATTTATTTGAACCTGAAATCATAAAAATTGGTCAGTCATCTCATAAAATATATAGCAATAATATATTGAATTTTCAAGAGTCGACAACAATCTTAAATGCCTGTACAGAAAAAGTCTGGAGACTTATTGAAAGCAGTTCATATAAATGCAATTCGTACTATGACACAGAAGACATTCGCACACACACACACACACACACATATATATATATATATATATATATATATATATATATGCAATGGGGGTGAATAAATATTTCCGAATAACAATAATGGAAAAATATTTATCCTTCAATTACCTTTTCCCATGGTAATACCCTTAATTCATTGGTGATTATTAGTCACATCGCCGAGAAATCACACCAGAGAAAATATATTAAATTTTAAATGAATACCTTTAGCATATTTCTTCCATTTTTTACACTCACTTTAGACCTCTTCAACATCCAAACCCACGCCTACAAATGCATATATATATATATATATATATACATATATATATATATATATATATATATATATATATATATATATATATATTCGTGTGTGTGGTTGTGTGTGTGTGTGTGAGATTGGATCGCACGATTAAGAAATCTTCCACCTCATACATAAATTGGATTGAGTAATTCGGCTCCTCATCTGACCAACTTGCGAAATACGACGATGCTGTTAATTTTGTTGAGTGCAGTTTTTTAAAAAATTACTCGAGGTATGTTTATTATAAACAGTCTCCCATGATTTTCATTTTCTCTCTCTTTTTTTAATTACTTTGCATATTATTTTGTTTTTCTCGTCAACATTTCGTTTTCCGTTTCTTTTTTTCTTGTTTTCTTGTAATAGTGTTTTTTTTTTTTTTTTCAATTTAACCTCTAATTTCGTTTCGTTCGTTTTTATAGCTTTTTCAATGAATGAATTTAAGTTTGTATTTTTCTTTTTTCTTTTTATTTTAATTGTTTATTGTTTACAGCTTGCTTTCGATGGGCTTGGCAGTTTTCTTCTCCATTTTTTTTTTTCATTTTTTTCTTTGGTTTTTTTTTTTTATATAAATCTTTCCTGCTTGTATACTCAACCAATTAACGCAATGAACGCTTTTGCTTTTAGGGCGGAAAACCAGGAAATCACTCATTATTTTAAAACAAAAGAGCCAACAAAACAAATGTAAAAAGAAAAAAAAAACTAAAAATATATAAATATTAAATAATTAAATTCTAAACAATAAAAAATTATATTCTTGATTTTAACATTCATTCAAAAACATTCTTCGCAGCTTTTAGATAAAAAAAAAAATTCAAATAAAAATTTAAAAAGATGAAAAAAATCGGAATAAAAATTCATAATATAAACCTTCCATCAAGAGATCTTTTTATGTTTCTTTGTTTGTTTTTATTTCTTTTTTATTTCTTGCTTGTTTGTTCGTTTCCTTTTTAAAAATATCGATTTTTGGCGGTACTTTCGGTAAAGCATTTTTGCATTATCGATATTACATTTTGTTAAGCTGGTTGCTGCCAATAGCAGGCTTGATCAGAGGTGTGAGTGATTTTATATTCAACCAGAATGATTCGAAAGATTTGCAATATTTTAGTAACTTATTTACTCTATTCTTCAAGCTTTAACAGAAAGTAATAGTTGTATCCCCTTTACTTCCCCAAACTATGGGTCAAATTGAACCACTACTGTTCTTTTACAAAGGTGGATTTAGCATAACTTAACCTATGAATGTTGATGTGTCATTAATCAAAGAAATAAATCCAATGAGGAATGCTTGTTTTTTATGATAAGTTTTAGTTCTTATAAGAAAAAAGGAATATATATAATATTCATTAATCTATTCTTTCAAATAAAATCTAAAATAAATAATAAATAAATGTATCAAGCGTAAAATGTCATCAGACAGTGTGTTGTGAAAATCTCTCCCAATCTATTTTGGGTCAAATGGAGTGAATCTGACCTGAATATTAAGGGCACCGTTGGAGATGTGAGGACAAACTCATCAACGATTTTCCCAATGGACTCCAACACAAGGACACACTAATATTAGCTAAACAGCAAAGACCGACATAAGTAAACTCCGAGCTCGTAGTATAATGGTTATCATCGTTGGAAATGGACACAGAGATCCGAGTTCAAATCCAGGACGAGTCGTTGCATTTCACATAGCACTAATTCACATGCGAAAAATATGAATGCAACCCTTCTTCCTCTTGCTATCGGAAAAATGTTAGAGTAGACTCGGCTCTTTAAGTTGTTATGACAGCCGTTCAAAAAGAATGAAAACTAGTTGAACTCCATTTAAAAATTGACCTTGGGTCACATCCTGCTCGTGTGGAGTAGTAGGCAAATATAGACATCAGCTCTGTGCAGACACTGGGCAATCGGACTACCCAGGAATAATCGACGAAAGCGAGAGAAAGTCAGGGGACTCCATGCCATCAGCACGACTCTGATATTGATGATGATGACATTTACTATCCTTTTAATTTTTTTAATTAAAGGGACGAAGTAAATTCATGACACGTGAGTTGACAAGGATGATATTTGTGAGCAAACTCGTACATAGCTTAACCCGACGCATTTGAGTTGTGAGTAAAGAAAAAGTTTAATGAAAAAAAATTGTGGATCAAGTCAGATATCAATATCAACATTTCAATCAAATAAGATAAAATTCGCAATGTTGCCATCAACAAATTGTGACACCACATTTTTTTTATAAGAGCCAACAAGGAAATGTATAGGACAGCGAAAACTTTACAAATTCCTGAGTATAACGTTGCCAAGCAATTAATGGGGCGATAACCCTTTCGCTTTCTCTGCTGGGACAGTAGATTATGGTGATTGTACCTCTGCAGAAGAGCAATACGCCCCTCTAATGCAGTCATGGATATGACACTAAACTGCATATGATGGTGGGACTCCAGTCCTAAAGATTTGGGAAATGTGGAGTAGCCCTTCATTGTCATTACTCCTGGTTCACAATGACCAAATTAGTAGAGCTTGTTAAGATGCTATCTTTATTAACTCTTTGAAACTATCCACTAATTTGTACAGTCATCTAGGACTGTAGATTACACAGATAGCATCTCTGGAGAGGGGTAAGACCCCTCTACCAACAAGTGTCCTGGATATGACACTAAACAATCTGATGGTGAGTTTAAAGTAATGCTTGAACTTTGGGGAATATCAAGTACCTGTTCATTGTCGTCGCTGCCAGTTCCACTCTGGCCTGGAGTGGTAGCACCTGACAGAATCCTCTCTCTTGCTAAAAAAGAACTAAACAGTGCACTTGTGCTAAACTGAATTTTTGAAATAGAACTGGTTTTTATATCTAAACTATGTACTTGTGCTCAACTGAATTGTTTGAAATAGAATTGTTTTGACATTTAAGGAAAATGTTTTGACATCTGTGTTCAAACAAAAAAAAAAATTTTACTAAACTGAATTCTTTGAAAAAAACTGTTTTTCACATTTAACATGGGTGCTTATGGTTAACTGAATCGTTTAAATAGAACTGTTTTGCCATGTAACTGAACTGTTTTAACATTTAACAGAGTGTAATTAAGAATATATACTTATACTAAACTGAATAGTTTGAAATATAGAGGTTTTATATGTTAAAAGGAATTGTTTGAAATCGAACTTTTTTGACATTTAACTGTGAGTAAACAAAAACCTATACTAATACTATACTAAATTATTTGGGTGTTTTATCAGAATGATTTAATTCAACGTTAAATGACCCGCAAAGGGTTGATATGCCGTAAAACGAACCAACCAAACATCAAACCAATATACACTTGTCTGCAAATTATTATGATTAAATAGGAATTCTTAATAAATTGAATTACTAATATTGAATTACTAATATGAATCCATTTAACAGGGTGCGACACAAAGTATTAATATTAAATAGAATCATTTGTGCTAAATAGGAACATTTAAAACCATTTAGGTCTAAGCAAACAATGGAATAATATTAAATAAAATGATTAGTGTTATATACAAATATTCGAAACCTTTTAACTGTGAGCAAACAAATGATTAGTATTAAATAAAATTATATTATAAAATTATAATGGTATGATAACTTAAAACTAATTAAGTTAACTGTCTATTAGCAAATCAGTTCTAACAATTCATTCAAAAATAAAGTTACTTCTGAACAAATAATATATATATATATATATATATATATATATATATATATATATATATATATATATATATATATATACAAAGAAAAATTGATAACATGGTAATCCAAGTAGAAGGAGAGATTTACCTTGATAACAATTTTTCTTTTTATATAGTCTGATAACAATCCATATATATATATATATATATATATATATATATATATATAGTATTATTCGGTCCAGTTAAACCGGAGTTGAGAGTAATTCCATCAAGACAAAAAAAAAAGTCAACAGTGAATATTAAAATTTTCCTGGTAAAGAGCTCAATGTAACTGATAATACAGAGCAATAATTTCTTTAAAAAAAACAAAAAAAAAAACGGTCACATTAGGATAATAAATTTATTTCCATCCTGTTATGGGTTTTGATATAAATCAAAAACACTAAAATAATTCAGAATAGATTATTCTGCATTATTTTATCTGAAGAAGTTCTGTTAGTTGTTTTTGTTTCGTTTTGTTTTTTGTTTTTTTTTTGTGTTTTTGATTTATTTCAAAACCAATAACAGGATGGAAATAAATTTATGATCTTAATGTGACTGTTTTTTTTTGTTTTTTCGCAAAGTATATATATATGTATAATATATATATATATATATATATATATATATATATACTATCCAACGCCAAGTCAGAAGATGATGGGAACGATTCTATTTTAGGATTTTCTTCCTTCAAAATCCATGTAATATAAAATCCAATTGGAAGCTAAATGTCACAAAACTAAAGGGTGTGCAGAAATTAATTTTGTTTAATTTAAGAATATAAACATTCTTTTCAACGTCGTAATTTTTAGGATCCAGATTGATATAATAATACTCAATATGGTCAATATTTTCGAAAAATGTACATGTATTTTAAATCTTTATTTATTAAAAAATATTTTAACGACACTGACTTCGGAACCTTCATCTGTGAATATGTGAAATATGCATTTTCCCTCAAAAGAAGGTGAGTCACCTGGTCAACTTCCTTCTGGTAACACAGGTTTTTGGTTTCTTTGATTCAATGGCATACCAATCTTCATGGGCTATCTAATGCCAAAGACAACTATCCCAATCGGCTGGTGCAGCAAAATACACAGACAGAATCTCTTTAGAGGATTAAGACTCCCCTAACGAGTGTCCAAGATATGACATTAAGGAATCCGATTGTTTGGGTAATGCAGAGTACCCTTCCTTGCTATCGTTCCCAGGTTCACTTTGGCTCGGAGTGGAAGTCCTGATAGGATCCAATTGATCGGTCAAATTAAGCTGTTAGACATTTAAACGGTGTACTTATGCTAAACTGGATGGGTAGAAATAAAACTGTTATGGCATGTAACTGTGGTTAAACAAAAAACTATTGAATTGTAAGTGATACATAGGAATACTTTGAACCATTTAACTTTGTTGAGATGCTAAACTGAATTGCTTGAAATAAAACCGCTTGATTATTTAACTGTGTAAATAAAAAAAAATGTGTACTTCGGCTAAATTGAATTGATTAAAATATAACTGTTTTTACATGTAACTGTATGTTATCAAAACACCTATGCTAAACTGAACTGTTTGAAATAAGTGAAACCAATTAAATATGTGCAGAAAAATGAGATCAGGCTTATTTAAAAATGTTATCTACATAATGTGTTTAAATATCATGTTTTAGTATTGGTATAAAAAGGATTTGGCATTAAATGACCTACAGTGGTTGATATGTAATTAAACCCAATCCAACCAAACCAAACCAAAGCCGTACTGGTTGCAGGCCAGTAACGGTACTATTTAACCCCTAGTTAAGAAGATAAGCTAATAGTTAGCCCATATCTAGACGACGGAAGGAGTTACCTCTCCAAACAGTATTAGTCCGGAAGTGAACGTTATTGTGTGACTGGAGTTCGGATTCCCTTACCATTATATAACAATGTAGCAGGTTTACAAATTGGTCTCTGGGATTTCCCCATTACAAACTGGGTTCAGTCTTGCAAAAGAGGAATGCTACGGCTGCCTGGGTGATGTCGATCATATAATCGGATATTACCCCGAGGGTCTAAATTGTTGAACGAAGAAATTGCTTTTTTTTAAGACAGGTAAAGGGTCATCCTTCAGTCCATTTCCGTTATCGAAATACGGGAGACCTAAATGATATCATATTTACCCAACCCCTCCGCTCGGGCAGGATATGACACAACGTCAATTTTTTAAGCGGAGTTTAACAGGTTTGAATTCAGAGTTTTCCTTCTCCTAGACTAGTTGCCTCACCAAGGCTGAAGAACCTAGTCTGCCCTACTATTTACCCATGGCTGGAGGGAGAATAATTGGATTCATACCTTTTCCAAGGGTATTAGTGCTATGTGAAATGCAATCAGTCCAGGATTTGAACTCGTGTCCCTGTGTCCAATTCCTGCGACGATAACCATTTCCTCACTGGAGACCCAAATGATATTGTGAATAATTGAGGGTTTGTCCTATAATAAAAGAGACGGAATCGTGATTAAGTGAATTCAGGGAGTTGCTTTTGAGCCACCGAGCAGAACAGTCGCATTTTAGATCTAGCATGCTGAACAAGCAAAACTTCATAAATGAATTCGAATCTCTTTGGGTAACCATTCATACGTCGCTGTGTCACATCTAAACTACTCCTGGGTCTTTAACCCTTAGGGGACTACCACGATACAATTTTACCTAATATTTTCTCTTCCGACGTTAATGACGTTTGAAGTGAAAACCATATTTCGAGCCGACCTTGATGTGGTTTGCTTTGGTTTCTTTTTTCAACGGTATATAAACCTCCGTGGGTTACTTGATACCATATCTTTACTTGTAGAAAAAATAATAATGTAATGTGGTAGCACCTGGCAGGGCCCTATCTATGGGTTAAATAGAACTAACGGCATACTTATGCTAAACTAAATATCTTGAAATTGAAATGTTTCTGACAATTGAAACGTGCTTACATTTTGAACTGCGTGCTTGAGCTGAACTGAATTATTTCAAATAGAACTGTTTTTTGACATTGAAACTATATTCATACCAAACTAAATTGTTTAACTTAGAACTGTTCTGACATGTAACAGTGTGTAAACCAAATCTGTACTTATACTAAACTGCATTAGCTGAATTATAATTGCTTGACTAAACTGAATAGCTCGAAAAAGAAATGTTTTTTACTATTAAACTATACTTACATTTAAACTGCATACTTATGCTAAACTGAATTGTTATATATAACTGCTTGAATAGTTGAGAATAGAAATGTTTTTGACAATTAAACTGTGTACTTATGCTAAACTGAATTGTTTGAAATAGAACTGATTAGTTACATAAAAATGGATTTGGCGTTAAATAACCTACAAAGGTTGATATGCCATAAAATCCAACAAATCAACCAACCAACAATGATGTAAGTATTTTACCCAAAACTGGTGGGTATAAAGGAGTTCTAATCTTTCCCAAAGGTATTAGTACTAAAGAGAAGGAAACAGCGTGATGGGAGTTCGAACATGCTTACTACGATGTCACAGTCAATTAACTTAACCACTGCACTATGCATTCTCCTCCCTAAGAAACGTGGTTACTTAGAAATTAAAACGTGTTCTTATCAGTTATTTTCATCGTCGAACATAAACTGACAATCCACGACTTTCAAGTACTGTCTCCGAAATCAGCAGTCAACAATATCTCCACCGAATAATACACTTTCCTTGGTATACCACTAAAACATATCTAATAGTGTGGCTAAAGTTCTTTGGATTTGAGGAATGTGGAATACCTTTTCATTACCATTACTCCCAGCCCAACTTTAATTGAGAGGAATAGAACGAATTAATATTCTATATATTGATCAAATACACCAGATTCAAAATGATTCGTATCACATACGATTCTGTGAAGAAAACATAATTCTTAAAAAACAACAACACGAAAAACAATAAATACGAAAGTACAATGAACGTGATTCCCTAACTTCTTCTCATAACTCATTCTTCTACTCGAATATCGTCCGATCTTGTGTATCATGTGACCTCTCGAATTTGATAACTAAAAGATTATTTTATCATATATCTATATATTAGGTGAAAATTATTTACGGTAGGTTAGACATATATTTGTTGAAATATATTTTCTCCTTAACTGCCTTAGTTTTCCTTTAATTTTTAGATATCTTCCCAAAAATATCGCACTACAACATTATAAATAAAGTTTAGGAGATCCAGTTATGTATGCTATTTATTGGCATAAAAATAATGTACAGGTAGTTTAATCGAAGCAGGATCAAACAGCAAACTATGGTAAAGAAAGGTAATTTGTTAATTCCGTCCGAATTGCGATACTTGATTATAATTTTCTTAGCATATTTGATGGCATATAAGGTGTAGTAAAAATATCTTTTAAAATTCCCCTACGTCAAATATGCTATATGTAGGCTTGAAATACAAGAGAGTCAGCCGAAATTAGCTACCTTGGAAATTCCTCTTAGCTTAGACCCTAGAGAAACTTTCATACAACTATTAACATTATTTACAAGAGTATAATAAGGACTGAATAAATAAAGACTAAATAAATGGTAATCTTCCCCTTCGTCGAATATGCTATATGTAGGCTTGAAATACTCGATAGTCAGCCGAAATTAACTTCATTGGAAATTCCTCTTAGCTTACACTCTAGAGTAACTTTCATACAACTATTAACATTATTTAAAAGAGTATTATAAGAACTAAATAAATAAGGACTAAATAAATGGTAATATTCTTTATATTAATTTCATCACATTTAATATAAGTACGTTGTTTGTTTGGTTTCTTTTTTCTTTTTTTTTTTTTTTCATGCCTTGCTGAATTTGGGCTGCGTCTTATACACCTGTATGTTTTATAAGCCGTCAAATACAGTAACTGAAAATGATTTTTTGAAACTTTTCAAAGTTGCCTTAGAGTTGGCAGTTTGTGAGATTTACTTAAAACTGGAGTATTTGTTGATTTTCTTTTAAACTGGAAATCGCAAGCGTACTAGTTAGCCTTGATCAAATATTTACACTCAGAATGTTTTTATCTTGGATATGGTGATTTTAGGCTAAAATTCAAGTTTGAGAATGTCGCATGGTATGCGATTCAATTCGATATTAAAAAGCTTATATCCAACAATTCTGAAGTCAACCAGTGTACCCCACAGCCTACGCATCCATCAGTGGCACAGTTTCTTCCAGTGTTTATTTATTTAGTTAGTTTTGTTAGCTCTAACACTTCAGAGGACAGGGGGAAATAATTTATTGTGCAATACCGAAATGGTGATATATCTTATTTGAAATTTGAGATAAGCTTGAAATCTTATAAATAAAGATAAGTTCGTATTTTTTATTCCTCAATAATCTATGAGAGATCTATAGATTTGCCAAGATTTTTTTTTCAGAGAGCTGGGGAATTATGTGAATTTTGCAAACACCAATAAAAAATTAGATCGATGTAAAAAAAACAAAAAAAAAAAAAAAAAAATCTGATTTTCAAAAATATTGAGACAGCGTATATAGGAAAATATTGTGATAGAGATATAGATACTCTGATGAATAAAAAGAAAACGATATAATTTGATATCTATTCTAACCTACCACCATTTATATATAAACCTATCTACCCAAGCCTCTCTCTCTCTCTCTCTCTCTCTCTATCTATCTATCTGTCTATCTCATGCAAACGCGCACACTATGTTCTTCTGTCTGAGTTTGTCTTTTTTCTATCTTGTCTCCAATCTCTCTGTCTCACTCTGTCTCTCTTTCTGTCTCTCTCTGTCTGTCTCTCTCTCTCTCTCTCTCTATATATATATATATATAGAGCCCATATTTACCGACCCCTCAGCTTGGGCCGGATATGACACAAGGGCAATTCTTAAGCGGACTTTAACGGATTTGAATTCAGAGTTTTCCTTCTCCTAGATTAGTTGCCTCACTAAGGCTGACGAACCCAGTCTGGCCTACAATTTACCCATAGCTGGAGGGAGAATAATTGGATTCATACTTTCCCATGGCCCAGCGGTTAGAGTGTTCGCCAATGGCCCGGGAGACCTGGGTTCAATCCCAGGTCGAGTCATACCAAAGACTTTAAAAATGGAACTTGATACCACCTTGCTTAACACTCAGCATTATAAGGTACGGTTCAAGGGTAAAGTGGAGCAATCCAGGGAATGGAGTAGCGCCCTCCCCTACACCTTGGTGTAGTAGCTATCGAAAAGGGAGCCTTCGGGTCACCCTCGACTATGGTCGCTAACTTTACTTACTTATATATATAAGCGGCATGCAACATATGATTTATTGTAATTAGAAATGGAATCGATGACTAGCGCTCAATTTCAGGACGAGACTCTTTGCATTTCCATTAGCGCTAATGCCCTTGTGGTAAGCATTGATCTATTGTTCTTGCCCAAGGTAAATATATTAGGATAGATTCGGTTATAAAGCTTTGGTTAGGCAACTAATCTAAGAGAAAGTGAACTCTGAATTCAAATCTGATTTACTCTGCATAAAATGTTAACCTTGTGTCAGATATGATGGAGGGGTTGGGTATACACACGCATACACATACACACACGCTTGGAAATTATACAATAAATAAGCATTACTATGGTGCAAATTAAACCTAGAAACTAATGACATTCTAAGTTCAATCCATGTCGATTCCACTCCATAACATGAAACGTGGTTAATTCATGATTACATTTTTGGCGAAAAAATGAATGAAAAATAACTTGAAGTTAAAAAAGCCATTAATGGAAGCCTTTGTAGAGCAAGTCAGTAAAATATTTATATGAGCATTAGTCAAGTAATAAGAGGAATCTTTCCATCTATCTATCGAAAAATCAATCTATCTAGCAACAGAAGTTACTAAAAATATTATTTCCCAAAATCTAGGCTTAAAAGAACTCCATACAGATTGACATGCTGTGATATATGAACACCGGTCTCCCGGACCATTGATGAACACTCTACCACTGCGCAAACCAGGTCGAATCATACTAAAGACTTAAAAAATGGTATCTGGTGCCTCCTTGCTTAACACTCAGCAATTTAAGGTATGGATCAAGGGTAAGTGAAGCAATCACGGGAAAGGAGTAGTACTCTAGAGGTATTTGTCGCATATATATATATATATATATATATATATATATATATATATATATATATATATATAGAGAGAGAGAGAGAGAGAGAGAGAGAGAAGCAAGAAAGAAAGAGGGCGAGATATGAGATAAAAAGGAGTGATCAGTGTATACTCAAGGTGTTTTACGACTGTTAAGACAAAGAAGGGCTCCTTCCGATCTTCCCAATGAAATCCATCCTCTTTTTATTTTCAGATAATTGATGGGAAATACTTTCTTTCATTATATATTTAAACAAATATAATGAAATCATGTCTTGGACGATAGAGTAGATTTTTTTTGTGAACACTAATTATGAAACTATATCTTTTTCTTCTTGTTGATGGGGGCTCCTCAAGCACAACATCTATTAGGCTTACCCTCAAACCATTGCTGAACTTAAGGCAGCCATTACTGAAAAAATTGGTTGCTTAGTTGATTCTGCGTTTAACGTAGCAACATCAGTTCGTTATTTATTGCTAAGTCTTGTATTATATACGATTTGTAAACGAGTAATTTGCTGGTATCATTTTTAACAAGACAGAGTTAATTTTATTGTACAGTTAAATGGTTTCAACTATTGGTAACGCTGATCGTCAGATTACCGAACAGTCAAATGGTTTGAAATATTTCTATCTTATATTAACATTTATGCTAAATATTAATAAAGGTAATGGAAATGAAAGGTCCCTCTACATTTCCCTAAGCTCCAACACTGAAACCTTACCGTCAGATTCTTTAGAGTCCTATCCACGATAGTCTTTGTTTGGGGGGGGTCTTACTCCTCCACAAAGAGGCACTCTGTTTATTCCACTGTCCAGGTTGACAGGGTGGTTGTTAGGGTAGTAGTCCAACTCATCAGTAGAAGTTCAATCATCGTAGTCAACAGATGCAGCTGACTGCAGCAAGTAGAAATTTGGACACGCTATCAACAACCTTGCACTCTGCATTCAACAGTGTCTTTGATTGAACGACTAATATCCGGAGGATGTGTTCTAGGGCTCTCCATTACTTTTTTGCTTTATATTTGAGAATAAGTGCTGGCAGATTATAAAATGGTATTCTTTTAACTTTAAAAAATGTTATTTACATTATTCTATCATCTGTTGTCCTTGATTTGAGTCCAAACATTTTGTTTCATTAATTGTGAAATAACCTGTTTATAGACAGATGCGTATCGATTTGGATCAATAGCTTACTGATCGATCTAAGGATAAATAAATTGAACTGACTGGTAAATTGATGTTTACACAGACGAACTCATAGATCGATATATGTCTGATACTTTGGGTTAAATAAATAAGTCATTGCTGGATAAATCATTAGCAAGCATGCACTCAAACACACGCTCACACTCATACATGTATTACTTGATTATATTTTGATGATATATATATATACATATATATATATATATATATATATGTATGTATGTATGTATCTACACACATAAACACACACACACACGCTCTCTCTCTCTCTCGCTCTCTCTCTCTCTCTCTCTCTCTCTCTCTCACACACACACACGTGCGCATATATATATATATATATATATATATATATATATATATATATATATATATATATATAACTTTGCAGTGTTGCAAAAAACATTTAAAATCAAAGAAAAAATAAATACAATTTTGTTTTTCTCTCACCCGTTCATGTCTTATAGGTTTTTTTTCTTCTTTTTTGATGGTTTTGTTTTTAAAAGTTTTGCCACTTGAAGATTTAAACCGATACGATGCCTTTTTCATATAATTCGAGCTATAAAAAAAGGTAAGGAAAATTATACCAGTTTTGCTTCTCAACGAAAAGTCTTTCCATATAGTTGATCAAAAATTAAAGGAAAGAAAGATAGTCATATTTTTCTTTTGTCTGAAATCAAAAAACCGTTTCAATATTACTTATAAGAAAGTTAAAGTAGATTATGGCCACTCTTTATACTTGTAGCGAAATATAAAAACTGACTTATCTAATTCAAAAGCAATAGACATACATTTATACAGTCATATATTATTTTTTTGGGATAATAAAGCCATTTAAAAGAGAAATCAATAAATGTAATACTAATCATTTATTTCCTTTCCAGGTTTGTGTATAGCTATTTGATTTTTAACGCCCGAGAAATAAAAATCTGATATAGTTCAACTCCTTTTAATAGTAAAACTGTTAAAGCAAACGTGATGGTTGGTTGGTTGGTTTTTATGGCATATCAACCTTGGTAGGTTATTCAACGCCAAATCCATTTTTATGTAAATAAATAGTTGTATTTCAAAGAATCCAGT
Source organism: Sepioteuthis lessoniana (assembly GCA_963585895.1). Classification (NCBI taxonomy): domain Eukaryota; kingdom Metazoa; phylum Mollusca; class Cephalopoda; order Myopsida; family Loliginidae; genus Sepioteuthis; species Sepioteuthis lessoniana. Next base: position 48,760,309 of record OY757933.1, read on the forward strand.
TTAGCATAAGCATGCAGTTAAAATGTAAGTACATTTTAATTGTGAAAAACATTTCTATTTCAAGCTATTCACTTAAGTCAAGCAGTTCTAATTCAGCTAATTCGGTTTTGTATAAGTACATTTTTTTACACACAGTTAAAACAGTTTTATATTAAACAATTCAGTTTAGTGTAAGTACAGTTTCAATATCAAAAAAACAGTTTACTTTCAAATAATTCAGTTTAGCATAAGCACGTAGTTTAAATGTAAGTACGGTTTAAGTGTCAAAAACATTTCTATTTCAAGTTATTCAGTTTAGTCAAACAATTTAGTTTAGCATAAGTATGCCATTAGTTCTATTTAACCCATAGATATGGCCCTAACAGATGCTACCACGCTCGGCCAGAGTGGACCTGGGAGAAATGGCAATGAAGAGGTGCTATACATTCCCCAAAGCCCCAACATTAGTGGAACCTCACCATCAGATTGTTTAGCATCATATCCACGACACTCATTGCAGAGGTACACTCAGTTTATTATACAGCCCCGGCCGACTGGGCAAGCAAACGTGATGGGTATAATGTATATTCCTGGGTCTCGACCGAACACAAAACGAATACATGACAAAGAGTTTATATTAAAAGAAAAAGGCAAATTCCTGGTCTAAGAAAAATGCTTCAAACAACGTTACCCTCTTGACCGGTCTTAAATCAAGAAGACGTGGACTGGAGTTTTCCTTAATCATAGCGCATATCTCGTACTCATTGGGCTGGTCTCAGTCAACAAAATTAAAGTTACTTATTTGTCCTCTTACAGTTACTGACTCTTAAAATCAACTCCAACTATGACTGTTTTTCTTATTCATCTGAAGAGTTCTGGTTATTGACCCATTGTTATCAAACGATCAACAGGTTCACCGGGAAAGAGCACTATCACTATATTACATACCACTCTGTTCTTAGATGAATATATATATATATATATATATATATATACAAAGAATGAGTTTGGAACTAGGTTAACGGATCATATCTACTGAGTACTGTTTCCACTGGCTTTCTGCTATGAGTACGTGGACCCTAGTAAGTAATTGTTTATGAATGATTATGAAAAATAATGCAGGGTACTGTAAGTCTCACATATTGACCTTTGACAGGCCAGTCATTGTGGATTTCAAAAACACAATGTGTAACTCTGCCCTAAGGTAAATCGGGAACAATGAAAATTCCATGTGAATTGCGTTGGAAGAAATATGTGGGCGTTTGGAAAATGCATAATGACGAAAGTTTTCGACCTCTGCGGTCAGCCAGATTCGGCAGTTAGTTGATAGAGTAGTCAGTCAGCCATTTTGGGCGATACCCAGGGGTTGCGTCCTCCGGGTAGAGAAACCACCTCTGTATCAGCCTCCCGGGAAAGAAGTGGAAACAAAGATCTCTGGATATGTATCTCAACGTGGTGTTAATCCTAGCACTCCCACCCCTCTCTTTCTCCTGTTGCTCAGTCGGCTGGGGCTGTAGAATACACCTCTGCAGAGGGGCAAGATCCCCCTCCCCAACGAGTGTCCTGATATGACACTAAACAATCTGATGGCGTTGTTCCAGCAGTGATGGATCTTTGGGGAATGCGGATTACCCCTTCATTTCCATTGCTCCTAGGTCCACTCTGGCCCGGTGTGGTAGGACCTGATAGGGCCCTATCTATGGGTTAAATAGAACTAACGGCATACTCATGCTAAACTGAATTGTTTGAGTAAACTGAATAGCTTGAAATAGAAATGTTTTTGACAACTAAACCGTACTTACATTTGAACTGCGTGCTTGTGCTTAACTGAATTGTTTGAAATAAAACTGTTTTTTGGACATTAAAACTGTATTCACACTTAACTGAATTGTTACATATAACTGCGACTGTTTTTTGACATTGAAACTGTATTTACACTAAACTAAATAGTTTAACATAGAACTGTTCAGACAAATAACTGTGTGTAAACAAATCTGTACTTTTACAAAACAGAATTAGCTGAAGTAGAATTGCATAGTAAACTGAATAGCTCGAAATAATTTTTTTTTTTTTACAATTAAACTGTACTTACATTTAAAACTGTGTGCTTTTGCTTAACTGAATTGTTTTAAATTGGACTATTTTTGACACTGAAACTGTACTTACACTAAACTGAATTGTTATATATAACTGAATTGTTTGAAATAGAAATGCTTTTGACAATTAAATTGTGCACTCATGCTAAACCGAATTGTTTTAAATAACCTACAAAGGTTGATATGCCATAAAACCAAACCAAACCAAATCTCTTTCTCTACATTCAACATTCGTACATAAAAGAGCGTTTGTATTTTCATAAGCAAGTGTTGTTGCCTTTATTCCTGTTATGCGACATGAGTAACCTAAGGTACGCTACGCAAGTTAAGGTAACTCAAGCAACCCAAATAACTAGACGCAGTTTAAGGCACTCTACGTAACATAAAGAACTGTATAGAACCTTGGGTACTCTAATGAACCTGAAAGACTGTACGACCACAACTACTGGTTTTGAATTTATAGTCTTCCTTCTTGAACGGGCGATTTTCCAAGGCCAGAAAATAGAGTTTCCCTAACATAAACTGCACATACACATTATTACATATATATATATATATATATATATATATATATATATATATATATATATATGTTTGTGTGTGTGTTTGTGTGTGTGTGTGTGTGTTGGTTCCACGGAGCGTTTTACCTTGAACTTCAAATCATAAAAAAAATCAAACCTTTTTTTCACACAGTCATCGTCGCAAAAGTGGTAAATAAAGGCAGCAACCTAATCACTATTTTCGAAATAGAAATATCCAGGGATATATGGAATGAATTAGAAAGACGTAATTCATGAAAAAAAAAATTCTATTTAAAAAAGAATTAACACCGAGAAAATTATGCAGTCAACATCATTATATCAAGTCGAACTGTGCTCATGGATTTCCCTGACTCTCTCTCTCTCTCTCTCTCTCTCTCTCTCTCTCATCCATCGCTGCCGATTGGTTTTCTAAACTACATCTTGTGTAGACAAAGAGCTCATATAGATAAATTGGTAGGCCAAAACTGGTACGTCCAAGTGTAGGGGCCCATAGAAGAACGTCGCTTATGATTTCATCCTTGCTTCACCAGTAGTGACCAGTAAATCTTGTTGGTCTTACTTGGATGGTTTTAGAGATGTGGCTGTACAGCTATTGTTTCATAGGATGTAGCTTCCAGGGTTTGTTCTGCATAGCTAGTAGCATTCTGGAGTAGTTCCCATTTAGTTTTTACTCTATGTATTTTGTTAGTGTCCAAGTGCTGCATCCATACAGTAATATTAGCGCAACCACAGCTTTGAAGAAATCCCTTTTTCTTCTATCGGATAGAGGAGACTACCATATGATCTATAACCTGTCGATAGTAGTGCCCGCCTTCCCTAGACGTATATTAACATCACTTTCAGTAGATAAGCTGTTGATGTCTACCTATTTCAGAGGCCAGCCATTTAGAAGGGAGAAGCCTGCTTCTCGTTTAAAATAGATTTACTCCATTTTGTTAACGTTCACGTGGAGGTAAATGCCTCTTGCGGCATAGTCTGGCGCAGGCAGCAGGGAATCGGCATGGGGCAGTGTATCTGCCTTAAGCGATATATCATTTACATAACAAGTTGAAATAACTATATCGTTAAATAATTTAAAATAATCATTTCAATATATGAGGAAAAGATAAAAGTTAAAATTAACGCACAACAATTTATAAATGTTCCAAGAATAAAATATTTTCTCCTCCGGGAGAAAAAAAGTCTCTATACTCAGTTCTTAACGATAGACGATTCTGTTTTTCTAGGTATACACAAGAAACAACTAATAATTAATAGGCATAAGACATTAGAGAAATTATTCTTTTTTCCGGGGTGATTAAACCATAAATATTAAAAACGTTTGCCAATAATCTCCTGCTTAAAAACAGTTTATTATCTCGACATTTTCCTGATCTAACAGCCTTCAAATCTTCCCATTGATTCCTCTTCTTTCGTGTCTCAAACAAGTCGTCTGTCGTCTCACCCTGCGTTCATTGTTTAGCTTGTGGGAAAAAAAAGGAGGAAACTCATGTTTTTTCATGATTAATAAACTATTTCAAAACAAGCAAATATTTATAAATACTTCATTCATCTTGGTGAGAAGAAACTCATTGAAAATAATTACATGTCAAATCTGACCAGCTGGAAAATCGGATAAATACAAGCTATTCTTTCTTCCTCACCTTTTGACAATTCATCGACATCTTAATAATTCTTTTTTTAAAATATATATATATATATATATATCGACGACGACGCCGATGACACAGCGCTTCTGACAAATTCACCCGCCCAAGCCAAATCCCTGCTACATTGTCTGGAACGGGCAGCAGGTGGCATAGGCCTCCATGGCAACGCAGACAAAAAAGAATACATGTGTTTTAATCGAAGAGGTGATATTTCCACACTAAACGAAGGTCCTATGAAACAAATGGACAAGAACACTTATCTCGGAAGCAGCGCCTTATCATTCGAGAATGACATCAACACGTGATTAGCAAAAGCATGGGCAGCTATCGATTTGCTATCGGTTATATGGAAGTAAGAGCTGACCGATAAAATAAAACAAAGTTTTTTCCATGCACTACAAGGATGCTAATTTAGCGTATGGAGAAAAGGCTTGACGGCAATTAAACTAGAATGCTGCGAGCTGTACTGAAAATGTCCACGAAGCAACACCCCACAAAACAGCCGCTGTGGTGCCACCAACCTCCCATCACGAAAACTATCCAAGTTAGACGAACCAGACATGCGGATCACTGCTGGAGAAGTAAGGATGAACTCATAAGCGATGTAATCCTATGGACCCAATCAGATGGACGACCAAAGATTGTACGATCTACTCGGACCTATCTAGAACTGCTCGGTGTCGATACAGGATGTAGCCTTGAGGACCTGCTGCGAGCGATGGACGATAGAGACGGGTGGCGAGAGGATAGGGAAATCCATGCTATCATCACGACGTAATGATATATATATATATATATATATAAAGTAAATGTGAGATGTGAGTTGAACTGGGAATGAAACGCCATTTCCATCGAATTGTAATGTCCACCATCTTCAAATTAGATGTGGTTATCTAGGTAAAACGAGGTGAAGAAAATGATAATCAAGTGACTGTATCATGGAGTGAAATCAGTGTAAAAGCTGCAGAATGAAAGACTAGCACGTACCAGCGAAACATACGGTCCAAATCAACGATACGGTCAAGATATGAATTGGTGAAATGTACATACTCATATATATAGAACATAAGAATCCCGAAACATAAAATTTTTTACGACTTCTTAGTTCTGGTAGAACCCTTTTTTAAAATTACGTTTGACTTTAAAGGTTTTACGACATAAGGAGAGAGATACCATCTTTCTATGCTGACTTTTCCATCTGTCCCCCCCCCCCCAACACGTGCGCAAACGCTACAAGGCCTCGGCGAGCAATCGAAAGTCAACCTTCTTCTTCCGCGGCACGATCTCTACTCACTGACTTTTCTCAAATCTCCCCAAATCCTCCGCGAACGCTTCCGGTGCATGACGTCATTCACATCCCCTGGTCCAACCTCCTATCTGGGGTTTTTATTTTGACATCTGTGAGCGACACATCCCCACCCCGAGCGCGCGTCGACACCTGCGCTCAAGTTTGCACCTAATTAACCCATGCTCTAAGCGAAAGGTTCTCAGCCTAACTAAACCCAAAGGCAGGATATATAAAACGAAATTCCTCGGACATTATATTACACCAGCAGACTTTTAACGAGTGCAATGCAAAAGGATTACATTTTCTGCCGAATTTTGGGTATCTTACTAGTGGGGATTACACTTATATTTATTCCTTTGATGATCTTTGTTTTTGTGAGGTACTCTTTTTTTTTTACTTGTTCTTTCATCTCTGTTCGATGATGTGTATTTCGGTTGAGGCTGGAGTATACACTGACTGAATGTCTGCACAGAAGTACGATTCCTCTAAAGAGTGTCCTAGCTATGACACTAAACCATCCGATGGTGAGACTTCAGTGATGCTGGAGCTTTGGGGAATGCGGAGTACCCTTTCATTGCTGTCGCTCCTAGAACCACTCTTACCCGAACAGGAAGCACCTGATAGGTTCCTATCAATGGGGCAAATAGAACAGAACTGCATACTTATGATAAACTGAATTGTTTTAAATAAAACTGTTTTGACATGTAATCATCATCATCATGTCGTGCTGGTAGCACAGATATCCCTGACCCTCTATCGCCACTTTCCCCTATCGTTCATCGCCTCTGGCAGGTTTTCTGGACTACATCCCGGATCCTCTCATCGTTGCTGAATGTATGTTCGTGCTGGTCGTCCTGCTTTTGCTCGGCCATGTGTGGGGGTCGATAAGAGTACATCACTTGGTCATGGTTATATTTCGATGGCTGTTTTATTCTCTTTTATAGAAGCCACTCTTATAGGGGAGCAGCAGTCGTTCCCCGATCGAACTAACGATCCTGAGCGTTAAGTCGAAAATAGATAAAATTAAAAAAATTGACATGTAATTGTGTATTAAAAAACTGTACGTTAAATGAACTGAGTTGTTTGAAACTTTTATCAAAGTGACTTAGTCCGGTGCTGAATAACTCGTTAAATGATCCGTAAAACAACACATTCAACCAACCAACCTAAACCATTTAACTATGTAGAAATTATAGCAATACTAGCGTGCAAATAAATTAGCTCTGACTCTATAACAATGAAATTACCTACAAACTGTGGGCAAACAAAGGATTGATGTTAAATTATTACGGTTATATAGCAATACTAAAACCGTTTAACTCCATGCACAAATAAATAGATAAATAAGTTAGGTTCGTTTAGAAATGTTCTCTTAGAAATTGTGTGAACAAATCAGATATTTTATATGTATAAACAGGACTTGCTTGAAATTACCTGCAAGGGTTGATATGCCATAAAACTCCGTACTACTAAATCAAATTTCCTGTATTTCCAAATAATTGTAATGTTTTCTGCAAATATTTTTATAGTTTCCTGATTTGGTAGTTCTATTCTTTCAGGGTTTTTTTTTTTTGCTTTCTCAGAATGATACATTTTAAAAATCAGATTTAATTCCTATATCCAGGTTATAAATTCTCACATTCTAAGACTTTCTTGTTCTTTTCCTTTTTGACAAATATCTTCATATCCCGTGTATACATAAAGAATTTCATCTTTTCTTGTGATTTTGTAAACGTGTAGCCCCCTATGCAGTTTCTATGAATATTAGTAAGTGACATCATGACTAAAACAAATAATAGTGGCAAAGGTGATTCTCTCTGGAAAATTCCTCTTTGGATGTTCATCTCAGCTTGGCGTGATCTCTAACTTCTAATTATATTTTCCAGTTGTCAATGTCTTTCTTGATGAGGTTTATGAAATTGTCTGATATATTGTTGATTTTCAGACACATCCTATTATCCAAGTTTGCGGTACCGTCTCATAGGCCTTCTTGTTGCCAATTTCGATGTAAATTCATGTACACTTTCACATACAGTAGGCAACTTGTTAATCAAGTTGGAAAGAAGTAAGAAGGAAAAAAGAAAGTTTAGGAGTGACAGTTGCAAGAGTCTCCTGTTTGTTGGGAGAGAAAAAAGGTGGAGTTAAACAGGATAAGTGGAGGTGAATAACATTGATTTGGTTACCACTTCCAACCCGGCAACCTGGGAGTTTTGTGATCTAGGGTTTCAATATTTGGTGAATGTTGAACAAAACCAGAGGACGTATTCTTCTCCTTAAGAGATGTCTCCATGTGGATGCATGTTGATATATATATATATATATATACCCACATATATGCACACGCACACACATATATATATAAACATGTGTCCATATATGGATACTTCTTAACGTGAATACACACACACACACACACACACACACACACATATATATATATATATATATATAACGTTTTTGCTATTTCATATACTTGTGGTCAAGTTTCATGTATTTGTGGTCGATATGAAATTATAAAAACCAAAATACCAATTTCAAATTCATTTCCGGACCTTTTGGTATATATATATATATATATATATATATATATATATATATATATATATTCTTGATGGAATTTATGGTTTGTCTGATATATTGTTCATTTTCAGACATCCAATCTTACAAGTTAGCAAGATCGTTTCATACGCCTTGTTGTTGCCAATTTCGGTGGAGATCCATAAATACTTTCAAATACAGTATATATATATATATATATATATATATATATATATATATATATATATATATATATGATTTACCCAGGGTAAGAACTGTTTTTCTTTAACACATCCAGTCCATAAGTCAGTAAAAGTATATTTTGTTTCCAAATCCTAAAAAAAAAAATGATTAAATATCTGAAAATATTTTTAGGTTTCAAAACCTGAGGGAGATGAATGGTGAGATGCAATAAAGTGAAGTGAAGTGTGCGAATAAGAAAGAGGGAGCGATGGAAGAAGAAATAGCCTGGGAGAGGGATAATAAAAGAAAGCAAGTTTATAGAGCCAAATAGATAGATAGACAGAGAGAGAGAGAGAGAGAGAGAGACAGGAGGAAGAGGAGAGAGAGAGAGACAGGAGGAAGAGAAGAGAGAGAGAGTTTATAACAGAATAACCTAAAAATACAACGAAGTATATAATGATATGTAGAGAGTAACAGAGATTGGATTAGAGTGATGAAAAGAGAAAATCAGTATGAGCAAGAGGATGAGTAATGGAACAAAGGGAAGCAAAAGATATAAACAGAATAAGGAAAAAGATGCAGGAATTGAATGAGAGAGAGAGAGAGAGAGAGAGAGAGAGAGAGAGACAAGGAAAGAGGAATACAATTAGGCAAAAGGATATATAGAGAAGGAGAGAAAAAAACGAGGAGTAATTGAGAGTGAATAACAAAAAGAATATGGAAAGGAATGAGGGAGTGACTGAGAGACAAAGAGAGCGAGACAAAGAGAAAGACAGAGAGACAGAGAGAAAGAAAGAGAGAGAGAGAGAGAGAGAGAGAGAGAGTGTGTGTGTGTGTGTGTGTGTGTGTGTGTGTGTGTGTGTGTGTGTGTGTGTGTGTGAGTCAAATGAGTAAAGCGAGAAAAGGAATATAAGAGAGAGTGAGAGAGAGAGAGAGGAGAGAGAGATTGGATATTTGTGAAAGAAACTGTAAAAATTCGGCCCAAGTGAAATAGAAAAGAGAGAATAAGAAAAAAAGCCAGAGAGAGAGAGAGAGAGAGAGAGAGAGTGATAATGGTATAAATATGGATAAAAAAGGAACAAATAAGAGATAAATAACAAGTTGATAGAAAAGTGAGAAATCGAGAGTTTGTGGCACAGAGAGAGACAGAGAGAGAGAGAGAGAGAGAGAGAGAGAGAATAAAACAAAAAAAGAAAGCGATATTAACACAGAAAGAGAAAAAGAGAACAAGTAACGAACAAGTATATATGTATATATATATATATATATATATATATATATATATATATATGCGCAGCGATTGAAGAAGAAAGTAAAGCAAATATATGAAATAAAAAAGAGATAAACTGGGGTAAGGAATATGAAGAGACGAGAGAGACAGAGGCAGGTAGTCTGACAAAGAGAAAGACAGGCAGAGAAATGTAAACGTGACAGAGAAGTGAAGTGAAGTCAATATAAAAGCGAGAAAAAGTTATAAATTGACGACGAAAAGAAAGAGAAATAGAATTATAGACGACGGACAGACATACACGAAAGAGAGAGAGAGAGGGGGGAAGATGAGAGAGTGTTGGAGATGGAGAAAGTGAGAATAAAAAGGATAAACTGAAAAAAAGAGAATTTTTCATTTTCCATACATACGAAATATTTTTAAAAATACACTAATCTTCAAAGATGTCAAAAATAATCTAACTAAATCAATGACTGTATACCTACCTGATCTATAATTTGTTCGATTCGATGGTGCGTTTCCTCACTCTCCGCATTGGCAGACCTGCGTCGGAATTTTTGTTGTAATCTTCGTGTTTGGGATTTAAAGCTAAAGTCGATCAATTTCTGGGATTTAGGATTTGTAGCTTTGCCGCCTTGTTTCCAAAGTTTCATCAATAAATTCAAGAATTATACCATCAACTCCGATTAGCGATGAGATCAATGCTTGTCTGGATTCGCACATTTTCATTGATTCTCTCTCTCTCTCTCTCTTTCTCTCTCCCTTTCTCTCTCTCTTACACACACACACACACACACACACACACACACACACATATATATATATATATATATATATATATATATATATATATATACGCGAATGCATGGTGAGTTGAAAAACATTATCGAGACTATAGCTGTATTTACCAAAAGATGGAAAGATGATATGAATAAAAGTGGAAACGTTAATTATATTCAAAATGGTCCCTTTCAAAAAAACTTTACTGCGAGTTTTGTATCCGTGGAAACACGAGATTTCCCTCTCGACATGATGTAAAGCTGCGCAGTTGTCTTTCATTCAAACAATTCTGTTCTCAAATTTTAACCTAAAAACGAAGTTTCAGAAACAATGAAAAACCTAATGACCTAAGTAGGATGAGTACGTATCCACACAGCCCCTCCTTGACGCACAGGATGTGATGCAAGCTCATTTTTTAATCAGAGTATAATTGATTTGAATATTGAGTTTTCTTTCCCAAAAAATTGGTTGCTTAAAGAACCTTATCTGATCTTGAATTAACTCTTAGACCGTTTTGTTTTTTTTTCATTTTTTAGCATATCCACCAGTGTTGATTTTTATGCCAAATCATGTTTTTATATATAAGTAAAATTAGAAAACTTAGTCGAGGGTGACTTGATGGCTTTCTAATCCATTGAAACTACCCTGAGGTTTAAGGAGGGGCACTACTCCTTTCTCTAGAATGCTACACTTTACCCTTGATACGAGCCTTGTAATGCTGATGGTTAAGCAAGAAAGTATTTAGTATCATTTTGTAGTGTTTGGTATAACTCTACCAGGGATATTAACCCGGTCTCCTAGGCCATTGGCGAACAGTCTACCCACTCTACCGTTTGTAGATACAGTTAAATGATCCAACAGTCATTATTCTAACAATTCAATTTACCGAAAATCAACAATTAACAACTTAATTGAACAAATCATTTTTGTATACTCAGTTGACCAAACACTTCTACTTCTAAAAATTCAATTTAGCATACGTCAACAAAGTTAAATCGTTCCAATTATTGCTATGCATCACTAAGAATTAATTTTTTTAACAGAGTTTAAATGTTAAGCAGTCTTATTTGAACCATTGGCCGAGTGGGTAGAGTGTTCACCAATGGTCCAGGAGGCCGCAGTTCAATCCCAGGTCGCGTTATACCAAAGACATTAAAAATGGTACTTGATACCCCTTGCTTAACACTCAGCATAATAAGGTACGTATCAAGGGTAGAGTGGAGCAATCCAGGGAATGGAGTAGCACCCTCCTCTACACCTCGGTGTAGTAGCTATTGAAAAGGGAGCCTTCTGGTCGCCGTCGACTACGGCCGCCAACTTTACTTACTTATTTGACCCATTGATAGGACCCTATCAGATGTTACTATTCTGGGCCAGAGTTGACCTGAGAGCAATGGCAATGAAAGGATCCTTCTCATTCTTGAAATCTTCAGTGTTACTGGAGACATACCATCTGATAGTTTTGTATCATATACCGGACACTCGTTGGTTGGAGTCTTAACCCTATGCAGAGATTCAGTCGGTGTATTCTACAGCCCTTCCTCTGGCCGACTTAGATTGAAGAAAAGAGATGCTTTACTGCCTTTACCAAGTGAATTAACCCGAAAAGAAAAGAAAATAGTAACGCAGTCGGTGCATTCTACAGTCCCATCCGACTGAACTGTGTTACCTTACATAGGGTCGAATATATACTTACATTGCCATGATTTTCTTCGAGATTCCCTGGCAATACTTTCTCACTGGCCCTGTAACTTAGTTTGGTTGTGGTGATTCTACTCAAGTATTATTTCCTTGGTAGATCTAGCCTGGCAGAGCCCATCCGTCTTCAGGTCTGTAAGTGATGGGAAGTCAGAATTTTCCTTTTTCCAGATTATTTTCATACTAAAATTAAAGAACACAGACTGCCCTACTATTTACCCATAACTGGGATGAGAATAGTTTGATTAATACCTTTTCCAACGGTATTAAAGCTACTTGAAATGCAAACAGTCTCGTTCGATATTTGAACTCGAGCAGACAATAAACGTTACGTAAAGAGCGCATCCGATCCTTGAGAGATCCATTTTAATAGAAGTCAGTGGTATTTTGGAAAGTGATTCTTTATATTTTTCTTACAACCAATGTGCATAAAAAGAAGAGAAAATACTTAACCGATAACTAAACAAAAGCATATGTATATAAAGCAGCCGAAATACCGGATTAAATGAAAATAAGACAAACAAAAGATTGTTACTATACGTAACACTACCGGACAAACTGTTACTGAAAGTCTTTTCGCGTTGAAGTCCATCCAACTAATAGTCATTTTGACTACTGTTTATCGAACTAATGTCCCATCGTAACAGCACTGTCCCTCTATTTATATTTTCTGTGGGCCCACAACTTCATCAGTGTTCAATCGCCAGTGTCTCAATTTATTCATATATGACATATCTTTATCTTCATTAAGAAAGACTTAAGGATAATACCGTAAAAAGGCCTAATATTAGGAGCACTACTCATATAAAAATAGCCGAGCAGAGACCACCACTATCCAAGTTGCTTTAGAATTCAGAGTATTACTTCTCAAATACTTATTGTCACACAAAGGTTACAGAGCCCAGGTTTCCCTAACATTTACCTATTCATACATTTACTAAAAAACGGGCAACAACTCCACACTAGGCGGAACCTCTCGGAAACTTGTACACAAATTCACCTACCTTGGAAGCAGTGTCTCAACAACCGAAAAGGTCATGGACACACGGCTAACGAAGGCATGGGCAGCTATTGATAGGCTATCGATCATATAGAAATCAAACCTGACCGATAAAATGAAACGCAGTTTCTTCCAGGCAGCTGTCAGATCGATACTGCTGTATTGATGCACTACTTGGACGCTAATTAAATGGCTGGAGAAGAAGCTAGACGGCAATTACACAAGAATGCTGCGAGCAATATTGAACAAGTCCTGGCGGCAACACCCCACAAGGCACCAACTATACGGCCACCTGCCTCCCGTCACAAAAACTATCCAAGTTAGACGAACCAGACATGCAGGACACTGCTGGAGAAGCAGGGACGAGCTCATTAGTCATGTACTCCTATGGACCCCCATATATGGCCGGGCAAAAGCAGGACGACCAGCACGAACTTACATACAGCAGCTATGTGAGGATACGGGATGTAGCCCTGAAGACCTTCCAGAGGCGATGAACGTTAGGGAGAAGTGGCGAGAGAGGGTCAGGGATATCCGTGCTGGTGGGACGACATGATGATGATAATGACATTTACTGAGGTTGTTAGCGCTATATGAGATTCAAACAACCTCGTTCAGAACTTGAACTCTTTATAAAACATATAGAATTGATACAACTTTGATACAACAATTTTTTTATTACTGTTTTCATCTTGTTGCATTATTTTTAATAGAAATGTATGAATGTTAAACAATGACAAGTTGGTAAAAATCGTTTGTACTCATTTACTTATATAACTGCATTTATGCTAAGTTTGAAAGTGTTGTCTGCACTAACCTATTAGTGGTCAGACATGCAACGGAAAATCGATACCGATCGATCGTAGGGGACGCAGGGAAAGTAATGGGGTCATAGATCATAGATGCAATGCGAGGTTTTTGATGATTGAAGGCGAGAAATTTCTCGAAGTGAGGTGAGTTTGAGAACGAGGCTGATATTAAAATGTCGAGGTTTGTAAAGAGAAGGGTTTTATGTGTATTTTAGGGTAAAAGTTATTGTTTGCGAGTTTTGTTGTTGGGAGCTGTTTAAAGTGATTGATGAAAGGAAATTCAAGAGTGAAGTTACACACACACACACACACACACACACACACACACACACACACATATATATATATATATATATATGTGTGTGCGTGTGTGTGTGTGTGTGTGTGGAAGGGCAATGATAGGGAGATAACATGGAGAAGTAACGGGGAAGGAAAACAATAAAATGAAAAGTCAAATAATAAAAAAGAAAGAAGGAATAGGAAAAATAAGTAAGAAAGAAAAAAAGAAAGAACGAAGGAAAGAAAGAATTAACACAAATGGAAGAAAACAGAAAGAAAAAGAAAATAAAAGTTGAAATCACTGGAAGAAAGGCAGAAAGAAATAAGGAAATGAAAATAAAAAAAGAATAAAAGGAGAAAAGTAAAACGAAAAAAGAATTAATTACGGAAAATGGAGAAAGAAAGAAAGAAAGAATTATTAAAGGAAGGAAAAGAAAGACAGTAAAACGAAAAGTAAGCATCAAATAATGAGTAAATTAAAAAGAAAAAAGAAGCTATTAGGAAATATGAGAAGAAAGAAAGAAAGAAAGAAAGAAAGAATGTAAATGAAAAATGAAAAAGACTTAAGAATGAGAAAATCGAGAAGAAAAAGAAATCGGGAAAAGGGAGAAGAAAAACAATAATGAAGAAAACAGTTAAGAAAGAAAGAAAGAAAGAAAGAAAGAAAGAATGACTAAAATGAAGAAGAAAGAAAGAAAGAAAAATGATTAAGGAAATAAGAGGGTTAGGAAAAAAGAAGGAGGTGTAGAAATAAGTGAGGAAAGGCTGGAGAAAAGAAAGAATAATTAATAAAAAGGAAAAAGTAAAGAAAAAAATATGAATAAATAAGAAAAGCAGAATAGAAGAAAAAATAGAAAAGAAAGATGAACGAAAATAAGTAAGGAACAGAAGGAAGAAAAGGAGAAAAAAGAAAAAAAGAAAAAAGACATATTGTATAATGAAAATGTGAAAATGATGAATAAGGAAATAAACGAAGAGTGAAGAAGAAAAGACAGTTGGAATAAATAATAAGCAAAAGGAAGGAAAATTGAATGAAAAAAAGTACTCTAAGAAAGGAACTGAGTTTTTTAATGAAGAGACAGAAATAAATAGGGGTGTCCTCGTGGTGTTACGGTTAAAGCGATAGACTGCGAAATCGTTGTAAGCGAGTTCGTACTCCTATCGCGCAATTATGTTCACTTTTGGGTAAATACTCTTGGAAAAGGTATGAACCCCCTTATCCTCCCAGTTAAATAATACCACAACTGTTCTTCTTGGAGAATGGCTTTGGCATTAAATAACCTACAAAGTTTGATATGCCATGAAACAAAGAAATCAAACCAAACCAGAAACAAATAAAGGAAAAAGGAAATAAAAAGTAAAAGGAAAAACAAAGATCGAGTGTATGAAGTAAAAAAGGGAGCATAAAAAGAAGAAAAAGAAAAAAAAGAAAGAATAATGAATAAGGAAATGATAAAGGAAAGTAAACAAAAGGAAGAAAAAATGGAAGAAAGTAATAACGAGAGGAAAGAAGAATGGACAAAAAGAGAGAAAAAGAAAAAAGAAAAAGAAAAAAAACAATGAGCAAACAGGAATGAAATATGAAATAGAAATAAGAGTGGAAAAGGAAAAAAAGCAGGATAGGAACAAAGAAGAAACGAGCTGAAAGAAGGAAGAAAACAAGGAAAAAAGGAAAAGGAAAAAAAGCAGGATAGGAACAAAGAAGAAACGAGCTGAAAGAAGGAAGAAAACAAGGAAAAAAGGAAAAGGAAAAAAAGCAGGATAGGAACAAAGAAGAAACGAGCTGAAAGAAGGAAGAAAACAAGGAAAAAAGGAAAAGGAAAAAAATGTAAAGAAGAAAGAAAATGAATAAGATAATTAAAAATGAAAGAAAAAAAAAGAAGAAAGACTGGATGAAAGAAGTAATGAAGACAAAGCAGAAAATCAAAAAGAGGGGGAAAAAGAAAGAAAGAAAAACCAATGACCGAAAAAGAAAAAAAAAATGAATAAGGAAATAAGAGCAGAAAAGAAAGCAAAAATTAATGATCGGAACAAAGGAGATGAAAGAAGGAAGAAGAAAAGGAAATAAAGAAAATGAAAAAAAACGGAAAAAATAACGAGGAAAGAAGAGAGAAAAATTAATGAATAAGGAAATAAAAGAAGTAAAAAAATCAAAGGAAGAAGGATTGGAAGCAAGATTACGTTCGTTTCTAAGTCATGCTATTCCTATCTATCTATCTATCTATCTATCTATCTATCCTTAGAGCAATCTATCTTAATTTTCAATCTATATTTCCAGTCATTTTTCACCTATTGAGCTGTGTCAGTTTGCTCATATCTATATATATATCTATCTATCTATATATCTATCTTAACCTTATAATATCATTAAGCTATGTTTGGCAATTAATTAGTTTATCAGTGCTTTCTCATTTATCTATCTATCTATGTATTCGTATCAAAGTCATGCTATTCTTAGCTCGCTAGCAAACTAGCTATCCCTAATTATATCTATATATCCTTAAGACTGTCTAAATCTTTATATATATATATATATATATATATATATATATATATATATACGAGTGTCGATATTCAGTTTTTTGTTTCCCTGGAAGAATTTGAATTTTGAATTACGTTTTTGTGCCCGACTTTACTCAGTAGGTACATAAAAAATGCTGGGACTAAAACCAGCTTTACTTACAGAATACTCATTTGTTTCCTGCATTTAACTTTTTTTAACATAAAACTTGCTTACTTTATCTGGGAAAAGAATGGGACTAAACTACGATAGCTCTCCTTGTATTTTTTCTGGGTTATAAAATCTCAACTGAGCCAGGCTAAATCGAGGCAAATATTGATATTTTAATGAATGCTCCCCCAAAACGTTTCATTACGCTCAAACATTACATTCATCGCAAACTGCAGATTCGGATGACGAATACTGATAAATAGATTATATTCACGACTTAATACCTTCAATGAAACTGGTGTGGGAGTTTGAGAAGACTGATCCTAATTTAGTATCATTCACAGGGATGGATTTGTATATTAATATGACTTATCTGTGCCGAGCAACTGGCGTCTTATCTCAATCCGACACAAGCTGGCTTTTCAATGGCCGCCGGCCTAACCAGACAGATTAATGATGTAGATAAAACCAATATGAATTCGACCACCGTCAGCTTTTCGGAAAGTTATTAGACGCCGGTTTTCAGATTGTCAAGCTGAGAACTTTATTTCTTCCTCTATGTTTTCCCTTTGAATTCATCTTTGGCTCGTCTGATTCGTTCCTTTCATTTCAGTAGGGAGGATTGCTGGGAAGCTTCAGATCTTGCCAGGAATTAATTGTGTGTTCAATCCTTACTGACTGCCCCACTAAAGTGAGAAGTTTAAACATAAAAAAAAGATGGCCTCTTATTGAGCGTGGGGATATGGATTGCCTAACGGTTAAAAGACGAAGTATGTGTATTTGCCTAACACAACCGTGCAAGTGCAATTTGACTCATGGTCAATTTTAAGCGGTGTTTAACTGGTTTGAAATCGGAATTTTCGTTCGACTTGACTGCTTTCTATACCAGAGTTAAAGAATCCAGGCTGCTCTTGTCTATACCCTTAACTAAAGGTAGAATTATTGGATTCATACATTTCCAAGGAATATTAGTGCAATGTGAAATGCAGACAGCTTCTTTCGGGAATTGAACACGTGTTGTCATATCCATTTCCTACGACAAAACAATAACAGCAAGAGCATCTCCATCATAAAATTTTAAGTTTATAATCAGCAAACCCCGTTATTATATATATATATATATATATATGAATTTCTAAGTCTATTATTTTCGCATATATATATACATATATATATATATATATATATATGAAGTAAAAGCTGGCCACCGAAATCAAGAGCGACCCCAAGGCTCCTAGACGAACCAGACATGCAGGACACTGCTGGAGAAGCAGAGATGAACTCATAAGAGATGTACTCTTATGGATCCCCACACATGGCCGCGCAAAAGCAGGACGACCAGCTCGAACGTACATTCAGCAGCTATGTGAGGATACAGGATGTTGTCCTGAAGACCTACCTAGGGCGATGAACGATAGGGAGGAGTGGCGAGAGAGGGTCAGGGATATCCGTGCCACCAGCGCGATATGATGATGATGACTATAACGAGGTGTTGGAGAGGGCGCGACTCCTTTTCAAGAATTGCTCCACTTAATCCTCAATCCGTACCTTATAATTCTGAGCGTTAAGCAAGGAGCCATTAAGTACCATTTTTTGAGTTTTTAGTATGACTTAACCAGTGATTGGTAGCACCCGATTGGGTCCCATTTACGTGTCAAATAGAACGGTTTGACATTTAAACTGAGGGCAAAATATGATTTCTGCTAAATTGAATTGTCAGAAATTGAACTGTTAAATCGTTTGTATGTATGTACAGAATACTGATGAATTAGTTACACATAGCAATATAGCAATACTTGGAAACATTTAACTTTCTTGACATGATAAATTGAATTCATAGAAAGCGAACTGTTTGATCATTTGAGTATATCAACAAAATACTGATGTTTAATTGAAGTTTTGTTTGTTTTTAATGGCATATCAATATTCTAGGGTTATTTAATGCCAAATCTATCCTTCTAGAAGGAAAGTAGTGGAACTATTTAGCCCAGTGCTGGGAAGGAATTGATTGTTACACATAGACATACTTGGAATAATTTAACTTACTTGTCTAATGAAGAATTGAATTTTAAGAAATAGAACTGTTTTTACATTTTACTGAGTGTATCGTCAACATGTGTTTACAGATCATATATTTGATATGTATGTAAAAACAGAATTTGGCTTTAAATAACCGACAATAATTGATATGCCATAAAATCACACCTAATCAAACCAGTTAGCCACAACATATAACACGTTTCATCTTGTCTACCATTGTCTCCCTATTGCGTACTCCTCCTTATCTTTTACGTCTTATCAATCTTCGTTCTGACTTAATTAATTCTTATAATATAATTTTGCGCTGCTAGCTATATCAGTTAATATCTTTTAATTTTGACGAAAAAGCCTTTAAGCAATGTTCGAAAATATATTTTAGTGAAATTTCCAGAAAAAAATGGAGGAACATCACAGAAAACCGTAAAAAGCAACAGCACCAAATCTAAGACGTAAAACTGCTCTCAAAAATTCATCCCTATAAAAAAAGAAGAAAAAAATTTAAACATAAAAAAGAAAATAATCTATCTCGGCGACGATGCGTTGCAAGTCTTTAATTCTATGAGTATCCAGCAGTCAAGTCAAGTGGGTTGTTTGCAATATATCCTTTTCCTCCGCAAATGTGAATTCAGAATTTGTCCTGTTAAAATGATTGTCCTACAAAACGTAATGAACCCAGTTTGCTATAATATTCACACACGCACAAGCAGAAGGTACCCCGCAAAAACAATTACCGACGCCGACTACGCCGATGACATAGCCATACTGGCAAATACACCCAACCAAGCCGAAACACTACTGCATAGTTTGGAACGAGCAGCTGCAGGCATAGGCCTCTATGTCAATGCACACAAAACGGAATATATGTGCTATAATCAAACGGGTGACATATCCACTCTAGACGGAACCCCTCTTAAACTAGTAGACAAATTCACTCACCTAGGAAGCTGCGTCGCATCAACCGAAAAGGACATCGACACGAGGTTAACGAAAGCATGGACAGCTATCAATAGGCTATCGATTATATGGAAATCAGACCTAACCGATAAGATTAAACGCAGCTTCTTCCAGGCAGCGGTCGCAGCGATACTGCTATATGGATGCACTACATGGACTCTAACAAAACGGCTGGAGAAGAAGCTAGACGGCAATTACAGAAGAATGCTGCGAGTAATATTGAACAAGTCCTGGCGGGAACACCCCACAAGATACCAACTGTAGGGCCACCTGCCTCCTATCACGAAAACTATTCAAGTTAGACGAACCAGACATGGAGGACACTGCTGGAGAAGCGGGGACGAACTCATAAGTGATGTACTCTTATGGACCCCCACACATGGCCGTGAAAAAGCAGGACGACCAGCACGAACATACATTCAGCAACTATGTGAGGATACGGGATGTAGTGCAGAAGACCTGCCTGAGGTGATGAACGATAGGGAAAAGTGGCGAGAGAGGGTCAGGGATATCCGTGCTACCAGCGCGACATGATGATGATGATGATATATATTTATAAATGCGAGTGAGTAGTGTATTTGTGAATATTATATGTTTCATTAGGTTTAATTATATATATGAACATATATATATATACATATATATATATATATATATTATATATATATATATATATATATATATATATTCAGTATGCTTAATAAAGAAGTAAACAATGTGAATAACAATAGTGTTAAACTCTATTAAAAAACAGATGTTAAAACCAAAATAAAAAGATTTTTCCCTTTAATCTCAAATTTATGTTTCATGTAAATTATTCCAATCATTCACACATACACAAACCTAAGCAAGCCTACACCCATTTAAATATGCACACAGACTCACACACACACACACACACACACACACACACAAACACACACACACACACACACACACATATATATATATATATAATATATATATATATACTGTCGATACATTTTACTGAAAATGAACGTCAAGGATTTAAAATGTAGCTATTTATCCGGCTTTTCAAGTTGGTGAACAAACTGTTGCTGTTATCGTTGTATGCTGTATAAAACCTTTCAGAAGTCTCTATTTGTGTAGTTCGTGGTTGATGGTAAGAACTCCTAAATAGATATCGCTAACAGAACACCCTTAATTGGACTACACTAACTTAGAACCTGTAATTGGACTACACTAACAGAGTAAATATAACTGTCTACACAAACAGAGAACACGTAAATGGACTACACTACAGATCACACATAATTGAACTACACTAAAAGAGCACCCGTAATTGGACTACACAGAGCACCCGTAATTGGACAACACTAACTGAGCACACGGAATTCGGCTACACTAAGAGCACACGTAATTGGACAACACTAATAGAGCACCCGTAATTCGATTTCACTAACAGACCACAGGTAATTGGACAACACTAACGAAGTACCTGTTATTCGACTACACTAACAGAGCACACGTAATTGGACTACACTGACGGAATACCTGTAATTGGACTACACTAATGAAGTACCTGTATTTGGACTACACTCACAGAGCACATGTTATTGGACTACGAAAACGAAGCACCTGTAATTCGACTACACTAACAGAGCACCCGTAATTCTACAACGCTAACAGAGCACACGTATTTGGATTACACTAACAATACACCCGTAATTGGACTACAGTAACAGAGCACCCGTAATTGGACTACACTAACAGAGCGCACGTAATTCGACTACACTAACAGAGCAACCATACTTGGAGTACACTAACTGAGCACACGTAATTGGACTACACTAACTTACCACCAGTAATTGGACTACACTAAAAGAGCACATGTAATTGACTACAATAACGAAGCACCTGTAATTGGACTACACTAACCGAGCACCCGTAATTGGACTACACTAACAGACTTCGGAAAGGTTTTAAACTATCTTCCAGCATAGTTGCGTCATCGTTTTCGCCCGCACAAAATATTTAATAAAATGCTAAAACTAAATCTTTGTTATTGTCAATAGAATATGTCAACAATATATATAAACATAAATTTTATGTGTATTTACAGCAGTCCAATGGCCCGGTATTTGGTCTGATGCGTAGAGTGTGTGCCAATGTTCCGGGAGACCGGGGTAAACCCCAGATCGAGTTATACAAAAGTCACAAAAAATGGTACTTGCGTAACACTCAGCATTATAAGGTAGGGATCAAGGGTAAAGTGGAGCAATCCAGCGAATGGGGTTGCGCCCTTCCCTACACCTCGGTGTTGTAGCTTTTGAAAAGCGACCCTTCATTTCTCCTTCGACTACGGTCACCAACTTACAACAGTCCAAATAGAAGAAAACTTATATATATATATATATATATATACAATTTTATAAATTGGTACCGAGATTCGATTTTCG
The DNA here is from genome assembly GCA_963585895.1 of Sepioteuthis lessoniana. Taxonomy (NCBI): domain Eukaryota; kingdom Metazoa; phylum Mollusca; class Cephalopoda; order Myopsida; family Loliginidae; genus Sepioteuthis; species Sepioteuthis lessoniana. The sequence goes on from OY757933.1 coordinate 48,782,463, forward strand.
GTTTTAGAGTTTCAATCTTGTTTACTTTACCATACAATATCAAGTTGGATTGTATAATGTTGCACTAGAAATCGTATATCAGTATCTTTGGTTCAGAATCAATTTTAAATTTCATAAAAAACGTTTTGCACAAATTTATTGATGAGAATATATATATATATATATATATATATATATATATATATATATATATATTATGCGTGCAAGAATCAATTCTGTTGTAGAGTGAAGAATTTTGGTGTTACTATTCCTGAGTAAAACTGTGTATGTTCGTGTTTATGTCTTTCTATTTTATCTGTGATTCTACGAAGTAAATTTCTCGTAAAAAAACGTCTGTAAAACCTTTTGAAAACGAAGAACAACGAAGAAAGACTTGCTGAAGATTTTATCTGGGTAAACAAAATGAAATCGTCAAGAGACAAGGAAAGGTTTTCTTTTTCTTTGTCGTTTTCTTTGTGACACTTCATCGAAAGATTCTTTTTCTCTTATCACTTGTATCTTTCTTAGGATACCTCTACAACTTAGGCGTTTGAAATCCGTTGGATATACCTCCCCCCGCAAAAAAAAATTCTATCTTTAAGAATAGTTTGATGATATTTAGGAATCTTCGCCTTGTTCCACTGTAAGGCTAAATGGCGTCAAATGAAAGCTGGTACGATTGTGCTGCGCCACAAGAACTTTTTTGAATCTTGGCTGTCAGTGTATCTCAAGCAACAAATATAAAACAATATATGTATCACTCAATGAAATCAAAATGGGAGAGGATATATTTTTAAATTTTGTTCATGTTTTTTTTTAAGGCAGCCATATCTGATTGAGAATCCCAGGAAAGGAATAGAACTTTTGGATTGCGTGAAATTAATAGAACAGTTTCTCTGAAACGACCAACTCTGAGAAACAAATGGGCAATGGAGGAGGACCGAACAAAGAACTTGGACTCAAGTAATGTACAAAAATTTTCTTATAAAACCCCTTCTGTTGATTAGGCTTGGCTCTATCCGCTGTATCATGTCCAAAAACTTAAAATATACTTCCAAACAAATCTGCTGCTAAAACACGCACACACCCACGCACACACACACACACAGTCTCTCTCTCTCTCTCTCTCTCTCTCTCTCTATATATATATATATATATATATATGACGATAGCATTGTCCCTTAGCTGAAGTCCTCACTACACATTATAAAAAATGTATTCAACCAAATTCCCAAAGGTCTCTCGACATCCGCCACCTTTCGCAACACATCACTACACATATATTCATGAGACAAACTTAAATGAGCTATGCAGCCTGTATATCATCACACACACGTACACACACACACACACACACACACACACACACATACACTAACAATCACATTTAAGACGACATACAACAATTCGCAAATATAATCTATCACACACACACACACACACAAGACTTAGACGCAATTCTAATGTACACATTCTTTTGATTATTTCTTTTCGATTTCTCCCAAATCTTTCTTTTCCTGCCTGATGATTATCATATCAGTGGTCGCTGATAGAGATCCATACTATTGAATATAGATGAACACTAAAATATATGTATTGATAATTATATTATATTATATAATAACTCTCTAATAAATATTGAGCTTTTCCAAATTATACTGCATTTGGTCTACCGATCAAGTGAAATTGTGACAACCACATAGTGATATAATATATATATAAATATATATATATATATATATATATATATATATATATATATATATATATATATATATATATATATTAAAAGCTTTATCTCTTGTATCATCTCCAAAGAGGTGTCCTGATTATGACATTAAACTACACCTGATGATGAGGTTCTAGATATCTGGTGAATGTGCAGTATTTCTTCATTGGAACTACTTACAGGACTGTTCTTACTCAGAGAGCTAATACCCATTAGAATCCTATCTATGGGTAAAAGAAGATACTTTAAAATCTGATCGTATTTGATGGAATAATGAAAAAAAATCACATGAGAAAGTACTAAGCAAAGAATGTAAATAAGTATATAAATATCACTCGTTTTATCGCTAGATTAACCAATGTTTTTTTTTTATATAATATTTTATAATTATCTTAAATTGGTTGATTGAAGTTATTAGATGGATCTTTTTTCATGATTACTTATTTTTAATTAACTATCACTGTATCTAAATTCAATTGTTCATTTATACCTAGTACAATATCAAAGATTAGCACTTTTAAAAAGCAGCTAACCCCAATCGGTAAAACAGGCAAGGTTTATCTGACATTCGACTACATGCAGCGATAGAATCTAGGGATTATGGAGTCTATAAAGTACTCCATTTACTTCATACATCTATGCTAGACGGATATCTCTTCTAGAGTAACCTAGTTAACCGCTAGCTGTCTCTAACGTGCTGCGATTTTCCCTCGTCTCCTCGTCTTGCTGTTTGGAACGAGAAGCCGCGGGCATAGGCCTCTATGTCAATGCACACAAAACGGAATATATGTGCTATAATCAAACAGGTGACATATCCACTCTAGATGGATCCCCTCTTAAACTAGTAGACAAATTCACTCACCTAGGAAGCAGCGTCTTATCAACCGAAAAGGACATCGACACGAGGTTAACGAAGGCATGGACAGCTATCAATAGGCTATCGGATATATGGAAATCAGACCTAACCGATAAAATTAAACGCAGTTTCTTCCAGACAGCGGTCGCATCGATACTGCTATATGGATGCACTACATGGACTCTAACAAAACGGCTGGAGAAGAAGCTAGACGGCAATTACAGAAGAATGCTGCGAGCAATCTTGTACAAGTCCTAGCGGCAACGCCCCACAAGGCACCAACTATACGGCCACCTGCTTCCTATCACGAAAACTATCCAAGTTAGACGAACCAGACATGCAGGACACTGCTGGAGATACAGAGACGAACTCATAAGTGATGTACTCTTATGGACCCCCACACATGGCCGAGCAAAAGCAGGACTCCCAGCTCGAACATAAATTCAGAAACTATGTGAGGATACGTGATGTAGTCCAGAAAACCTGCCAGAGGCGATGAACGATAGGGAAAAGTGGCGAAAGAGGGCCAGGGATATCCGTTCTACCAGCACGACATGATGATGATGATGATATCCTTCTCCGGTAAAATAAAGAAAAACGGGACCACATTTTACGTTCACATAGTTTTTTTATTTGTGCGATGACACTTTAATTTCTTTAACTATATCGACTACAGGGAGCAATTTGGATTACAGATGGAATTATCAACCGATCACTTCGCAATTCTCTTACAGATTAACGATGAGTAAAATCCGACTTCTAAAATTTTTAGGATAATTTTATCACTTGGTTTTCCCGTTCAGTGAAAGCTACGCTAACACATTACATCAGGTTCATCACGTTCTAACTATACTGAGTGATATTCTAACGGTTAGCATCTTTTCAAACAATCAATAGCAAGTACCAATGATAGATTTTATGCATTATTTTACATTCTTACTCAATTATCTGGTCCAGTCGGTTGGGGCTGCAGAATACACCGATTGCATCTCTGCAGAGGCGTCAGATTCCCTGAATGAGTGTCCTGGCGGCCTAGTAGGTTGGTGCGACAGAATACACCGACTGCATCTCTGCAGAGGGTTCAGACTACCCCAATGACTGTCTTAGATGCCCCTTCGGCTGGTGCTGCAGAATACACCGACTGTTCCTCTACACAGGGTTAAGACTCCAACTAACGAATATCCTGGTGGCCAAGTTGGCTTGTGCTGCAGAATACACCGATTGCATCTCTGCAGAGGCATCAGATTCCCTGAATGAGTGTCCTGGCGGCCTAGTCCGCTGGTGCTGCAGAATACACTGATTGCTTCTCTGTAAAAGGGTCAGACTCCCCCAACGAGTGTCCTTGTGACCAAATCCGCTTGTGCTGTAGAATACACCGTTTGCATCTCTGCAGAGGAGTTAGACATTTCCAACATGTGTCCTGGTGGCCCAGTCAGGTTGTGCTGCAGAGTACTCAAAATGCGCTTCTGCAAAGGATTCGACTGGGGCCTTTGAATACTGCGACTGCACCTCTGCAGAGGGATCAGACTCTCCCAACGAGGGTCCTGGTTATGACTCTAAACTATCTGATGGTGCGGTTTGGACAATGCAATGTATTCCTTTATTGCCATCACTCCCAGATTCACTCTGGCCCAGCACCTGATAGCGTCCTACCTATGAGTCAAATATACGTAAACAGCATACTTAAGCTAAACTGAATTGCTTGAAAAAGAACCGTTTGAAAATTAAACTGCGTACTTTTACTAAAGTAAATTGTTTGAAACAGTACTGTTTATATGCATAAAATGGATTTGGCATTAAATGACCTACTATGGTTGATGTGCCATGAATCTTAACTAAAACAAACCACAATTATCTTTAAATATGTAACTGTCAAATTATGAATAACTTGTCTACTACTCTCATCAAATTCAGAGACTACTTCTGGTTTAACTGCTTAATCAATAATTAACATTTACAATTTCTATCAAATGTAGTCCCAACTGATTTGTCTGTCGTAGTATGCATGACGCATCACAATCATATATTCGACAAAATATCACAGGACCTTTTGTGTACGTTTGGAAGCATCAGCAATTTTTCAGGGTAATTAATTCGTCTCACCATCTTGATCAGAAGGATAAGTGACCCTTGGTTATTCCCTTATGACCTTCAGCGCAGGTTTTTATTGCCCACTGGTCACCACATAGCTTCCATTTTATTTTTTCTGCTCAAAAAGTCCTCACCAATTTATCTGGAAAGAATAGCAACGTCCCTGTCACACGGAACAACCTATCATTTCGCAATTCTTTTACTGACTAACAATAAGTAAAATTTCTCTTCTAAATATTCTAGGATAATTTTATCACATAGTTTTCCCGTTCAGTAAAGGCTATGCTTACACATGACAACGGGTTCATCACGACCTTAACTATACTGTGATATTCAAACGGTTAGCATCTCTTCAAACAATCAATACAAAGTACCGATGATAGATTTTACTTACGCATTTGTTGTGAATATGGATTATCTCCTCTTTGATAATCCAAGCTATAAAAGCTGTAAATTTCCGCTTGTCAAGTAGACGAGTAGTAAGATTCTTAATTGAATAAAAGATTACTTGACAGAATCTCTTGTCCTGTTTTCATTACAATTTATTCAATTAAGAATGGAACAATTTATGCGACCGGAGAGATTTACCACAGATCTAGAAATCGATTCAGCCAAGTGCTGGAAACATTGGCGGGAGATTCGCTTCCATCTTGGCTCTCTCAACCCAGAATCTCTTGTCCTTTTTTCATTACAGCATTATTTTACATATTTACCACAATTATCCGACCCAGTGGGTTAGGGCTGTTGAATACACCGACTGCACCTCTGCGTCAACAAAACATCAACAAAATACAATACCCGCCAGCGGCATTAAAAAAGGCAACCACTGCTAGAAGTGACTACTTAGCAAAAATACCCCACTCACAAAAGTGTCTACCTTGTTTATGAGGAACGGGACGTACTCATTTATGTTCACATATCGGGCATATAAACAAATGTGGAGAAGAGGAACAAGTGAACAGATTCCAAAGACAAGCTTGAACTCGAAAACACTAAATATTTTGGGGGAATTCTGTTTGGTTGGCTGAGGTCGTCAGTGTTGTTTGAGTTCGGACAGTAGTGTTAGTAGAACGTACGGCGAGATGTTCACTTGGAACGTGAACTTTGGATCTGGTATAAGTTCTACTACCGTACTGCTACTGGTCGCCGCTTATAAATTCTCTATAAGAGCGCTGTATGATGTTATTTGCATATCACTTATGTTTTGAATGCAAATATGCATATTCATACGCCTGCGGTGTTACTTTGTCGAAACATTCCCGAATAATATTCTTCCACTACCATAAAAATTCAAGATTAAAAAAAAAGATCCTTCAGTATAAAATTAAATTGCCTAATTAAATTAATCACAGCTACTTTTTTATATGACTGAACGCAAAAACTAAAATCCTCAACTTTATAGAAATAAAAAAAAAAGATAAATCAATTAAACAACATCACTAAATTTCATCACTGAAATTCAAATTTCAAACCAAATTCAAGTTGGTGCCCACCACCCTCCCAAATTATTTCCGTGTGGTAAAAACAATAAAATTTTCAATTAAATTCAAGATGGCTCATATCCAAAAATATTACTGGCCACATGTGATAAAAATTGATATTTACAATTAAATTCAAAATGTCGCCAACAAAAAAAATTCTTTCTTTAGACCTGGTTAATAATTGTGAGCGAATATTACCTCTTATTTCTTTTCATGTCATCACAAGAATTTTTCCCGTACCATTTATCAAGACACCCCACTGCCTGAATATGCATCATTACAAAAACACAATTACTATTATCACGATCAAACAAAACAAGTAAAAGCCAACAAGAAAACGATTGTCTCTGCGAAATGTCTATTTCTCTTTCTTTTTTTTTTCTTTTGTCTTCTCCTGTTTCTGCTTTCTAATAACAAATCAATATTCATTACTGTCTACCTATGTATCCCTGTGACTCTATATCTCTCCCTTTCACAATGTCTTTTTTTTTTCATCGACATTTACGTGTATCTTCATCATATGTAACGGCTATCTCTTTCCCCAGCAATTCTTTGTTTTTTGGGGTTTTCTATTTTCTTTTAAACATTTACGTTGCTTTATTTTTTCTGGAGTATTTTCATTGCTTTTGACATTGCATGTGTATTGCGTGTGTGTGTGTGTGTGTGTGTGTGTATGTGTGTGTATAGTAAGGTTTTACTTCTTCATTCTTTCTACTGGATTTTCGCCTTAGAATTTTTTTTCTTCACACTTTTACGTCTTTTTCTGTTTTTTTTTCTTTTGGCCAGTCGCCTAAAATTTTTCTTAAGTTGTGCCATGGCTTTCCAAGAACGAATCTATTAATATCATACGGATATAAACTGGTCGGCATAGCATCAATTCAGAGTTTTGGTACGTTATCTAATTTATTTCTTTACTTCTATGCTCGACACCCATGTTCCCTCGTCTTTGCCTCGTTTAACCTTGATGTCTTTTCTTATCGACATCTTCCGTCGTCTTCTTGTGTTCCTGGAGATGATGAACAACACAGACTATTTCTTTGTGTACATATATTATTTTTTAAGAATACATCCATTTTCCATTACCCATTTACTACCAACGAGGAACTAATTAGCTCAGAGCACTTTTGGATACCAATCCGCTCACTTCTGGCTTATCTCGCTGACTAAAGCTACGAGACATTCAACTCATAACATTTCTTGGATTATTTAATCACAAGACCTTCTACTCTAAAGAAGGCCAAGCTCTCAAATAACTTCAGGGTGATTACACACCAGTTGAACATTGCGTCATCTAATTCAAACGATCTACTTCATACGTCAATTACAGATTTGGCCAATCTATTACTGAACAAGTCTTCGTTTCTTTGCAATTACACCCAGGTCAGCTCTGATGCTGAACAGTTGTCCGTTTTAAGGAAGCGTCTATGGCTCAAACAGGTTCTTTTAAGATAATATCTTAACTAAATTCCTCTTAAAAATATTGTGAATTCATATCAAGTTTTACCTGTTGAAAATCATTGTGGTCTTTATAAATAGACTGGCTTTTAAGCATTTAAATTTAAAAAAAAATGAAACATTTATGCTTTTAGAATAATTTTGACGCTAAATTATGAGCAGTACTTTAATGGAGATCAAAATTGTTTAACTGACTTCGCCATAAACGTTCACGAACCAAGCAATTATTTAGAAACAAAAAATTATTAAAGCAAATGACGATGATGTGCCAAGTAAATTAATAAATATTATTTGAACTCCCCTAGGTGAAAATTATGCTCGCGTAGACGATATTCGCTGTGGTTTATTTAACATTAGATAAAGTAAGATAAGATGCAAAATGTTTTTATTTTATAGATAAACATTCTGGTTTCATAGAATAAACATTAGTCAAATTAGATTAAATTCTTAAATTAAGGATATATTTTTTCCAAGCCATAGAGAGGAAAATATTGTGAAATTACCTTGTGCTGCGAAAGAAAATTTAGAATAATCTTGAAATGTGCTAATTACTCACCATCGGTTAGTTTCGAGACTTTCAAAAATGGTAAAGATTCAATGTCGATAGTTTATTGGTCTTTTCTCGTAGTGAAATAAATAGATAGATTGATAGAGAGAGATAGAGAGAGAGAGACAGACAGACAGAGACAGAGAGAAAGAAAGAAGGAGGAGATACAACATGAAATACAAACTAAGAGAACAGAAAAAAGATAAACAAGTAACCATATTTATAAAATAATAGAATTATATGGAAAGACTTATACGTATAAACAAGTTAAGATATATATATATATATATATATATAGATAGATAGATAGATAGATAGATATGAACTGATTCTGAAATACAAATGCCCGCGAGAATACATACAAAATATGTACTTACGTAATTCACTAATAAATTTTGTGGATATATATATATATATATATATATATATGTGTGTGTGTGTGTGTGTGTGTGTGTGCGTGTGTAAATATATACGGTTACTATATGGACACATACACACTGGTGCAACTAATTATAAAGTTTTATACGTATATTTCTCTCTCTCTCTCTCTCTCTCTCTCTCTCTCTCTCTCTCTCTATGTCCATATAGATATATATATATATGCGTGCGTATTTTTAGAGTGAAATAGCAAGAGAAAGAGAGGGCGAGAGAGGCGTCATATTCTCTTATCTTTCCCCAGGTTCTAATATCTTGTCATGTAATTTTCCCGACAAATTCAATTCAGTAATAACATTTTGTCTCTCTGCCCCCCAGCAAACCACTAGTTTTCTTTTAGATGAACGTTTTTCCCAAAAGCTCAACCAAAGGAAACCCTCGAATATACCTCCGTTACACCCTCCACTTTGTAAAACACGATACGGTGCTCAAAATATTTCATCGCTTCAAAATTCTAGCTTTCCTTGAGATATTTCTACCTTGAAAATCGTCATATTTCAAACCCTGAGCTTTGAGAGACTTGAACTGGTAATGCCTCTCTGGAAATATCCAACTGTCTCAGACATTAACACCAGCAACTATTGCATTGACACAAGAATGAATATATGTTGCATATTCTTGAAAAAGTATGAACTCGGTCACTCTTTACATATGGGATGAATAGCCTGATTGTTGTCCATCTCGAAATATGGCTTTGGCGTTTGATAATCAACGAAGGTTAATATGCCATTAAACAAAGAAATCGGAGCGAATGTTTGTATCATGGACTAGTACGTCCTTGCCGCTATTTGTTGGCTGTGGAATAAAATTCACAAAAACAAAACTCAACTTTAAATCTAATACATTTCTTTGTTTTATTTTATCTGTCTCGTCACTGAGGCCCTAGAAGTAGGACGAAATTGTCAATTGGCATTACGCGGGATATTCTTCGTTATTCGAACGTACATGACTCTGTCACTAAAAGAGAAACAGATAGACAGCGAGCGAATCACGAAATCCCGATATATATATATATATATATATATATATATATATATGTATATCATGATTTCATGATTTCATTTGTATCAATGCGTAAAGACATCCTACCTCCCAACCATATCAATACGGTCATATATAAATATACATGTAGCTGTGGCAGTGACTACGTAGGTAGAACGTCTAACCAGTTGGACTTACGTATCAAGCAGCATTTGCCAGCTCGTATTTTGAATATTGTGCTTAAAAGAGGCCAGCTCGTAAACACATTCGCGTCTTCCATAGCAGACCACATTATAAATAACAAGGAATGTGTGTTGGATTTCAATGTCGACTGATTCAGTATTCTGAGTCGGTCACATTTCTTGATCCACCTCAAAGTGTTGGAGACCCTTTATGTTCGATCCCTTCAACCTTCCCTTTGTAAACAAAGGGACTGCTTGTTGGGGTTGAATGTAATCGGTCTTTAATCTTCTGCTCATCTCTCCAACTTTACGCCTTTTTTTTCTTTTTTTCTCTCCTCTTCTTTTTCTCCATTACATTCTTCCTTTTAATTTAATGGTAGTAACAACTTGAAAAGTGCCAGTCGAAAACGGTCATTTCCCCCTTTTCTTAATGATAAACATGCCAACGAATTCCCTAAACCTTTGCCATCAAGTTCTTAACTATCAACAACTTGTATATATATATATATATATATATATATGCATATATACTACTGTTCATGTGATACCCAACCCTTTCTTCCACCTCTGTTGGGTTATCTCCCGGACCCTGTTACCACTTGGTGACCGAGCCCAGTTGGCTGGAGCTGTAGAAATCACTAACTGCATCTTTCCAGTGGTGTAACCCACCCTTAACGAGAGTCCTGCATAAGACATCTAATGGTAAGGCTCCCACCCTGGAGCTTTGGGGAATATGGATTATCCGTTCATTGCCATTTCTCCCATGTCCACGCTGACCCGGAAGGTTTCACCTGACAGGATCATATTTCAGGGTCAAATAGAAGTGTTTGACATTATGACTGGTATTTCATTGAATTGTTCGTGATACATAGTAATATTGGGACGATTAAACTATGTGCAAACGAATTTCTAATGTTGAAGATAAATAATAGTGTTTAATAGCATTACTTGAAACTCTTTAACTGTATGCCTAAAGTTACTTTTTAGTACAATAAAGCAATTTGTGTAACCATTTGACTGTGTGCAAATTAATGAATAGGGTTGAATCGAATAATTAGTGTTAAATTGTAATTGTAACCACTTCACTCTGTGCAAACAAATAATTAATATTAAATGGAATTATAAGTGTTAGATAGCAATGATTGACACCATTCAACTGTATAGAAACAATCGCAATATTAATGTGAAAAGAAATGAGTTGTAACTAATTTAAAATTGAAATTACCTAAAAAGATATTCACTAAAAATCATATGTATATTTATTTAAATGTATGGTAATAAATGAATGACTGAGACTATTAGATAGCAATATTCGAAACAATTAAACTCTGCGCAAAAAATAAAAATGAGCACAGGCTCGATTTAAAAAGTTATCGGCAAAATGTTTTCAAATAATATTTAATATAACCACTACTGTATAGTTTGGAACGAGCAGCCGCAGGCATAGGCCTCTATGTCAATGCATACAAAACGGAATATGTGTGATATTATCAAACAGGTGAAATCTCCACACGAGACGGAACCCCTCTTAAAATAGTAGACAAATTCACTTACCTAGGAAGCTGCGTCTCATCAACCGAAAAGGACATCGACACGCGGTTAACGAAGGCATGGACAGCTATCAATAGGCTATCGATCATATGGAAATCAGACCTAACCGTAAAATGTAACAGTTTCTTCCAGGCAGCTGTCGTATCGATACTGCAGTATGGACGCACTACATGGACGCTAACAAAACGGCTGGAGAAGATGCTAGACGGCAATTACACGAGAATGCTGTGAGCAATCTTGAACAAGTCCTGGCGGCAACACCTCACAAGACACCAACTATACGGCTACCTGCCTCCTATCATGAAAACTATCCAAGCTAGACGAACCAGACATGCAGGACACTGCTGGATAAACAGGAACGAGCTCATAAGTGATGTACTCTTATGGACCCCCACTATGGCCGGGCAAAAGCAGGACGACCAGCACGAACATACATTCAGCAGCTATGTGAGGATACGGAATGCAACCCTGAAGACCTGCCAGAGGCGATGAACGATAGGGAGAAGTGGCGAGAGAGGGCCAGGGATATCCGTGCTAGTGGCACGACATGATGATGATGATGATGATGTATGTATGAAGTGGATTATACATTAATAACCTACAATGGTTGATACGCCATAAAATCCCACCAACCAACCAACCAAACCACTTTGTGCCAACAAATGATTGATAGTTAATAAATATATTCCTATTAGATGTAAATACTTTTACTTATTTAACTGTGGGCAGTTTAAAACATTATCTGTATAACGTTTACAAATAGTATTTAAAATACCAATAAACAGGATTTAGCATAAAATATCCTACAATGATATGCAATAAAACAAAAACAAAACAAATTTTCTTTATTCAATATATGTATAAAGAAAAGTGTCAGATAATATGGAATGGTTTATATGCCATAAAACCAAACAAAGACAAATCCTATGTATTTAATATATATATATATATATATATATATATATATATATATATATATATATATAAAGAGGAGTTGACACTAAATAACCAACAATTGTTGTTATGCCGTAAAAGCAAACCAAACGAAATTTTATAAATTCAATGTATATGTTTTAAGCAATTTGGCATTAGATTACCTACATTGGTTGATATGCCATAAAAACCAGCTAAAACATAACACTAGGTGACCTGGTAACGGCGAGTTAAATAATGTCTATCATGTTATCATAGCTTAGTGTAAAAGAGATTTAATTCTGTCAACTCATTGTTTTTTTTTGTTTTGTTTTTTTTTTTTGGCTGTAGGCATTAGCTTATTCCATTTTGGTTCATTCATTTTTTAACCAGCTACCATTTGCTTACAATTATATTCAGCTATTGCAACTTTAGTTTAAAAAGTCACAGACATTCACTTTTTGTAAAGTAGACACTAATCACACAAAACAAACGCACCTGATTTTTTTTTTCGTGGCAAAAAAGTACTGTACATAATCGAGTAATGAACAACTTTGACTAAGGAACAACCCATAATTTTTAGCTATGATTTTTTTTATGAGGTGAGTTTTGAACGACCTCGAATTTTGGTTATTGCTAGCCGACAAAAACATTTCTTCAACATCCAACGACATAAAGAGAAAACATTAAACCACTTAAACTTAACAAACTACCGTAAAATGACCAATACCCCTGAAATCCTGTAAATAAACCACGTTGTCTAGACCTTGATGTAACTTCATGTGTTTACTTGGATATACCAAACATACTATAACTCCACCACTGATAGGCAATAGCACTGATAAGCATAGGTACTGATGGAATAATAATTACTTTAACTGATTATGTATATTTAAGAGGTATTATTAACATGATTTTTTTTATCATAAATAGTAAATACCTTAACATATGCCATGTAAGCCTTCAGCATAGCCTAGCTAACGCCTAAGCAAAAACATATAGTCAATATTTGAAGTATTTACGTAAATTTGTTTACTCTTTATAATACTAGACCATATTATATGCACACGTGTTTTTAATCGGTAACGATGTTAATAAAAAACTTAATCTAAACTAATCACCTTTGCTTATGTATAAGCTACACGGGGACATTTTTTAAGGATGTAACGGCAACGTTAGGCCCAGAACCCAAGTAATATTTGACATTTCAATAATAAATTTTGTTTGATGAACTAGTCCTTGATTTTAAGGTGAAAAAGTTAATCTTGAATTGTCATTCATTCTATACATATTCTATACGGTAGAGATTTTTAAGTTTTCTACCAGCCTGCAAATCTGACTCACTAGGTTGGAGGCATCAAGATTTCAGCTATATTTATCTACATAGGAATAAAAAAGAGTTGATGTATACTTCAAAATGGTCTCCTTCGTATTCAGTTGACTTATTCCACTGGAGTTTTTATAAGAATATCTTTAATTCACGTTTTTCCATACTTCTCTTAATTTGATCTGAAGGTGCAGGTTGTATTCTTATTTGATTCTAAAAGTGCCTTTCAACAGAATCCTTCTTGATCTTTCATCTTTTGCAATATGTTGTATATTTTCGTTCGTTATGATCATATTACACAGTGGTTTTCAACATTTGTGGGACAGGTCACACTAACTCACTTGCTAAAGGGACGTAACACTTTAATCGGAAGGTAATGATACTTACATCGTCATAAAAAAGATACTACACTTTGATCTTAAACAAAATGGGAGGAATTGGTGCAAAGATCTTGATATTGCTTTCAAAGTCAAATACATTTTTATTTCACCAAAATATTCAGTTGTTCAGGGTTTTTTTTTCCTTTTTAATTCTGTTCCGGTTCGTTTCCAAATTATAATGGTTTTTAAAGCACATTGACATTTGTGGGTGTTGTGTTGAGAAATTTTTTCGGGAGGGGTTACCTCGCTCAAAATACTAGTGAATCGAGGCAAAATTAGCAGCTCCATGAAGGTGAAACCATTTTGTATTCTCGCCAGATACTCTCTGAGTAAAACTCTCTAAATTCGCCTTTATGGCCAAGAGCGCAGTTTGTTTCTTTTTTTTTTTTTCTTTTTTTTTACTTAATTGAATAAGAACATTCCAGGGATGCATGCCAAATCCAATCCTTGTCGAAGAACGGTACTAGATATATTTAACTCATAGCTGGAGTAATAAAGCGCTTTATACGTTTCCAATGGGTATTAGTCTGAAAATAAACGCAATAGCCCAACAGGAGTTTGAACTCTCTTACTACAATGTCATAGTCAAGCACGTTATCCTCTTCGCCACCAAAATTCCCGACCCTTTAACGCACAATTAAAGAATCTTAACTATTCTTGCCTGATCGTCGAAGTTTTTGAAACCCGAGCAACACCGTTCTTAAACCCTCTGGTTACTGTACTGTAATCAAGTGAGCGTTCACTTTATGCACAACAAATGTTTTTGATTCCTTCCACTGCGTCATGGCCCAGTGCCAACTCGTAAGGTTATCGATATAAACTATGTTGTACTTTAGACTATGCGGCTTTCAAATCACACTCAAAGTGAAGAAATGCATATGTCACCTCACAAACTACCGGGATAATACCAGCCACAGTGCTTACATGACACAGCTTGAATTGAGTCGATCACATGATTTATGCAAAGCGAACTGACATATATCAAAATATAACTAAACATTTGATTCACTGTTATAAAGCATTCATATATGTGTGAGTGATATTGTAGTATATTGAACCACTGGAAAACCTACGCCAAACTCGTAGATATATAAAAATATAATTTACTTTTTTATTCTTCGACGGCGACGATTGTGTGTTGTAGGAAGCAGTCAGAGAGAGTTCGCACATATCTTTCTTCTGTGGCGGGGACCCTTTTTGTGAAGTAGTGGGGCGACCGGAAAACACACACGTGGAGCTGAGCGACCAGCGGATCTCTGCCTTCAGTCCAAAATTACTGACTTTATATTGTCTTTTCAAGTCCCATGCGGAAGTATAAACATCCTCTTCGCTTCACGCGTTTTTCTGTTTATGCCTGGTTCTCGGAACTGACATACTTCCGGGGTTTTTTTCGGTAATTTGTTGATCTTTTCTGCGAACAGAAATATCTGTCACTCTATCCAGAGGCAATAAATTATATTCTTTGCCTTCCTCCTTTATTTTCTCCACTTTGTTGATGTCATCTAGCGACTGCAATGAATCCCCTAAGTTCATCGTCACCAGCTTAGCTAGTATATTACAATATTGTATGTGTGAAATTTTGCATATCCAGGTTTGTGTTTAATTATTAATGCATATATATGTATATGCATTTGAGTGTGTGTGTGCGCGTATCCGTACGTGCACGTATGAGCGTGTGCACGCACACGTATAATGATATATACCCACAATCAGGTTTGAGGAGAACTTCATGGAAGCTTCAAATTTAGTCATCTAGTCCATAAAGATTTAATCAAAGGAAATTTTGGGTTCAGCATTTCCATGTGAAAAAAGTTGGTGACCTTAGTCGAGGGTGACCCGAAAGCTCCATTTTCAAAAGCTACTAAACCAAGGTGTAGGGGAAGGCACTACTCCTTCCCAGGATCCTATTTACCAACCCCTCCGCTTGGGCAGGATATGAAACAAGGTCAATTTTTAAGCGGAGTTTAACAGGTTTCAATTCAGAGTTTTCCTTCTCCTAGACTATTTTCCTTACCAAGGCTGAAGAACCTAGTCTATCCTACTATTTACCCATAGCTGGAGGGAAAATAATTGGATTCATACCTTTCCCAAGGGTATTAGTGCTATGTGAAATGTAATCAGCCTCATCCAGGATTTGATCTCGTGTCGCCGTGTCCATTTCCTACGACGATAACCATTACACCACGGGCATGTGTCATTAACAATGGGTTAATTTCAATCAATAGTATATTTACCATTATTTTGAATAACGTCATCCCATTTATCAATTAGCTTGTTAATTTCTCTCAAGTAAAATTCACCTGGTATTGACCTAAGGAAGTTTTTTTCGAAATATTTTCTCCGGCTCATTTTGATAAAATTTACATCATTCAGAACATTTTGTAGATAATGAAAAACATTGAAGTCCCTTAGTGCAAAGTCTTGGGAATATTGTTGATGGAACAGACTGACCTAGAACCATTATTTTTTATGCATGATTTTTAATGTGGCTTAGCATTATAAAATCATGAAGACGCATAACTCTTCGCCATTTGAATGTAGGCCATATTCTTAGGTTTCCACACCCTTGTTACAGTAGTTAAGAGACATTGAGTGTTTGATTCTAGTTTTAAACTTAAATTAATATTACTGTGGTTAATCCACCATACTTACAGCATAACTTTTTTTCCATGAAGCTTCGCCTTTAGATGCGGAGATTCATCCTTCTCACTGTACTGATTTTGTGTTGTTCATTGTCATAAGAGGCCCATTCCTTCGTCACTTATAATAATATTCTTTAAAAAGTGGTTAATTTTCTACCTGAAAAGATTTTTTTTTCTTATGGATGTACGATTTTCCTCATTATTCTCATTGGAATCGTGGGTAGAGTGTTAGCCAACTGTCCGAGAGACCTGAGTTCAATCCCAGGTCGCATCATACCAAAGACTTTAAAAATGGTCCTTGATGCCTCCTTGCTTAACACTCAGCAACATAAGGTACGTATCAAGGGTAAAGTGGAGCAATCCAGGGAAAGGAGTAGCACCCTTCCTTACACATTGGTGTTGTAGCTATCGAAAAGGGAGCCTTCGGGTCCCCCTCAAATACGGTCGCCAACTTTACTTTCTACTAGTATGAGGAAACTAAACATCCAGCTTGTCCACTTTTTCTATCTTTTCAATTAGTGGTAGATTTTAGATTGACATGTGTCGTATTCTAGTTCTAATTCTCCCGTAAGTTTTTGCTGAATGGAATGAACTTATTCTCTTAATGAATTTTGATCAAGCTCTGATAATCTTACAGGTCTGAGTTCATCTCTCAAAACGAAAATTTGTTTCGGATTTCGTGTTAGGTAATGATACCTTGCTCTTTGCTGTTTCTCTAGCTTTTAATTCTTAAATTCTCATAACATTCAATGCCACATATGCACTTTAGCTCCTTCGTTTTAGAGCATGAGATCATAGATTCATTTATGATGGGCAACCTTCACTACCCAAATTCGATTGACCTTTGAAGGTCCACATTAATCCGTAAATTATCGGTTGGGTTTAAAACACTGGGAGTTTAAAATGCGTAGTAAGATCTTGCTTTTACAAAATAGGATTTTTTTTATGATTTAAACCAATATTTAGAATATATTTTTTAATTTTATTTCATGAAGACACAATTTTCAGCAAATACAGTAAATAAAGTTTTTTCTTTTTTATATATTTTTGTTTATTTACTTCCAAATTAAAGAATTAAGAGAGGTGTCTTTGTAGTGTAATGGTTAAAAGCGTCGGCCTGCGGACTCATACTAAGCGAGTTCGGACTCCAGTCGCGCTATTACGTTCACGTGTCTTCACAGCTACGGTTTAAATAGAATCACTGCTGTTCTTTAAATAAACCACTAACGTTGATATGCCATTAAACAAAGTGCTGTACTCCCTACGAAATGGACTCTCCATCCTCCATAAATACACGTCAACGAGAGTGTCAAATGGGTAGTGCACCAATCAGCGTGACACAATCACGTGTGATACCATTTGCGTAGTGGACTGATAGTCACTACCCCACTGGACTCTCAGCTTCCTATCAACTAACTACTGCTTAACCAGGTTTACTTGTATCTTGTTTCTGTTATTTGAATATACATGTATATGTTTTTCTATCAACCCTTTTGTGCTCCCCGTGTCTTTTATCAGTATATCAACACAAAGAAACCTAAAAACTTACGTCAACATTTTTTATGTGTGCTGATTCGGTAATTTTAGCCAGACTTGGTACATATCCGAATGGCTTGATTTGATATTGTTGCGTTCTGGTTAGTGAACGCTTGTAATATTAGATAAAGGACAAACTACGATATGAGAGGAAATAGAGATATATTCTCAGGAAAAAGAATATACAATAGAGATACTATTAGTAGACAAGAATATAGGGTTAGTGAATACAGAATAAAGATATAGTCTAACGATAGTATTGGCTTCTGTTATTACGGTAGCAAGTAATGTGATCTAGTGCGATCTCCAATCTTTAACGTTCTAATACTATTCCTATAAGAAGCTGCTCTTCACCTTCCTGGTATTAGTAGCTACTGTTATATAAGGCAGATGGACTAGTTCATTATGTGGAAAAAGGTAGGTGATACCAACAGATAGTTAACAGGGTTTAAATGACATCATCAAGATGTGTCAATAGCACGGAATCCTTCTCTCGTTCTCTCTTGCTCTCTAAGAACAATAATTGATTGAAACGGGTGATGTAAAAATCACCTTTTTCAATCAATTATTGTTCTTAGAAAATCCTCTTGATGGATCTATATGTCTGCACGGAGCTACTGAATATAAGTTTTTGCTGATCAGCCAAAATTGGTGTGTCTAGGTGTTGCAGTCCATAGGAGATCGTCGCTTAAATGTTGATCCTTACTTCACCAGCAGTGTTCAGCATATCTTTCTAGTCTTACTTGGAGGGTTGGAGATGAGAGGTAAGTGGAAGTACAGATGCTGTTTTGGTGGGTGCTGCTACCAGGATTTATTAAAAACAGCGCACAGCATTCTTGTATAGTTCTTGCCTATTTTTTTTTTTTTTTTTATTCAGCTGTTTCGTTGAATTCAAGGTAATGCAATCATACAATATTACTGTAACTGCTATAGCTTGGAAGAAGCCCCTTTTTAAAAATTTTTATTATTGATTAAGTTTCCACATGATCGTTAGTATAATTCAAACTCAGCTTTCTTGCTTTTGATCCAGATCTCTATTTCACATTTATATTTCATGAACTTTTTTTTTTTAATCTCATTAAAAAGCAATAAAAAAAATAAATGATTTTTTTTTTAAATCTCGTTTACTTTATAACCAGTTTACTCATTATAATATCACTGGTGATTTGATCTGACTTCTTAAAAGTCTAATTTGTTAATATCATGTATTCATTCTATTTTTAAATGAAGACAAATCCGTCCCTCTTGCTTTTGGCTGTTTTAGTCTCTTGTCGGGCCTTACATCTGATTATTGTAATTAACTTTCCAAAGATATCCTAATGGCAATTCACTGGCCAAAGACCGATACAGACATCGAAGAAAATAATTATTAAATTATATCTGTCGTATGGCAGCGGACTAATATCTTGGAGCGTCGAAAAGTGATTGGACTGAAGTCTTCTTACAAAGAAATACAAAATAGTCCCCCGCTAAAGCCTTGATTTTCTGGAGATGAATAGTTAGGCATAACCTCCGGTTGACCTGTCTCGGATGAATAGCAAAAAACAGGTCATTGAGTATTATCACTTGAAAACAAGAATTTATACTTTCTATTGTCGTAAATTCTTAATCAACGGTTATGGCAAAGCTGAAGCCTGGTTGAATGAAAGAACAGCACAGAGGAGGGCAAGAGGAAAGTTAGAAAATAAAAATGAATATAGACGTAAAAGTAATCATTTTAGATTTAATATAGTGAAAACTTAAAAATACTTAATTACTTAGATTTTCATAAAAACACAAGCACAAAAACCTACACACACGTGTTAATGTATACATGTGTGTAAGGGGGTTGTGTGCTTATTCTATCTTGAAAAATATCTACACACGCAAACAAACAGATGCAAACACAGACAAAACCTAAACACACACACACACACACGCGCGCGCACGCGAGCGCCCGCATATATATATATATATATATATATATATATATATATATATAATGATAGCATATTTAGTAAGCAAAATTTCTTGTTTGATCCAATATTATACGATAATTGTTCAAAAGAGTGAACTTTATATTTGTGTAATGTACACATATATGTGTATAATTG
Organism: Sepioteuthis lessoniana; assembly: GCA_963585895.1. Taxonomy (NCBI): domain Eukaryota; kingdom Metazoa; phylum Mollusca; class Cephalopoda; order Myopsida; family Loliginidae; genus Sepioteuthis; species Sepioteuthis lessoniana. Next base: position 48,802,640 of record OY757933.1, read on the forward strand.
TGTGTGTTTTTATGTGTGTGTGTGTGTGTGTGTGAGAGAGAGAGAGAGAGAGAGAGAGGGAGAGAGAGAGAGAGTAAGAGAGAGGGAGAGAGAGAACGAGTTGGTGTGCTTTTTTGTATGTGAGAGTGAATTATATTGAACGTTATATACATCTTTGTGGAGGTGTATGTGTGTGTGTGTTCAATGGACATTTTCACGGACAGATAGATACAAGTACACACATATACACACATATACGTTTCGCTGAAAAAGTCTTAAGCCTTACCCATAAATAAGGGTGATATCAGAATAATTTCGTTATAGCAACACACTAACATAGAATAGAAAAACCGATGCTTATTCTTCTAGTTATCTAACTTTACAAAATTTCATCATTTTATTTCAATTTCATATGACAATTGTCTAATATGTTCAGCCAGAAACAGAACTATTAAGTAGTCAGTGGAATTCTCTGGCCTCTCTGAAGCTGAGAAAAGCAAAGAAAGTGAAAAGTCAAAATCTGGATGAATTTATTTTCTTTTTGCCAAACTTGAGAGTATCATCAAGAGCAACATTTTGGAAGTCGTTGAGGTTATCAAAAGGACCATCAACAGTCACAGTTTTAGAGTCGTTGAGGTTATCAAGGGGATCATCAAAAGTCACATTTTTAGAGTTGTTGAGGTTATCAAGAGGATCATCAAAAGTCACATTTTTAGAGTTGTTGAGGTTATCAAGAGGATCATCAAAAGTCACATTTTTAAGTCGTTGAGGTTATCAAGGGGATCATCAAAAGTCACATTTTTGAGTCGTTGAGGTTATCAAGAGGATCATCAAAAGTCACATATTTAGAGTCGTTGAGGTTATCAAAAGGATCACCAAGGGCAATCTTTTTGAAGTCGTTGAGGTAATTGGGAGGATGAAGAACACTCTTTTTGGAGTTTTTGAGGTTATAATCAAGGGCAACCTTTCTCAAGGTGTTGTGATTATAAAAAGGATCATCAAAGGCACCCTTTTTGAAGAAGTTGAGGTTATCAAGAGTATCACCAGGGGCACCGTTTTTGAAGTCGGGGATATTATCCAGAGGATCATCAAGGGCACCCTATTTGAAGTCGTTCAGGTTATGAAGTAGATAATCCCGGTCACCCTTTCCGAAGCCGTGGAGATTATCAAGCGTATCATCCAGTGCCCTTTTTTTGAATAAAGTTACCTGCAAACTATTCACTTTGTAATCATTGCTGTTGCTACCTAAATACCTTAACAATTCCTTTAGCCAAACGTGGTACGCTTGTTGGCTGAGCGGTCTGAGACATAGTCTAACGTAAAGTTGAATGGATTTCGATTCCGGCTTCGAGCGTCCTACGTTTCTAGCCACACTGAAGAGCTCTGATAGAACCAAACAGTCCTCTATGAGGACAGATCAGAGATTTATCCCAGTATAATTCTTCTAGAATTACGTAGTGACTGAGAAATATGGGAAAAGTACATTAGACTTGATTGAGTTTACTTTGAAGGGGGAACCATTTAGTTTGTTGGTTGGAATGGAAATTAATTTTTGACAATCGTTGCGTTACATTTGAGATACTACTCCTAGAATTTGTTGTGTGTAACAAGGAAGCGTCAGCCTGAAAAAAGACGCTACCAGTGTTTTCAAGTTTTTTTTCTATTTTTCGACGCTCATGATATGTATTTTTCTCTGATGATTACCACTGATAAGAAAACGATGGATATTCACGTGAAGAATCCTATGGGAATTGTTTCAGTATCTTAAACGATAGAGCAGCTTAAGGACATCGAAGAGTTTCTTCTATGTTTTCGGAGATTTCAAAAGCATATCTTTTTTAAGAATTGTTTAAACTTCGAACAATTATAGCGGAACACTAAGCGATAAATCTTGTAAATAACAATTTCAGGACAAAAAATAGCATCAAAAAACATTCTAAAATAATAATTATTTACTTGGGTTTTGCATGTTTAAGGAAGTGGTTTGAACGTGTTCTCGTAATATATTCTTATTTTTCGACCATTCAGTTGGCTGCTTGGTGTTTTACAACTTATGAACCCTGTAGTTTTATTTAATACCAAATCATATATATATATATATATTGTCATCCACAGACAGACTGTTTCGTTCTATCAGAGCTCTTCAGTGTGGCTCGACACGTAAGACGCTCGAAGGCGGGATCGAAACCCATCCAACTTTACGTTAGACTAAGTCTCAGACCGCTCGGCCAACAAGTGTACCACGTTTGGCTAAGGGAATTGTTAAGGTATTTATGTAGCGACAGCAATGATTACAAAGTGAATTGTTTGCAGGTGACTTTACTTTTAACCAATTTGTCTTAGCCCGTTTGGTTGCATATAGATAAATGGTTACAAGTATTCCTCTCAAACACTATTAGTTCTTCGATATTAATCATTTACTAGCAAGCATTTAAATGCCTTCAGTTAGTCGGCGTCTCAAAACATTTGTAACCCAATAATATGATAATAATTTATTACAGAGACAAGCACAATAGTAGTCATTTGGAACACGTCCAGTAAAAAGTGCATCTTTTGAGTTAGAGACATCTAATCAATAAGTTTTAAATTGTTTTTTCCGCTTCCAGGACATGATATATTTTTTGGAGTTACTTGTGTCAGTAATAAATAATTATCATATTATTGGCTATTCAAGCCAATAATATGATTTTTTGAGACAGTTTTGAATGATTTTCTCTCAAAAAAAGTAAAGACGCAAAATATATTCCCTCCTTGTCTAAATCATTGTGATCGAGGATCAATAGTTGTTATAGTATTCTATTTTAAATCTGAAGCAAAAGATTTATTAGCTCTCACATAGGTCCCATGTATATTGAGACACCCTATATAGCTATTTAACCTTAGTAATCCTATTCATAAAGGGTTCCACTGTGATATATTTGCTCACAGTTGTATGATTTCAAATTACTAAAAATAATAATCTTTCTAGATGATTGAATAGTTATACTTGGACCATAAATGTGATCGTAATAGATAATTCCAATCTGGGTCAGTGTGAGCCAGTAAGTAATGACAACGAAAAGGTACTGTAAATTCTCCTAAGCTCACAGTCAGATACAATTTAGTGTCATACCAGATGACTCATTTTTTTGGGGGGATGGGGGTCTTACTCCTTTGCAGAGTTGCAGTCAGTGTATTCAACGGTCTGACCCGACATGATGGCAATAATTTTATGATGAAGTAACATTTCTACTGTTGTGACGTTGATCCATACTGACATAATGTCATAAAAAAAGAATTATTGGTTTAAACGAGACGTGTGCAATTAGGAACTGTGGCACGGAGATTAAGACACTTCATTCTTCGATTCGGGACAATCTGAAAAAGGGACTGATTGTGAGCGCTGAGAAAGAAAATTGATATACATGTTGGACTCCACGTGTTGGTGGCGTGTCGATATGTTATATAATTGCGGAATGATTTTTTTTATATTATCATTTTTCGTTGGTTATATCTTATTTAAGAGAAGCTGTAACACATTTCATGGAGTCTATTACACAGGTCAGAGACAACTGAGATCTTTGAGTATAACCACAGACTACAAGAAGTTGCTTTCCTGTATCAGTATTAAAAACAACTTCAAGTTGTATTTTCTGTCTATGTCTAAATATCTGTTAATCAACGACGGAAGATTCTAAAATCGTGGAAGAATTGTGTTTAGTTGCTTACAATTTGGCATATCAAACGGTGTTATAGTTTTGTTTTGTTTTTTTTAACATAGAAACGTAATAGAAATTATTTATGCTGCAGAAATGCATAATTTTTACAATAAAAATGCAGTGGAAATGAATGTTTTCCTAGTAAAATGCTTTGAGAATTATTTTACAACAAAAGTGCATTCCCCAATGAATTTTTCTCTGAAATTTCATAAGAAATTGCACAGGAAATAATTTTACTTTAAAAATGCATCGGAAATATTTTTTAAAGTATTAACCACTGATTTTTACTATAAAAATGCATTGTCTAATGAGGTTTTCTGTAAATTCGATAGGAAATAATTTTACTGTAAAAATACATTTCCAATGACTTTTAATACAAGGACGAATAGGGAATGATTTTTATTAGCAAAATGTATTGGCCAATGATCTTTTTTACCATAAAAATGCACGGCGACTGTCGATTTTTATGTTTAACAATGTTCTCCTTATGTCGTTATGTAACACGAGGAACAGGAATATATACGAAATATAGGATAGGAAATTCTTCTTTCTACGATGTTTTACTCTGATGGTTTGGTTTGGTTTGGTTTCTTTGTTTAATGGCATATCAACCTTTGTAGGTTATTTAATGCCAAAACTATTCTCCTAGAAGTACAGAAATGGTACTATTTAACCCATAGCTGGGAGGATAAGAGGGTTCACATTTGCCCGAAAGTGAACGTAATAGCGCGACTAGATTACGAACTCGCGTGCTACGATTCCGCTGTTCATCGCTTTAACCATTACACCACGAGGACACCCCCGTCTTACTTTGACTCGTTGTCTTCTGACTATTATGTTTGCATATGTGCGTTCATATATGCATCATTTCGCACCTGTTTTTCATGTCTCTGTTTGTATATGTGAGTGCATATTTGTAAGTACGCTTACATGTATGTCTAAGATAAAAATCCAAGAAAAGGACATTTCACGAGAAATTAGTTGTGATCGACACACTTTTCTGGTATTGATTTCATCTACAATCAACAGAGCTTTGCACCGGAACCGAAATGGCTTCTTCTTCCTTCATTCTTACGTGATTATGTTTAGTTAGATTAGCTATATCTATTACTTGAGATCTAGTGTAGATAACTTGAAAAGAATTTACAGTTTAAGGTCAGTTGAAAGCTTGGCTCTTATGGATGAGATAGTCATTTGACTAAAATCCTTGAATTTAGAAGTTAGATTATAACTTTCATTTAGTTTGGCGAATTGAGAGGACTTTGTTTTTATCAGGCTGGTTGGCTGTGACTGTAGAATACACCGACTGCATCTCTGCAGAGGGGTAAGACCCACACCAACTCTGAATCAGAGTGTTAGCACCTGATAGACTCCTGTCTATGAGTTAGATAGAACGGTTTGGCATTTAAACTTAGTGGAAATAAATAACTTAAGCTAAGTTGAATTATTTGAAATAGAACTGCTTGATAATTTAAATGTGTGTAAGCAAATGCATGATGTTTAATTCAATAGTTACTGATAAAATTTGGAACCATTTAATGTTAGATGAATGATGCTAAATTGAATTGGTTGCAATAGAATCGTTTGTTCTTTTAACTGTATATATCATAAAATGTATTAAAAATAAAACATGTATTTAATATATATATATAAATATATATATATATGTGTGTGTGTGTGTGTTTTTGTGTGTAAAAACAGAAAGTGGCATTAAATAACTAATAATGGTGTTGGGTATCATCCATCTTTTTCCACACAATGAACTAGTCCATCTGCCATATATAGCAGTAGCGTCTAATACCAGGACAATGGAAATCAGACCTAACCGATAAAATGAAACGCAATTTCTTCCAGGCAGCGGTCACATCGATACTGCTATATGGATGCACTACATGGACGCTAACAAAACGGCTGGAGAAGAAACTAGATGGCAATTACACAAGAATGCTGCGTGCAATCCTCAACAAGTCCTGGCGGCAACACCAAACAAGACACCAACTGTACGGCCACCTGCCCCCTATCACGAAAACTATTCAAGTTAGGCGAACCAGACATGCAGGAGATTGCTGGAGAAGCAGAGATGAACTCATAAGAGATGTACTCTTATGGATCCCCACACACGGCCGCGCAAAAGCAGGACGACCAGCACGAACGTACATTCAGCAGCTATGTGAGGATACAGGTTGTTGTCCTGAAGACCTGCCTAGGGCGATGAACGATAGGGAGGAGTGGCGAAAGAGGGTCAGGGATATCCGTGCTGCCAGCACGATATGATGATGATGATGATGATTAGAGCGTTGGAGACTGGAGATCGCACTAGATCACCTTACTTGCTTCCGTAATAACGGAAGGCAATACTATCGTTGGACTATATCTTTATTCTATATTCACTAATCCCATGTTCTTGTCAACTAATAGTCTCTCTATTGTATATACTTTTTCATGAGAATATATCTCTATTTCCTCTCATATCGTGGTTTGTCCTTTATTTAATATTACAAGCGTTCACTAACCAGAACGCAACAAATGGTTGATAATTCTTAAAACGAATGCAAAGCAAATCAAAAACCCAGAGAATTTTATGCATGTCATATTTCATGACCGTTTCAAAATTGTACATTTATTATTTCGTAGAATGGTTAAATTTTATGTGTTTAATTTTCATAACAGTTTCTAGTTTGAGCATTTATCATTTGGTAGTATGGTGAAATCTTACGCGTTTTTTACCTGTTACAGTTGATCAATTCACACACTCGTTTTTTTTACCATTTTTGTGCCAGTATATATAAGAATAAACACACACACACACACACATATATGCATACATATATATATATATATATATATATATATGTGTGTGTGTGTGTGTGTGTGTGTGTAAAACAGTTGGCTGTTTTCGTTTGTAATGTGATTAACTGTTGTATATTGACCTCCGACCCCGCCAAACATGACATTCCAAAGACGGTGGAAGTGCATATTCAATTGACATGGGCGAGCTTGGCTGACAATATGGGACAGGGTTAAAATCCCACGGTGCAGTCACAAACTGATGCACCGGAAGAGAGTGACCTGTAAACTGCATGACAGTTATTTTCGTTCGATGACGATCAAACTTCCCATTCCAAAGACGGCAGTAGTGACACATTCCGGGAGATATTGAGTGGGCGATTGAACTATTATATAACTCGGTGAAGGCAGGAAGTCAGTTAGTTTTGGAGACCAGACCAGTTTGGATACCAGACCAGTTTGGAGACAAGACGTGGTAGAGAAAGGCAGCACGCAGCAGAGAGCTTGGCACCCGGGCCTCTGGTTGAGCAACCCAGGACAACGGGAAAGAAACGCTGATGGCCATAAGAGTGGGGAGGTTAATATGTTGCAGTTTTGTTCGGTTCCCAACTCCCTCTCACACACAAACCTTTCAAATAAAGTGAGAGGTATATTTTTCTAAAAAGACTGTGTCGCTCGTCTTCATAGCGTCTTCATTGTGTTGTTATGATTATGTATTATGTGTTTGTATAGTTAATCGTGGTCATGGTATTGACTATACAACATAACCATTTTCTCTCCGTTTTTACGTGATCTGCACTTACAATTCTCTTGTGTATAATCCTTTTCCCTCAGCAAAAATTACTTCTTTTTTGCTGCTATTAAAAAAGATTTATTTTATCATTTAAGGCTTCCTCTTCACAGCTATATTAAGGCCTTTGCATGAGAAATATCCAGTTTGTTACTTAACGTATCCATACGGTAATTTTTCCTCACTTTTGATTTTTATATAGTGATTTTTTTCCATTTGTCTTCATGCTGACATCGCTTTTTTTATTATATTTTATATTTCAAATTTAAATTTCAGTTCCTCATGATCTTTTGCCAGATCTTTATACAAAATTTCGGAAAATGATGAGATGTGTTCTATATATTCATCTTTTTTGCTGTTTCGTTTTGTTGATATCTTTGTCACATTGATTGTACCCTCCTAAAAGGAAGAGCACTTTTGCAAAATGCATTTTTTTTACATTGAATATAGACTTGAACTGTTAATGGGTGAAATTATCAATTGGTAATATTGTTCAATTTCATGCGTCTCAATTTCTATGACAGATTCTAGTTTGAGCACATATCATATGGTAGGATGGTCAAATGCTATGATTCTCACTTTCTATGACAGATTCTAGTTTGTACATTTATCATTTGTTAATATGGTCAAATGTTATGGTTCTCATATTCTATGACAGATTCTAGTTTGTACATTTTTCATTTGGTAATATGGTCAAATTTTATGTTTCCCATATTCTATGATAGATTCTAGTTTGTACATTTATCATTTTGTATTATGGTCAAATGTTATGTTTCTCACTTTCTCTGACAGATTCTAGTTTGTACATTTATCATTTGGTAATATGGTCAAATGTTGTGTTTCTCATATTCTATGACAGATTCTAGTTTGTGCATTTATCATTTGGTAGTACGTTCAAATTTTATGGGTCTCATTTTCCTAAAAGGAAGCGCACTTTTCAAAAATGCATATTTTACATTTCATATAGGCTTGAACTGTTAATGAGTCTTCCTTAATCGTATCCAGTTCTCCGACAATTACTTGCGTAGTGATAGTTTTAAAATCTAATATCTTTTTAAAATTAATTTCTCTTTCATGACCTTTGTATTTAATAATTATATTCCTTATTTCCTAAGTTATTGACTGTTGTAACAGATTTAAAAAATTCCAAGTCATTTTTTCTTTTGTTGTCCTAAACCTCTATATCTGGACTATCACTCTTTATTTTCTATCAGTGTGAATAGAAAGGTATGCAAGAATAGTTGCTCCTTTTGCTTCTGTTATTCGTGCTGATAGGTGTTCTTATCATTTTTCCATAGTATTTGCATATTTTCGAAAGAATAGAATGTTTCAATTCATCATGCCTTTTTTTCATGCCATATTTTATCGATGTTGTTGTTGGCTCTGTGTTAATCTTTCTTCATTGCAATCAGTCCCTTTTTTTGTTCATCTCTTTCACCGTATCTAATTCTTCTTGTCTTTCTTGACTTCCTGTTTCGGTTTACGTTTTTTTGTTTTTTAAAAAATATTAATTGAAAGTAATATTTTTCTATTTCACTGCATCTGCTTAATATCCTATTAATCTTTCTACATTCTGAATCATTTCTGCCGCAGGATTATCGCAATCTCGTGGCTTATCCTATCTCTTCAAATTAATTCTACCAGAAAAAAAAATTCACTAAATACTTTTAAAAAATATCAGTGAATTAACGTGCCTTTACCTTTCTCTCATACACGAAACAGGAAGAGTTCGGCGTCAATTTTGAAAATTAATCGGAACTAAATCCTTCCAAGTTCTGATTTAAAGTTGGCGGTTGTACCCTCTGAGGGACTCTGAAAAATCTACATCCCCGAAGAATGGTTGTTTGAATAAAGAGTTCATGAAGCCACAGTGAAATACAGACTGGAAGAGAAGTCAATTGCAATGAATCGACAGGCTGACATCAAATTTCTATTGAAAAATATACATACATATATATATATATATATATATATATATATATATATATAGGTAAAAACATTTACACTAGTTTCATGAGAGCAGCTATATATAACGCTGACTGAGATATGAAATAATTTGAAACACAAATGTGCAAATACACACGTATATATTAAGATGTTTAATATATATATTTGAGAGTGCATGTTTTCATACACATCTGTATATATATATATATATATATATATATATATATATATATATATATATATATATATATATTCGTTGAACAAATATATATATATATATATATATATATATATATATATATATTTGTTCAGCAAATATATATATATATATATATATATATATATGTTCAAAGAATATATAAATTTATATGTACAGACGCACCCACCAATATATACACTCACACACTCACAGGCGCGCACGAACACACGCACACACACACACACAAACACACACACACATATATATATATATATATACACACAAACATACAAGCATATGTAAATGTACTGGTGTGTACATAATATATATATATATATGTGTGTGTGTGTGTGTGTGTGTGTGTGTGTGTGTGTGTGTGTGTGTGTGTGTGTGTGTGTGTGTGCGTCCTTACATATATACGTAAATATACTTTGAACAAATATATATATATATATAAGTATCAAAACATACTGTTTCAAATATTATACATATGAGAAATCCTCATATATACGTGACTTTGTGTATGTGTGCACGTGTGTGTGTGGTGTCGGTTATGAGAATAAATACATTACATAAACTGTATGATAAAGAATGGACGCAATCAAAGTGTATAGAGAAAAAGATAGACGGGCCCTACACTAAATACTAGGAGTTATATTGAACAAATCCTGAAAGCAACATCCCACGAAACAGCAGTTATTCGGCAATATATCTCCTATCTCTAAAACTATCCAAATAAGACACACAAGGCATGCGGCACACTACTAGAGAAGCAAGGCGGAACTCATAAGCGAAGTTTTCCTACGGGTACCTTTACATGAGCTTGCTAATGTTGGTTGATTAACAAGAACTTACCTACAACAGCACTATACGAGCACAGGGTGCCGTCTTGAAGACATGGCTGGAGCGTTGGGTGATCAGGAAAAGTGTTAAGGAAGTCTGTGCTAGCAGCGTGACATGATAATGATGATGATGATGATATCTGTTCTGCTTTATTGGTGATGAGTATTTTTCCATTCACACACACACATATTTTTTTAAAATCTAGCCATGCTTTAACGTTATTTTGGGTTGGTGTAGGCCCGTAGTTTTCCGTCTCTTATGTTGGAATTCTGTATTTTGTCTTAAAAGTATGTTCTCGAAAAAATATTTTAGATTTGTATTTGGCTGGTTGTGTAAACTAAATTTATTTTTTTCATCTTTTCCTATTTGTGCATTAAAGTCTCCAGCGATGGTTAGTATGTCATGTTTGGGAATGTATTGAGCAATTGAAGAAATCCCAACGTAGAAAGTGGTTATATACGTTTCCTCATTGGCATTGGTGTGACTCTAGCAGAAGACAATCGTTGTGCTCGGGCTCACCATAAAATGTAGCACATCATATCTCAGTAGAATTTTCTGTATTCTATTTATAGAATTCCTCTTTCTTCTGAGGGAGTATTGACGGAGTTTTTCTATTCCGATACCGAAACTTCTGTCCAAATATAACTTGTATCATGATATTTTAAGGTTCGGTTACAGATGCCGATGACTTAGGTAACTGTTCTTTTATGTTCATCATCCTAACGTTATTTGTCACTATATAATATAATAAAACTAGATAAGTAAGGTTTGGGATCTATATCTGTTTTGTTTTGTTTTTTCAAACACAGGAGCCAGTGCTTCAAACGTAGCTGAACGCACCCCTTGCTTTTCCGCTTGAAGGGAGATACGATTTGGCGCTACCTTTTGGATTAGAGTCATAGTAGTTTTTCGTTGTTTTTTTTTTCTCTCAACAATAGACACTACCCTCAAAGATGAGTAGCAAAAGTTTCCTTATTGAACTATTTGGTCTTGAACATAGACCTGTACGATTCTTCCGCCATGCATCTGCTGAAATATTTTCTGTTCATATAATCTTCATGCAAAGAAACGCCTGAATCTACGCAAAAATAAATAAATCGTCAAAACCACACGTTACGACTTGTCCATACTTACCAATGAATATATAAACAATAAATAAACGTTATCTGTAGAAAAAAATTGTATACTCTTTGAGGAGTTATCTGAATGACATAGTCCGAATAATGGATATGAAAACCTTGTCACTGCCCACATTGTAGCCGCAGCATCAAAGTGCATACAAACCAAACCAAGAGCCAAGAGTTTCTTGGAAATCAATAGCAGTTTTAAAAAAGGAGATAATCTTTAAAAAATCTTCACTCAATAAAAGAAACGCTATAAATAATGATTCGCAGAAAGCTGGGGATGAACTGATCAATACATACCAAAAAAGTAACTGAATTACATTCAAAGTCAAATTAGGTAAGCAGAAGAGAAAGAAGCACGAATAGCATAGCAGACAGAAAATGAAGTGAGAGGAAGGAGGAAAACATCAAGAGCAAACCTCAAGGCTGTCAGTCCAGAAGAAAGACTTTTGAAGTGGAAAGAACATTTCAAGAATCTGCCCGGAAAATCTCTTGAAATCACTGAAAAACAAATCCAAAAATCATAAATGGTCTACTAGACGTCGAACTAGAACAGCTTATGTTGGTAGAACTTGACGCAGTATTGAATTTTTTTTTTAAAAACAGAAAAAGAATATGCAGGCCTTTATGATATACGTAATGAAGTTTGGAAGTCAAGAAAATTTGACGATATAATTCTCTGACTATGCGACGCAGTCAGTTTATAAAACAACAGAAAAATGGACGAAAGGTTGCATCTTTCCGTTCCCTCTGAAAGGTGACCTCGGAACCAATAAAAACTTCTGAGTCATAACTCTAACTGCTATATATAGCAAGGTTTATAATGTCTTGATTCTCAGTCGTATCTGACCCGAAATCCAGAAAACTCTTACAAAAAATTAGAAAGGCTTCAGTAACAATCGCTCCACAGATTCACAGATTCTGATTATCCATCGAATCACCGAAGTCGTCCGAGTAAAGGATCTCTTGGCAACACTACTGTTCGTAGATTTCTCCAAAACATTTGATTCCATTCACAAAGGAAATTTGGAGCAAATACAACTTACATAGGCTCTTCTCAAAGAAACTGTTACAGGTTCAAGGATGCTTTACAAAAACACGAAATCAGTGTATGTTCACCTGATAGTGACAGCAACGTTTTCCACAGTCTTGTAAGGAAGATATAATTGCTCGATAGTTTTTAACACTCTGCTTAGACAACGTACTTCAAATGTCGATAGCTTAAATAAAAGAAAATGGTTTCCTATTAAAAAAGGCAAGAAGAAGATGATATCCTGCAGAAACTATAACTGATGCAGACTACATAGATGATCTAGTGCTTCTCACAAATACACCACCCCAAGCAGAATCCCTACAGCGGAAGACATTGTCCTGCATGTTAATGCGAAGAAATCAGAGTACAAATGTTTAAATTGAATAAGAACCAAATCCATCCAAAGATGCAAGCATCTAAAATTAGTTAATCGATTCACATACCTAGGTAGCAATATCTCATTAACTGAAAGTGATGTCAACATACGCCTAGCGAATGTGTAGTAGCTGTAGCTGTATCCTTACAGTATGAATGCTTCACGTAGCCGCTAAAAAGCACAAAGAGAAAAAGCTAGATGGAATCTCCACAACAACGCTGCGCACTATCTTGAACAAATCCTAGAAGTTACACTCCGCAAAACAGCAGCTATACGGCAACTTATATCTCAACCCTCAAACCATTCATGTTAGACGAACAAAACATGCGGTTCAATGCTGAATTCATGCACATGGATGCACAAGTGTTAGCTGACCTCAAAAGACATACTTTCGTTAGCTCTGCTGCATGAAAGATAAAGGAGTTGCGATGGATGATAGGGATGGATGGTGAGAAAGTAAGTCAGGGAAATTGGTGCTGCCAACGTGACTTGATGATAATAATGAATTATCTATCTATTTATCTATCTAAAATTGTAATTAATCCGCTTATGACAGTGTACTTATAACATAGAAAAAAACATTTGAATTATAAACGTTTCATGTTCGTTTCTTGAATTTTTATTTCAAGTAAACAGTTATGATGCAAGAATATAATAGAATTAATTCTTATATAGAAATATTTAATAGATATATTGCTGATATTATATATTTGTAAATGTGTATATTTATATATATATATGTGTGTGTGTGTGTGTGTGTGTGTGTGTGCGCGCGCGCGCGCCGGCACGTCTCAATGTTTGTGTGTATGTGTACAAATGACGAATGTTACGAAGAAAAAGTGATTGATACCAACAACTAGAGCAGAGTATATATATATATATATATATATATGATAGATATATCATATCGGCTATAAATAATTATGTCTTAGCCTTTATAAGATTCAATTTTAATGTAAAACAAAGATAATTAACCAAATGTATTATTTCAACAAGATGTTTGGTTGGTTGTTTGGGTTTATGGCATATCAACTCTTCTAGGTTATTTAACGCCAAATCCATTTTTATGCAAATAGTCAGTTCTATTTCAAACAATTCCGTTGAGCATTAGTACACAGTTTAATTGTCTTAAACATTTCTATTTCAAGCCATTCAGTTTATTCAAATAGTTTTAATTCAGGTAATTCAGTTTAGTATAAGAATAGATTTTGTTTACATACAGTTAAATGTCAAAACAGTTCTATATTAAACAATTCAGTTTACTATAAGTACTGTTTCAATGTAAAAAACAGTTCCAGTTCACGCAATTCACTTTAGCACAAGCACATAGTTTAAATGTAAGTACAGTTTAATTATCAAAAACATTTGCATTTCAAGCTATTCCGTTTAATCAACCACTTCTATTTCTAACAATTCAGTTTAACATAAGTATGCAGTTAGTTCAATTTAACCCATAGATACGGCCCTATCAGGTACTACCATTCCGGGCCAGAGTGGACCTGGGAGCTATGGCAATGAAGGCGTGTCCCACATTCCCCAAAGCTCCAGCATCACTGGAACTTCATCATCAGATTGCTTAGTGTTATATCCCGGACACTCATTGGAGGTGGTCTTACCCCTCTGCAGAGGTGCAGTCGGTGTATTCTACAGCCTCAAACCACTGGGAAAATTTCAACTAGAACATCGTATAATCCAAATATATATTGTCAGGTATTATTCATTTCTTAATCAAATTTACAGTATCAAAAATGTGTAATCTTTATTACTAAATATCATTTAAACTAAACATATTAGGATTTTACCCTTTCTAACAGAACATTGTACATGCAAAACGATTATTATTTATTGCAGGGTTGAATTTACTCAATTAAAAGTATGTAATCAAAAACAAATTTCTGCATTTTAATTAAATACAAAATAGCTATACATATTAAATGCTACCGATTCATATTCAAAGGCTTGGTTACAAAGTTTTAATACTGCAGAGATTGATAAAACATAGCTAATAAGGTCCGTTTTCATTAGAGTTAGGTGTTAATTCATTTATGAAACATACTGCGTATTCACTACGTACCGAGGCATCTAAAATCAGCATGAATCGAAAATTCTCGCTAGTTTTGTGCTTGACAGAAATTTAGACAACATATTTTGTGGTTGACGGAGAAGATGTGTGATAGTGGGTTGATAAGAATTTTAAAAAAAGTTAAAAAGGTTCGTGTCATTTTACCATGTAGTGGGTGGTATCTACCAACAACTGAATATTTATCGATTTCACACAGAAGAAAATGACTTTTTCTTTCTGTAATTATATTCAGGTTAGTAGTTTCTTTGTTTTAAGTCACACTGTGGAATGGGCCGGTAGATTACGCTGACTGCCGTTAAGTAGAGGGTTATGGTCACCTCTTCAACGAGACTACTTTTTGGCAGTGAGGAGTGACCCGAAATGCACGAGGACAGAGTCCTGATGGCTGAGCATTCTTTTACTCGGGAACTAAAGTCGTCAAATGACTTGAAATACTCCATTTTGGGTATTATTGGGCCAGACGGTTGATCATGTCAAGCGTTTGTACTTATTTGATTTTCCCGACCATATTCTTCAAATTGCTTTTGTTGCAGACAAGTACTCAACGCTATTTTATCTTAAAGTTGACGGACAGATAATTGAGGGCCGTTGCTTGGAAAGCAATAATTAAAACGATTTAACTGGATTGTAGTCATATATATATATATATATATATATGTTTAAATACATATATGAATATATGACAGACAGACTGTTGTATCACAACTCTTCAGTGTGTCTAGACACGCAGGACGCTTCAAGCTTGGATCGAAACCCGTCCAACTTTACGTTAGTCTTAGAATCATATCGCTTATAATTATAAGCATTATGTAGTAGCTTTCGTTTGTTTACATTGTTGCATTCCCGTATACCAGAGTGCTCAATTCATTTGAAATTTACGTTAGACTAAGTATCTACCGTTCACGACTCAGGTGACATACGTCAGCACGGGAATTATAACGCCTTATGTATTAGCTTTCGTTTGTTTATATTTTGACTTACCGGATACCAGTGATCAATTCATTAAAAGAGCTTTGCATTACTCACACACACATTTAAATTGTTGGAAAATATTTTCTTTTAACTGGGAATTACCCCAAAATCTACGAGCGATCACCTACGAGCTTTCGACTTTAGATTATTTTAAATTTCGCATGACAAAATCCGAATTGGAATCTTTGAATTGAGCGAAAGGGAACGTGAATATCTTTTTTGCAGAAATTATTCACCTTAAACTTCAAGTTTAAATGAATCCAATGAAAAACAAGCTTTTAAACTCACAAATTTATTAATCTTTAGAAATTTTAGTTTGTATTTTTAAAAATATTTCTCTTTTATTTTTTGTTTGTTTGTTGCTTTCTTTCTTTTTAATCATTTTTGTTTGTTGCTTTCTTTCTTTTTAATCATTTTTTTAATCAATTCAGTCAACTTCTCACGTCTCGCATCTTCTCATTGCACGAGATAAGGGCAGATTATTCCCATCACCTTCTTCATCTAATCACTCTCTCCCTCTACTGTTTCTCAGTAACAGTAGAAAAAAATTGTAAAAAAGCTTTGATTAAAGTGAATCGATATTTTGTGTTAATTCTTGAACGCCAAGACATCAGGGACTAATTCTTAAAACCAAAACAAAACAAAACCAAAAAGAAAGAAAGAAAAAATCTAAAGAGTAATCATTCTGAAGACACTACGTCTCTTCTTTCACTTTTTTTCTTTGTATTAGATTTTTGAATAATTTTTTTTATTCTTTTTTTCTCTTATTTTTAATAATAGCCTCTGAACGCTCCTTTTGCTCAATCAACGTCAAAGAAATAATGAAATCACTGATTTCCTCTCCAACTTTTATAAGGCTAATTTGTAGAAGGATTCCTAGAATTACGACCATCAGATAACCAACGTTTTAAACGAAAGAAAAACAAAACAAAAATATACTTTTGAATACTCAGATCAGTAAACAAAATTTGTTTTATACTATATCTGTCAAAATATCTGCGTTATTAAGAAATGTTGCTTTTATTGTTTAAAAAAAAAAAGGTGGAGACAATTGGGACCGCAAACCCCTTAGCAAAGACATCACTCATGTATGTGTTTATGCCAAATCACTAAATATTGTAATTTTTTTCTGTGACTTGGATCAGATTTCCAAAATAGAAAGCTGAGTAAAATGGTGTTGTTTTAAGAACTCTAAAAAAAAACAAAAAAAAAACAAATGATTTTCAGCGGTTATAATCCGATAAGATTTTCAATATGAACAATAGCAAAATAAAATAAAAAAGGGAGGGGATGAAAGTGTTTTCTTTGGAAAGTCTAAAAACGCAACCATTTGCACAAGTAATAGATGCTTCAAAACTAGATTTATATTGATCAATTGATTTTAACGGTGTGTCAACCCGTCTAGGGTAATTTTATGTTCTTTTTCTCAAAGTTATACGTTATAAAGTATTTCTATGATACGGTTGCTAGTAATTATTTCTTAGATAATAATCATTTGTTTGACTACAGTTATATGATTTCAAAAAACTAAGTACAATTCTTTGTAAATAATTATAGATTGATTGATTTTAATGGCATATCAAACCTTCTAGCGTCATTATTTGCTTAGCGCTTTTGGAATTATCTTCATTCTACGTTCATATTTACAGTTTATTTATTTCTTAAAAATTGTGTTTTTTTTTTCGGTTTTTATTTATCTTTTTATTGCATAATTTTATATCTAATACGATTAATTTGTAAATAAATCAATAAAACCCATAGTTTGGAACACTTTTTTTTTTTATCAAGCGTGGGAGTCCATATTTTTTGACAGGGTTAGTGTAACATGTTATCAACGTTAAAGAAAACTTATGCAATGTGATTTTCAAAAAATGTTTTTTTGGCTGATGAATGTCATATATTGACACAG
Organism: Sepioteuthis lessoniana; assembly: GCA_963585895.1. Lineage (NCBI taxonomy): Eukaryota > Metazoa > Mollusca > Cephalopoda > Myopsida > Loliginidae > Sepioteuthis > Sepioteuthis lessoniana. The sequence goes on from OY757933.1 coordinate 48,820,380, forward strand.
GTGTAACCTAGCACCATCTCGAATATCATTAAGCGTTAGATTTCTAAAATACAAGACGTACCCGTCGATTCAAATTTATTACCATATCTGTTTTTACGGGTAATCAGAACGAAACGAAAGAGGATGACAAAATGGAAAATACACTGTTCTTATATAGAAACGCTATGAGATCCAGGTGTGGTAGACGAACAAAATCACCCAACTTGGATTCTTTCATCCCACTCATCCCTTAGTTCCAGAGGGCTCTGAACTCAACCAACCGTCTCTGCCTCTGAACTGTCCTACTATTTCACTTCGAAAATCTCCTGCGTATATAATATATCTGATTTACTCCATTCAAAAATTATATAAGAACACGTGCAATTAACTTATATTTAATTTGAATTATTCTTATCCTAAGTCAGACGATAGGATGTTTATTCCCCAATATCAGGCCGTCAACCTGGATTTTAAAATAAATCTCTAACATGCCGTCCATGGTGATTTCCCCCCTGACACGAGCACGCATATGACCTTTGCAATTTACACTTCCATTTAGAGTTCTTAGCCCAATGACAATCTACTAATACAAATAAAATAATTGCTTCATATAATTAATTATTATCCTTTATTTTATAACACATGATCATTCAATAAATACAATTACAAAGAAAAAGAAAAAAAAAAAATATATGTGGTACTATAGCTTCACGACACCTAGTTGGCCGCTGGTTTCGTGATTACCACATGTGTCGACTGGTCTTTCTCTGTTTCTTTCCACGCCCACGTTGCTTTCAGATCCGAGGAAAGAGAAGATGGTTGAGGTCCAGTCGATGAAGGTTGGAATTCGTGTTGGAGAGATGAAAAAGTTGCCAAACAAATTTAAAAAATGAGGAAAATAAGGCGTTTGTTATAAACAGTAACAAACGTTTATTTACACAGTTGTTTAGATAATTTTTAGTCAAACACCACAAACTGGGAGTGAAAGTAGTTGACTGGCGGAGTTTTAACTGCAACTAGGCAGTGTCACAATGGCGAATGCAATGGCAACGGATTTGGTTCTTTAAGCGGCGAATTCCTGAACCAACTCAATTTTTCGCTTTGGGTGTCCTCCATTTATGGGCCCGAATCCCGAATAATCAGTTTCTGATTGGTCAGCCAATGGGGACTGCCGACCAATGGCTATCATCGTAACAATCCCCCCGGTTTGCCCCTGATTGGTTTAGACAATCGGCCAATCAGCCACAGTCATTGGGAGGGGCCACAAGGAGCAGTCCCGTGGTTAGCTGACCAAGGATTTAGTGATTCAAGGCCTTGTGCCAAACTTGGTGACACCAACCCAAATTGTCCGCTATTTTAAAAATACATCTTTTTGTTTAAAGTTTGAAATCCGATGGCTCTCTTGACAGCTCTTTGCAGTTGTGCGGATGTTTATTTCTTTGGTGACAGATTTATAGGTCAACAAGCCCTGATCGGATCTCAAACTTTTTCGTACTTAATCACTTGATATTTATTTTATACACGGTTCTCAAAAAATACTTGGACACCCAAAATGAATTTATTTTTAATAAAATACTTATTATCATGATTTAATAAAATTAATTAATTTCCTTTAATTAATTTCGCAAGCCAACTCCTTGACACTTAAATGAAAGTGCCATACTTCCCCCCATCTTACCAGACATTTAACCAAGGGTTAAATGTCGGTAAGAAATTTTAGCGGTAACATACACATACATACATAAAAGGATTGGTTTGAGTTCGATTTGTTGTTCTGGTCTCTTCTCTTGATCAGTGACAACCATTCCTGAGCGCTCAACATTCTTGTGCAGTTTAGTTCGTCTATCTTTCTTAAGCTTACTGAAACAATGGCGTATAATCAGGCTTAATGTTAAGGAAACTGATAAAATTATTAAGTTGATGGTTATTATTAAAATTATCCAGTTACCTTTTAACACCGAATTCTTTTCAATCTCTCTCTCTCTCCATATATATATATATATATATATATGTTGTTTTACACACCTTCATTCATGCTTACAATCGTTCTCCGAATCAACGGAATTTTCACGGATGATTCTCAATTTACCTACACTAGAGCCCCGTGGAGATAATTGTAGCTTCTTTGCATTGCAGTCACTATCAGAGTCCATTGCAGATTTTTCATGAATGATTTTTAATTTAGGCTGAAGCCCATCAACAGCTATAGAGTTTGTTTTTGTTTTTTACAGTTGGCACTTTAAATTTTTTTTCTTTGCTGTATTTGGTACATGAAGGGAATAATCAACAATACGATTACGAAACAATCGCATACGAATAGGACTATTATTGCAATCAGAATCACTACTAATTACTTTTTTTATCTTTGTTGAAGGTGTAAAGCCCCCCATGCTTTCACTATCAGATTCTAATAGTTTTTTTGAGGCAAGACGGCTTCGAGTAGGAGTAGAGTCAGAGATTTCTTCTAATGGGATAAGACTGTCCTCTTTATCAGGCAAGTTTTCACAGACAGGAGATGAACGAGGAGCCGATGCTCGATCATCATCTGTTAAATCACTCTTACTGAGCAAACTACCATCATTACTGTCCTCGAGCACAGACTGCAGCACCTCAAAAGCAGACAGCCTTTTAGTAACTGCCTTTTGTTTTTTCTCTGTTGGTTGATCAGCAAAGGAAGTTGTCTTACCCTGTGATTCTTCATGAATAGATTTTTCATTTGTCAACTTTTGGAAACTATTTGTTAAGGGATGTTTAAGAATTGTAGCACTGGCAAAGGGACTGGGAAACTTATAAGGACTAGTCTTCTTAACTTTGTCCTGGAAGTTATTTATTGAAATTTGTCTTGACAGTATCCTTTTTGATGGCCGCAAGGAAAGCAATGACCATTGCTTATCTTTAACATCTTCCATCGTAGACTTCTTTGCATTCTTGGACAGTTCCAATTTTTTCTCTACAGCCTCAACATCTTCCTTCTCTTCCAGTTCTATGACTTCAGTGGTACAAGCATCAAGTGAAGTTTCATTCTCCACTTTTGGACAAGAACTTGTTCGAGATAATAAAGTTTGGGGTTGTGTCTCTTGAGCACTCTTGGATAATTCACTAGGAGAATTACTATTGCCATCTTCAGGAACCCCTGATTTCTCTTGAGCAGATGGTGGAGTGATAATTTTATTTTCATTTGCTTTTACAGATTCCTCATTACCAACATTAAATTCAAAAAGCAGCTTCACAATAATATCAGCAAAAATAGATTTCTGTTGAGGGTTCAGGCTATCTTTCTGGGAATGCTGCAGATACTTCTTCCCAGCAATCTTTTTGGTTAACAGATTGAAATCATCAGTTTTCGAGAACAAGTCACGAACAAAATCCTCCATACGCTGCTTTTCTTCTTCCTCCAAATTTACATGCATTCCACTCGCCTCCTTTGAAATCACCTGGTATAGGTTTTCTTCATTTGGCTCTGAAGGGATTAGTTTGGCAGCGCAGGAAATAGAAGTTCGTGGGGGTAACTTTACACTATCCACAGTGTAGATTTTAGTTTCCCCACTGGTTTTACTATCCAAGGGAATTTCTACCCCCTTTTCTTTCTTTAATGAGTGGATATGGTTAGTTCTGACTTTTAGTTTGTGCCGGTGCCTTGGTTTTTCGTTTTTCTGAAGTCGAGTAATTTATATTCCCGCCTTCGGACCTCGGGCACTTTTGTTCGTCACAATTCCAGCGTTCTTGCTGACTTGGAGCATTCCTTTATTTTATGTACTGGTTGTCTACAGCTGTAACAACCATGACTCTCTCCAGCCCATTTTCTATGGTAACCCCCCGCCTTTGGTTCCCTTAGTACTGTAGAAGAGCCTATTCCCTCCTGTCGCCAATAATTCCTACCTGAAAATTTATTAGTTTTTTCTTTTTCACGGCAGCCCCGAAGTCGCTCATAGAGCCTTTCGCTTTCTCTGGCTGATGACAAGGCTTCCGACAGTGTCTTCGGGTTAGCTCTTGCCACATCTTCCCTAATGAAGGAATTGTTTATCCCATCAATGAAGAATTCGGCCAGTTGTACTTGTACGGCTGACCCTTCTCTCAGCTCAGAGTCCCTATAAGCCATCCTCGCAAGACTTGACATTCGACTCGCTAACTCCGCAAGCGATTCATTTTTTCCTTGCGTCACCTTAATCAACGCTCGAGCAGCATCAGCAGGGTTTATAAATTCTCCATACTGTGCTGTGATTTCATCGAATAAGGTTTTACTGGAAGTGTCTGGATGGTCGTCAAGATAGCTTCCAATCCATTCGGATACGATCCCATCTGAATAGTCATAGGCTAAGTTAATTAATTCGGCGTCCGTTAGATCGTGGACCCTTTGTTTTTTCTTTAACGCCATTAGCCATGGTTTCAGGTCAGTCGGCCTTCCAGTAAAAATTTGGACCTTCGATCCAGCTGTTACCAACATAGGGAAAATGCTTGGACGGGAAGTAGCCATTGTATTAAAAAAACAAACACTTAGTAGCTTTTTAGAAACGAATCAAATCTGCACAATGAATGTAGAGAAGCAAAGGAAAATAGTCACTTATCCCGACTCTGTGGATTTTTCCTTGAGTGGCTGTGTGACTGTAGTTGAGCTGATGTCTTCCTGGGCTGTTTTCTGGGTGAGGTTTCGTTGTGCCTGTGAATTATTTGAGTGTCGATCCTGTGTTTTGAACCATCAAACGTAGTCAGGGTCGATTCTGGATTCTGAGGCACAGATGCGACGAGATCCGCCGTGGTAATTAAACTGGGTCAATCCTGCGTTTTTAGGCACCAAATGTGGTACTATAGCTTCACGACACCTAGTTGGCCGCTGGTTTCGTGATTACCACATGTGTCGACTGGTCTTTCTCTGTTTCTTTCCACGCCCACGTTGCTTTCAGATCCGAGGAAAGAGAAGATGGTTGAGGTCCAGTCGATGAAGGTTGGAATTCGTGTTGGAGAGATGAAAAAGTTGCCAAGCAAATTTAAAAAATGAGGAAAATAAGGCGTTTGTTATAAACAGTAACAAACGTTTATTTACACAGTTGTTTAGATAATTTTTAGTCAAACACCACAAACTGGGAGTGAAAGTAGTTGACTGGCGGAGTTTTAACTGCAACTAGGCAGTGTCACAATGGCGAATGCAATGGCAACGGATTTGGTTCTTTAAGCGGCGAATTCCTGAACCAACTCAATTTTTCGCTTTGGGTGTCCTCCATTTATGGGCCCGAATCCCGAATAATAAGTTTCTGATTGGTCAGCCTATGGGGACTGCCGACCAATGGCTATCATCGTAACAATCCCCCCGGTTTGCCCCTGATTGGTTTAGACAATCGGCCAATCAGCCACAGTCATTGGGAGGGGCCACAAGGAGCAGTCCCGTGGTTAGCTGACCAAGGATTTAGTGATTCAAGGCCTTGTGCCAAACTTGGTGACACCAACCCAAATTGTCCGCTATTTTAAAAATACATCTTTTTGTTTAAAGTTTGAAATCCGATGGCTCTCTTGACAGCTCTTTGCAGTTGTGCGGATGTTTATTTCTTTGGTGACAGATTTATAGGTCAACAAGCCCTGATCGGATCTCAAACTTTTTCGTACTTAATCACTTGATATTTATTTTATACACGGTTCTCAAAAATACTTGGACACCCAAAATGAATTTATTTTTAATAAAATACTTATTATCATGATTTAATAAAATTAATTAATTTCCTTTAATTAATTTCGCCAGCCAACTCCTTGACACTTAAATGAAAGTGTCATATATATACAAAAAATATATATATATATATATATATGTACAAAGGAAGAACATGTATCCGTTCAATCATTAAATCAACCTTCTGTTTTAAAAAAATATTATGTGATAGGCACAGACAATGATGTTTGAATATATGGACATTTTAGGAGATACAACGGATTAAAGGGTGATAAAAGCAAAAAATTACCAAAATACTCTTAAGAAGAAAAGAGAAAAAGGTAGGAAAAGAAAAGAAAAGAAAAGAAAAAGTAATAAAAAAAAATAAAAGGAAAGAGAAAGAAGAGAAAAAGAGAAGAGAGGAATAGAAAAAAAAAAGAAACCATCAATTAAACCATATGTAAATAAATAAATAGGGATAAATCATATCAATATCCACAGTATGTAAATAAGTCTTGATGAAGGTTTACTAAAAACCGAAACGTTTGAACGATAACTTCCCTTCATAACAAATTCATCATTTTGGATTACTTTGCCTATTTCCTTCATACTGTCGGATTCATTTCCATTATTTATTTCAATTACGCAGGATAATAATTTCTATGAACATCATAATGCAATTTTATTTATTGACACTGGCTATTATTTGTTGACATTATTTTTAAGAAGGCATTTTTCTTCTTCCAGTGATAGGTAAGATAATAGGTCATACTGACATCACAAGCTGAACTGGTCAACCGGTTTAGTTGGGTAAAATACGCTGAATTGAAAACGATGAGTTCCTTAAAACATGGCCTTTAAACACTTCCAACCGCTACATTAACACTGTCTCAAGTGTTGTTTTGTATCATTAAGGGTTTTCATCTTTTTGGTAATTCCACAACGTTTTTCGAACTCAGGAACCTTCACGAAACTTCGAACTACGTACTTTATTGTATCTACGGGGGTCGTCTGTTCTGATTCCGTTAGCCATAACCGGGTACAAGTGTTAGTATTCCCGTATTGTTACTCGCCAGTTGTCAGGATTGAATCTGCAACCACTAGATCCTTGTTTCGATAGAAGCCTAGGGAACCAACGCCTATAACCGTAACGCTATGTGTCCTGCTGGACACATAGCGTAACGGTTATAGCTAACGGTTATAACCCAGTTATGGCTAATGGAATCAGAACAGGCAACCCCGTGGATTCAATAAAGGACGTAGTTTGAAGTTCCATGTACGTTCACGAGTTCAACAAACACCCGAAGAAGGCTGGCGGACATATCGGCTGAAACCCTGTGAAAATAACTATTAAGATGAAGACAATAATCCGAAAACCCTTAATGATAAAAATCATTAGGCTTCATATCAAAAATTCAGAAAACTAATATCAAGCGTTGTACTCATAAAGTGTGAATAGATATCAATAATAATAATACAAATACAGGCTGGCTTTGTTGTTTCGGATACGAACGAGTTTATTCCTATCTCTCTTCACTCATTGGTGACTCACGGAGAGAGACACATATCATCAAAGTCTCTGCTAACCATACTATGCTGACCCCACTCTCAACATGAGATGCATCTCGTGGTGTTTATGATATCTGCCGGTAGAGACACAAACTGGTCTGATCTGATCAGATCCGAAAAACTCAGCTGCACTTCAACAAAAGAAACACAACTAACTGTCTTTTCAAAATCCTCAAATTCTCCGGACCATCACTTCCGGGCATGACGTCATCCACACTCTTATTTCATCTAGCCCCATTTCCTGTCGGGGAATTTATTATGAGAGATGATGATTGTCCTATTCTTCCCGCGCGGGCGTAAGACTGCTCCATCTGACTATGCACCAGAATTAAGAGATACGGAATAGTTCAAACCCTAACTAAAATAAATAATAATCAGAAAACAAAGCAGTCCGTCGACGAGGTTTACTGTTATATTTTGACCTTTTGATCCAGCCAAAAATGCTATTCCAAGGTGATGCACCGGAAGGAGGTGACACATTCTAGTGGGAGTTATGAGAGGAAATCGCGTGGGCGGAAATTGGCTGATGAAATGAGACGAGCTAAAAAATTCCCATGGTACACTCATAGACTGATGCACCGGAAGAGAGTGATCTGTGAACTGCATGACAGTTATTTCCGCTTGATGACGATCAACATGCGATTTCAAAGATTGAGTGGGCGATCGAGTGGGTGTTGAACTGTTATATAACTCAGAAGTCAAGACAGTTCGAGTTGAGTTGAGTTCCAGTTCCAGGCCCAGTTAGAGATCAGTCGGAGATAGACGAGATGTGGTAGGGAAAGCCACACCCGGCTGAAGGGGCCCTCGGGAACCCCGATGGAGTTTGGGACCAGAGAAGTTGCTGGTAAGATGCAGTAAAGAAAGCCAGCACCCAGCAGAATGGACCCCAGGGCCTCCGGTTGAGCATCTAGAGAACGAGAAAGACACAACGCTGACGGCTATAAGTTTGGGGTCAAAATATTTCAGTTATGTTCGGTCTCCAGCTCCCTCTCTCACGCAAACATTGAACAACCCTTTCGAACCCTTGCAATAAAGTGAGAGGTACAAATATATTTTGTTAAAGAAGTCTTCCTGCGTCTTTATCATTGCGTCTGTTTATTTATTGTGTCGTTATGATACGGCACATGAGAATATAACATTACAATACGCTGATTGTACTCCTAGGAGTAATGGCAATGAAGAGATACTCCACACTCATCATATCTCCATAGGTGTAGCCTCACCAATAGATGCAGATTAGTATCATACAAAGGTTGCCTCTTTTGAAGGGTCCTTTTCATCTACAGGACACTTCTGTTGGCGGTTTTTTCCATCTGCAGGACCTATAGTAGACGCATTTCAAGTCCTGTTTATAAAGCGGCGTATATAAGTGTGCTGAAGAGAAAATGAAGGCTGCATAAAAAAAAAAACACGGCTATTCGTAAGACTTGAGCAGCGATCCAAATTCAGATACATCGTCATTTGTGACGACCGGATCCAGCAAACTACACCTGAACAGGAATCTACACCCAAGGGCTAAAACTTTGTTCATCTAATATATACAAATTAAACAGGTCATAGAAAACACTACCATTACTTTCTTGTATTAGAAAGAATAAAAAAATTATCTATTTGTACTCGATATAAGATGTTTCGGTTAATCTAATCAAATTGCGTTTTCAGGTTCAATTAGAAGCTAACTATAAATTAATCATAGTTCCCGGGGATCTGTTCAAGAAGACAGTACCACTCGATTAAATAAATGCTTCTGTGATAGCATCACTCTGCGTATGCAAATAGATACAAGGAATACCAGAATTAATCCAACAATGATTCTGTGCTTTTTATGGGGAAACGACCTTTCTTCAATTACATCCTGATGGAGATTCGATAAGCGTAACGATTATCGCTATAGGTAATTGTATCGGTGAAACAAGTTTAATTTTTGCATGAGGATGTTGGCGTTTCCCTGTTTGCTCCTATAGAAATGACATTTTAATGGACTTTTTATCTTTGCATTTTCCTAGTGGTTTGACTGTTAACACGTGTGTATTGTAATATATGCAAAAGGCAGCTGTAATACAGGGTGTCTCAAAATACATGCAACCCATTAAAATGAGAATGACATTTTACTTAGACAAGGACAACGGTGGTCATTCTGAACACGTTCAGTCTTACTAAGTGCAGCCTTTGAGTTAGAGATATTAAATTAATATTTTCTTTTGATTGTTATTATATCTACTTACAGGACAAGCACTCTTTTTTTGAGTTTCTTGTTTCCGTAATAAATCATTATCACATTCATCATCATCCTCATGTCGTGCCGCCAGCATGGATATCCCTGACCCTCTCTCGCCACTTCTCCCTATCATTCATCGCTTTTGGCAGGTCTTCAGGGTTACATCCCGTATCCTCAAATAGCTGCTATATATATGTTCGAGCTGGTCGTCCTGCTTTTGCTTTGCCATATGCGGGGAGTACATCACTGATGAGTTCGGCCTTGCTTCTCCAGCAGTGTCCTCCGTGTCTGGTTCGTCTAACTTGTATAGTATTAATAGTTTGCATCTATTTTGAGACGGTTTTGAATGATTTGAACTCTAAATAAGTAGTGACGCAAAATATTTTCCCTCTCTTGTCCAAAGCATTGTGATCAAGGATTAATAGTTGTTAGAGAATTTACTATGTTAAAATCTGAAACAAAAAGAACATCATTATTACTAATAAAGTTATTTGCAGCCACATGGGTGCTTTTTATATTGAGACACGCAGTATAATTCTCTATCTTCTGTTCTGTGCCTTCCTTTTTTATAGAACTGGATTAGACTATACTCATTCATTTTCCATATTCCTCCTCCTTCAATCAAAACATTACCCTGTTTTGATCTATGTTTATTTCAAACAGTTTACGCGTTTACATTTTTTTTTTTTTTTGGAGGAAGGACTTTTTAATTTTTTTTTTTGTAATCACAACTTTATCAAGTTTTGATGCATGCGTGTTTTGTTTCAATTTTTTGTTTTTTCTTTTATACTTTTTCTTTAATTTGGAGAGGGAGATTATTTCCACCCTCCACCATTTTTGTGTTTGTTTATTTACGAGAATTTGTCTGTTCCTTCTGCGAATCGGAATCCATCTGCAACCACTGCAATAGACAAAGAATTGAACAGAGGGGGTTCTTTAGCTTTTGTTAATCAACAAGTCGAGGCAGAAAAAAAAAACGCTGAATACAAACCAATTCTGATCCACATACAAATTGAAAGTGGGTCACATCCTACTCGTGGCGTAGAGGTTGGGTATCTACATGCGTCCCAATTGCATTAAGAGGTTCATGGTTTATGGGATATTCTTAAGTAGGCATTAAGAATTTAGGAAAAATACTCGCCATCAGACAGAAAAGTATAACATATCTATCGTGTGTGCTGGTTGTTCATCACAAAATCAGTGCATCCCAATTACCTGTGAGAAAAAACAGGAATCAACGGAAATTTAGTATCGACGTATATTGAAAGAAAAATCCGTTTTACTCTGGTGAATTAAATGTTTTGTAATATTTTGCTAATATGAGACACAATTCAGTAGGTCATGAAACTGATGAAGTTCACTGGACTTCGGAATGTCAAGCTTACCTGATACCTTCTAAGTGCCACTAGCCTGATTTGCTTCCATAGCTTGAAGCACGACCTCGGAATCCATGGTTTGGGGCATGCCTAATCGTCAAGGTTCTTGCAACACGAGAGGAATTCCTTGATTACTGTTCTGTTATTAACAACACTTTTATCTTTTGGACAACAAATGTTTCTGGTTACTCAGACGGCGTGATGGCTAGTTTGAAATCGTAAAGTAAATTTCTAGATTTAAACTTCGTATCACGTTCATCTAAGCGATTTTCAGATCACTCATGGAATGAAACAACGAATAACCTGTCAGTGGACCAACTTTCACGATACTACCAAAAAGATTGAGCTCCTCCAACAGCTTGAACTACCGCCGTGACGAAATATGTACCACTGAAGTAAATTAAAGTTGGCGACCAAAGTCAATGGTGACCCGACGGCTCCCATTTCGATAGCTACTACACCAAGGTGTAGGAGAGGACGCTACTCCTTTCCCTGGATTGCTCAATTTTTTCCTTGATCCCTACCTTATAATTTTCAGTGAAGGAAGCATCAAGTAAAATTTTTTGAGTCTTTGGTATGACTCGACCTGGGATTGAACCCAGGTTTCCCGGGCCATTGGCGAACACTCTAACCATCATAACGAACCAAAATATTGACCTACCCTTGTATTTCACACCAATGTACATGCAGAATTAGACATCTTCGTCTTCAAAAAATGATTTAAAGTTTTCAAGGTGTGGCATTTAGCAAACCAAAACCGTGTCAACAAAAAATATTATATACCAATTTCAGAAGAATCTAGACACAAAAATACTTTAAAGGACAAAAACAAATTAAACAACATTGAAAATAGAATTTTAAAAAAAGACATACAACAATCCTCCTGGTTTATATCAAGTCGGCTTATATCAAATTTGCCTTTTTACCAATTTTCTTGATTAAATTTCTGTAAGGCAAACTTCAATATCTGTGACGAAAGATGTTGGTCGTCCATAGTCAGCTGAATGTAAAATTGATGAATTAGTTAAAACAGATCAATAGCTGGGACCCTTAGGGATAACAGCAAACCAGGATGGATCTGGGAATAAAATGCGACGAATTAAGGTCTCTAGAACTAGACACTAATCACTAGATGAATTTTTAGTATCATAAAGAGGGGAAGATATACAGCTGATGTATTCAGGATCCCCAACGACAAGGTGGATTGAAAGAACAAATGAAAATTTGAAGCACATAATCAGAAAAGAAAGCAGTCTGTCGACGAGGCTTAGAATACGATGAGTGTATTCCATGAAATTCATTTGATGGCCTTGCTCTAGTTATGAAGATCTGATGAGTGTTGAATACTTGTTAGGGTCAAGGTTTAGTTTGGTTTCTTTGTTTAACGGCATATCAACTCTTTGTAGGTTATTTAATACCAAAGCCGTTCTCCTAGAAGAACAGAAGTGGTACTATTTAACCCATAGCTGGGAGGATAACGAGGTTCATACCTTTCCCAAGGGTATTTGCCCGAAAGTGAACGTAATAGCGTGACTAGAGTACGAACTCGCTTACTACGATTCCGCAGTCCATCGCTTTAACCATTACACCACGAGGACACCCCCCAGTTAGGGTCAAGTCTATCGGCCAAATTAATTTGTTTGAACAGTAAACGAATTCGATAGGAATACTTGATAAATCAATGTATCCAAACAAACACTCTTAAAAAACGAAAATACAAGGAATCTAAATATAAATGTAAAATAATCGTGATTCCATAACATCTAGGTATAAAATAACATTAGACGGGTTAGGATGCATTCAAAATTAATCAAATCCAATCAGAACAAATGGAATAGGTTTTTTTTCTGAACATAGAAACGGTTCAGGGACAAAAATCTGGATCGTCAACTCTGGATTTAACTGACTAGAGACTGTTTAGTATTTGATACCGTAAACCACTGCACTACCATCTGTAGCATCTGAACATATATTGAAATGTGTGTAATTGTATAAGCAAGGATGTTTTGTTATTTCCTGAACGTCTCTCACATCTACGATGAGAGTTTTGTTGTCTATTACAGTTTGAAAGTAGCATCTACATAACAAGGTAAACACTTCATGTTTTATGGAAATATTTTAAGAGAAAATCCATAGACGCTTGCAGAATAAAGGGTGTAGAAGCAAAATATAGAATAATTTTTTAAACGATTTTTTTAGTCTGATTTGTCGAATTTTTGAAAAAAAAAACGCGATAAATCTAAATCTCCATTATTAGCTCGATTATTCAAGTACTTTTTAATTAACATTCAGCCCAAAATGAGTGATTAAGAAAAGAAATGACAACAAATCTATGATTTGCTTAACGCTGAAACCAAGCCAAAGATTCTTTGTCCGCCATATACAAAGAGAAGAAAAGCTTCTTTTTTTTACAGAAAAAGAGCTTTTTAAGGAAAAGTAGGAGTGGAGGAGTGAACAAAAACGAAAAGAAGGCTTTTTAACTGTTCTCGCTACGGCGATTAAGGACCCCACAACGCCAATAAGAAATCCCGTTAATGAATCGAAAGTTTACGAAAAAAACTGTGAGGACAGCAATTAAACAAGATGTAAGCCCAGACCTTAACCACCGCCCGGATTACAGTATATGGGACGTTTTAGAAAAGAAAACCAATGCATCTGCCCATTCAAATATTGGTTCGCTTCAGACTGCTATTGAGGAGGAATGGAATAAAATATCTGAAGAATGAATTTTAAAGGCATGCATATAGTTTCGAAGGCGTGTTGATACAATAATTGAAAAAATGGTGGCCATATTGTATAGATTTACTTTTTGTTTCTATCTTCTTGTTTTGTCGCGGTTTTTTTTTTAAATAATAATTAATCTCGTTTATTATTATACTAGAATATTCATAATTTTACTTCCGCACCCTGTAAGCTCTGTGAACTATATAAATATACTGCGTGCTGTTTGGAAAAAATATTGAAATCAGCAACCAACAAAACACCAAATGTACGGCCACTTTCCACCTGCCTCAGAAATAATCCATGAAAGACGAATAAAATATGTTGAGAAAGCAGGGACAAACTAATAAACGACATTTTCCTGTTGATTCTTTCACATGAACACAAGAAATTTGGTAAAAATCGTCAGCTCCATTTAGACGCTAGATGCCGAATAAACGTACCAAAAGTGAAGGCCGATAGAGACTAATGGCAAGAGAGAGTCAAGAGAAGTCGTGCTTGCAGAACGACTTGATTATGAGGATTTATGATGATATGAAGGTAGTTCAAAATAGATGTTATCTAAAGAATTTCTACTAGGCATAGAGCGAGGACCCTTCCCGATAATAACACGCTGGATCAGATTGGATCCATGAATCTTAGCAACAAAGTAAATTCTACAATACTCTGAAATCTAGAACTGGACCCTCATCACTGGAGGAATATGTCTTCTACCAATAACACACATTTGAAGGCATTCTAATTGTTACGGTTAATGTTTTAGGAAATAATATCGGTGACACGAGTTCAAATCACGCAGGGAGCTTTTCCGTGTCTGTATTAAAATGTATTATGTCACACATTCGCCGAACTATTACTGTACTGGAATTGCCATGGGGACAAATGGCTACAAACCGCCTCGCATGAACATCAAAGATGAGTGCAAAGCTGTTTAGTATTTTTTATTCATTTTGTGTGCGAGTGTGCACGTATGTGTGAATGTGTATATGTATATGCCAACAGTTCCATTAGCTTATTAATTTATTTAAACCAAAAAATAAAACCCGCTTCCTGACATAATGTAATGGAGTTTATTTGCATTTGTATTCATAATAATATCCTTAGGAAAGGCATGAATATCTCTCTTCTCCCTCCCATTAAATGTATGAGTACATTGTAGAGAATGCTTTTGTCATAATCTAAGGAAAAATTTCATTTGAAACTAGGTTTGACCCACTTAAAGAAATAGAGTTTGTGGTACATTCTGTCCGTGACAGCAGGTTTTGTTAAATATCATCATCATCATGTCGCGCTGGTAACACGGATATCCCTGACCCTCTCTCGCCACTCCTCCCTATCGTTCATCGCCCAAGGCAGGTCTTCAGGACAACATCCCGTATCCTCACATAGCTGCTGAATGTATGTTCGTGCTGGTCGTCCTGCTTTTGCACGGCCATGTGTGGGGGTCCATAAGAGTACATCTCTTATAAGTTCGTCCCTGCTTCTCCAGCAGTGTCCTGCACGTCTGGTTCGTCTAACTTGAATAGTTTTCGTGATAGGAGGCAGGTGGCCGTACAGTTGGTGTCTTGCGGGGTGTTGCCGCCAGGACTTGTTCAAGATTGCACGCAGCATTCTTGTGTAATTGCCGTCTAGCTTCTTCTCCAGCTGTTTTATTAGCGTCATAGACTTAAGTTAGTTTTTTTTCCTCAGCGATAAATATCTTGTATAGAGCCAGTACAGTGTTGTCGACAGACCGTGATGAAAATTGCTTATAGAAACCATTTAAACCAATCCTTATGTAATAAGGAAACTGTCCGTTACAGCCAAACTGGAACTAGTTAGATTTTTCTATATTTCTTGAAGCAATTTTAAAAAGTAATTCCAAATAAAGTCAATATAAGTCGTAAGGAAGCACCGGTGAAGTAACGGTAATATTCATAGGAAATAAACTCTGTGACCCGAGTTCAAATACTGGACAAAACTTTGTTTTTTTTTAATTTTTTTTTTTCATATAGCGGTAATGTAACATTACGGGATCAGATATAATGAGGTAACAAATGTAAATGAAGGTAACACCTCACACGCAGATATAAATAAGGTGTTACCTTACGAGATCCAAAATGAATTGATGTTACAAAGCGACTCCGCTGTTTCTTTAGATATAAGAATTTATTACAGGCTACAAAATTTCACATAGTCATCAACGAACGACAGTAAAGGTATAAATTCCTGTTACTATAAATGCAGGAGTCTTTATTCGTGGGAGAAAAAATGATCGAAGTACCGACTTCATTACTTCACCCTGTCAGCCGTCATCCACCAACAAAGCCGCCCATTTCTCGACCTGAATTTACCCGACGCAGATTCACCGACTGTCTCCAACCAACTGCCGAGACATTAAACCCATCGATCTAACTCTATGTATATTTTCTTCTAACAGTTCTCTTAATTCTTGTTTACGTATTACTAAAAATTCTCCATAAATGTGGTTTGAGAGTGGGTCCGACAGGCTATCGGTCGTATTGAAGTCAGACCAGACCGAGAAAAAAAAGCGCAGTTTCTTCCAAGCAGCGGTAGTATAGATACTGCTATATGAATGCACCACGTGGACACCAAGAAAACTTATGGAGACAAAACTTGACAATTACATAAGAATTCGGCAAGCAATATTGAATAAGTCCTGGAAACAGCTCCCCACAAAAGAGCAACTGTACGGCTACCTACCACCCGTTACGAAAACTATAAAAATTAGACGAACCAGACATGCGGGACACTGTTGCAGAAGTAGGGACGAGCTTGTAAGTCGTGTACTCCTGTGAACCCCATCGCAGGGACGAGCAAATGCAAAGCACCCAACTCGAACACATATACAGCAGCTCTGTGCCGATACTGGATGCAGTCCGGAAGACCTGCCAAAAGAAATGGACGGTAGGGAGAGGTGGCGAGAGAGAGTCAGAAATATCTGTACTAATAGCGCAACATGATGATGATGATGATGATCAATGATTGAAACTTTCCAGTCATACACCATCACTAAAACTCTGCTGACGAAATGTTTATCTTTTTGGTATCCTGTCTTCAAACGATTTCAAAACAAATCGTCAATTTCAAATCCTGCTCTTCATGTGACACGTGAACCATTTGACCGTTCTCGGATGCGACTTACACTTCAATTCAATGTTTTTTAGCAGACATACAATCTATTACTACAAATAATATAAATAACTCATATAATAAATGAAAATCCTTAAATATATTACATTAATACTCTTGGAAAAAAGGTGAATCCAATTATCATTCCTCCATCTATTAATAAATAGTTGGACAGACTAAATAATTTAACCCTTAGTATGACAACCGGTCTGGAAGGTAGACACAATTCAAAGCTAGACGAACCAGACATGCAGATCACTGCTGGAGAATCAGGGACGAGCTCATAAGTGATGTACTCCTATCGACCCCCACATATGGCCGGGCAAAAGCAGGATGACCAGCTCGAACATATAAATCCAGCAGCTATGTGAGGATACGGGATGTAGCCCTGAAGACCTGCCAGAGGCGATGAACGATCGGGAGAAATGGCGAGAGTGGGTCAGGGATATCCGTGCCTGTGGCACGACATGATGATGATGATGAAACCCAGCTTAAAATAGACCTTGTGTCACCTCCTGCTTTTGACGAAAGGAATAGGGTAAATACTTGCCAAGATTATAGATTTTGGGGTGGGATCTTATTGTTCATAATCATATTCTCCTCTCTGCCGGAAGGCCAGTTAAAAAAGAAAAAGATATAAAAAAATGAAGCAACTAAAACAAACAAAGACCCAAGCCGAATTAAAGATGCCAGAGATCTACGCATCCATTCTGGATCGAACTGACTAATAACAATTTATAAGTCTATTCCACTAACCACTGCATTACCGAGGGGCTATAACAAAAAATGAAATAGGTGTGATTTTATAAGTAAGGATTTGTGGTTTATTCCGGTTGTGTTGTTGTTCGGGATGTTCTGACCGAAATATCTGAATATTATATATGACGCTCTTTGTTATGGATTACGAAACAAAAATATTCCTTATTTTGTTGTCTTTTCGGGGGTTACAGAAGCTGGTTGCTACTTGTTTTGCTCCATTTTAATAAACTGTATATCATGTTTATGTTAATCACTCCTGATATCATTTTTGCAAATAGAATAAGCTTGCTTCTTTCTTTTTCTTATTGACAGTCGACCAGGTTGTTTATATGCACGGACGTTGGCAATCAAGGAGGGAAGTCACAAACAAGACGAGAAAGAATAAAAAAAAATGTGGGAAGAAAAAATCTTACTTTTCCAAAGAAAAAACAAATGTCAAAATAAACAAGCTGTTTTCTATTATTTGATGATTTTTATTTTCGCTTACAGACACGACGCATAAAACAGTATGAGAACAGATAAGAATACGGTGTAAGATTTTATTCCATTATATATATATATATATATATATATATATATAGTGAGTAGGCAACCAATTTTTACTCGGTATATATATATATATATATATATATATATATATATATATATATATATAATGTATGTGAGCAACCACTTTTTCCTCGGTTGTCATATTCATATATACATATATATATATATATACATATATACACACCGGCATATATATATATATATATATATATATTTATTTATATAAATATATGTATATATACACCAACACACACACACACACACACACACGCATATATATATATATATATATATATGGATGATGAGCTTGTAATTTATCTAAAACCAGTAGATGATCCTGAGAGAATGTATCGATAAAAACGCCATGATCAAATCGTCAAAGCGAAAACTTTTACAAATTCACTGAATATTGAAAAATAATTAAGTCTAAAATTCAGAGGCAAACAAACACACTCTGTCAAACACACTCAAGGAGACACACCCCGTGCGCATGTGCAAACACACAGACGTACACTGATATATATATATATATATATATATATATATATATATGAACTCACAAACAATTGTCTATCTAGATATAAATGCATATGCATGTGTGTGTATGAACACACACACAGACACAAGCACACACACATTTATAAATACACACGCACACAAAATACACTGATATATATGAATGTAATTGTACTCACAATCGTACTCACACATAGATAGATAGATACATAGATAGATAGAAACACGCAAGTGAAGATAAACAGTATCACACACATACACACACGTGCGTGCGCGCGCGCTCACACACACACACACACATATATATATATATTTTTTTTTTTAATATATATATATACGAGCACAAACACGCACACACACACACACACACACGCACATATGAATATGAACAAGCAAACCATCATTCACACACACATGGACTTACATACATACATACACACATACATACATAAACACACACAAACACAAAAAAAAAGAAATATAAACATGCTTCCCTATTTTTACATATATGCTATATGGAAAGTGATGTAAATATCTTGTTAGCGTAGAATATCCATTAAATGAACAATATTACCAGATAAACATGTCTTTATTTTGTTTTTTAAATAATTCCTCCCTTATATATATATATATATATATATATATATATACCAACCTGTCTGCAAGGCTAGGATATGATACAAGTTCAATTTCTAAGCGGAGTATAACAGGTCTGAATTTACATTTTTCCTTCTCCTGGACTGGTTTCTTACCTAAAGATACAGAATCCATTCTATTATCTATTCATAGCTGACGGTAGAACCATTGAATTCAAGCCTTTCCTGAAGATACTAGTGCTATGTGAAATGCATTCAAAATTTGGAAACATTTGGCCGTGTCCCTACCCTACACCCATAACCACGGATACATCTCTCTCTCTCTCTCCCTCTCTCTCTCTAAATATATATATATATATATATAATTTTTGGAGTGAATGAGATACAAAAAAGTCATGACTTGACTGATTCGTTTGTTTATGATATTTTACAATGTTACTTTTAATGGGTGGAGTACTTTTCAAATCAGCACCGACTTATTACCGGGTTTATTTGTTTGCAGAGGTATTTCTGGTTGTCAATTTTTTATTGCATGCCAGTTGATGGCGCATATATTTTCAGCATTTTATCCATTTATATTCATTTTTTCTTTATTTTTCCAATTTTTGATTTCATATTGGTACATTTTTAAATTCTTTCTATGATTGGGAATTTTGCATCTCTGTTGAAGTCGTGTCCATTTATGCGGAAGTGTGGATCTACTAATGTTCGATTGTTCTGGTACTTCGATTCGATCCTGTGTCCCTAGTTATCAGAATAAAATAACATGTCTAATCAGACTTTTGTTTTTGGCAGTGCGCGTATTTAAATAAATAAATGAGATTTTTGCTTCTGCAGTTTGATTCTTTGTAAATTTTGGAAATCGTTTTATTTATAAAATAAATGAGTTTGTTCATTTAAAGTGTTTGCAGAATAGATTGATCTTATATTACATGATTGGCTAAATTTAGAGGATTTTACCGTGGATCTTTAATTGATAATTTATTGTTTGGCATGTTGTTGCTACTTTCCATTTCTTTGAAATCAACAATAGATAAGAATGCCTGGTTCTTCAGTAATATCCTTTAAACTGAGGTTGACTTTTAAAATGTCTTAACGGTTCTTCAATCTTAGGATTAGTAATGGGAGAATGGTTTTTGAATGTTGTTACGAAAGGGATGATATCAGTCTTAATTTTCTGTTTTAGTTTTAGGGTGTCTGGGTTTCTGAAGAAGATGGCTTTGTTTATCTGGTTTTCGATTAACGTGTGGGGATATTCCCGTTCTGAAAACTGATTTTCAAATTTATCACTTTGTCTTTTTAATTCGCTGTCGTCTGCGCAGATTTTTCTCAGTCTAATCGCTTGTGAATAACGATGTCTGTCTTCGAGATATTTTTGTGGGAAGATCTATAATGAAGATTGTTATGTGTATTAGGAGGGGTTGTGTGTAATGCTCTTTGTGTTTGTCTGTTCTTATTAATATATACTAGGGCGTCAAAAATTGCAATTGAATGTGTAAATTTTCGTGGTCAAACTTGATCGATTCATGAATCATATTAAGCTTGCTGAGGAAATTATTCAGTTTTTCCTCCCAGCTAGTCAATAGGATCAATATGTCATCAAAGAATCTTACGTAAAAGAAGTAGACATTCTCAATTTTCGAGTTTACATAGGTGTTTCTCCATGTTGATGCTTGAGTATAAAGTGGATGTCACAGTGCCAATGACGCATCCTTTGATTTGTATGAACTATCAACCGTTAAAATTGAAGTTATTCAAAGTTTGTATGTTTTGCTTTAGTGTTGTTATTACTTCTATGGGAAGAATTTTTCTTATTTTCTCGTTGAGAGGTTCCTCGAAGGCAAGAGTCCATTGTTGTGTTTGATATTGGAGTATAGATATCTGATATCCCTTGTGACTAAAATTGCATCTTATATTATTTTCATGTGGGTTTTATTTTGGAAGTTCGTCGAATCACGTTTGTAGGACTTTACTTCTTTAGCATATGGTCGTATATAAGGCTCAATGTATTTGGATGGTTTTGTTGCTTGACACTTTATTGAGGAAATTAGGCATCTTCAAGAATTGTTTTTTTAATGTATTTTTTGTAGTAGATAGAAGCGGGCGTTTGAAGATTTTGTATCTCTGATAATTCTTTTTCAATAATATTGTTTCAACTATAAAATTTGATGAATTTAGAATAGTGTTTTACAGCCAGTCCAGTAAGCTGGGGTTGAAGAATACAACCACGGCAACTCTGCGGAGGAGTTAACCCCCATACATCAAGTGTCCTGGATATGACACTAAACAATCTGATGGTGAGGCTACAGTGAAGTGCCCTTCATTTTCATTGCTACAAGGTTCTCTCTGCTCTAGAGTAGAAGCACCTGATAGTGTCCTATATATGGGTCAACTAGAACTGTCTGATGGCTAAACTATGTGCAAACAAATATCTTATTCAAAATTGAATAGTTAGAAATATAACTGTTAGATCATTTAACGGTGTCTAATTGAAAGACTGATGTTAAATTGAATTGTTAGTGATACATAGCAATACTTGGAACCATTTAAATGTGTGCTAACGAATGAGTATTATTGAATAGAATTATTAGTGTTAATCAGCAATACTTAGAGCACTTTAACCCTGCGCCTTAAATTGAAATATTTGTATAGCATAACGATACTTGGAACCATTTGACTGTGTGCAAATAAATGAATAGTTGACTAGAAGGATTAATATCAAATAATATTGCTTATAACCACTTCGCTGTCTGAAAACAAATAATTCAATATTGAATATAATTTTTAGTGGTAGATATCTATACTTAAACTATTTAACTGTGTGCAAAAAATCACCCAATCTCGTTTAAAAGATATTACTTACGAAATGTGTTTACAAACCATATATATTTGAGATATATGTATAAAGAATATTTAGCATTAAATAGCCTACAAGCATTGATTTGCCATAAAACCCAAGCAAAAAAATTATGATGTCTTGATGATTTTTGAAAATGTCGGTTGGAATTTCGTGGTAGAATGCTTTGTTCTTCTGTTGGTTGTTGGGTTACTTTAGATATTCATAAATGATTGAGTTGTGATCCTCTTTTGTCTGCTTCTGTTAAGATCACATTTTCTCCGGTTGAATGTTCTGTAAGAGTATTACGTTTGTAGTTAAATTTTCAGGTGAACAGTGCTTTTTTTGTTTGGGTTTTGTTTATTTATACTATTTTATTGCCAATTCAAATGTTTAGGTTGTTTCGTTGAAATAGAATGTGCTACTTTTTTTTTTGAGTGAATCTAAAGTGGTCAGTTCGTGATCTGATCGTCTAAAATTGCCTCTGAGAAGAATTTTTCTGCAAAATAATTTTCCATCATTTTCAATTGTGTGGTTATTAAATCGTAATGGACGAGGAAAAATATTCAGGCTTTTGTTTTAGTAGGTAAAAAATTTGCCTGATGACGCCACAATACAAATCAATCCAAATAATAACACCAACACTTAACCCGCTAAAAAAGAAAGACGTTATTTAAACAAACAAACGGAGGTAAGCACATTTCATGATGATGATCAACATCACGTCGCGCCATCAGCATGGATATCCCACCCTCCCTATCGTCCATTGCTTTTGGTAGGTCTTCAGGGCCACATCCCGTATTGGCACAGAGCTGCTGTATGTAGGTCATATGAAGGGTTCCACTGGAGTACATCACTTATGAGATTGTCCCTACTTCTCCAGCTGTGTCCCGCATGTCTGGTTCGTCTAATTTTGATAGTTTTTGTGATGGCTGATAGGTGGCCGTACATCTGCTCCTTTGTGTGGTGTTGCTTCCAGGACTTGTTCAATATTTCGTGCAGCATTTTTGTGTAGTTGCCGTCAAGCTTTTTCTCCATACGTTTAGTTAGCGTGCATGTACTGCATCCATTTACTGCTTGGAAAAAAATTGCGTTTCATTTTATTGGTCAGGTCTGACCGATAGTCTATCGTTAGCAGTCCATGCCTTTGCTAGTCGCGTGTTAATGTCTGTCTCAGTTGATGAGACTCTGCTACCTAGGTAAGTGAACTTGTCAAATAGCTTCAGAGAGCTACTTTTTAATGTTGAGATGTCATCTGTTGGATTAAAGTACATATATTCCGTCTTGTCTGCCGTGACATGGAGGCCTATGCCTGCAGCGGCTCGTTCCAGACTATGTAACAGGTTTTCGGCTTGCATTTGCCAGAAGTGCTGTGTCATCAGCTTAGTCGACGTCTGTAATTGTTTTTGCTGGGTAGCTCCTGCTTCTTTCCCTCGTTAGCTTGAAACTGTTTTCTTTGATTTTATCAATACATGTTCTAAGAATGTAGTCTAGGCAGAGAACCCAATAAATATAGCTACACATGGAAGAAAGGAACCGCCCAATGAGTTCACTTGGGAAGGCGTATGCAAAAGTTCGTAATACAAAAATGAAGCTTTCGAAAGTTTTCGAAGCAACTTGCATACTTAAAAGGGAACCACATGGACGAGTAAGGAATTTTACCCAATTTGAAAGCCCCCAACTTAAAAATAACGCCGCGAAAAAATGCCCTCGAACAAACAAGAAAATGAGCCTGTCGTGTCACAACTAATTAATCATGTACTCCTCCCCCATCGCAGGAGAACATATTAAAGTAGGTCCTAACAACACTGAGATATATATATATATATATATATATATATATATATATATATATATATATATATATATGAGATCAAAGAAACTTTCATCCGACAACATTCTTCATTAGACTAATAGATATGCAATACCTTCAGTGAATATATATATATATATATAGGTAGTCAATTTTTTTTATACCAACGAAAATATTAATAATTAAGGCAAATATAAACTACAGGTGTAATTTTTTTTTCTTAGTATTTTTACATTTATCGACAAATCGGCCTATTCGCACTAATTTTCTTTATTCCTTTTGAGATAATTTGCTGACGACAATATTTGACTTTTTAAAACTCTTTTACCCATAAACAAACAAAAAATACAATTTTTTAACCTATAATATTCCTAGAAAAAACAGCTTGCCCAATCGGCTGGGGATGTAGAATACGTTGTCTGTACCTCTGCAGATGGGCAAGACCTCTCTCTCTCTAATGAGCCTCCTGTTATATGATACTAAGCAATCTGATGGTCAGGTTCTAGTGATGCAGGAGCTTTGGGGAATGCGGAGCACCCATTCTTTGCCATCGTTCCCAAGTCTGGCGTTGAGTGGTAGCATCTGATTGGGCCCTATCTATGGGTTAAATAAAACTAAACTGTGTACTTATGTTAAACTGAATTGTTTGAATTACAACTGCTTGACTAAACTGAATAGCTCGAATAAAAATGTTTCTGACAATTTAAATGTGTACTTACATTTAAACTGCGTACTTATGCTAAACTGAATTGTTTGAAATGGAACCGTTTTGACATTGAAACTGTGCTTCCGCTAAACTGAATTGGTTAATATACAATTGTTTTGACATTTGACTGTGTGTAAACAAAATCTATACTTATACTAAACTGAATAGGTTGAATTAGAACTGTTTGACAAAACTGAATAGCTTGAAATAGAAATGTTTTTGACAATTAAACGCTATACTCATGCTAAACTGAATTGTTTGGAATAGAACTTATTATATGTATAAAACTAGATTTGGCAAAACTAATCTACAAGGGTTGATATGCCATAAAACCCAACCAACCAACCTATTTTAAGCCTACCCGAATAATAAGAGTAAGCAAAGCAATGAATATTCCTTCCATGAGTAATAAATTATTACTTACTCAAAAACCATTCGTTTTTTGTTTTTTTTAATGAAAATCTACTTTCATTTTTTTTTTTACCAGATGTAATTTATTTTAACCTCGCTTATTTATTGTGGTGATATGTTAGTGTTTAAATAAGATGTTATTGATACTGATATTACAGCGCAAGCTCGTGGAAAAATATCAGTAGCAGCCGTATATACGTTAAGGTATAAATGTAGTTTCTCTCTCATATCGCCACAAACTTATACAAATATTTTTGCACACACAAAATATATCCCTTCATTTTAAACTAACCATTACTGTTATACATCATTGCACGAATCTTAAATATATCTATTAACTATATTGGCTCTGATTAATATTATCTTTTCTAACAAAAAAGATTTTATACTTTCGTATTTCAACAAATTTTTCACTTAATTTAAGGAAATAAAAATCTAAATTTTTTGATCGAATTTGTATTCATTAATTTTCTCAATTATGCGCTATATATATATATATATATATATATATATAGAGAGAGAGAGAGAGAGAGCGTGTGTGTTCGCCAGTGGCCCGGGTGACAGGGGTTCAATCCAAAGTCGAATCATACCAAAGACTCAAAAAAGTATTGTTGTTGCCTCATTGCTTAACAATGTACATTACATGGTATGGAGCAATTCAGGAAAAGGAGTAGTACCTGTCCCAACACTTCAGTCTAGTCTATATTGAAAAAGCAGCCTACATGTCACTCTCGATCACGTTCGGCCAACACACACATATATATATATATATATATATATATATATATATATATATATATATATATATATATATATATATATACTGGCAGAAGTACTCGTCCCATGATGGGACAAAAAGAAATATATAAATTTCAATAAGGAGGAAAAAATAGACAAAAGAGAAGTAAGCAAAGAATAAAAAATATATTCCTATTTATCGTTGAAATGTTTCACCTATTCACTTAAATGAAAAGAGATATTTTATAATTTTTTAAAATTCTTTTCTAGATTTGATTTAAAATAATATGTGAGAATAAGGAACTCATCACTGGTGAAAGGTTTAAAATATTCTCATGATATTTTTCTTTTTAATAGTTAATAATTATCGGAAAAGAGCATAGTTTTAATTGAAATTTTTATTTACACTCTGAAAATTTGACGATAAAAGAATCTATGAATTAACTTATTACAATATTATTTTATTTTAGGGATTTTTGTTTACATATGCAATATTACTTTCCAAAACATAATTGGTTTAAAATATTCTTGTTGTGCTTCAGCTGCGATATTTTTTTTACTAAGATTTTTTTAATATATTAAGAATTTGAATATTTACATTCAGTCCTGAATTGCCTGTTGTATTATTGTGATAAAAAAATGAATTCGTTTCTTTTTTTACACCCAATATAATTTAACAATAAAGAAAAACTAAGGATTAAAAATGTCTCTATCGTTAGGTGGAAAATTTCTGGTATTAATTTAAATGAAAAGCATTTGTTTATTCTATAGAGAATTTGTTTCTCTCTTTAAAAACTGTTTTTGACTTATAGTGTTTAATAATTAATTTATTTTATTTTTAGGAATATGAAACGTATTTCTTAAAAAATCAATCTTTGAGTTATCAATAAAAAATTATTACGTGTAATTTTAGTTTTCTTTTATTTTGTTTTTTAACCTTCTGAAAATATAACTTTACAAGTAGATACAATAAAGAGAAGCTAAGAATTAAAAAATATGTCCTTACAATAAAAAATAAACTAAGAAAATATAATATGTCCTGACCATGAGAAGATTCTAACAATTAGAAAAGCAAATTTTTTTCGTAGAACAACGTTTTTAGGGGTGAGCTTTGAAGAAATAAAAATTCCCCCACACGCTTTTTTATTCTTATGTATGAAGAACTCATTGGTTTAGTGGGTAGAGTGTTTGCCAATGGTCCGGGAGACTTGGGTTCAATCCCAGGTCGAGTCATACGAAAGAGTTTAAAAATGGTACTTGATACCTCCTTGCCTAACAGTCAGCAATATAAGGTATGTATCAAAGGTAAAGTGGAGCAATCCAGGGAATGGAGCAGCGCCCTTTCCAACACCTTGGTGTAGTAGCTAGTGAAAAGGGAGTCTTCTAGTCGCCCTCGACTACAGTCGCCAACTTTACTTTTTTATAAAGAACAATAAAATGGATTGATTTTTAACTTTTAAACTATATCGTTTCATCTGTAAAAAAAATCAAAAACTAAATTTTCTGCTTTTCTTTGTGATTATAATAAGGAAATGTAGAAATTTAATTTTTTTTAAATTTTTAACATTTTTTTGTATTACAGAGAATGCTAAATTTTTGATTCTCAGTGATATCTACATAAGTCGACTCGTACAAACGGAAACAAATTCGACTCTTTTATACATATAAGGATATTTACTGATGTTGAAATATTTTCAGCAAGTCATTATTTGAAGAACAGAAAATATACAGTAACATAACGTTTTTCTTAACTAAATAGCAAGACAAACTTACACTCGCCTTATATATATATATGCATATATAAACATGTCTGCAATATAAGAACACGAAAGTAAAAGCCCGCTCTCCTGATTGAGACACAGACTACTTCGACAATGTAGCAGGTGTGCGGCAAAGAGACACATTAATCTCATAGCTGTTCATCATCTGCCTAGATTATGTGCTTAGAACATCTATTGATATAATGAAAGATGACAGTTTCAAGTTGACAAAGATAAGAAACAGAAGATAACCTGCACAATTACGGACGCGGACTACGCTGATGACATAGCGCTTCCGGCAAATACACCTGCCCAAGCCGAAACCTTGCTACGTAGTCTGGAACGAGCAGCCGCTGGCATAGGCCTACATGTCAACGCAGACAAGACAGGATACATGTGCTTTGATCAAACAGGTGACATATCAACACTAAATTGTAGATCTTTGAAACTAGTGGACAAGTTCACCTACCCAAGAAACAGTGTCTCATCAACCGAGACAGACCTGAACATGCAACTAGCAAAGGCGTTGAATGCTATCGATAGGCTATCGGTCATATGAAAGTCAGACTTGACCGACAAAATAAAACCCTGTTTTTTTTTCCAAACAGCGGTCGTGCCGATACTGATATATGGATGTACTACATGGACGCTAACCAAACGTATAGAGAAAAAACTTGACGGCGATTACACTAGAATGCTCCGAGCAATCCTGAACAAGACCTGGAGGCAGCACCCATCACGAAAACTGTCCAAGTTAGACGAACCAAACATGTGGGACACTGCTGAAGTAAGGACAAACTCTTAAGCGACATACCCCGGTGAAACCCATCACATGGACGAGGAAAAGCAGGACGATAGATAGAGCCTATACAAAACAGTTCTGTGCCGATACATGATGTAGCCTTGAAGACCTGCCAGGAGCGATGGACAATAAAGACGGATGGTTAGAGAAGGTCAGGGAGATCTGTGCTGGCGGTGCGACATTATAATGATGATGTGATGATATATACACGTATATATATATATATATATATATATATATATATATATATACATTTATGCATATTTATATATATATATATGCATTTACATATGCGTATGCATATATATATATATATGTAATTATGTATGTATCCATAAAGCTATTGAACATTATCTAATAATACTGGAATATTTGGTCCTCCCTTAACCCACCAAGAGAATCTGTGATAACCATACGATCATCATCATCATCATCATGGCGTCCTGTTTGCATGGATTTCCGTAACTCTCTCTCTCCCCATCCACCGTAATTATCCATCGCCTCCGAGGGGTCTTCCATGCTACATCCTCTGTCGGTACAGACCTGTTGTCGAGAAGTTCTAGCTGGTTCTTGCGTGTTAGTGTAAACGCCGCTAATGTCCTTGTTCTTTCATTAGTGTCCCACATAGCTTTTTTGTCTTATTTTGATGGTCTCCGAGATGGGTGGTATGTGGCCGTTCGGCTGCAACATATATATATATATATATATAGTCATCCACCGACAGACTGAATCTATCAGAACTCTTCAGTGTGGCTAGACACGCAGGACGCTCGAAGCAGACTACATTGGCGAAGGGAATTTTAAGGTATTTTTATTTTTTAGAAACAGCAGCAGCAGCCTTTGTTTACATTTTTTTAATACCCTATCGGCTACCATAGTGCTTAATTCTTTCGATGAGGTGTGTGTGTGTATTCTTCTTATCAAAAATTATATTACATTTTAACGTACGAATGATTATTAATTATTTAAAATCTAATTTTTTTTAAAAATGAGTATTCTTTTAAACTGATTTTCCTACTTAACTATATCTCCGGGAAGAAAACGTAGCATTATTCATAAATGCAGAATCAAACGTCTTTAAGCAAATGTTCAAAAACTATCACATGCGAAGCTATTACCACATCATCTATAAGGCTCTCAATTATGAAATATACGAATTTACTGAACCACTGTTCCACGAGCAAGATAAAATGGTGTATTTGTTACTGTTGTACGAAATAGACACAGTAACCCAAGTTGAAATCATGAACGTGCCAATTTACATTTCAAATCGTGCTAATATCCTTGGAAAAGGTATGAGTCCAAGTATTCTCCCTCCAGCTATGTGTGAGTAGAAGGACAGACTAGGTTCGTTTTAATTGGTATGACAACCAGTCTAGGAGAAGGAAAACTCTAAATAAAAACCTGGTAAACCTCGCAAAGAAATTGACCTCGTGTTACATCTTGCTCGTGCGGAAGGGTTGGTATTTCATATATATATATATATATATATACCCACACACACACACACATATATATATATATATATATATATATATATATAGAGAGAGAGAGAGAGAGAGTGGGAGAGAGAGAAAATGTTACTGCTACACTTCTATGGTATAATCTAAGTGAAATAAATTTCAGGGATTTATTTCCTTTACTTTTTCTATTCCATTTTATGAAATTGAATTTTTTTTTACATGAAAGCAAAATGTTTGTCTGAAGGTCTACATTTTATTTAATTTTTTTAATTGCCTGCTTTGAAGTTTCTATAACAATTCTTGTAGACTATAGAAAAAACAATTGTTTATTTTAATTTAGCTTTTATTTTTAATAAAAAAGCAATTATAACTGATGAAATTATGATGATATCTAAACTTGAGTAACTTTTCACGCAGTAAATCATGGCTGGAGGGAGGATAGTAATGTTCATACATTTCCAAAGGTTATTAGCGCTCTATAGAATGCAAATATTCTCTCTAGGATTTGAAACCTGGACGCTGTATTTATTTCTACGACGAACATAATTACACCACAAGCCATTCCTTAATGAAACTGCAACATAATTTTAGTAGCATATGACCGCTTAATAAGACGCCGTTACAAGCAGCTGATGCACTGACTGTCAACACTAATCGAAACGTAACAGCACCCAGACGGCCGTTCAGACAATTACGTTTCGTTATCTGCCAAATTTCCTGATAATGCAATAAATAGTGAATTCAAAGGAATAAAAGGTCTTATGAGTAAAATATGCATGCTTCATATATAGCTGATGGGATTATGACTTCAGAGAAAAATTACATAAAACATTCACGAAAGCAGTAGTGATACTTTAATAAGTCATGGACGTAGTATATTGATTATAAACAAATTGAATTTATTGATCTACTAACATGGTAAACTATTGTAAATGAAAGTTTCTTGAAGGTTATGTTATTGCCGATTAAATCCTTGAGCCAATAACAATATGGTTGAATGTTGTTATTTGACAATAAAATGATCACTGATTGTCTTTTACAACATCGAAAATATGTTTTCAAATGCAGTTCACCCACTGGTATAAAGAGATCAGCATTAGAACATCAATAGGTCCACCGGTGAATTCTGAAAATTGAAAATTTCCGAATATATATATATATATATATGGATGTGTGTGTGTGTGTGTGTGTGTGTGTGTGTGTGTGTGTGTGTGTGTGTGTATAATAAATTACCTATATAGAGAAAGGTATGACAGTCAAGGTCTTCACGCGAGTAGTTTGTTCTGATATGTTTTTCATACATGTTTTCGTAGTTTGTATAGCCATAATCATAACACTGATTTACGAACTTCAATGAACGAACGAACACACATCTTTATAAAAATATATCTCTCACACTTTATTCTCGAAAGGGTTGATTTTTCTTAGGTGTTTGAGAGATGGGTGGAGACGCATATACCCAGAGAGAGGACCTTATCTTTCCATATCTTCATCCAGGAGCCAGGGGGTGCCAACGCTTGCACCCCATTGCAAGCTTGTCAGAGATGCCTCTGATCGGCTGCGTGTCCCTCGCTCGACTGTGATTCTCTGCACACTGTCTAAATCTGACCACGTAGTTCTCATCACATGGTCTCCTTCCGGTTACACACCTGTTGTACCCGAGTGCCCTGATGTGCTGTCATATCCGTGACAGCTTGTCAAAGCACATGGGATCACTAGGAACGAACCGAAAATCGATTTCATATGTTATATAACAGTAGGCCAACCTCATTTATGTCTACTTGTTAAGTTTTATACTCCAAGTCACCCACTGTATGTTTATGAGTCGACCAATACAGTCAGAATGTTTATAACTCGGTATTTGAGCTACAAATAAGGAAGTTGACTTATGTGCCACAATTTACGATTCATTAAATTAAATTAAATAATTTATCTTAGTCAAATCTTAGTCAACTGCTGAATCGACCTTTTTTTTATTAAGTTACGCATGAAGTCATCACTCGGAAAACGATCAAAGATTTCTCGTGGCTTGCACGTAGATTACCTTAACAGGAAGAAATTTATGTTAGTGATTACTTAATTTCCCCTTTTATATTTAGTGATTCCAAAATTTGTTCATCGATCTTGAGTGTAAAAACCTCGGTAATTAATCAATTAGTAATAATTACAGATGAATAATGTATATATATATATATATATATAAAGAGAGAGAGATATAGGGATAGAGAGAGGGGGAATAATGACAGAAGAACAGATTGAGAAAAAGAAAGAGAGACAAGAATAACAGTTGTCAACAAAAAGGCATACGTAGGTGAGAGAGATAGAGACAAAAAAATGAGAGTCTATAGAAGCTCTAACCATAAAGGAGATATTGGAGATATATATATTTATATATATATATATATATGTATATATATATATATATATATATATATATATATATATAGAGAGAGAGAGAGAGAGAGAGAAACAGAGAAGTAAAGAGGAAACGGAGGACAAGAAAGAAGCAGTGTTGAGAGAGAAACAGAATAGTTCGAGAAAGAAGACGAAAAAGTGACTCACAAGAAACTGTGACTAAAATCTAAAAGAATTGAGAGAGACCAAGATAGAAACGAAAATAAAAAGAAAACGAAAGGAAAACAAAGATATGCTGCGCGAGAAAGAGATATTTTGAAAACATAGACCGAGAATAGAGAGAGGGAAAAGGTGAAACAAAGAAAGAGAAAAATGGGATAGATACTGAGCTAAGAGACACACAGAAAGTGAGGGAGCCATAAGAGCGCAGTAGGGGTTATAAATATTGTGGTATCTGATGGGTCACCATTTCCCTAGAAATGATAATAGCATACTTTTTAAACAGTGTATCGACCACTTGATGCTATAGATATTTTTCTGTGCTTGCGGTGATGTAGGTAAATTACTGCACACTTGGGGAACTTCCCACGAATAAAGAAACTCGCGTATTTCCAGAGAGAACTCCTTGTATCAGTGTTCGATCTGTTTTGAACCTTAAAACAAGCTTTTTAAGGATAATGTCAATTTATATGCAATAGAAACTACATACTTTGTGGGCCTACATTATTTTTCGCAGTCCTAAAACTAGCAAACTTTCATAAGATTACATCGACAAAATCAGAACGTACGAGGCGAGAAAAGCAGACGATCAACTAATCTGAAGTATGGAAGGACGAGTGCGCCGTGGGTTGAGAAGGGGAAATTATTATTTGAGTACATTTCGAACAAGGTGCTGTCATTTTGAGCGACTGTTTTCAGATTGCAAATAGGACGATAGATAAACGGAAAATAAATTGTGTCCCGCAGAAGAAAAGAAAGCAAGACTGTATTGAAGAATGAAGGAGAAAAATGTTCTTGCTGTATTTTTTGTTGTTTTTTGTTGTTTTTTTTTTGTTTTTTTTTTTCTCTAGTCTTTTTTTTTTTTTAGTTTGCAATGCAGCAATATAATTGGATAGAAAAGGTAGCAGAGAATTACATACTCATGATTTACACACACACACACACACACACACACACACACACACACACACACAAAATTATTCACTCATATATATATATATATATATATATATATATATATATATATATATATATAAGCATGTGTCTGTTGAAGATTATACAGATATTTGATATAAGAACTTAGAAACGAAATCCCATTTCTTTGAGCGTATCCTTATGCGTATATATAAAAAATATAAGTGCTTGCGTACACAAACGCATTCACACATGCTTTTATACACAGGTACATACGCAAAAATAAGAGTGTATAAGTAAGTCTGTAGCCTGACACGTATTTATTGCCCGAATTTTTACCTGAAATATTCTATCCATGATATTTTATACACAGGAGAATTATTCTATTGACAAGAAAATGAATTATTTCGAAAAAAGTATTTGTGGTATAAAATGAACCAGCTTTAATCAAAAGGCAACAGTTTGTGATAAAGCTACGAATCAACCTGCATAGCTTGTTTAAAAAATTTAAGAAACATGTGCAATACTTACATAAGTTTACTTAAATATTGTGACTTTCATTTCTCGCAAAAATCACCCGTTGTAACACACGTCACATCTCAAGCCAAATTTACCTTCGCAAGCCCGACTGTATATGTGACAAGAGAATGCATGGTATTTAAACTAAACCCATGCATACCCATATATCTTTTCGCATCTATTGCAGGCCCACATATGGAGGTGCCCGTGGTGTAATGGTTATCGTCGAAGGAAATGGACACTGGAACACGAGTTCAAATTCTGGACGAGATGATTGCATTTAACATAGCACTAATACCCTTGGGAAAGGTATGAATCCAATTATTCTCCCTCCAGCTATGGCTAAATAGTTGGCCAGACTGGGTTCTTCAGCTTTGATGAGGCAACTAGTCTAGGATAAGGAAAACTCTGAATTCAAACCTGTTAAACTTCGCTTAGAAATTGCCATTCTGTCATATCCAGCCCTAGCAGAGGGGTTGGGTAAATATGGCCAACATTTGTAACAGAATTGACATGAATAGCCACTAGGTTTCTGTGGAAGGACCCGTGTAATATCAACCGGTGATTGTTTGCTCTCATGAGGTTTCTTACAACTAGTTAATCCCCCTAGGGACAAACACGCGCATGAAGATGCATTTTTACGCTGAAAAGAGTACAGGAGGGAGCTTACTTTCAGTTTTAGTAGTTCTCGTTTCAAAATGTAGGTTTCGTTTCTACGTGTTTTACAGTTTTACAGCCATCATAAACAAATTCCAAATTCAAGCTATATATATATATTTATATATATGATCAAAAATATCAGGACTAATTATGATTTACCGGTAGGCTAATATGATTGTCCGTGACATCGTAAGTTAGGAGTTCGAACTCCTGTCGTGCTATTATTTTCACTTTCGGATTAATACCCTTCGGAATGGTATAAATTGTCTGATCCCTCTCAGACATATGTGTTAAATACAACTCCTGTTCTTCTACAAAGATGACTTACTATTAAATAAACCAGGATATTGGTATACCATTAAACAAAGAAACCGAATCCAAATTACAATAAAATCATTATGGATATGTTCTCCACGAAGTTTCGACGATGACTGACATATTAGTATTAGAATAACATCATTCTGTGTTCATATGCGTTCGTGCATATATATATATATATATATATATATATATATATATAGTCCAGTCAGCTATAACTGTAGAATAGGACGAATGCATCTCTGGAAGTGGATAGGACCTCTCCATCGAGTGTCTGGGATATGATTGCAAACCATTTGACGGTGACGCTTCAGTTTTGGAACTTTGGGGAATATGAAGTATCCCTTCATTGCTATTTCTCCCAAGTCCACTCGGACCCACAGTGGTAGCACCTGATAGGCTCCTTTCTATGGATAAAGTGTCTGACATTCAAACCGTGTGCAAGCAAATGACTATCGTCTATTTGAATTATTAAAAATAGAACTGTTTAGTCATTTCTTTCTAGCTAAACAACTTACTGTTTAATTGATTTGTTAGTGGTGCAAAGGAATAATTCGAAAAATTAAACTGAGTGCAAACGAATAGGTAATGTTGAATAGAATTATTAGTGATAAATAACAATACTTGAACCTTTTTAAACTGTGCCTAAAACGAATTATTGGTAATATATAGCCATAAATTGAACCATTTAACTGTGTTCAAATGAATCAATAATGTCGAATAGAATATGTGTTTAACAGCAATACTTGTAACCATTTCACAGTCGGCAAACTAAATGATTAATGTTAAATAAGATTATTAGTGTTAGAAAGCTACATTTAAAGAAATTTAACCGTGAGTAAACAAAATAATTTACTGCATAGAAATTATTATTTTAGATAGAAATGCTTGAAACCATTTCACTGAGTGCAAAAAAAAACTGAGTTCCGGTTCATTTTTAAATATTATTAACAAAATGCATTTACTAATTATATATATTTAATGTACTGGGGATTTGGTATTAAATACTCTACAACGCTTGGTATGCTATCAAACCAAACTAGACGAAAGCACACACACACACACACACACACACACACACACACATATATATATATATATATATATATATATATATATATAATTTTACCGATCCATTTAAAATACAAGTATATGTCCCTCTGTAGGTATATTTATTTACAATTAAAAATACAATAAGATTAGTCCAAGCCGGTCTTAAACTTCATGCGGCTCTGTGCAAAGGGGATAGGAACTCAAATAAAAAGTCTATTTAAATCAATCCTTCAATATCACGCGCGAGAAAGCAATGGCCACAGAAAATCCTTAAAGTCTCCCTAACATTCCCCACAGCATCAAATTATTTTCTTTCTCATTTTAATTCTTGTTTTAACGTTTTATATTCAAAACTGATATCCCTTTCATATTTTCAATCAGTTTCCTTTGGAAATCTTCAAACTTTCCCCATTTTTTATTTTAATTTTTAATCAGAGTTCTTTGCTTTGGTCAGTCTGTTATTCTCTTTTCGCCAGTTCTTTTCCATTGCTCTCTCTCTCTCTCTCTCTCTCTCTCTCTCTCTCTCTCTCTCCTCATTTTATCACTTACTTTCGTAAAGTCAGACTATAGGAAAAGTCAACCAACTAAAATATCTTCAATATTAATCAAGCACGTCCCTATATTATCTCATTGAGTTAAAGCCTGAAAAAAATCAAGTTAATGTGCTTGATGTTTGTGAATGTTGTTTGGTTTTACGACGCGTCAATCTTGGGTTATTTTATGTTGAATAAAATATAATCATTATTTTTTTATTAAATACAGTAAAGAAATTATACATATACGCAGTAGTTTTAAAGAAGTGAACATTTTATAGCGTTTTACAATACCAGTGTATTCAGAGCCCATGTATTTCAAAGTAATTGTAGATATTAACGAAAACAACCCTATTTCACCCATCAATGAAACCCCAACAGATGCTCCAACTCCAGATCATTGTAGACCTGGAAGTATTCAACCCCTCTCTTCCCACGAGCAGGATGAGAGACAATATCACTTTTTTAATCGGAGTACAGCTAGATTGGATTTTACCTTGACCCGGACTGGTTACTGCACTAGATCGGAAAAAAAACAACATTTTGCCCGACGATTTACCTATAGCTCGGCGGATAAAAATAGATTCATGCCTTTCCCTTGGGTATTAGTTCAAAGTAAAAGAGTCTCATCTAAAGGTTAGAGAGTGCATTTCCTATGGCAATAAACTTTACAAAACGGGTACAAGTCTTCTACTCCGACGAGATGGTTGCCTTGCCAGTCCCTAAAGATAAAAAACTTGACCCTCATCAGCTCATGCAGTTGAGTTTTATGTGCGAGAAGTAGCTGAGCGGACACTTACCTCCCATCGGATAAACCGTCCAAGTAACTCGAACAATACATGCTGGGCACTGGTGGAGAAGCAAGGACGAACTCATGAGCGACATTCTTCTATGGACTACTTCACAAGGACACACCAGTGTTGCCCAACCAACCAAGATCAAAATTCGTCAGCTCTGTGGGTATACTTGATTCTATCTAGAGGACATACAAAGAACAACGGACAAGAGAGACAGGATTTGATTATTATATATATACTTACTTCCCACTAATACCTCAGGAAAGACATGAATTATCTCTTCTTAAACAAGCTTTGTAAGAAACACAGAGTTTTTTTTCTTTTGCTTGGTCGAAAGATTTTCATGTCGACTCGTCTGTGAAGATTTTATACTGTAAGGTTAGGGAATAACGTACAGTGTTCATATACATTTATACATTTGCATAGTTAATATTTTTAATAGTTTTTAATAATTTAAGCTTAAGCATAATCTATACCATAAAAAGTAATGTCTCAATAGGATCCTCGAACCATTCATTAGAAAGCAATTTCAGAAGATGTTGACACATCGTCAAAACGAAATCGTTTTGACGATATGTCAACATCTTCTGAAATTGCTTTCTAATGAATGGTTCGAGGATCCTATTGAGACATTACTTTTTATGGTATAGATTATGCTTAAGCTTAAATTTCATGTAATAGATTATAGAATATCTCAAGTACGGTATTCGTTTTCTTGCCTTGGCTGGGCAACTAGACTTATAGAAGGTAAAATTCTGAATTCGGTCCTAAGGAGTGGTCTTCGAAAGAATATGGGGCATCATTCTTCTGTTATCAGATAATCCCAAATATGTGGCTGGTCAAACGCAGTCCTTCTTAACCTGAAATATATATATATATATAAAGGAGGCACCAGTGGTATAATAGTTACTGATTTACGCAATGTCCATGATGACTCGAGATCAAAACCTGAAAAAGACTCTTTGTATTATACATAGCGCTTTCATGCTTGAAAAAGGAATGCATCCAATTATTGTTTCTCCAGCTATGGGTAAATAGTAGGGCATTCTGGACTCTAACTTTGTTATAGAAAGCACTCAAGGGGAGGAAAAGCTCTGAATTAAAATCTGTTAAAGTACGCTTTAAAATGATCCTGTGTTACTCCCAGCTCGTGTGGAGGGGTAGGGTATATATATATATATATATATATATATATATATATATATATATATATATATATATATATATTTGACAGACAGACAAGCAGGGAGAAAAAAAAAAGAGAGATGTGTAAGAGTGTATTTGCAGTAATGGTTTAAATAGATTTAAATTTCTTGAAGAACCTTTATACTTTTCTCTTTGGAAAGGTCTGACTCCTTGTTTTCTCACCCAACTAATGATTAAGTAATAAGGTAGCTCTTGTAAAAAAACCCATCTAGGAGAAAGAAGAAAATTAATTAAAAACTTGAGTAGTGTTGAGAATTATTTTTTTATGGTGGACTTTTGTCCTCATCTTGGTAGTTTTTTTTGTTGTTGCTTTTCTCACAACGTTTCAGCCAAATTTCCCTTCAAGCCTTCTTCAGGTGATTAACTGCGACCTCTACTACTACTAGAAATAGTCTATAAGGAGGTGCACATGATGCTGTGATTCTATAGGGAATCATGCTGAAGAATATCATATTATTATAAGCGCGCCGACATTATTGGTGTTTTTATTCATGCGCAGAGTGGTGACGAATAGATAAAAAAAAAGCTAAAATAACAAATACTCATAAATTATAACGCCATGTTATGTGTTTATGTATTGGTCGACACTTGATAAACTATCAGGAAATAATGTATGGAATTAATTTTTGAATTCTATTGTTGTCCCTGGTCTTCCCACCATTCTTTCAGAATTGATTCAACCACTGGAGATTAGAGTCTTCGTTGCGTAATGATTAATGTGCTGGTCTGCGCAATCGTAGTAAGAGAGTTTAAAATTCAGTCACGTTATTATGTTCACTTTCGGAGCAACACTCTTTGAAAAGTTAGAAACCTCATTTATATGTTTAACAGCATCAGGAACTATTTTTCAATAAGTTTGGATTCGGCAATAAAAAAACATCAAAAGTTGATATACATTTAAACAATGAAACGTTTAATAGAATCAGTACTGCTCTTAAATAGGGATAGATTCGGCATCAAGTAGCCCATCAAGCTTCATATGCCATTGAACAAAGAATTATTATTATATCAGTACTGTTCTTTAATAAGTTTGGATTCGGCAACAAAAGACCCCCGAAAGTTGATATGCATTTAAACAAAAAAACGTTTAATAGTATAAATACAGTTCTTCAATAAGGATAGATTCGGCAGTAAACAACCCATCAAGGTTGATATGCCATTAGACAAAAAACATTTAATAGTATCAGTACTGTTCTATAGTAAGGATAGATTCGCAAACAAGCGGCCGAACAAGCTTGATATGCCAATAAAACAAAGAAAATAAGCCAAAGCAATAAAATAGCTGACTCAGTGGATCCATCTCTCTCTCTCTCTCTCTCTCTATATATATATATATATATATATATATATATATATATATATATATATATTACACACACAAACATGTAAGTTTGTTCTGCTTTAGAAATTATTTTTATCTTCCTTTTTAAATTGTAATTTTTCGATAATATCCAGCAGAATCCTTATCGAGTTTGTGGGCGGAGGATTAAAAATAGCAATAAATTTCTAGTCGATTGAATTTTGAGGATGAATAAAGTTAATGTACCACTGAAAGTTACATTTTTTCAATTCTGATTCATTTAGTTTTATATATTTTTATTTTCATTTATTTATTTTTTATTTTCATAAACAAAGTTTGTTTGCATCACCTTAAAAGACTCTCGTTCTAAAAGGAGGAAAAGAGAAAAGATAAGCCAATGGGATCAAAGGCATCAAAGCTCATTACATTTTATATAATGCTTTTCCTTGAGGCAGTGGATCAAACTTCCTTTTTGTAAAGGTATTACAGAGGACAGAATCTGCTGAATCAAAATTAGGCAAAATGAATAAGACAAAGAAAAGCCAGTTGATTAAGAAAAAGAAAAAAAAATAGAATTTGACTTTCTTCAGGAAAAGTAGGAAACTAGGCATTCCTGAATAAACTAGAAAGACGAGAAAATGGAAATGGTACGTCTTGTTTCTGAATATATATATATATATATATATATATATATATATATATATGTATATGTGTGTGTGTGTGTGTGTGTGTGTGTGTGTGTGTGTGCGTTTACTGACTCTTCCAGACCAGCAGAAGTTGAGATTAGTAAATTTTTTAGCGTCTGTATGGCAACCAGTGTAAGATAAAGAAAATTTAATTTAAACCAATAAAATTCCGCTTCTAATTATATATAAACAGAGAGAGAGAGAGAGAGGGAGAGAGAGAGGGAGAGAGAGAGAGAGAATCATAGTCAAACATATCTAAACCCGTTGATCTGAGCTCTTATAGGACCCTTTTCTCATTTATGTGTGTGTATATATATATATATATATATATATATATATATATATATCGTGTTTCAGAAATAATCAATATTTAAATGAATATTGTATTAAAATGATATTACATGTGCTTTAATCAAAGAGGTGACATTTCCACACTAAATGGTTGTTTTCTGAAACTAATTGACAAGTTCACCTACCAAGGAAGCAGTGTCTCATCAACCGAGAAAGACATCAACACGCAACTAGCAAAGGCATGAACAGCTAACCATAGACTATCGGTCATATGGAAGTAAGATCTGACCGATAAAATAAAACGCAGTTTCTTCCAAGCAGCAGACGGGTAAATACTAATATAGATGTGCTATGTGGACGCTAACTAAAAGTATGGAGAAAACGCTTGAAAGCATTTACACAAGAATGCTGGGCACAATATTGAACAAATCCTGAAGCTAATACCCTACAAAACAGCAGCTATACGGTCACCTACGACCCATCACAAAACTATCAAAGTTAGACAAACTAGACATGCGGGAAACTGCTCGAGAAGAAAGGGCAAGTACATAAGCAACAAACTCCCGTGGACCCCTTCACATGGACGAACAAAGGCCGGACGACCAGCTAGAACCTATATAAAACAGATGTGTGTCGATAAAGGATGTAGCTAGGAAGACCCCCCGGGAGCTCGACGATAGAAATGGGTAGCAAGAGAGAGTCAGGGAGATCCGCGCTGCTGCTGATGATGTATAGAAATAATTCAAAATTCTCTATTGATGATTTCCTAATTTTGATTTAGCCATCCTTCTGCATGGGGATAAATGGCGAAAGCCAGTTGGTTTTCCGTGCAGAGATGTCAAATTCTGTCAACCCCTTTTTCGTCAGGGATTCTCTTAATATTTTCCTTCGTTGATATAGCGTTTACTCCATATTTGTTTTTTATGTCCTGGCATGTTTAGAAAGCTAGGTGCTATGCATGTACAGGGTACGGAAGCAAAATATGGTATAATTCTAAAACCTTTTTTTTTTTTTGTTTGATTCGTCCAATTTTTGAAAAATAAGATGCTAAATCTAAATTTTAATGATTTGCTCTATTATTCAAGCACTTTTTCATAAAAATTCAGGCCAATATGAGTGAGCAAGAATTTATTATTAGCTAAAAGCCAAAAAAATTTCCATAATAATTGGAGTTTCCTTGTGGCCTTCATCAAGCTCAGACCTTAAAACATTGATTACGCTATGTGATGCATTTTAGAAAATGTATCTTCCCAGCCAAATGCCGGTTCCCTTAAGACTGCGTTTGAGGAAGAATGGAAAAAAGTGTGAAGAATTTATTTTGAAGGTATAAAAACCGTTTGGAAAGCGTGTTGATATAATAATTGAAAAAATTACTATTTTGTGTCTATCTTCTTATTTTGCTGCTTATCTTTTAAATTAAAATTAATCTTCTTTAATGATAGAGTCGTTTATTATTTTACTAGAATATTCGTAATTTAGCTTCCACACCTTGTTAGCATATCAAAGCTGGTTTTATGGTTATAAAACTTATTTTGAAAATAACTTGTGAATTTACCCCACCCACACACCTACTCACATACACACACAAACACACACATATATATATATATATATATATATATACAAAGATCATTAAATAAGTTTCCAGATATTTTTCGTATGAGCACGTTTATTGATAGTACACACGTGATCTCCTCCGGCTGCAATGCACTTGTAGCGCTCCAAAGACCTCTGGAAGGCCCCATGGAAGTCCTCTAGTGTAAGCGTGTCAATGACCTTCGTCACAGCCTCTTTCATCTCCTCAATTGTCTCATAACGGCAGCCACTGAGCTTAGGGAATAAGCAAAAGTCACAGGGAGCAAGGTCTGGACTATAGGGAGGCTAAGGAACTGTCTTTATGCCCATCTTGGTCAAATTTGTGTGTCAAGGATGGAGTTGTGGATTGGTGCATTGTCCTGATGGAAATGCCACTGACCCGATTTGAACAGTGCTAGTTTCTTCTGACCGAATCTCTACCTAAACTCCCTTAAAACCTCAGCATAGTAACACTAACCCTAAACCTTTGGCCAATCAACTCGGGTGTATTGACTTCCTTACTCTTCCTACACCTCTCATCATCCCTCACAGACTCCCTGCCTTCCTTGAATCTTTTATGCCACTCAACAACTGATGCTCGATCCATGCAAGACGGTTGAAAAGCAGTCTGAAGCATTCCATACTTTCCTGAGGCAATTTTTCCAAGTTTAAAACAGAATATTATTGCATATCATTCTTCTAAAGTGTCCTCACATCCAGATTGCATTTTTGAAATTCACCAGCTGTGACAAACAGGCTTTAGTAGGGTGTATTCCAATTCATGCTGTAGCTGTTCCTTTGAATCTGAAACCATAAAAATTGGTCAGTAATCTCATAAGATGTATTGCAATAACATATTGAATTTTCAAGCGTCTACGACGATTTTAAATGCCTGTACAAAAAAGGTCTCGAAACTTATTAAATGCACCACACACACACACTCACACATATATATATATATATATATACTTTTTTTTAATTTTGCACATCCTTTTGTATCCAAGAGTTTTACATTGCATTCACTTTGGTATTGACCATAAAGCAAACACTCCATTTTATTTTTATTAAAGTAGTTCCTCTGGTTTCATTTTTAAAATTTATTTTCCCTTATTGATTTTCCTAACGTTAACATTTTGCATGCAGCTGTTACTCGATCTAACAAAGGATGTATCCATGGGTTAAAGGCTAACTTCATCGACAGCGACAACGAAGGAAGCGACTTCCAGCAACAGTTACAATATTGCATTTACTTTTCGAAATAATATCCTTTGGGAAGGGTATTTAATTCCCTTATGACCCAAACTACGGCTTAAATAGTACGAACACAACTCTTCTCCAAGGAAGTTTTTGGCAGTAAACAGCCGACAAATAATGAGAGTAGGAAAATGTAGGAATATGAAAAAAACAAAAGGTCTTGAAATTTACAAATATGACAAACAAATGTCTTCAAAGCGAGAATATGAAAATGTACAACTATGGAAAAAACAAGGTCATCTATCTGAGAAAAGTGAAATGTACAAATATGCCATTGAATAAAGAAACCAAAGGAATATTTACTGTCCTTTGTTTAATATTTTATACAATTCCTTTGTGGATAAAAAATGCTTTGAAAAAAAATTCTCTTTGATTTATTTCTTACCGCTACATTAAAAAGGAACGCAAACCACCAGGTATTATTTATTCACCCAACCCCTCTGCTCGGCCAGGATATGATACAAAGTCAATTTTTAAGCGGAGTTTAACAGGTTTGAATTCAGAGTTTTCCTTCTACTAGAAGGCCTCACTAAGGCTGAAGAAACAGTCTGTCCTACTATTTACCCATAGCTGGAGGGAGAATAATTGGATTCATACCTTTCCCAAGGGTATTATTCGCTGTGAAATGGAATCAGTCTCATCCAAGATTTGAACTCGTGTTGCCGGATCCATTTTCTACGACAATAACCGTTTCCCCACTGGCACCTCCAACTTCTACCACGATAACCATTACAAACCATCAGGTATTCCCCAAATTAATGATTCCAGGGTTAATTTGTTCCTTGCTAGAATTGTATATACCGATGGTTCTTTATCCATTTTTCCAAAGACCATGTTCATATTCGCCTTTCTTTTTCTTCAAAAAAATAATAATATAGTTGATGCCTGCTTAATCATAAATTAATTATTTCTTTTGTTTTCTCAATCTATGTTAATTCTATTCCATTTTTGCAACTATTTACTTGTTTATCCAAATAATGTTCTGTCATAGTTTCCTTTACACACACACACACATATATATATGTATATATATAATTTTTATTTTATCATACAACCAGTGAACAACACGCTCGACACCCTGTCCTCATCAGCCACTATCCAGAAGAGATGCTACAGTTTTCGTGACTGGGGTAGTCCTGCCACGCCTGGTACCATCCGTTGCTTTTGCCATC
Source organism: Sepioteuthis lessoniana (assembly GCA_963585895.1). NCBI lineage: Eukaryota > Metazoa > Mollusca > Cephalopoda > Myopsida > Loliginidae > Sepioteuthis > Sepioteuthis lessoniana. The sequence goes on from OY757933.1 coordinate 48,864,815, forward strand.
GGACAGAATATATTATATGTATTTATATGCTAAAGAGTTTAGACGATAAATCTGGCGGTTTATAAACATAAAAGAAAAAAGAAAAAATACATCAAATCAATATTTTGTTAGTCTTATATATATATAACCGGCTCATTGATCTAGTGGGTGGAATGTTCGCCAATGGTCCGGGAGACTTGGGTTCAATCCCAGCTCACGTCATACCAAATACTTTTTAAAATGATACTTGATACCGCCTTGCTTAACACTCAGCAATATAAGGTAGGTATCAAGAGTAAAATGGAGTAATCCAGGTCAAAGAGTAGCACCCTTCTATACACCTCGTTGTATTTAGCTATTGAAAAGGGAGCCTTCTGGTCGCCCTCGACTCCGACCGCCAAATATATATATATATATATATATATATAACGAGATGAGGATAACTGGTCGTTAAAAAGTATTGATGAAGAAAAAAATTGATCGGATTCGGATCAATTGAACAAAAACTTCTGATCAATTTATAAGTATTTTTGAATAGGTCTAGACCTAAGATGGAATCTATCAGATTCTACCCCATAGAGTGGACCCACCATTAATATCAATGAATGGGTTCACCACACTTCCTTGATCTTCGGATCTGAAACCTCCACATCAGATTCAATTTAGGTTCGTTCCTAGGATACTCCCTTTTGTGGAAGTCGTATCCCTTTGCAATTCGGACATTGGCATCATGTTTAGAGTGTTCGCCAATGGCCCGGGAGACGTGGGTCTCAATCCCATGTCGAGTCATACCAAAGACTCAAAAATGGTACTTGATGCTACCTTGCTTAAGACTTAGCATTATAATGTAAGGATCAAGGGTAAAGTGAAGCAATCCAGGGAAAGGAGTAGCTCCTTCCCCAACACCTTGGTGTAGTAGCTATCCAAAAAAGAAGCCTTCGGGTCACTCTCAACTTCGGCTGCCAACTTTACTTACTTATCCCTTCACCGGGGTTTTAATCGGTGAATTCTAAGCCTCGACGAAAGCTTTTCTTCAAGTGTGTTCTGATAGATAAGGAAAAATACTATCATAAAATGTATTGTTTATCTGCCTTGATATTTAGCATGAGATTTAGGTTCCTTTTAGCATCCTTATGAATAAAAAAATCCCAAGTAGGGATATTTTTTCTCTCAGAACACACCCCGAAGTCATCCTCTTATGTATACTAAATTTCCATATGTATGCTAAATTTGAAAAACTCGTTTAAACTGGTTTCATATCTATACAGCATGTGCGCACAGTCTATTTCAATAGTATAGATGAACGACATGACCTGTCTCTATGTTTCTTTAATTTTTTATATCTGTCACCCTAAACAAGAGATACATAAAAATAAAACGTAAATCCTGTAAAGTTAGCATTTTTCCTTGATTTCCCAGCTGAACGTCTGAAATTTTCTCTTCTTAGTGGATTTTTGAGGCTATTTTGTCTCGTTAATCTCTTCTCCCGCAAAGAGACGCTCGTTTCATCTCGATTATTTCGATATGAAATATACTCAGTAAGCCAAGGTCAATCCTGGCGCAAGTCATTTGGAAAAGGCATTAATCCATTCTCTTCAATCCCTATACATATTTACCAACCCCTCCGCTCGAGCAGGATATGATACAAGGTCAATTTTAAGCGGAGTTTAACAGGTTTGAATTCAGAGTTTTCCTTCTCCAAGACTAGTTGCCTCACCAAGGCTGAATAACCTAGTCTGGACAACTATTAACCCATAGCTGGAGGGAGAATAATTGCATTCATACTTTTCTCAAGGGTATTAGTGCTATGTGAAATGCAATCAGTCTCGTCTAGGATTTGAACTCCTGTCACCGTGCCCATTTCCTACGACGATAACCATTACACCACGGGCATTCCTTAATTTCAATCCCTATAAGAAACCATCAGGTGTCAGTAAACAATCTATTCTTTTGGCACTAATACGGTGCTGGACAATCCGAACTCGATGAAAGTCGCCTGGTATTCGTGCCAGGTGACTAAAATCGTTCAACTAGGCTTTACCCGCTTTCTCGAGTTAAGCTAATTGCTCAGCGCTTGAGGTACCCCATTAGACGAATGCTGAAGAGACCTGGGTGCCACTTTAAAATGACCTTAAGCCACATTTCAGTGAGTGAGACGTCGAATAAATACTGCCAACAAGTGCCCATCAAGTACGTTTATACTCCAACTCTTCTCCATAAGTAGGATGCGATACTGGACCAGTTTCTAAGTGGAGCATATCTGGTTGGAATTCAGTATTTTCCTTCTCTATAATCGGTTGCCATTTCAATCTGTTCTTTTGTTTACTAATGCTTTTACTAAAAGTATTAGCGCTATGTGAAACACAAATACCTTTGACCAGAGGCAGAAGATTCACCGACGACTACTCTGTCATTGGACCTTTTCTTATAACTAGAAAGAGAAAAAATGGATTGACCACATTTCCAAGAGTATCGGCGCTGTTTAAAATAAAAACATGCAATTCAAGGATTTGAACACAATTTGCCGAGTTCTTGTAATAGGTTTCCACTTTTTCATGGCATTGATGTTTGTTAAAGGGAACGGCGAGTTGGGATATATTTTGCAACTGGGCAGACTGGTCTTAAGCCTTAGTACAACCATAGGTTTAAGCAACCCAGTTGAGGGATTTCCATTTTTTAAAACTCCACGGAACTGAATGCGTCCTATCGGGTGGGCTTAGAATCCCCAAAGACTGCTTACACAAAAAGGGGAGTTGAGGGTATGTCAGTAATCTACACCGGGTAGTGAGGCTCTAGTCCTAGATCTCTGAAAAATGTGGCTTACCTGTTCATAGCAATTACTCCCATGTCCACTCTGTAAGTTGTATTACAGGAAACCAGAATTTTTTGCAATAAAAATGATTTGCGTCTTATCTTTGATTTCTTTATTTTCTGGTAAATGAAAACGAACTTAAGTGAACATCTTCTGATTGGGGTAACTTAATATTTTTTGCTATCTTTAGGGACTGAAACTCTCTTTCAGACACCAAAACCTCCAAAATAAGTAAAGCTCTTCATTTAAATTATTTTTTCAAGATCGATTTTTATTACTTAGTTTATTTATTTTACGGTATATCAACTCCCAATGGATTATAAAATGCTGAAGTTTGATCCAATTTTAAATATTTGATTACCATCAAAAATGCAGATATTTTCAACGTTCCGTTTCATTCCTTTTTAAGGATTTTTATTCGATAATAATAATAATTTATTTACACTATTTTGTTGTTTCAATATTCTTATCTTATACAAATAATTCATACTCAATAATATGGTTTAAAGGAACTTTCTATTTGATAATAATTCTTTATTTCCATAATAATATGGTTTTATGTGTTCCTATCAAATAAAAAAAAAAATTATACACAATTTCATCGTTTCAGAAAGTATTCCGTTTAATAATAATCATTTGTTTGTAAAATATGGTTTCCATATTCTTATCTAACATAAATAATTTATAAACACTTATTTGGCTTAGATAAACTTTTCCTGTTTATCAATAATCAGTCGTTCACTAATATTGTTATATATTTATGGTAATGATTAATTGTATTAATCATTTTTCGCTATTGGCATTTTAATTGCGTGTAAACAAAATCTGTACTGATACTACACTGAATAAAAATTATTTGAATAAACTGAATACTTGAAAGAGAAATGTTTTTGACAATTTATGGTTGGTTAGTTTGTTGGGTTTTATGGCATATAAACCTTTGTAGGTTATTTAACGTCAAATCCATTATTATGCAAATGATCAGTTCTATTTAAAACAATTCAGTTTAGCATGAGTACACACTTTAATTGTCAAAAACATTTCCATTTGAAACTATATATAACAAATAAGTTTAGTGTAAATACAGTTTCAATGTCAAAAACAGTTCAATGTCAAACAATTCAGTTTAGAATAAGCACGCAGTTTAAATGTAAATAGAGTTTAATTGTGAAAAACATTCCTATTTCTAGCTATTCAGTTTAGTCAAGCAGTTCTAATTCAGCTAATTCAGTTTAGTATAAATACAGATTTTGTTTTCACACAGTTAAATGTCAATACGGTTCTATGTTAAATAATTCAGGTTAGTGTAAATACAGTTTCAATGTCAAAAAACAGTTCTATTTCAAATGATTCAGTTCAACATGACCACGGAGCTTCAATGTAAGTACGGTTTAACTGTCAAAAAATTTCTATTTCAAGCTATTCAGAAATGCCACCGACCCGATTTGAAGAGTGCTGGCCTCTTTCGACAGAAACTCTTCTTGAACTCCCTTAAAACCTCAACATTGTATTCCTTGTTGACTGTCTGTCCAGTGGAAACCCCGTGCATGTAGATCAGGCCAGTGCTGTCAAAAAAAGAAGGGATCACCAAAAGTCTGTGGGTGAATTTGCTCTGTCTGGCCTTCTTGGGTCTGGGAGAGCCAGAGTGCTTCCACTGGGAACTCTGTCTCTAGGTCTCTGGGTCATAGCAGTAGATCCAGCTTTCATCGCAGGTCACCAGAGGATCAAGGACTGCGGGATCTGCCCGGTGTTATTGAGGGTTTAATTTGACAAGTTGTTGATTTTTAAATCAGAAATATTAGAAGAGGAACGATAGTGTTTATTAATGAGTCAGACCTGTCGTATGTTATGTTAGGATTGAATAATTAAGTCCGTTTTCTCGCCAAAATATCGACAGAACCGTTTGGTGTCGAATAGAGAGAAGAAAGTGTGTTTTTTTTTTCGCGCTATAATCGATGGCAATGGCGCATTAGCCAGGTAAGTATTGCAATTTTGAAATGGAACGAAGGAACTCTTTTTCAACATCGGTACTTGTTTTGGACCGTGATTTGTAATGCGGTAAGCTATTAACTCGGGTACAACCCTTTCACAGAAGCACTCAACCAGAAATTCAATCTAGTGTTGTAAGGCGCAAATTTTATCTCTGAATTTTATTTGTTGAGGGTGCTTATCTGTGTGTTGTCTTAGATTCACTTGAAGTATTTGAAGGTTTTGTGATAGGTATAGAATCTACATATTGCATTAAAAGTGAATGCATGAATGCATGGTATTAAGAACGTTTTGAAATCATAAAAACGAATTAAGATCCTTAAAAAGGAGTGGGTGTTCTCGTGGTGTAATGGTTAAAGCGCTGGACTGCGGAATCGTAGTACGCGAGTTCGTACTCCAATCGCCCTATTATGTTCACTTTTGGGCAAATACCCTTGCGAAAGGTATGAACCCTCTTATCCTCTTAACTATGGGTTAAATAGTACCACTACTGTTCTTCTAGGAGAGTGGCTTTGGCATTAAATAACCTACAAGGTTGATATGCTATTAAAACAACCAAACCCTTTAAAAAGGAGACCGTTTCTTTCGGTCACATCTCTTCAAAGAATTGTCAGTGACAATCGATCTTGCATTAGAGTAACTAAGCATGGGATGGTAACCAATGGAAATTCCAGGTAAAGAAAAAACACTGAAAAAATTACTCTAAGCCTGCATAATTGGTACTGGTAATGGTGTTTTCTTCTAAACGTCCGAGAAAGTTATTAAAATTATACATATGATACATCAAATAAAATTGAAATTATATCATATGTATTATAATTATATATGTGCCTACATAATTATACATATATCATATAAATAATTTTAATATGAAGCCATCTTGTGGGTAATGAATAAGGAAATGATGAATATATAAAGTCATACAAATTAATATATATATATATATATATATATATATATATATATATATATATATTTCATCATACAACGTGTGAAAGCACGTGTGATACTATGTCCTCATCAACCGCCAACCAGTGGTGATTACACAGTTTCGGTAGCTCAAGGCGATACTACCACTCCTGGCGCTACCAAGCATCTTTCGCCACCAAACAGGGTATTTAAATATATATATATATATATATATATATATATAAACGCCAGATCAATTAAATCAGACATTTCATTGGATGTTCGTTCATCTTCATTTTAGTGCAGTTTCTGATTTAAAAATGCGTTTATATATATACAGAGAGAGAGAGAGAGAGAGAGAGAGAGAGAGAGAGAGAGAGAGAAAGAGAGAGACTCCCCTAACCCCGTAGGGTTGAATTCTCCGGCGAATAAAGTAATCGTGTTGCCATTAGTGTTTATTGCAAGCCTCTTCATAAATGAATTGAGGTCTCGGTAGCCGTTAAACGGATGTATGTAAACAATAGTAATTGTGATTCATAACCGTTTAAAATTTGCTTCGATGCTACTAGCTCCTCGTAGCTGAAGGGTTAGAAGCTTGGATTGGCGTTTGAGTCATCCGTGTTTCGATCCCAGCTGCGTAAGGCTAATATGTCTATCCACACTGATGAGTTCTGATAGAACGAAACATCTGTCTGTGGATGACTATATTTATATATATATATATAGTGCGAAAAAGAAAAAGTTGTTGGTTATTTTCCGGAAGTAAAGAATTTTTATTAAGAAGGAATTGGCGAAAAAAGTGTATAAGCCATTTTTGAATACTGCAGTTATTGACCTTGCCGAAGAAAGTTTTTTTTTTAAATCCTTATGTATAGAACTTTAAGAATTTGTTGCTTCTTTTCTGTTGTTTTTTTTTTCTTCTTTTCCCTTACGTTATAAAGAAATATTGTAACATACTCATATGCAGATGCATGCAGAAACATATTCAGCACAATAAAGACGAGTGGACACAGTTCTTTCGAAAAATATACCTCTCACTTTATTCGAAAGGGTTCGAAAGGGTTACGAAAGGTTATACTGTGTGAGAGGTGAGTTGGAGACTGAACAGAACTGCAACATATCGACCCCCCAAATCTTTTGGCTATAACAGCATTTCTTTCCTGTTCTCCTGGTCAACCGTGGGCCTGAGGGCCCAGCCTCTGCCGGGACATGATTCTCATTCCAGCATCATCTCTCCAACTGATTGACTGCCTGTCGCGCCCGGGTTATAAAATTATTTGAGGTCCACCTACTTCCTCTGGCGTCACAATTCACACTCAGTTCAACCCGTCGACAGTCAAGGTTATCCCCCGATATTTTCGACCGAATGCACCTGTTATTTACACAGGATGCATTTCTCATTTGACAGCCCAGCCAGGTCGGAGGTCAATATGTTAGAATATTTTCAGTAAGAATTTTCATGTTTAGCGAAAGAGCCAAAAGAACTCGGAAAAATATGGCGCCTTCTTGAACTATTCCATCAAGATTTGAACTGATAATAAATGATAAATCAGAAAAAGAAATTAAACTGATCAATGATCAAGCAGAAGAAAGTTTCGATCCTATCCAATCATACCTTTTTAAAAGAGAAAATGGTATTTATATATATGAGGATTTTTTTTTACATCTCACAACGTTAATATCCGGGAAGAAAGGAAAACGCATATATGATTTCTGTGTCTGACGTTGTTTTGAATAGAGGTGCAACATTTGAGTCAGATGAAAAAAAAAAAAACAAAGACATAAAAACTATTTTTCCAACGTTAATTTTGTATGAATTGATTGGTTAAATTTGATTTTTTAAATAAATGTTCAATCAGTCGTGTTTATACGACAAGGCGTTTATTTCTTTTCAGCATTTACAACTAAAAGTTGCTAAAAAACATATCACGAATGTCATAAAATCAAATACATTTAAGAATTTTCAGGGGCCTTGTTGATTCTATTAAAAAATGAAATTACAATTTCTTGTTTTCTTTACGATATTTCTGTTCATTAAGGGGCAATTGTCGTGAAATTATGTCTTTTCTACGGTACTAATAACGACATTTTACCATTTGTTGGATGAATGAAACCAAGGGGAATTGTATGTTTGTCGCAAGGGAAAATATTTTCAAAGACATTATGACAAATGAAAAGCAATATTCAAGTAATTTCTTTAATAAATCAGAAAAATTATATACTAAATTTAGTGGACTTTAAAAGATCTTTTCAAATAAAATCCTAAAATCAAAATACAAATAAACAACACACACACACACACACACACACACACACACACACATATATATATATATATATATATATATATATATATATATATATATATATATGTGTGTGTGTGTGTGTGTGTGTGTGTGTGTGTATGTGTGAACAGTTATTATATCGTATCAAAATTATTTTCAATTTTTTATCAATCGATCAATGATTTGAAATATTTCGAGAAATTCAGTAAGTTTTGAAGCTATTATAATATTTTACACACACACACGCACACAGACAAATATATATATATATATATATATATATATATATATATATATATATAGTCATCCGCAGACAGACTGTTTCGTTGTATCACAACTCCTCAGTGTGGCTAGACTCATAGGACCCTTGAAAATGGCATCGAAACCCGCCTAACTTTACCTTAGTATCATACCACTCAGCCAGATAGTGAACCACGTCAGCTCGGGAACCACGTCAGCTCGGGAATTATAAGGCATTATGTATCGTCTGTTTACATTTTTCCCTTAACCTATACCAGAGTGCTCAATTCATTCGAAGAGCTTTGCATTATGCGACGGCAGCCGTTAATTCCGTCGCCAGAGAGCTCAACCCTATTGGGGAGGGTATGATGATTAATATCAAGAAGAGCTAACCGTTTGGATTTGCCTCTCTCTCTCTCTCTCTCTCTCTCTCTCTCTCTCTCTTCATCCTTTCCTATGATACATCACTTCCGACAAGTCCAACAAATCCTATCCTATTTCCGCACAGAGCGTATGTAAATACATTCTTGTTGCTTGGTTGGCTAACACTGACACGTCCATTTTTAAGGGGTTCATGGAAGAACTCACCCTATGAGTCCGTCTTTGCTTTTCCAGGTGTGTTCCGCATATCTTGTTCGTCTTACTTGGATGGTTTTTGTGATGGATGGTAATGGCCGCAAGGCTTTTGTATTGTAGGGTGTTGCTTCCAGGATTTTTTTCAAGATAGCTCATAGCATTCACATCTAGCTTTTTCTCTATGCATTTTGTTGCCGTCCGTGTAATGCATCTCAACTGTAGGCTTGACACGGCCACAGCTTTCGAAGAAGTCACGAGTTATTTTATCTGATAGATAAGATTTCCATGTGATAGATTACCTATCAACAGATGTCTACGGTTTCGCTAGATGTATCTTAACATCACTTTCAGTAAAGGAGATGCTACTTCCGAGTTACATTACCTTGTCAACTAATTTCAGAGGCTCGCTTCGTAGAGTGGCTCCAACGGCTTTAAAACACATGTACTCTATTTTATTTGCATTCACGTGGAAGCTATATATATATATATATATATATATATCAAAGCCATCCTTCTCGAAGGACATTAGTGGTAATATTTAACCCATAGATAGGAGGATAAGGAGGTTCATAACTTTCCCAGGAGTATTTTTGAACGTAATTGCGTAACTAATACGATTTCGCAGCCCAGCGCTTTAACCATTACACCATCACTTATATACTGCTTGTGGACAAACAAACCTTACCATAGATATGACAGAAGTGTTCAGGCTGAAATGTAAGTGGGACTTTGAAAATGCTTGTTTTAAGTGTTCAATAATCTGTGCATCAACCTTTTTGCACCAGTCGTAGATCAGTTTTTTCGAAATTGAATAATTTTTCCCTTGCACCCATATATATATATATATATATAGTCATCCACAGACACATCTGTTTCGTTCTATGATGAATATATATATATATATATATATATATATATATATATATATATATATTCATCATCGCTATTACATATTCATCATCATAATCACCAAGTGGCACTGATAGAAGGTATTCTATTCTCTCTCTCTCTCTCTCTCTCTCTCTCTCTCTCACACACACACACACACACACACCAGCCTTCCTTGTTTTCGATCTCTTCTTGCTGGTGTTCTAGATTCCATTCACTGTACACAGCTGATTTATATAAGATTTTGATGGTCCATCCGAGAATACGCCTTTTAAGTTTGTCTTTACTCCATCAACAATTCTCCGTATGCTTTTTTCCTTTACTTAAACATTTGGTGAGATGGTGAGTATTTTTCCAAGTATCTTTTCAGACACAAATATCATTTCATGAAATATAAACGTGGCTGAGGATCACATTATATATATATATATATATATATATATATATATATGTGTGTGTGTGTGTGTGTGTGTGTGTGTGTGTGTGTGTGGATATCGTTGACGTTTCAGGTAGCAAGTCAACTTTCAGCAGGGATTAATAGGTTTGAATACACAGTTTCACGACTCCTAGACTGGATACCATACCGAGGTTAAGGATCCAATCTGCTTCTCTTTTCATTATATTTCTATATATTTCAACTGGAGGGAGAAGAGTGTGATTTGTAATCGTTTAGTTTACAAGCTTACATTATTCATAAAATTCCACCTGTAACAAAGAATCTAGCATACGTTCAAATTGGGATGGATTAATTTACAGGAACATCCTTTTCTTGGTTTCTTGTTTGTTTTGATACTTTATGACTTTTTGACCATCTTTACTTTCGCTTGAGAATATTTTTTTAAATTTCTTCTTCCATTTTTTTTCATTCATACACATATATAGACTGTAATCCCGATTTGCTGTTTTCCGCCCTCAAATTAAACGTGTGAAGTCATCTGAGGAGACGAAGAGCATAATGATATTCTTCGCCAAAATAAATTCATGATGATAATTTTACCAGGTAAGAGTTTTCTTCTAATTGCATTCTATATGCTCTTTATGTGAGTTTTATTGTATAAACATGGATTGGGAATATATTACAACAGTCATACATCGAACACTTCCATAGACTTATACAAAATTCCTGATATATTGTACATGTGAATAATCCACACCCTTTATCTTCAGACGGTAGCAGAACTGATATACATAATTATTATCCGGTTGCTGTAATTAAAAATCTGTGAAGTAAGTCGAGTTGACACTCACGGAAATTATATTATTTCTCTGGCCAGATATAAAAACAAAAGAAATTTTAAAATTCACAGACTCTGATTAGATTTTCTAAGGCTGATTTTTTTTTTAAATTGGCAAGTGTGAAAAATTTCAAAGTTGTTATTTCTTGAAAAAGTCTGTGAGTATACGCAATAAAAGGGGAAAATAGATCCCAATTCGTCTCTAATTTAATACTTATTAAATCAATACCTTTCGGAGTATATATATATATATATATATATATAATTTTCTATCATCTCTGCATCTCTACCTCTAAGTTTCCATCAGTCAATATTTAGATGCAATTTTTTTGTATCTTGCAAATATTAATAAAATACATTACGAAATACGAAGTAATTTATAATTGAACCTTAAATAAAAAGAAGTGAGATAATATTTTCTCTCTCTCTCTCTCTCTCTCTCTCTCTCTCTCACTCACTCACTCACTCACTCTGTCTATGTATCAATTCAAAATTTTAGATCTCTACATCTTTTTTCCTTTTGTCATTTTTCTCACTTCCTCTCCCTCTGTTTCTTGATCACTCTCCCTCTCTTTATATATATATATATATATATATATATAGAGAGAGAGAGAGAAGTTGATAGATACATGGATAGATACATACATACATAGGGGTCAATTAATAAATAAAAAGGGGAATTTTGCATAAGGAATTGGCAATAAGAATCACTACATTTGTACCCTTTTCAAGTAAGTCAATAGAGATGTACCCTTATATGCCGCAGAGAACTATTAGCCCGACAATTTTTATTTGCTGTTTTGCACGGAGATTCTTTCTACCAGAGATTCAGTGCGAGTTTTCACTTCACCTTTGTCTCAAGCTCTCAGGGGCAAACCCCTGGGTAGCCCATTTATAATTTTTTTTTTTTTGGCTAAGACATTTTCTCTGGATACATCACACATTCTTCTGTAAAGTTCACTTAGTTCATATCTATTCTTGACCAGAAATTTATTAATAGACATCTATTTAAATTTGAAGCAGTTCCTTTGATTTTCCACTATCTTGAATAGCCTCAAAATAAATACTTTTGTTTTTAAAAATTCACTTATTTGTTGTTAGTAAGTAAAGTTGGTGAGGGTTGTTAAGGGCTACCAGAAAGCTCCCATTTCAATAGTTACTACACCGATGTGTAGAGGAGGGCTCAACTTCTTTCCTTGGATTTCTCCACTTTACCCTCGATACGTACCTTATATTGCTAAGTGTTAAGTAAGGAGGTATCGAGTACCATCTTTAAAGTCTTTGGTATGACGTGACGTGAGATTGAACCCAGGTCTCACGGACCATTGGAAAACACTCTACCTACTTGGCCCATATTTATCAATTATTATTATTATTATTGGTTGTTTTAAAAGTCAACCAAAGGACGAAGAAAAAGAAGGGACAAATATGCGAAAGAGATTCGAGGTGGTAAGATAGGGAGAAAAGAGACAGAAAGAGAGAAACGAATGGGAAATCGAACAATAGGTTCATGAAATCTAGGTCATGATTGCTGCTGCTGCTGCTGCTCAAGTTGATAATAAAATATCTCAGGAGCCATCGGTCGACAGACTCTGATTGGCTGGAAGACACTCAAACAGTAAATCCGTTAAGATGGATGCAAAATAGAAAACAAGTAAATTAAACGAGTTGGAGACCAGTCTCTGAGATGTAAAGACGAAGCAAAGTTTTCGACATTCACCTTGGGTTAATTCCGCGAAGGAATCGTACACAGGCCCCGAAGAATAATACGAAGGTCTGTGTTAGTCTATCTCGTACTGAAACAGTATTGTTCTCTCTGTTTATCTTAACAGTCAACTCAGCTCATACTCAGTTTCTTTCTCTTTCGACGACGACGAATGAGGGGTTCTAGCAAATAAGCTTTTCTTTCAGCAAACTAACAAAATGTGTTTTGTGTGTTCGTAAATTTTCCTGACTGTGCGTTTACAACGGGGGCCCTACTGAGATTTAAGGGATTATGCTACGCTCATAGACCCTTTAAAACCGTAGAGTGGCTATGTAGTGCCTTAGTGCAATTGGATGCCGTGATGTTATATATATATATATATATATATCTGTTAAATCATTTTGATTCATCTTTTTTCACTCTGTCTATTTACATTACACTCAATTCCTATATATCTAATTCTCTTCGTCTCACCGCATTGGCTAGTTTATGGTTACAATATTTGCTAAAATCACATCAGCACAAGCGCCTTGTCTTCCATCCCGAGTGAAATCCTTTCGTCTCTTCTCTAACGCATCTTGTTTTTTTTAAGTTTTACATATAGGTCTTGCCCAGTCGGCTGGGACTGTAGAATACACCGATTGCTTCTCTAAAGAAGGTCTGAGACCGCCTCACAACGAGTATCCTGGGTATGACGCTAAACACTTTCATGACGAGGTTCCAGTAATGCTGGAGATTTGGGGAATTTTGAGTACCCCTGCATTGCAATCGCTCGCAGTTCTAGAGCAGTATTACCTGATAGGGTCCTATCTATTGGCCAAATAGAACTAAAGCGTGTACTTATGCTAAAGTGAATTTTTTTAATAGAACTGTTTTTATGTCTAAAATAGATTTGACATTTAGTAATCTTCTCTGGTTGATACACCACAAAACCAAACTAAACCTAACCAAATATATTTAATATATATCTACAAAAAAGATTTGGCATTAAATAACCTCCAATTGATATACAATAAAACAAAATTAAACTAAGCATATATATCCATATTCGCAATTCTCTTTTATTCTGACAGAATCATTTTTCAAATGTCAATTTCCGACTAACCAAAAGACCTATGTTACACAACCTTCCTCATTTTGGATCGATGAGGCCCTCATTTCTTGTTTATTCATATCTAGATAACTATGAATTATTTTTTTTGTGCATATACACATACAAATATACACAGAGAATCTCACACATATGGCCTTTGCGGAGAGATACCCTTAGAAAAGACGCGAACCCGATTTTACTCTAAGCTTTGGGCTTAATAGTAGCACTAATACTCCTTTTGGCATTGAATAACCCAGGAAAATGATAAGCCATTAAAATCAAAGATACTATAGAAACATATATCACACACATGCACTCACATACACACACACACAAACATATATGTATGTATGTTTGTGTGTGTAAGAGAGTGCATATGTGTCAAAGACTGTTTCACATGTGTGTGTATGTGTGTGTGTGTACGCATGTGTGTATGGGACTGTGTGTGCGTACGTAAGGGACATTTTTTAGAAAAATGAAAATAGATTTTTATATAAAAGACCGTAGTTCCTACCTCGAAGAACCAAGATAAAATTGAATTATCAAAGTTAATTTTAAATGAAAACGGGAAAGTCAAATCGAAAAAAATAATAAATTAATTTTAGAAAATCTTTTTCATTTTTTTTTTTTTTTGAAAATTTTAGTCACGATTTTTCCTCTTAAAACACGTCTAAATCGAATACACTTTGGCAAGATGGAACAAAAGACAACAAATTTACAGTTAAAAAATAATGAAAAGCAGAAAAGAGTTAATTTTTTTCTTTCATATATAACTACCTCCACGTAGCATAGGATTTTCATCATTTCAATGTACATATCTTTCTTGCTTTCTCTTCATTTTAGCTTGGTCGTATTTAGGTACCTATCTCTGATCCTATCAATTTATCTACTATCTCTTTTTAGTATATATATATATATATATATATATATATATATATATATATATATATATATGTGTATATATATATAATTTGAATTTAATAACTTTTTTTATTTATTTGTCACACAGCCTGCCTGTCTATCTTCCTTCCCCCTCTCTTTCTCTTTCTCTCTCTCTCTCTCTCTCTCTCTCTATATATATATATATATATATATATATATATATATATATATATATATATATATATATATATATATATATATATATAATTTGAATTTAATAACTTTTTTTATTTATTTGTCACACAGCCTGCCTGTCTATCTTCCTTCCCCCTCTCTTTCTCTTTCTCTCTTTCTCTCTCTCTCTCTCTCTCTCTCTCTCTCTATATATATATATATATATATATATATATATATATATATAATTTGAATTTAATAACTTTTTTTATTTGTCACACAGTCTGCCTGTCTATCTTCCTTCCCCCTCTCTTTCTCTTTCTCTCTTTCTCTCTCTCTCTCTCTCTCTCTCTCTCTCTATATATATATATATATATATATATATATATATATATATATATATAATTTGAATTTAATAACTTTTTTTATTTATTTGTCACACAGCCTGCCTGTCTATCTTCCTTCCCCCTCTCTTTCTCTTTCTCTCTTTCTCTCTCTCTCTCTCTCTCTCTCTCTCTCTCTATATATATATATATATATATATATATATATATATATAATTTGAATTTAATAACTTTTTTTATTTATTTGTCACACAGCCTGCCTGTCTATCTTCCTTCCCCCTCTCTTTCTCTTTCTCTCTTTCTCTCTCTCTCTCTCTCTCTCTCTCTATATATATATATATATATATATATATATAGATGCATGGTGCGATGAGTAAATTGTCACCATTTTAAATTAATAATTTTTCGCTTACACTTTCTTTCAAGTTTTTTCTACAGTGTTGAAAATATAAGTAAACACTATAAGGTAATTTATTCCTAGAAAAATTTCGAACCTGCATGCTGCACCGCTAGCATTCACCAACGGAAGTTCCAATAAGATGGTTTAAGAATGTTTGGCTGTCAATCAGAGAAAACTTCAAAGTATTTTAAAAGCCCAATGGTGATTATGAAGGTACGACAGTTCGGAAACATCATTCTGATCGTTATGATAACTCATGAATTGGTTGATGAGATTCAGGCCATGATCTACAACGAACCCAGCAAGTTACTTAAGTTCATAGCAAGAGACATAGGAGTGCCTGAGTTTCTTAACAAACTGATAGTTTAGGAAGATTTTCGGTATTTCTCAGGCCAAGTCAGCTGGGGCTTCAGAATACAGTGACTTTTTCTCTGCAGATGGCTAAGACTCCCCCAAAGAGTGTCCTTGATATGAAAACAAGCAATCTGATCGTGAGGCTTCAGTAATGCTGGAGCTTTGGGGAGGTGGAATATCTTTTCATTGCCATCGCTCCCAGTTTCACTCTGTGCCGGAGTGGAAGCACCTGATAAGGTCTTTTCTATTGGTCAAATAGAACTTAACCTTGTACTTACACTAAAATGAAAACTGAAATTTACTGTTTTTGCTTTAACTGTGTTTTAAAAATTGAAAATTACTGTTTCTGCTCAAACTGTGTTTTAACAAAAAAACATATTTTATCTAAAATGATTTGTTTGAAACTGAAAACTTTGATGATTTAACTGTGTATAAATAAATGACTTCTTTTTAATTAAATTATTCTTGAAACATAGAAATACTTGGAATCATTTAACTTTGTTAACATGGTAAACTGAATTGTTTGAAATTGAACTGTTTGATCGGTCAGCACTGTGTAATCAAAAAACATTAGTTAGAATAAACTGAATTGTTTGAAATACAACAGTTTTTACATTTAACGGAGCGTAAACAAAAAACTGCATTTAAATCAATGACAACCTGTGTGTAAACAAAAACTATATTTATACTAAACTGAATTGTTTGAAATTAAATGAAACCATTCAACAGTAAGAAAAAAAAGCCCAGGCTGGTTTAAAAATTTTTTATTCAAAATAAGTTTAGAAATCATAACAGAAGGTTACTGGACGAATTAAATAGAAATAGTGGGGGACCAGATGTGGCGTCTTGCATATAGAAGTAAAGGGGAATGCCTCTTGTGCAGACGACGCAACTCAATGAACATCATATGCCAGCCGTGAATTTCCTCCATAGAACATAATAATGATTGGAACAGGGTCTATATAGGTATCTCCGTTGAGAATTGGAAGCAAGGATGATATGATCACAGGCATTCTTTCTACAATCCACTACTTCGAAACCAAACCGCTTTATTTTTTTTAGCCTTAAGGACCAAGGGCTGACCCCCAAGTAAAGTGGAAAATAGTCAAGCAGTCTTCAATCGTGAATAGCTTCGATTGTAGACGTAACTTGTGCATCGATGAAAAAATTAGTATAATTAATTTTGAAGATCGCGGACTGCTGTTAAATGAACGGAACGAGCTTGTGTTTAGATGTAGACATTAAGGTAAATTTAATTATTCTGACTGGGGGCCACCGAGGCTCTTATTCTAGGCAATAGCAGGGATATTGATGCTGGATAGTTTTTATCGGAATTAATAACATTTAGTTAAGTAGTTGATAGTATTATATGATGGGGAGATTTATGTAGAGGGGGAGATACTGAGAAATTTAGATTTTAATTAAAAATTAGGGTTTTTAATTTCTGGAGTAGGTAATTCCCCTTGATCATATTAAAGATTAATTAAAGGCACCTGGTGTCTGCCGAAAGGATTTTTATTTTTTTATTTTTTTTATTTTTTTATTTTTAAGAGGAAAGTCTAAGACCACATTAGATGAGGGAAATAATATATGTATTAGAAGTAAACGAACACTATTTAAAGAAAATGATTTACTCTACAAGCTTTACATTATTCAAAAGATTCCACTTGCTGTAGAAAATCTAGCATAAGTCAAAACTGGGATGGGTCGATTTACAGGGACACCCTGTCCTGGTTTCTTAATGTTTTTAACACTTGTTAGTTTTGACCTCTTTTGCTCTCGCTGGAGAATTTAGAATTTATGTAGGTTTTTCCTTTTTTTTCCAAACACATATAGGCTCTAATCCACATTTGGTGTTTTTCAACCTCAAATTAAAGATGTATAGTCATCTGATGAGACGGAGAGTAAAATCATATTCTCCACCGATTTATCATATTTACCAACCCCTCCGCTCGGGCAGGATATGACACTAGATCAATTTTTATGCGGAGTTTAACAGGTTTGAATTCAGAGTTTTCCTTCTCCTAGACTAGTTGCCATACCAAGGCTGAAGAACCCAGTCTGCCCTACTGTTTACCCTTAGCTGGAAATAGCTGATAGTTTATTTCTCAGGCCAAGTCGGCTGGGGCTTCAGAATACAGTGTCTTTTTCTCTGAAATAAATGTATAATGACAATTTAACAAGGTGTGAGTTTTCTTCTAATTGCACTATATATATGTGTATCTGGTCTAATGGCTTATCAAAAATTGATGGTTATTAAATGCTGTATCGTAATTATGCATATATTTTAGATATATATCATTTGTAAACGAATAATTTGTTGGTAACAATTTTGAAATGAGCCAGCGTTCTCTCGTTTGCCTACTGTTATATCCTTTCAAGTTTTGCTCTCAATCATTTTCATTTTCGTACCGTTTAATAGTTTCACGTATAATAACTAATCAAATCGTTCTATTTGAAGCATAGATGGGACACTAACAGGCAACTTAACTTTGTGCTAATAAAACTAATGTTAAATAGCTATACTTTAAGTCATTTAACTGTGTGCAAGCAAATGAGTTCCTGCTTACTTAAAAATAATATGTTATAACCATTTCTTTATATATATATATATATATATATATATATATATATATATATATATCGTGCCCCTAGCTCATATATATATATATATATATATATATGAACAGGAACACCATTGGTAGTTACAGAAAGGGAACTCTAATAAAATAATAAAAAACGAAGGACTTTTCGTGTGGTACTTTTCAAGTATGTATATATACGGAATTCCATTGATAACGGGTACCCAGAGGATATCATCGATGATAATATCAAGCATACGGTGACAAAGTTCAAAAACATAAACAAAGTTTTCGGTCCTCCGAAATGTCCTGTATACTTCAGACTTCCCTGGGTTGGTTTTGCCAGTGAGTCTTTTGTTAATAAGATTGCCTCTTCTGTGTCTCGTTGTTATCATGCCGTTAACCTAAGACCAATATTCACTTCGAGGCCGGCCTTTAATTCTACTAATAAGAATAAGCTGCCTATCTTGAAACAAAGTAATTTAATCTATAAATTTGTTATAGGTATGACTTCTCAACGTTTCGAAGTGAGGGTTAGACAGCATGTACCCGGATCTCTTTTGTCAGGCCGACAAACATCCGGGCATTCTCAAGCAATAGATTCGGCTATTGGTGAGCATTTGCTCACTATAAATAGCTGCAGAACCAGTTATGAAGATGATTGTTTCTCAGTCCTGCATAGAGTTAGAGATAAATTCCACCTCAAATTTCTAGAGGCGATTTATATTTCTATGAATCGCCCCTCTCTATGCCGGCAGTTAAACAATCTTACTCTAAATATTTTGGGGGAACGGTTAGATACATGGGTTACTTACTTTGTTTTTATCCTAATTATATATATATATACCCCCGTTTTTATCTAATTTTCCGGTGTTTAATAACTTGAAAAGTACCTGACGAAAAGGCCTTCGTTGTTTTATTATTTTATTTGAGTTCCCCTGCTGTAATGACCAATGGTGTCACAGTTCATTATATTGTATAAATTTACCTGTACCCGGGATTTAATCATACTCTTACCTAGGAAGCAGCATCGCCTCAACCGAAAAAGACATCGACACGAGGTCAACAAATGCATGGACAGCTATCAATAGACTATCGATTATATGGAAATCAGACCTAACCGATAAAATGAAACGCAGTTTCTTCCAGGCAGCGATCGCATCGATACTGCTATATGGATGCACTACATGGACTCTAACAAAATGGCTGGAGAAGAAGCCAGACGGCAATTACACAAGAATGCTGCGTGCAATCTTGAACGAGTCCTAGCGGTAACACCCCACAAGACACTAATTGTACGGCCACCTTCCACCTATCACGAAAACTATTCAAGTTAGAAGAACCAGACATGCAAGACACTGCTGGAGAAGCAGGGACAAACTCATAAGTGATGTACTCTTATGGACCCCCACACATGGCTGAGCAAAGGCAGGACGACCAGAACGAATTTACATTCAGCAGCTATGTGAGGATACGGGATGTTGTCCAGAAGACCTGCCAGAGGCGATGAACGATAGGGAAAAGTGGCGAAAGAGGGCCAGGGATATCCGTTCTACCAGCACGACATGATGATGATGATGATGATATCAGGGATATCTGTGCTAGTGGCACGACATGATGATATATATATATATATATATATATATGTATGAATATATATACCGATTCAGCAATTTAAGAATCTACAAGGATTGATATAAAAAAACACTCAACTTAACAATCAAACAAATTTATACTACGAATCCAGGTCACTATGAACTGGAGCGTAATGGTAATAAGTGTCTACTCCATATTATTTGGACATTCAAAACTGAAGCCTCAGTATCAGGTTGTTAAGTGTCATATACAGAAGGCTCCTTTGGTCAGAGATACAGATCACGTATTCAACAGACCTAGCCGACTGGGGCTATAGAATACGCTGAGTGTATATATAATAGGTTGATATAATGGCTCGGGAGACCGAGGTTCAATTCAAGGTCAAGTCATACCAAAGACACAAAAAGTGGTAGTTCATGCCACCTAGCTTAATATTCAGCAGTATAAGGTAGGGATCAAGGATAAAGTGGAGTAATCCAGGGAACTGAGTCGTCCACTCCCCTGCACCCCGGTGTAGTAGCGAGTGAAAAAGGAACCTTCGGGTCTCCCTCGACTCCAGTCGCTAAATTTATTTACCTATATATATATATATATATATATATAGCAAGCTAGATTATCATATCATTTGTATTGAGTTCGATTCTGACAAGGTACCCAACACTTCTCGCCTTGTTCCGCATCTGCTATAGTAAATAACTGCAGAATCTTCCCCGACTCATATATATATACATATATATATATATATATATATAAATTCAACACATTTTCATAAAAAATGGTCTTAATTATCCTTCCTTTTCGACTTAAATGACCAATTGACACTTATTCGCTCCTTAAAATTTCTTTGAATTTCGCAAACAACAATATTTGACTTACCACAAAAAAATTCAAATAGCAAAACAAAAAATAATCTATGAAATCCTTTCCAAGCTTAATTCTTAAAAATACATTTTAGTCAATTAGAATAAGAGATAGATAATTAACCTTTTATCTACTTTCGAGCTGATGCCAATCTTATAAATAAGCGAGGAAATCTATAAACCTGGAGTAGATTCATGGATCCATTCCGTGAATCTACTCAAGACTTTCGATTTTATTTCTTTTGAGAGAAAATCTTAGATTCTCTTACATCAAGTGCCATCTTATTTTCAACATCGCTTAATCATTCTGATTTGAATGAAAATATTGTTGATGTAAAGATATTTGGAGTACCATTATGTTCTTCCACTTCCCTTCTTGATGAATATTCTCACTGCAAACTCTTACATTTATAGTGCAGAACTGTACTTTCTCACCAACATAGCATCATATTCACACAGAAACCTGATACACACAGCCCAGTCTGCTGGGTCCGTAGAATACACGGATTGCATCTCTCCAATTGCTGAGCTGGATATGACATTAAACCATCGAATGGCGAGACTCGGACCTTCACTCTCGTGGAATGCGAAGTACACCTTGATTGCCCTTGCTTCCAGGTCCACTCAGACCTGGAGTTGTAACAATTGATAGTGTCTTATCTAGATGTCAAATAGAACTGGTTAATATTTAAACTGTGTATAAAAAATGATTTGTGTAAACGAATGACGGATATTTAATTGAATTGTTAGTGAAACCTACCAGTAATGAAACAATTTAACTGTGTGCAAATGAATGAATAATGTTGAATAGAATTATTAATGTGGATTAGTTAGTAAAGTTGGCGACCATAGTCGAGGGTGAACCGAAGGCTCCCTTTTAGATAGCTACTACACCAAGGTGTAGGGGAGGACGCTACTCCTTTCCCTGGATTGCTCCACTTTACCCTTGATCCGTACCTTATAATGCTGAGTATTAAGCAAGGAGGCATCAAGTACCATTTTTTTAGTTTTTGGTATGACTCGACCTGGGATTTAACCCAGGTCTCCCGAGCCATTGGCGAACACTCTAACCACTAGGCCAATGTCCGTTTAGTTTAGCAATACTTGAAACTTCTAAACTGTGTGCCTAAATTGAATTATTAATGTTGAACAGTGATGTGTGAAACAATTGAACTCTGCGCTAAAAAGACTATTTATGTTAGACTGTAATTCTATTTACCAACCCCTCCGCTCGGGCAGGATATGACACAAGGTCAATTTTTAAGCGGAGTTTAACAGGTTTGAATTCAGAGTTTTCCTTCTCCAAGACTAGTTAGCCCACCAAGGCTGAAGAAATCAGTCTGTCCTACTATTTACCCATAGCTGGCGGGGGAATAATTGGATTCATACCTTTCCCAAGGGTATTAGTGCAACGTGAAATGCAATCAGTCTCGTCCAGGATTTGAACTCGTGTCGCCGTGTCCATTTCATACGACGATAACCATTACACCATTATGTTAGACCGTAATAAGTAAAATTATTTAAGTGGGTGCAAACGAACAATTAATCGAAAATATAACTATTCGTGTTATAATGTTTGGGAGTATTTAATAGTGCGCAAATAATAATAATACTTGTGTGCAAACAAATTACTTCTGACTTATTAAAAAAAGATTACAAAGAAACTTTTAACTTACAAATCATATGTATAACCATGTAACTCTGTGCAAACAAATGAGCACTTGTTCGTTTTAAAATGCTTTTGACAAATTCCGTGTTTATCAATCATAATATGTATAAAGCAGGTTTGGTATTAAATAAACTAAAATGGTTAATATATAATAAAACCCAAACAAACCAAATCATATATGTTTAATATACATGTATTAAGAGAATATGGCATTAATTAACCGACAATGGTTAATATGCCATACTCCCCATAAAAAAAACAACTCATATATATCTAATAAATGGATAAAGAGGATTTGGTATTAAAAAACCTACAAAAACCCAACCAAAGAAACTCATATATATTTAATATATATGTTAAAGAGGATTTGGCTTTAAATAACCTTCACTGGTTGATATACCTTAAAATCCAAACAAACCAAATCGAACTTTTACACACAATATATATCACCTAGAGTCAGGCAACACAAACTACTATCTTTAATGCCTGAATATTCCTTTTTGTAATGTAAAAATTAAAAATAATAATTAATATTATCTTTTCTTATAAGAAAATATTTCGAAACTTCTTATATTCAACAAACTTCTCACTCAGTTTAAAGAAATTAAATTCATTCAATTCGAAGATCTCTGTTTTATTCAAACATTTACCTATTCTCTCTCTCTCTTTCTCTATGGCTGTCTGTCTGTCTGTCTCTCTCTATCTCTCTCTCTCTCTCTCTCTCTCTATATATATATATATATATATATATATATATATATATTACTATGTTTGTGTCTACCAAGCTATTGATCTTGATTCGCTGTCAAATCACGCTTGAATCCTTGTATATCAATTATTTCGTAGCACATATCTGTATGTTTATCTGTCTTACTCTGTGTATCTATATATCTTCATTGCTCATATTTATTTACGTCTGATCATACATGTTCACCAGGTAAAATATGCAATCTTTCTCTCTCTACCTCTCTATCCCTCTTTTTCTCTTTCTAACTCTCTCTCTCTCTCTCTCTCTCTCTATATATATATATATATATATATATATATATATATGTATATACACGTACTTATTTGTATGCAACTTTTTTCCAATTTTGTAGTGGATATTGCAAGCCGTGCATAATTTATGTCAGGGTATGTACCCGTTTACTGATGTAAGAATGCATTATATCCACAAATATTACACAATATCGACAACGCTGGAGATCGATTGTCATTATTCTCACACACCAAGTGGAATATTGTCCAGGTGTAAATCTACCCTCTTACATAATGTTACGCAGCCAAAAATAAGCCTATCATGAATGAGCCTGTCAATGGCTTGGTCGTCCCAGTCTCCCTGAATAAGCATTTGCGTTTTTAGCTTGAGACGTGTTCTTTCTTCTTCGCAAAGCAACCGAATATTTTGAGAGAAACTCCAGTAAATGAAACCCAAATAAATCTTTTCTTAATGTCGCTTCAAACTTGACCTTTGAAATGTGACGTTGTAGGGATCCCAAAAGGTTGGCAAACCAGTAGAAGAGGTGAAGAGGTTATGCTTACCAGGAAAAAGAAAGAAAAAATGATACGTACTTACAAAAATAAACTATACCCATGCTTATTTCGAATGTTACACGTTTTTCAATCCAGCTTAATAGATGTAGAGAGCTTTTCTTTACCAAAGAAGGAAAATACTTTGTTCATCCCTAATTCATCTTTGATAAGAGATGTTTTTTTTCACTTTGTCCCAAAATATGTCTTGACTTTGTACTTCAGTACAAAGTCAAGTAACAGGCGCTTCGCATCTCCCCAAGTTTCAGGTTTGATAGCTTCCAGTTCCCTTAAGATAAGAGTTCTTATGAATGACTTCTTGACCTCTCCCTTTCACCCACGTTCATTAAGCCCTGGTTCTGAGCATTACAGAAAGTGATCACAACACACAAGATTTTTCACGCATGCCTGCTGCAACGGAAGAAAGTCAGCGATTCATATGGTTTGTATTTTAAAAATACCTCGATTTTATCATATCTCCCGATGTATTATACAATCAAAACCGATATTATTATGTATTATTTAGTCCCAAACTCTACTCTATAGCCACAAATAAAATTCTTACATCTTTTTAATCAAAGATAACTCGAATTAATATATGTAAGGTTGAACATATTCATTTTTTTTTCTTTTTTAGAACATTAACGTTTACAGTTTGATTATAGATAGTGCCTAATAATATCTGTTTTATGAATTACAATATCATTCCATAATTTTTCGTTAACATGAGGTTGTTCTATAATACTTTTACTCTACATGTCTTGGAAAAATATATTATTATTTCAATTAAATTGATCTACTTTGTTTAAGGAATAATTTACTAATAATAATCTAAGAATGTTCACCTATTGAAAAAAGTGATTATTTGTTATTTGTTTATTTACGGTTAAATAAAAAAAAAAAATGAACATCTTCTATAATTTTACCAGGATAAAAAGACGACAAAAAGACATGTGACATGATCTCCATTTCAAAATTCAATTTAGCATAAGTCATTTTTTTGCACTCAGGTTAAATATTATATTGTTCTATTTGACCGATAGATAAGACCGTTTCATGTGCTACCATTCGGGGCCAAAGTGGACCAGAGAGCAATGACATCGAAGGAGTACCACGCATTCCCAAAAGCTCCAGCATAACTGGAGCCTTAATATTAGTTCTTTGGTATTATATCTAGGACAATCGTTGGAGGAGTCTTGCCACCCATTGGATTCAGCAGTTACAGCTGACCACTCCATGAGAATAAAAGAAAGCGAAAGAGATAAACAAATACCCGACTTTACCAGATAACAAAAAAAGCTGTGGAATAAGAGTGTGACGGTGATACCAATTGTAGTTGGAGCTCTTGGAATGATTTCCATTGCCTTGGAAAGGAGATTGGAAGAACTGGAAGTCAGAGGAAGAATTGAGACCATCTAGACTACAACATTGTTGAAATCGGCTGGAATACAGCGAAGATTGCTGGAGAATTGTGGAGACTTGCTGTCACTCTGAATTCAGTTAAAGACCACCTGAAAATTGTGCTGTGAAAAACTGGTAAAGAGTTAAAAAAGAAAGAAATCCCTGAGATCAAACGAATCAGGCGCAGAGCTCAATACCACCAACCATTGAGCACACCCGTACGACGTCCGTATATGACATCCGTCTGAGGTCGACGCAGCGAGTCAGACCAGGTCCCAAAGTATTTATAATCTTTTCACCTCACTGTTTTTCTACCACACACCACTTTCAGCTTGTCCTACTTTTATCGTTGGCATTTCTACTCAACAATGTTAAAAACACTGAGATATTAATTTTAGGACATGTCAATCCATCTAAATCATTTTAAACCTAAAGTTTAGGGAATCGCGTTTATTTTAAGTTCATATTTACACTATTGTTTTGTTCTTTTGTCGATTTTTTTTTTTTTTTTGCATACGATCCAATCCAATACGAATACGTTTTAACAAGATCGATTTAACCCAGAGATGGAACCA
>OY757933.1:48895892-48933392 GCA_963585895.1 Sepioteuthis lessoniana
GTTTTAGAGATAAGAGGTATCCGTCTCAGGTGTTCTTTTTGGGATGTTGCTTCTAGGATTTATGACTCTCACTCAAATCAACAAAACTACAAATAGATAGATATTTTCGTTTAATGGCATATCAACTCTAGATGCTTATTTTATGTTCAACACACACGCACACAGACACGCACACACACACACACACACACACACACACACACACACACACACACACACACACATATATATATATATATATATATATATACATGTGTGTGGGTTTGTTTGGGCAGCATTTTGTCATTAATGCATATTTCATTGAAAGATATAGACATATTTTGTCTAGTTTTGTATATGTCCTTTCCAGTTGCCTTAGTGATTTTACACGACCCGGCGGGAATTGGTTGATGAAAATTCCATAACTAATTTTTACTACCACTTTCTCCTCGATCTTCGGCCAACATCTTGCAATATACACACCTCTGATGACGGCCCAAGAACATGAAGAAAGTACTTGTGTAAAAATTACACCGTCAACCAATTCCCACCGGATACCGTAAAATCAATTCAGCAACTGAGAAGGACATATAGAAAGATCTATCGATAAAACATGCCTATATTGCCTAATGAAATATATATATATATATATATAGTTTTCTTTTGACCAACTGACTACGTATCCCTTAATATTTTTCAAGGGGTCGGGCGAGGTTGGCCTTTTCTTTCTTTTTGAGCTATATTTTTTTCTTTTTCCCCCGGGCAGTGATTCGAGATACTTTTATCTCTTGTTCCTGGCGGGATTTTTTTCGTTTTTTTTTTCTGGTACCGTGAATGCTGGTAGATATTAGATTAGTAAATATATATATATATATATATATATATATATATATATTTGATTGAATATAACATATTTTTTGTCTACATATTATTTTATTAATCCTTTCGAATTGCCGTATTGATCTTATGATATTCGGCGGGATAAACCTCCCACTAATTAGTTATTTCCTAAGTACTTTCTGCCCAAATTTGGGCAATCATCAGGGGAGGAGGTATTACAATAGGGATATAACTTTTGTATGTACATTACTAATTTGTAAGTATGAGCGTTTGTATTGTTATATTGTGTAGCGTTTACTTTTCGAATGTGTTTCTGCGAATAGCGTCAGGAGCTAAGGACATTTAAGTACGTTAGCACTGGTTTCAAAATTAATTCTATTATGCCTACGTTGTATGTTCCCAATATGTTTTCCCTCGAGAATCTATAGTTTCTGCTTGTTATTTTGTTGTTCTAATATTGCGGTGTTTTCAGAAAGAATTTTCCGTAATTCAGTTGTTGGGCATGAATGTGTTTTTTTTAATGCTGTGCTATGGAACTTGTATCAGAAATATGCATTGTAAGTCTTCTCGATAGGGTAGTTGAGGTCAAACAAACATATATATATATATTGTGGTTTTCAGAGATCCAATCTCCTAAAGGACATTTAAATTTATATATAACGTTGGACTTTTGCAAAACTCCGATCGAAGGAGAGGAATTATTTTTAATGGCTAAGTTGGCGGTTAAAAATTTATCATAGTATATAAAAAGTTTTACTTTTTTTATTGAATCAGTGGGGAGTATATTTCTTTGAATTGATGTTTTTTTTTATATTTTTTCATCTGACTTATAATTGTAGAACATTTGGTTGCGGTAAAAAAAAGGAATTATTAATAACCTGATATCCCGTGCCGAAGTTATATCCTCCAAAACAATAATTTATAAAGAGGTAGAAGATAGAAAATCGGCTCTCATCAATAATGGGTTTTCTAACTATATTGTTAATGAACTAATTAAACATATGATTAAAAATGTTAACCAACAAAATAAACACTGTACCACTCCACCCAGTCAAACATTTATCAAACTTTTTTTACCGCAACCAAATGGGCTGATGTACATACAAAAGTTATATCATTTTGTAATACACCATCCTCTGATGAAGACCCAAAGTTGGGAAATAACTAATTATGGAAGGTTTATCAACCAAATCCCGCCGAATATCATAAGATCAATACGGCAATTCGAAAGGATCAACAAAAATATGTAGACAAAAAATTTCTATTATGTATCAGGAGGTGTCCTCGTAGTGAAATGGTTAAAGCGATGGACAGAGGAATCTTGGTAAGCAAGTTCGTACTCCAGTCACGCTATTACGTTCACTTTCGGGCAAATATCCTTGGGAAAGGTATGAACCCCCTTATCCTCCCAGCTATGGGTTAAATAGTACCACCGCGATTCTTCTAATAGAATGGCTTTGGCATTAAATAACCTACAAAGGTTGATATGCCGTTAAACAAAGAAACCAAACCAAACCAAATTCGAAAGGCTATTCGAAAGAATTAATAAAATAATATGTAGACAAGAAATATGTGATATTCAATCGAATATATATATATATATATATATATTTCATTTGCAATATAGGCAGGTTTTATCGATGGATCTTTCAATGAAGGAATGCCGCCTATATATATATATATATTCAATTATGTAGGTACTCTCCTTTTTTGAACGAGTTAGAGCTCATATATTTCCACATAGTTCAATGATTTCAAGTATTTTATTTAGCTCTAATTATTCTTTTAATATTAATAATAAAAGTTGGCGACCGTAGTCGAGGGCAACCAGAAGGCTCCTTTTTCGATAGCTACTACACTGAGATGTAGGGGAGGGCGCTCTTCCTTTCCCTATATTGCTCCACTTTACCCTCGATACGTACCTTATATTGCTCAGTGTTAAGCAAAGAGGTATCAAGTACCATTTTTAAAGTCTTTGGTATGACACGACCTGGGAATGAACCCAGGTCTCCCGGATCATTGGCAAACACTCTACATACTGGGCCAATGAGCCGGTAATAATATCATTAATAATCCCTAATAAAAGATAGAAAAATGTTATTTTACTCATAGATGAGACTCTTACATGTTCTACCACTCTGAGTTAGACTGAACTTGTGTGGTATAGAAAGAATTGTGCTCCACATTCTCCAAACTCCAAGACTGGTACCAAATTATCAGATGTTGTTTAATGTCATATCCGGAATATTTAATAGTTTCAAGTATTTCTTTCAAACACTAATAATTCTTTTCGACATTAATCATTTGTTTGCACACAGTTAAATTATTTCAGGTATACTAAATGACCAACGTGTTCTATTTGACCTATAACAGGTACTACCACTCCGTGTCGTAGTGGACCAGAGTATTGACAATGAATGGATATTCCACATTTCCTCTGCTCCATTCTTGAAGCCTCAGACGTTTTAGTCTCATTCTCAGGATACTTGTTGCAGAGTTGCAGCTGTTATATTGTACCAGCCAATCGACAGGTCGTAAAATTCTCACTGCTTTAGCTGCCGAGGTATATAATTTTTTCGCGTGTGTATGTGTGTGCGCACGAGTGTATGTGTGTGAATCACTGGTTTATACTTGTTGATATTCTGAACCTACTGATCCATGAAAGATTTTTTTCCAAAAATTTCTCCAGGGATTTCTCTTTATAGACAAGCAAATATTCTTATCATTCAAAATATTTTATGCAGATTTCATATTATCAGATACTGATCAGTGTTGTTGTTGTTTGTTTTTTTTTTAGATATTCTCAAATTCTTTCTTTGAAAGAATAATAACACAGTTATAAATACATTTTACACCGAAGTCAATATCTAGCGCTTTTCACGACTAAAGTAAGCGAACTCAGGAAGAAAGCTACTTGAAGTTCACTTATCTTTCATTCCTTATTTTGGTCCCTTTCCTCTTATTCCCCTTTCTACAAGTGCCGTATATTAATACGATTAATGATGGGAGAGTGAAATCCAATCTCAAAGAACCTATTTTCTTGCAAGAGTCAGAAAAACACGTTTCTAATTACATTGATAGCTTTATTTGACATTAAAACGAAAATTTTTAACTGTTAAATTATAATGCGAATTATAAATTTCTGTATTTTTTTTCTTTTATGCATCATCATCATCATCATCATCTCGCGCTGGTACCACGGATATCCCTGACCCTCTCTCGCCACTCCTCCCTATCGCACATCGCTCCAGGCAGGTCTTCAGGACAACATCCCGTATCCTCACATAGCTGCTGAATGTATGTTCGTGCTGGTCGTCCTGCTTTTGCACGGCCATGTGTGGGGGTCCATAAGAGTACATTTCTTATGAGTTCGTCCCTGCTTCTCCAGGAGTGTATGTATAGTTAGTTATTATTCTGTCTTATTTTTATGATTGAGGATCATAAGCTCACTTGATGATGAAAAACGTAAAACGAAAAGTCATGAGTTATTACCTTGAATTTTTCTTATTGTCAATATATTGTTGTATTATCCAACATTTTACTTTTTGCGTTGAATATTTTGGGCGTTTGGATCGCCGTTTTGAAGACATGGAACTCGGTATCATGTGGATTTACCCCGCTTTATTTTAATATTTGCTAATGTATTATACTATTGCTATAGTAATCCCGTTGAGCACTGTGAAGATTCAGTTGTTTTATATCTATCTATCTATCTATCTATCTCTCTCTCTCTCTCTCTCTCTCTCTATATATATATATATATATATATATATATATATATATTACAAGATAACTTGCTTTTCGAGAATTTCGTAGTTCGTAATTCTATTGGAGAATATTGTAACTGTAATTGTAGGATTAGATGTTATTAATTTATCAAGAATATTTTTGTTAAAGCCAGGGGTGACTTCGGATCGAATAGGTTAGAGCATATGTTTTGGGAATTGGTTTGATTTCAGTTCTGACGAGGAAAATAGTCAGATATATTTGGGTTAGTTAGTAAAAAAAAAAAATCAAAGCGTAAGAAATATTTTGACCCAGACTTTAAACAATGGTGTTTTTTCGGCGAGTAAGTCATTTTAATATGTAGCCAGGGAATTATGCATATAAGCAGCAATTCTTAACGGCCTAGGGAGAGGGTCTTTGCGAACAAAGGAAGGTAGAGCAGTAAACACGCATACGACAGACATCCGGAAAAGACCCTAACATTCGCTGATCTTTTGGCTGAATGTTGTTGACACATTAAATCAGATTCCATATCACTATTTTTTGTTCTTTTCTTTAATAGATTGCCAACATATATTCAATTTTAGATTCTTTTCATTCACTTTTATTTATTTGTGTATATAGAGCGAAGTCTGGTATTCTTATTTCATCGGCATATCTCAACTATTCCCATTCAAAGAAGTCGTCAAAAGTAAACATGGTTTATTGACTTAGAAGGAAAAACATCTTTCCTCGATGGCAAAAATCATAACACTTGAAGAGCCAGAGTGGATGATCGAGGGCTGAAACTGGTTTCAAGGTTTGGTACCAGTTTCAAATTATAACACCAAACCATTCCTGCAGAGTTGTACTGAGATTGGATTTCGGAACAAATAGGATCAGAACTGATTAGTGCTGCACGTTGACAGAAACGAAGGGGTCCTAATAATTTTATCTGTTGGTTTATCATATGTGTTCAAGTAAGAATTTTATGAAATAAATTAACAGTTATTTTCGTAAGAAATGAATGTGTATTGTATTATACGGACAGCTTAAAATAATTCATTTTTTTTAGTGGTATCGGTATAAAAAATAAATAGAATATTTTCTTATGTCGTTTTATATACGAAACGGATATCGAATACTCTCTCGATAGATACGGCAGCCTTAAAAGACGTTAACGTCAATGGGTGAACAGAATCCAAGAATCCGCTTCCCATAAAAATGGAAATTTTATAGAGATTCCGTTAACCGGGAAAAATACGTATTTGGTAGAATAGACATTTTAAGATTTGATGGCGTTTGTGGCGCCCAGTTCGAACGACACACACACACACAATATATATATATATATATATATATATATATATATATATATATATATTGTAAAAAATGTAAATACATCCGACGATGTTCTAATATGAGATATGAAAAATATTCAGACGATTTATTTTATACATGATAAAAGGATTCACCTCTTTAATGAAACATTTAATGCCTTTTTATGGCCATTTCATCTGGTTTCAATTACGAAATATGGGTATATAATTAATAAGATATATATTCATTAATTATTTTATGTTCTCTCACTCTCTCTCTCTCTTTCTCTCTCTCTCTCTCTCAATATATATATATATATATATATATAATCCATTATTTCTTTATTAGCAAAAATATTGGATGTTTTTGACATCGTTGGCCACAGAGCACTTTCATTTTGTTGTCGACGTCATTCTTCTTCTCCATGTTCTTCAGTATTGCTCGACAATTTTGTCTTGTCGCGGACTGGAAGGTATTCTAAGTTGTTTCTGGTCCATCAGATACTACTTGAAAATTGCGCGTATCCAATTCTTTTCAGTGAACCTTGCAACGAATCCCGACAAGTGGAACCCCTCTTTTCGATAATCGGCCATCACGTCCTTAACTCACCTCCCAAAAAACTTTACTTCGGACATGCGCACATAACGATATTCTCAGCGAAGCCAGTTTCAAAATTTTACAATATTACAGATGTATTTCTTGCCATGTTGGGTTTAATTAAAATTATGAAGTTTCCCAATCATATGTTTTTAATAAAATCAAAAAACAACTTTTTAAAAATTATGTTACAATTAAATAATCTGTGATTTCTGCATAATACAAAGGAATTTACTACAATCTTGAGATTCCTTAAAATATTGAAATTTCCGATCAAAATGTTTTAAATTGATTGGAACGCCACCATTTTAACTAGGATTTACAATTAAATAATAGTCTCTTTCTTAATCAAGTTTAAATTACAAGATTATAATAAATGTAGATAATATCATAACAGATTTAATTAAAATTTTGAAATTTCCTACTCACAATATTTAAATTTCAGAGAAACACTTTAATTTTAACAAGGATTTTAAAGTTACATTCTTCTTCTTACTACGTCAAAAATTAAGAAAATTTATTGTCCAAGAAAATGCCATAAATGTATTTCTTGCTAGAGAAGTTTGTTTAAATGTTTAAATTGCACGATCACACTACTTAATCTGAGAATTAATTTTTATTTATTGCGGACTTTTTGTCCTCATCTTGCTAGTTTTTGGTGTTGTTTCTTCTTTCTTCTTGTAACCATATCCCCAGTAATTACTGTGCGATAGACAACATCTATGGAAGGCAGTAATTACTTGGGATACGGTTACAAGAATTAGCATTCCTATCCGAGGTCGCAGTAAAATCACCTGAAGAAGGCCAGAGGTGAAATTTGGCCGAAACATAGTGAAAAAAGAAACAGCACAAAAAACTACCAAGATGAGGACAAAAAGTCTGCAATAAATAAAAATTAATTCTCAGATTAAGAAACCTCATCTCAAAATGATTCCAATTGAAGACAATCACACAACTTAAGTCAAAAACTTATTTTAACAATAATTTTACAATTAAATCATAAGTCAATTCTACATGGCCTCTTCAAAATAAATCAATTTTTTTTGTTTTTTGCTTTTTCACAACATGGGCTTTGAAGTTAAATCTTATGGGACCTTTACCTACCCATTGATGGACTCATCCAAATCCGATATTAATCGAGAGCCAAGTACTTTCGTCGTGAGATTGGATAGCGACTGGATATTCGACTGACAAGTAAGCCTAGCTTACACCACCACTTTTCTCTGTATCTTATTACTTCAATATATCCTTAAACTTATACCGTGTTCCGAGTTATCTTTTCGTGGTCCCAAACTGGGTCGATATTATTGAATAATGTCATTTTTATATTGCTAATTTTAAAATGATAGAATAGTTCTTTAAACTGCTCAAAAATATTTTATGTCATAAACAGTTTTCTCTGAAATCTTGGAATTTCACAATCACCATTTTTGCATTGATTAAAAGCAACATCATTTTATACGAGATTATCAAATTAAATGTTATATTATTCCTTCACTGCCAACATTAAATGTATGGAACAATCAACTGCCAAGAAAGCACTAAAACTTTTTGAATATAGAAACAACGGTAAAATTAACAAGGGTTGCTCACTTAAATACGAAAAAGAATAAAACTAGCTGGAATCAAAATTTGCGGGGTTTTCTTGGGTTAGGTTATTTAGTTTAACGATATATCAATGCTTAATGGTCATTTAATGACAAATCCTGTTTATACATATCTTATAAAAGATTTCTGGCCCAATCATCTGCTGGCTGTAGAATACACCAACTGCATCTCTGCAAAGGAGTACGATTACCTACCGCGAGTGTCCTTGATATGACGCTAAACAATCAGATGGTGTGGCTCCAGTAATGCTGGAGTTTGTGGAATGTTAAGACCTCTTCATTTCCATTACGCCCATGTGCACGCTAGCCCGGAGATAGGGTTCTATGTATGGATCAATAGAAATTAAAACGTGTACTTAGGCAAAAATTAATCGTTTGAAATATAATTGATTTTACATTTAACTGTGGCTAAACAAAAAAAAAAAAACTATTCAAAAAGTGACAGTGTATAAACCAAAAAACTATGTACTTATGCTGAACTGACTTGTTTGAAATAAAACTGTTTTACATTTAACTTTGTATTAATATAAGATACAAGAGAAAACATTAAACTCTGTGAAAAAATGAGCTCTGGCTCATGTAAAAATATTAATCATATATTTAATATTTGTTTAAAAAGGATTTGGAATTAAATAACCTACAGTGTTTGATATGCCATAAAACCAAGCCAAACCAAACAAGACCAGACCAAATATATGATTTCT
The DNA here is from genome assembly GCA_963585895.1 of Sepioteuthis lessoniana. Classification (NCBI taxonomy): domain Eukaryota; kingdom Metazoa; phylum Mollusca; class Cephalopoda; order Myopsida; family Loliginidae; genus Sepioteuthis; species Sepioteuthis lessoniana. The sequence continues at coordinate 48,904,645 of OY757933.1, forward strand.
AAGTGAATGGTTTGTAGGTTACTTTATTTCTTAAACGAGCGAGAGCTCATTTGTATGCACGCAGATAAATGATTTCAAGTATTGCAATCAAATACTAATTGTTCTATAAGCACACAGTTATAGTTTCCGGCGTTGCACTTTATTGTTAACATATTATAAAATGGTTTAAAGTATTGTGATCTAATTCTTATCGTTCTATATGCACATAGTTAAATGTTTTTAAGTATTTCTCTCAAATTCAATCTAATATTAATCATTTGCATAGACACAGTTAAATGGTTTCGTAGATGATAAAACAATTTTTATTTTGCCATAAACAGGACCTCAACAGATCAGGTTACTCTCGAACAGAATAGACCGGTGAGTAATGAGACTGAATAGGCAATCTAAATTTTCAGGTGCAGAGCCTCACCATCAGATGGTTTAGTATCATATCAAGAACACTAGTGGAGTGAGTGTCCCTCTGCAGAGATGCAGTCAGCGTGTTTTCTATACCCAGCAGACAGAGCTGAGCTTTTTCTTACATGAACAAGAATGATAACAGAAAGAGTAAAATCAATGACACCTGCATCGAAAAAATAAGGTATAAAAAGACACCATTAAACGAATACCAAAATGGATAAGGGGGTTTATTCCTTTTCCCACGACATTAATAAGAAAGCGAACATAACAAAGCAATTGGAGTCAGAACACTTACTTAGAGGCTGCAGTCCAGTATTTTTGCCATCACACCACGGTGACTCGTCTATGCTTTTTATACTTTGAGAATAGTGATTTAAAATATTCGTTACTCATTAATTTTTTTTCAGTGTAGGAATTAGTTCCAGTTCATAAAAGATTGCATTATTATTTCAATCAAACTAATTATTAAAAGATTTTTAAAAATTATACTAACAGAGTTTAATTTAAAAGGTACGATGAATCCCAAACGCCAGCAGTTTTTTTTTGTTACGTAGGAAAACATATTTATTGAAATAGATATATGAACTAAGATACTTGGGTAAACAAATAGAATAAATATTTCTTCTCTATTAATTAAACTAATTTTAATCTGATAATTTAGTTTTCAATAACTTAAATTGTTTTATTCCTAAAAATGTATCTCATGAATTATTTTACTTCGGATTTTTGGAACGAAATGAAAATCTAGTTTTATCAAGGTTTTCATAAAACAAAGACTAATGAAATAATGGTACTGATTCTAACTGAAATTTAAGGTAAATATCAATATAATCATTAATTTCTTTTTAAAATTTACCCTATTGGTACTGAGAGAGATTCTATATGCTAACATATCCATTTCTAAAAGGGACAAACTTCATCTATCATAGGTATGGTGGTTCAAGAAAAATTAAAGGCCCGCTGATTAGTGTAAAGACGCTAGAAACACGTGTAAGAGTAATAAAAATGATTTTTAAAAATCTTTATGTGGACCTATTAATTTTGAAATATCTACTTTTTCTGTTTTAGACCAACAAAAAAAAGAAAAAAATATACGTATGAATACGTGGCTGAAAGATTCATGGGCTGAAATGTCCATATGAGGACGTCATATGCGTAGTTGAGTGTGGACCAGATAGACGAATATTTGAAAAATTCACACCATATGGTCACAGAACATGAGAGTTTCTTCATCAGTCTGTGAACTTTTCAGCCGTCCCTTGTACGCACAGACTCTCATATATATGTATACACTGCACGAACGGATAATGATTCATGCTTCTCTGTATATATAAAGTATATGCGAATATAAATATAATCTACTACTTATACGCATATATACATGTATGTATATTAACGCAAATATAATCTACTCCATATGCGAAAATAGATACTATATATATATATATATATATAAACTTACGAAGAGTTTTCATATAGCACATATATGTGTGTAGGTGAGTGTATGTATGAGTGAGAGCGCATTTATATAGATATGAAATAAAATATACATATAGATGTGTAATATACATACATATATATATATATATATATATATATATATATATATATATATATATATATATATATATACACGCTTACGCTCTCGTGCACTCTCTCGCAAACACATATATCCATACACGCATACGCATTCATGTGTGTGTTGATGTAATCAACTTTATTGGAACATAGAAATCTATTTTATGTATAAAAGCAAACTCACACACACACACACACACACACATATATATATATATATATATATATCGCCTGTTTATATCTTTATAAGAGTGTCTGAGGCTCAGGTAATTACTGTTTCCAGTCCTGAATATGTAACAAGATTTCGCTAAATGCTAGGATGCTGGTCTTCCTGACTAACCATCCCGTTTCTCATTAGAGACATCAGTCTGTTCAATCCGCTTGTTGGCTTGTCCAGCCATCGGCCTAACTGAATTTCTTGACCGGCAACTGAATTCTATAACCTAAAACGAGAAAATCTTAAAGTGGCCAAATTTGTCCAGCTCCGGACAAAGAGGTGATTTCATCACTCTATTAGGAAGCGAATTAGGTGTCGACAGTTTGATCACCAGCAACTCTCATTAGAAATTATTCTTTTAATCAATGTAAGATTAGGCAAGATACTTATAAAATCTTTTTGGAGCATCTTGCTTCATATGTTATCTGACGAGAAACTAAATCAAACTTTCGGTCGTCAGTTCATCCAAGTATGTCTTTACCTAGCCCCTCCGCCTTCGACAAGAAGTGACACAATGCCAATTTCTTCAGTTTTGAATTAAGAGATGCCCTTCTCCTAGACTGGTTATATAAAAATTTTAAAGAAACCAGTTTTCACGATTATTTAACCATATATGGCGAGGCTCGAATAGATGGGTTCATTACTTTTCCAAGGGCATTGCATTTTTTGACGTATGATTCTCCTTATTTCTGAGATTGAAAATTTATAATAATTGTTAGATTTGATGACGTAGTTTTACACTCTATTAAAACAAATTACAAGGATTCATCGAAGAGAAAATTTTAAAAAAGGAGATTCATTTAGAGGTCAAATTGCCTGTTTTTATTTAATTTGAAAACCCATATTTTTTTAATCCAGTGGAAACATATTGAACGTTGTGATGCAGAATTGACTTATGATTTAATTGTAAAAACATTGTTCGAATAACAGTGCTTCAATTAAATATCGCGATTGTGAAATTTAAACATTCAGATCAAACACAATATTGCAAAAGATAAATGTAAGGCATTTTCTTGTAATTTGGGATGTTGAAAGAAGTAACAATTTAACTTAAAATTCCATGTTGATTAAAAACAAGGACAAGAATCCAGACGATACAACGGAACGAGACGGGACAAGACGACCTCCCGGAACAGAGACGAAGTGAAGAAAGAACGAACTGATGTGAGGTGAGGAGATAGAAGCTGACCGATCATAAAGTAGAATATTATAAATATAAGGGTGGTTGGAAAATAAAGGGCCTTGCAACACAGTGAGATAGTTATAATTTCGAATAACAAGTGTTCAAGATTGCATATTGTTGGCAAATAATTTTCTTTATAAAGTTTTAAATGTTATATTTTTCTCTGCGAGATTAACTTTTTAGGTGTTATTCTGTGAATTAGGTCTGGGATAGTTTGGTTTGGTTTGGTTTGGTCTTAGGGCACATAAACTATTGTTGGTTATTTAATACCAAATCCCCTTTATATATATATATATATATATATATATATATATATAAGATTTGGTTTGGTTGGCTTTTATAACATATCAACCATTGTAGGTTATTCAATGCCATATCCTCTTTATACATATGTATGAAATATCTATGATTTGCTTTGGTTTTTATAACATATCAGCCTTTGTAGGTTATTTAATGCAAAATCCTTTTTATGCATATGGATTAAATATAAAAGATTCGGTTTGATTGGATTTTATGGCATATCGACTATCATAGGTTATTTAATGCCAAATCCTATATATCAAATATATATGATTTGTAAACACATTTTGGAGACAACATTTTTAAACGAGCCACTGCTCATTTTTTCTTTGCAAAGAGTTAAATGGTTTCAAGTATTTACTTTGTAACGGCAACAAGTTAACATGTCATTTGTTTGCAAAAATTCAATGAGATATACATGATACGTTAGTGATATTTTTTTGCCGATAATATCATTTTAAAATGAGATAGAACTAATTTGTTTGTACTCTTGTATTGCTAGTTTTTCTACAGTCAAATGGTTTCAGTTATTCCTATCAAACATTTATAATTCTTATCAAAATTAATCATTTGTTTCACTCAGTGAAGTGGTTCAAAGTATTGTTATGTGTCACTAACAATTCAATTAAACTTTAGTTATTAATTTACACACGGCTAAATGATCAAAGTCCCATTATAAACAATTCAATTTAGCATGCGTCATTTGTTTGCCCTCAGTTTAAGAATCAAACAGTTTTATTTGACAACTATATAGGTCACCTCTGGTGGTGTAACGGTTAGCAAGTTAGACTAGCAAACCTACACGAGTGAGTTCGAGTCTCATTGGGCGCCCCATTCATTCTGCCTTGTGCCACATCAAAGCAAAGAGCTTTGTAAATTACTATTTGACACCTATATAGGACCCTATCAGGTGTTACCAAGAGTGGACCTGGGAACGGTGGTAATGATGGAGTGCTCCTCATTCCCCAAAGCCCCAGCAATAGTGGAGCCTCATCATCAGATTGTTTATTGTTACAACCCAGGAAACTTATCGCGGTGGGGTTCTTACCTCCCTGGAGAGATGCAGTTAGTGTGTTCCACAGCCCCAGCTGATTGGATGTGTAAATAATATCAGTTGGTCATAATTTTTCTAACCCCTATATATGTATATATATATATATTTGTGTGGAGGGTGCACGCGTTAGAGAGAGACAGCAAGCGATTGAGAAAGAGATAGAGAGAGCTCATGAGCGCATGTGTGTGTAACTTTTTATTGCATTTCCATCGGATGATCATTGCTCACTGCATTTTACTATTTATTCATTTATTTATTTATTTATTATATTCAATGTTTTATACAAGTTTTTATTTTTATTTTTATTTTGCAATTCGGGAGCTTGTTCCATCTTCTTTCTGAATAAGTGATAACAAAATCTCATTTCATATGGTTGAACAATTCACTACCAAAACGGATATCATTTGGTACTGTTTATTACCGAACACTTGTACTCCATAACACAAAACAAAAATTGCATCACCGTTGCCAGTATTGATCTCGGCAGCAATATCTCATTTACTGAATGCAATGTTAACATGCGCTGCGTGAAGGTGTTAAATGCTATTGACAGGTTATCGATCATATGGAAAGCTCATCTCTCTGATTAAAATGAAAGGGACTTCTTCTCTGCTGTGTGTGTGTGTGTGTGTGTGTGTGTGTGTGTGTGTGTGTGTGTGTGTGTGTGTGTGTGTGTGTCAGTACTGCTGTATGGATGCAGCCATTCACGCTAACGAAACGTATGGAGAAACAGCCATATGGGGATCACACTAGAATGCTACAAATTGTTTTAAACAAATCCTGTAAGTAGCTGTACGGCCACTAACTTCCATCAAACAAACCATCCAAGTAAGAAGAACAAGACATGCAGAAATAAAGGAGATATCATAAGCGAGGTTCTTTTGCGGATTCCTCCGTATGGATGCGCCAGCATGGTCTTAGATCAGTTATGGGGATCAGCCAAAAGTGTGGGACCATAGAGACGGACGGCAATAGAGAATGAAACAGACAAAGACATCCTTACTATCAGATTGATTTAATAATGATGATGAGGATGTATGCGTTTAATTTTGGACTTATTTTTTTTCATTTTTGTTATGTCTTTTGGTATCCTACTTTTTTGGCATTAGTTTGGTGGGTCCAGGCAATATGTCAAGGCAATATGTTGTAGAAGCCTGGTCGTAAATTCATGGTAGTAGGTACTGGATGAGTTATTATCAATTCGATGAGCTAATTGGGTTCCTTTTTTTTTCTTTAAAGTCACATTACTTGTGTCCTGTTGTAGTCTTAACTGTAGTCTTTAATACAATGTATTATTCGATTAAATGTGTTTCATTTTAAATCCATTTATGTTCATCTATTTTTAACAATTAATCTACGGAAATGATAAAATAAAACAAAAAAAACATCGCAAGTCAGGAATCTCTGATTTTTTTTAGCCCAAAGACCAAAAGGCTCCACTCCTAGGATTCGGAGTTTTGATCTGAAAAGGACAGAAAAACGCATCTCAAATACCAAAGTATAAATCGCAATTTAATAATGAGATATTTGATACTATCAAATGTGTAATATTTAGATGAGATGAAAAGCTTCACTGAAGGGACACGTCAGGCAAGTGATGACTTGAAATTTCCGAGTGCTGTGTACTTTTAGCAAACTCTACTGAGGGAACAACCGTTCAAAGTGGTCTGCTGTGCCAAATATGCTAACTGCAATCTTGGTGTGGGTGATCAGATTGGGAAATCAATCAGATGGATTTGGAAAGCAAGAATTGACGTTTTAACATCTGAAAAAAATGTCAATGAATTTCATCCGCATTTGTGATGGTATTTTTCCGCAATCAGTTTGGAAAAGCGAAGATAAAACTTTGAAATCTGGGTGAAGGGCTGCTAGGATGAGCCTCAAGTGCAGAGTGTGACCCGCAGGTTTGGGGTCACAGCAGCAAATAGCAGCCAAAAATCAGTATACATATCACTCTACACGTTTAAGTTTCGTTTTTGCGAAAGAGAATTTTTTTTTATTTAGTAAAGATGTCAAATTGGTTGGTTTCACATCATCTTTTTTTTATGCCATCATATTTTCTTATGAATCATACATTTATAAACTGTAATTTGCTGGTTGAGGGTGTTTTTGTACATCTTCCTAATGACAATTATATTTCTTTAGATTTTGTTTTGTTTTGTTGTTGTTTTTTTTTTGCCAGACACATTTCTTGCATTCTATTGTCATAAATGTTCCTGTGGTGCACTAAAATATTAAACGTCTGGTTCGTTTTAAATTCCTTTTATGTTCGTCTGTTATTTTTTTCTAAAATCGGTCAACAACAAAAAAGAAATTGGATAAAAAAGTATATAGTTGATATTTTCAAGTGGCACTCAACTCTACGCTTATGTGTAGATTTAGTTTTTGCGAAATCAAATTTATTCATGCTGACTCTATCTTTCTTGGAAAACATGTCAATTTTTCTTGCATTTTTTACTTCTTTTTCTCATGCCATCGGATTTCATTTCGATTCTTACCAACATATATATATATATATAGGAAGGTAAGAGTCGAAATAAAATCCGATGGTAGATAGATAGAAATAACGATGGAAATATATATATATATATATATATATATATATATATATAAACATTTTGCATAAGGATTGGGTAAATACACATATTAGCATGCACGAATATATTACTTGCAGACCCCCTACCTTCGAAAGCCTTAATACCTCAGAAACTGTGTGTTGATCTTCAGTGTGGGTGAAAAGGTCAAATGAGATTTTGCTGGGAGCAACTACGTAAATTACAAATAAACGCGGTTTCTGTTTGCATTTGCGCGTTCCGAAAGTTCAGTGTACAAAATATCAAAGTTCTCCTCGTCGTAGTAAACATTCTCCCAGTAAATGATTACAACACATTTTGGGTTGTTTTTGCAATGTTTTTTTTTTATTGTTTATAATAATTCAATTTGAAAATTTAAGACTTTTAAAGATTTTTAAATATAATTTCAACCATATAATCGAAGTGAGAAAATAGAAGTTGAGAGATTTGGACAAAGAAATATGTCAACTCTTCTTTTACGGCGTCGTCAGCTTGATATTTATGATCTCCAATTAATGTTACTTATATTTTTCCCGAAAGTAAGCAATTCACTTAGCGTAAATTGCAACGTACAAATCGACTTATAGAAGTCGACCGCAAGATTTTTAACTCAGAATTCTGTATTAGACTACGTCTGCAGTATAGGTGAATCCCAAAACATATACGAGACTACTGTGATGTTCCGTTAAGAGTTTATCATTAGTGAATTAACCGTAGGAAACGGCCTTTGATATAGCATTATCATAATACTAAATTTCTATTACAATTTTATCTTTTTATATTAACCACTGTGTTGATTTGTTTAATATGTTCACTTAGCATGGGTTTAAGTTTGAAATGTTTGTAGCAATTTTCTGGGAAAAGCTGATTCATTTACCGGAATTCAGCGCTGCATATATTCAAGAATACAATAAGCGGAAGAACAAATTGGTTCTGGCTCTGTACAGTGACGTTTGTTTTGTCCTTTAAACTGGGCCCCTCTCCTGACTATTTTCAACCACAGTTGGTCTAAAGAAGAATATAGCAGAGTTAGGAGCTGGCTGTTGGAAAGAATTGGTTAAAAATCTGACCAAATCTTGGTTTGCTGTCTGTTTGCTATAGTTAAGGTTCTGCTTGACTTCGGTTGAATCGAGAGAAACAAGAAAAAATAATACGTGTGTATTCAAGATTCGTTTCTTTTTCTGCCTTTCTTTCTTTCTTTCTTTCTTTCTTTGTCAGACTGTGCAGTCGATAAATATTTTCATATCAACAAATACAAAAGAGATTGCTTAGCGGGTGAGGTTGTACAGACTGTGGACGATACAGCTACATTACTTCTGGCTACAGGTTTATATTCAAGGGACTTCAATCAGTCAATCAGTAGCACAAATGTTTTTATTTGTTTGTTTGTTTGTTTTTGATTGGTTGGTTGGTTGTTTTTTTTGTGGGGGGGTTAAATTCCAGTTTGGTTTGGTTTATTTGCTGAACGGCATATCAACTACATATGAGTGATGTAATGCTAAAAAATATTTTTGTCAATGCTGAGATTTGGTTTCGTTTCGTTTCGTTTCGTTTCGTTCACGACATATCAACCTTCAAGGTATCACTAAACGCAAAAGCGATATTTATAGAAGAACACTTGAGGTAATATTTGACCCCTAGACGAGTTTGGAGGGAATTCAAACTTTTTCAAAAGGTATAAATCCGAAAAAGAATGGAATACTAAAACAAGAATTCGAACTTGCTTACTACGATTTTGCAGTCCAACTCTTTAGCCACAACGCCACTGAGAGTATCGCCCTTAATATCTAATTATTATATCTATGTATTCCATTGTTTTTTAATTCCTTTTTGGTCTATAATAATTCGTTTGTTCAAATATCTATGATTTTAAGTATTCTTATCAAATACAATTAATTTATACAGAATTATATGGTTTACAGTAACTATTCTATTTAATAATATCAGTTTTTAACACAGTTAGGAAGTGTCACGTTTTTTTAACGAGCGCCAATAATTTGCAAGCAATCATATGGTTTCAAGTATATCTAATAATAATAATGACCATTTGTTTATTTGCAGATTCATGTATTCCTACGCAATACTAAAAATTTTCAGATCTATTCAGCCAATAGATGGAGCCATAAAACTTACACCGACTCTGGGTCAAAGTGGTCTTGAGAGTAATTACAATGAAAGGTATTGCACACTATCAAGAGATCATCCACTGGAGCCTTAAAATCAGCTGTAGTTTAGAATCATGCCAAAAATACCCATTTTGTGTGTGTGTGTGTGTGTGTGTGTGTGTGTGTGTGTGTGTGTGTGTGTGTGTGTGTGTGTGTGTGTTTTACTCTTCTGCCTGCAAAAGGGTTCAAATATATTTTGAGTTTTATATATTTCCTTTGGATGTTTAAATTGAATTCATTCCCTGTAAAAATTATTTAGGACTGAAATAAACAAATATTCAATCCTCTTCCGTGTTGTTGAGGACACGAGACAGGAAGAGATTCTCGGCTTTTTTGTTTCGTTCTGTTTTGTTTTTACTGTATATAAATCTCATTTTACAGATTCTTTGAGAAAAGGAAAGATACGTTGAAGCGAGATATGGATGTCTAGAATTTCAATTTAGAATGGTTTGAAGACGCTCGGGAGAAAGTTTCGCTTGTCATAATCTGTAGCGATATCTGCGAGAAGTCTTTGTAAATGTTCAGTTTTGCTACGTGCTAATTAGGCTGGAGTTGATTTTCCGCCTTGATCTTTTTTCTTTTCTTTTTTTTTTTAGGCTTCACTCAATTGAATTTTCTTATCTGCAAGGAATGGCAAATATTTTCTGGCAATGCAAATATAAGAAGTTTTAATCTCTATTATAAAAGTACTATTTCTGCCGAAAGGCTGTCATATTTCTTTTTACTGCTTTGATAGTAATGTTCCTATTGTAGCGTAAGTGTGACGATTATTTCTCGAAAAGCATGGAAGGTTTTCTAAAGAGAAAAAAAAAGGACAATTTTAAGGGCACCTTGGGTACTAGTGTAAGATATAATTATGTTTTTTGGTAATAGAAGATATGGAATTAAAGAAGACGTTTCTTTTAAAAAAAATAGTGAATGCAAAGAAGAAGAAGAAGAAGAAGAAGAAGAATTTGATTTACTAGAAACATATGAGGAGATAGAAAGAAAGAAGAAAGAAAGAAATCCGAAATATGGAGAAGAAGAATAGGGAAGAATGGAATCAGTTAGATGTTTTTTCGACCAATCACATCTGCGGATACCGTAGTGGCATTTAAACTTCTAGATTGTTTAGAGTATTTCCTGTATGTTAAGATTGGTTGGTTTGTTGGTTGTTTTTTTTTATGGTATATTAACCTTGGATATTATTTAATGCAAAATCCTGTTTATACATAGATATTTACGGTTTGTAAACGAATAGTTTTTAAAACCAATCAGAGCTCATTTGTTTACTCAGTTAAATCGTTTCAAATATTTCAAACATTGATAATTCTATTTAATATTTACAATTTTATGCATGCAGTGATGTGGTTTAAAATATTGTTCACACTAATAATTCTATTCACCACAATTCATTCCTTTACACGCCATAAAATGGTTCCAAGTATATATGTGTAATACCAATAATCCAATTTCTGGTCACAATTAAACAGTTTCAAGTATTCTTATCTAATACAAATAATTTCATTTTGTATTAATCACTTTTTTCCATACAATTAGATTGCTTAAAATCATATTTCCTAACACAAATAGTTTTATTTTTACCCAGTTATATAGTTTCAAATACCGCTATGTAACAGTAACAATTCAATTCCACATTAGTCGTTTGTTTACACACAGTTAAATAGTTATTGGCCTAATGAATAAAGTGTTTGCCGATGGTCCGCATGACCAGGGTTCAATCCCAGTTTGAGTCATACCAAAAACTCAAAATAAATAGGACACAAACAGATGTACCGTTACGGTACCGAATAGACAGTCGTGTCATAAGAGTACTAAATAGACATTCGTACCTCTACGATCCTGTTGTGAAACCCCCGTGCAAAAAGTTGACAAACTCACGAAACTGTGTTTTAGTTAACTACCCAAAGGTTTATTTACTACTACAATTTGTAAGTAGTCACCGGGAGAAAGAAGAGGAGTATAAATGTTAAGTCGACTGGGTTAGCCGGGCAAGGAGGATCAATATGTCATGATGAGAGAGAGCAAACACAGACCTTGAATTTTCTTCTTGGATTTCAGTTGTAATTCTAAGATGCTTGTCTACTGGGTCACGTCCAGTGTAAGGCCCCGTGTGGAACCCACACCCAAAATGGGTTTGGTTTGGTTTCTTAATTTAATGCCATGTCAACCTTCGTTGGTGATTTAATGCCAAAGCCATCCTTCTAGAAGAACGGTTGTGTTATTATTTAATCCAAAGCTTAGAGAATAAGGGTGTGTTCTTACCTTTCCCAAGAGTATTTGTCCGAAAGTGAAAGTAGTAGCGCGACAAGAGTTCAAACTCGATTCCGCAGTTCAACGCTTAAACCATTATTCTACAAGGACATCTCCTCATCAAAATTGGCTTCGTAAACTTTTGTCTCCTTTCATCTTCGTTGCTAGTCTTCAACCGACTGTCTTTACACCCTCACGTCTCACAGACAACTCTTTCAAAATCGAGTCGTCCACATCCTTCCACTTGGTGTCGGTGAGAGGAACATCCATTTCTGCTGGTTCCAAACCTGCACAGGTTTCGAAACCACGTTTTTTTTTCCTATTCATTTTTTATTACAATGGTTGCTTTGGTCTGGCTGTTCGGAGACTGTCTGCTCATTTATTTATTTATTCATTTATTTATTCAATTTCAATTTTCAATGAGCCCTTCAATTATGTTAAACAGGTACTACCATTATTCATCAAAGCTAACCAAAGATTAAGAGCAATGGAGTGGTACTCCACATTCCTCAAAGCTCCAAGACTGGAGCCTCACCTTCAGATAGTTTAGTATTATATTCAGGACAGTCGCTGAAGTGGGGGGGTCTTATCATCCTGCAGAGATGCAGTCAATGTATTCTTCAACCCCAGCCGACTAGGTCATATCTGTTAAGAGTAAATCCCCGAAAAAGTGCATTTATGTCACGCATGGAACAACATCTACACAAAGACATGCACATGAAGGTATTTCTTCAATTCTAACGTGTGGCCAAAATGTGACAAAAGGTGGGTTTAATGTGGAAGTAGTAGCAGGAGGGGAACCTACCGAGTAGGAAAATAATTCTTGCATCTCATTAACAATCACATTGTGTGTCTTTTGTGGCAACAGACGTTGCTCTTAGCCTTTTTAGCTGAAGAAGGAGGTACTGCCTTGGCTGCTTGGGATTAAGCTAATTAATTTCTCTCTTGCCTAGTACGAATGTGTTCAAGATTTAACTTCTTTGTTTAATCGCATATTACTCTTCCAAGATTAATTAATGCCAATGATATCCTTGTCGAAAAATTGCAGACAAACTACCTAACCTATAACTGAGGGGGATAAAAATGTTCATACGTTTCTCTATGGTATTTGCCCGAAAGTGTACGTAATAGCGACTGGAGTCCGAACTCGTTGACTTAGAAGCTGTTATCCAGCCCTTTAGATTACACCATGGAGTTGTATAGCCATGACCAACAATACAAACACATATGCATGCAGAATCATAACAACGACACAATAAAGACGAGCGACACTGTTCTTTAGAAAAATATACCTCTCACTTTATTTGAAAGGGTTCGAAAGGGTTACTAAAGGTTTTACTGTGAGAGGGAGTTGAAGACCGAACAGAACTGCAAAATAATGACCCCCACTCTTCTGGCCATAATAGAGTTTCTTTCCTGTTTTCCTAAGCTGCTCAACCCGGGGCCTGGGGGCCCAGGCTGTCTGGGTGCTGGTCCTCATTCCAGCATCTTCTCACCAACTGGTTTGATCTCCAACTGATTGAACTTCCTGTGCACCGAATTATATAATAGTTCGACATCCACCTTCTTCTTGTGGGTGTCACAAATCGCACTCATTCAACCCTTCCACGGTCAAGGTTATATTCTGATATTTCTCGACCGGATGCACCTGTTATTTACACAAGTGCATTTCCTATTTTGACAGCCTGGCCTGGTCGGAGGTCAATATACAACAATGGGAGCCCTCGTAATGAATTCGAGTATATTCATCTAATACAAATAATTTTCAAACAGAACGATTGGTTTTGCTGGGTTTGGTTAATTCTTTAACTTCATATCAACTATTGAAGAATTATTTCGTCAAAATTTGAGAGCCATTTGTCCTCTTGTGGATTTCTCAATACAAAAAATACGTCTTGTCATTAGAAAACTGCAGAACGATAAAAAAAAGGAGGATAATTTGTCATTTCCTCTTATAAGCATTTAGTTGTCATTGATTGGCAAATCTTCTTCTGCTGCTGGTGCTTGATGATATATCTATGAATAGGATGGACGATTCTCATGGCGTTTTGTACCCCCAACCTAGTTCATTCCTGGCTAACCGTGTGAAGTATGTGGTTGGTTCGGGATTGGATTGTGTTTTAGTGGGACATGGTCAGTCGAGACTGATTGGCGCTGCTGCCGGGGAGCCAAGCAGTAGCGTCTTGTGGGCGAGAATGATCCATTCCTTGAGTCTCAGGGGCCCGTCACTTACCCACCTCGGTGCCAGAGGCGCACTTTTTTTAATGGAATGCCGACGGGGTCCGAGGCACCCTTTTCCTCACCAGGGTTGTCTGAGCAACGGCCCTGCGCCTGGAACCACCTTGAAAAAAACCTTTACCACAATTGCCCGTTTGATGGGGCTTGTGACTAATTAATATACCCCAAAACAAGTCTAACATATTTAATGACGAAATCTGTAAATATTTGCTGGCAATCATTACTATATTTTTCAATGTTCCACTGAATCACTTGTTTTTTTTACGCAGTTAACTGATATAATACGTTTATATTACAGATAATTTGCACAGCACGGTATGGTTTAACAATTCCTTTCTATTACCTAATATTCATATCATATTATATCATTGTCTAATGGGTAGAGTGTTCGCCAATGGCCCGGGAGACAGGGGTTTAATCCCAGGTAAAGTCATACCAAAAGCTCAAAAAACAGTTCTTAATGCCTCCTTGCTTAACACTCAGTATTTTAAGTTATGGATCAGGGATAAAGTGAAGCAATCCAGGGAAAGGAGTAGAACCCTCGCCAACACGTCAGTGTCGTAGCTGTAGAAAAGGAATCCTTCGGGTCACCCTTGACTACCGTCAGCCAACTTTGGAAACTCTAATACAAGCAGTATGAATATACAGCCAGGATATAGGGATGAAATTTGCCTTAGAAAACTGTGCCATTCTTAAAATGATAAGCGGGAAATGACCGTAAGAGAAGGAATAAGAAAGAAAAAAAAACAAGAAAAATTCTGAATGCTCGGTAAAAGAAAATTACAAATACATGGGAATATTGGAAGTGGACTCTATCGAATAAGTGAAGAAGAAAAATAAAGAGTATCTCAGGAGGACGATAAAACTACTCAAAACCTAAATATATAGTAGAAATCTCATCAAAGGGATAAGCACCTGGGCTTCCTCCCTTGTAAGATACTCAAGACAATTCTTGAAGTTGACTAGGAAAGAGAACAAGAAAATTAAAAAAGATGCGTAAGGACTTACATTCCAGAGATGACATAAACAGAATAAAACTTTCCAGTATTCAAGAGAGCGATGATACATCGATTCGATGACGCAACATAAAAAAAGTGCGAAAGAAGACTGATTACAGCGACCATAAACAAAACAGACAACACAAGCATTAACAGAATGACAATGACGGGAAGTGCCCGTTGTGTAATGGTTATCGTCGTAGGAAATGGACACGACGACACAAGTTCAAATCCTGGACGAGACTGATTGCATTTCTCATAGCACTAATACCCTTGGGAAACTATTTATTCATCTTTAAACTAAAATTAGCGCTATTTATGTCCGCAAATCAAAAACACCCAGTTAGGCTCCATAAATTTACATATAAATAACTCATTGATCCGTATTCGTAAGAAATGAAGAACATATTACTTACCCTATACAATTAGTCTGTACAAATTTTAATATATTTATATTAAATTCGACGTTATTAGTTGCAGTTTTATCATATGGTGCCCGTGGTGTAATGGATATACTCGTAAGAAATGAACACGGCGACACGAGTTCAAATCCTGGACCACGCTAATTGCATTTCACATAGCACTAATACCCTTGGGAAAGGTATGAATCCAATTATTCCACCTCCAGCTATGGGTAAATATTCGGGCAGACTGCGTTCTTCAGTCTTGGTAAGGCGACTAGTCTAGGAGAAGGAAAAATCTGAATTCAAAACCTGTTAAACTCCGCATAGAAATTGACCTTGTGTCATATCCTGCCCGAGCAGAAGGGTTGATAAATATAAACAGAATGACAATAACTAGAAATCAGAAATGAGATGTTAGACAACTGCATGCACATATCAAGCGACAAACAAGCGAAATCCCACGCAAGAAAACTTGGACATGGCTAAAAAGAGGACATCTTAAGAGAGAAACTGATTCTCTTCCGCCAGCAACAAGAAAAATTGCCTTACTGACCAAGTATGTCAAAGCAAAAATAGACAAGCCACAACAAAATAGCAAATTTAAGTTAGATGGTGATAGAGATAAAACGATCAATCATTACTGATTTGAGAGTTTTTTCGCCCCAACGTTAGCTGAGGATCTTTCAATGGAGTTTGAGGGTCAGGAAGTCTCCCCAAGTCTCCATCACTCTTCTCAGTATTCTGGCCGATCATAATAATGCTGTAGTTTGGATGATCTCCACTCCTCCTCTTATTTCCAAGCCCTCCAGTTACCGTGCCAATCCTTTTTTGACTGTACAGACAGCAGCCATTACAATTGGTATGACTGACATTCATTTTCTATAGCGTTTTCAGTTCTCTTGCAAAGTCTAGGTACGAATTCTTAGCTGTGCATATACCATTTGTTCGAATGGTAAAATTGAAACTTATTGAACAATTCCCAGTGGATTGCCTTCCCTATCCAGTGGTGTCTCATACTCATTTTCCACAAATTTTCTGCATTAGTTTATTATGTGATGTACCGTTTTGTCCCCTGTCATCACATAATCCACAACTGCGATTTTGTTTCGTCTTGCCTTTTCTTAATTTAACATAGTTAGTCCTTATGGTGTTGTTCTTTTGCTGCTATCAACAGATATTCAGTTTCTTTCTTAAGGTTTCCTTTTCTTTGCCAGGAAAAAAAGAGACAAGCATGAACAGACTGGGGGAGCAAAATAGACTAGGTGACCGGCATTTTTAACATCGGTTTGAATATTCAGAAGATTCCTTGAGATATGAAGAGTCTTGCTGTTTCTAAGATTCCAGGGAAATACTAACATCGAACACTGATGGGAAAAATTTGCTACAAGTAAGATAATAATAAACAGTTATAATTGTTTCATACACTATGATATTTTCTGAGCTCTGAAATGTCTCGTCAGAGATATATTTCAGAGAGTCGTCGAAAGTTTGGGGTCTTCGCAATATCAGACTTGCTCTAAGCAGGAACACAGGCAAGTGTGACCTCTTCCCAGTTGAAGTTCCTGCTAATTTCCACCATGTCTGCAAAAAATCCAAAATTCAATGTTGTGTCAAATCGTCAGTTGGTGTGCTTTTATGCAACCTTCAGCAAGGATTGTGACCAACGAAGATTCATCAGAGCCTTCACTTCTCTCTAATACATTTTAACGCATAAGAAAGACGGATTTTATCCAATGAGAATTGTTGATTTTAATCAGCGTCAAGTTTATTAAATTAATGACAATGCCACATAGTGAAGTTTATATCTTTGTTGTTCTCCAGACATTTTGTTTGTCATTCAATTTATTTATTTTGCCTGTTTCTTTTTATGCAACTTTCTGCAAGTATTTTCTCAAAGTAGGATTGGTCTATTTTTGACTATTCTTAATAATTTTCTTAAAGCTATATTGTGGCAAGTAGTCCTATCTAATACATAAGATTTTCACTCAATTGTATTGCCTCATGTAGCTATTCAATTCATTAACATTAATTATGTATTAACAATAATATGTTGTTTTTTTTCGTTGGAAGGTGACAGGGATATTTTGACTGCATTTCACACAGTGTTATTACTCTTGGAAAATATTTGTATCGAACTGTTCTTTCTCTAGCTATGGGGAACTGTTGGTCAGCCTGAACCCTTTACCCTTAGTATGTCAATATAGACGAAGGAAAACTCAGAATTACAATCCGTTGTTGACCTGGAGAGGGATTGGCTCCACCAAGCTCTTCTTTCCCACTTTCAATTTAGTACGTTGGTTGGTTGGTAATTATGGCATCTCAAATCTTTGTAGGCCATTTAATACTAAATAATATATATATATATATATATATATGTGATTTGAAAATTAATAGTTTGTTGGTATCATTATTAAATGAGCCAGAGTTCATTTGTTTGAACACAATAAAATAGTTTCAAGGATTCGTATCAAATAGGAATAATTTTATTTACTATAAGTCATTTATTTGCATGCAGTAAAATGATTAAAACTAATTCAAAATGATTAAAATTAATTCAAAATGATTAAAATTGATTTAACACTAGTCACATTTTGCAAACGGTTAAATTTGCCTAATGAGTAGAATGTTCGTCAATGGTCCGGGATACCGGGGTTCAATCCCAGGTCAAGTCATACCAAAGACTCAAAAAATGGTACTTGATGCCACCTAGCCTAAACTCAGCATTATAAAGTAAGGATTAAGGGTAAAGTGAAGCAATCCAAGGAATGAAGTAACATCCTCCCCTACACGTCGGTGTAGTAGCTATTGAAAAGGAAGCCTTCGGGTTACCCCCGACTAAGGTCGCCAGCTTACTTAAATGGTTATACACACATGATTTCTTAGTGAATAGTTTATAGGTAATTTTATTGATTTTTTAACTTAAAAATGTATTTGATTTTTCTTAAAGTTTGAGTCGATTTGTGTCAACACAGTTAAATTGTTTCAGGCATTGCTATCGAACACTAATGATTCTCTTGACCACAATTTTTTTCATTTGTCCACAGTTAAACACCTCCAAGTATTGCTATATAATACCAACAATTCAATTTTGGGCACAGTTCATCAGTTTTAAGTATTCCGGTCTAACATGAATCATTCTATTTAATACCAGTCATTTGTTTGCTCAGACTTAAATGGCTTCACGTATTTCTGTCTTGCGACTATAGTTTTCTTTGCACTGAGTTAAATAGTTTGAAGTATTGCTACCTACTGTACCGCTATGGTACCGAATAAAGGGTTGTGGCATAACGGTTCAGCATAAATATTCGTATCTCCATGGACACTGGTGTGACCTTGCCGAAGTAAAAGTTGACGAACGCAAGAAACTTTGTTTAACGGTCCACAGGTTTATTTACCACTAGGATTTGTAAGTATTTGCCGGAAGAAAGAAAGAAAGTATGGAAACTGAGACGACCGCATTAGCTAGGCAAAGAAAAACAACATATCCTGGTGAGAGAAAGAGAGCAGACTCTGACATTCAATTTTTTTCATTGTTTTCTGTTGTATTTCTAAAATGCATGTCCACTGGGTCGCGTCTAGTCTAAAGCCCCCTTTAAAGCGCATCCCCAAAATTGGGGCTAGTAAACGTTCGTCTCCTTATATCTTCCTAGCTGGTGTTCATATGTCTTTTCTTCATCACGTCTCGCTGTCAACTCTTAAGAAAACAAGTCATCCCTCATTTCCGCCTGGTGTCGGTGGGAGAAACATCCGCTTCCCCGGGCTCCGCACAAACACACAAGATCTTGGGACCTCCTGTTTTCTCTAGTCATCCTCTACTAACGCAGTCATTCACCCGTGGCCGGCCGAATTCCAAGTGCTTTAGCCTAAATCACTCAGAGGTCAACAACTTACCCCCATGTATGTCTTGTTTCTTTAGTTTTCCATCTGTCTCTCCTTCCTTACAAATTAAACTTTCGTTTTCTTTATAACTTACCCTCTTACGTTACACAATCATTAAAATTTCAATTAAGATCAGTAATTTATTTATACAGAATTAAATGGTTAAACAGTTCTGTTTGATCGATACATAGGACACTATTAGGTACTTCAACTCCGAGTCAGAGTAGACTGGCATGAAATGGCAATGAAGGTGTACTCCACATTCATCAGATCTCCAGAACTGGAACCTAACTATTAGATGGTTCAAGTGTTATATCCATGAAACTCGTTGCGTTGGTCTTACTTTCTGGAAAGTTGCAGTCTGCGTATTCTACAACAATAACCAACTGGTCTCTGGGCACCTCTGGTGGTGTAACGGTTAGCAAACTAGACTAGCAAACCTACACGAGTGAGTTCGAGTCTCATTGGGCGCCCCATTCATTCGGCCTTGTGCCACATCGAAGCAAAGAGCTTTGTAAATTACTATAGCCAACTGGTCTTTCCTCTTTAATAATTATCATTTGTTTGCACCCATTTATTTAATTTACTGAGTAATACAAAATAAATTTAAAGAGAAGTTTTTGATCCAGAGATGGGATCCTAACAGCCACTGCTACTTTGTATCAGAGTAGACTTGGGAGGAATAGTAAGGAATTGGTAGCGCACACTACCAAGAACTCTAGGACTTAGTGTGACAATTGTATACAGTTAAGTGCTTTGCCTACTTTTTGAGGGCGGATGTAACTCCCTGCCGAGGACACAAATGGCATATTCTTAACCCTAGCGATAGAGCAGAAGAAATAACTGATAAGATGATTAAGACATAAGAGATATTATCACTGACAGATTGAGTTTGTCGTATCATCATGATAATACACAAACGGAAATATTCAATAAAATAAAATGTTATTTTTTTTCACTCTGTTGGCAGTGTCAGTACTACTGTACTGCTACACCACATGGACCTTAACAAAACACATAGAGTAAAAGCTGGAGGGGAACAGCACAATAATTTTGCACGCTATCACAGATCCTGGAAGGAACACCCTGAGAAGATACAGCCGTAGAGCCACTAACCTATCATCTCGAAAACCATCAACATAAGACAAATGAGACATGCAGGGCACTGCTAGAGATGCACGGACGAACTCATAAGTGATGTTTTTCTTGGAAACCCGAAATAATGACGTGCTACCATTACATGGCGAATTTGTAACACTTTGCAAAAAGACAATTTCATTTTATTCTGCCCCCAAAAATAAAATCAAAATACTGATTTATTTACTGTATACAGAAAGAAGAGTTATTCAGTCTTCTGGTTGGACGATTGAATGCTGGAAGTTTCTCTTCAATGGAGCGTGGGCGAAGTGGATATTACGTTGGACTACATCGTCGCGTGTTCCCACTCCAGTCACACTAATACGTTCAATTTCTAATACCCTCGAGAAAGGCATGAACACTCTTACCCCCAGTTATAGGTAAAATAGAACCTCTACTCTTCTTCTAGAGGCATAACTTGGGTATTAAATTACCACCGCCGATTGACTTGACATTTAGTAAAGAAAATCTGATTGGAATGAATTAGGAATTACTGATATCCACTGATTTGTGTGTGTGAGTGAGTGCGTGGTCATCATGAGCAGTATCGGTTATATGGATTCAAAATACACCTGAAATTGATCATATTAAAAATATAAATATTACTGTGTCCAGGAAGCCCTAACTTCCACAATCTCCCATGAACTATTCTGTGATCCCTGAAAATAAATCATAGTTACTACAGACCTTTTAACACTAAATCTGTTTAGCAGGAACTTGCCTACAATAGCTCTGTGCGGACATAAGATGTAGTCTGGAGAACCTGCTCGAGAGATGGATAATAAGGATGGACTTAGAGAGAGAGAGAGAGAGAGAGAGAGAGAGAGAGAGAGAGAGAGAGAGAGAGAGAGAGTGTCAGGGAAATCCGTGATTTGAGAATTATGATGATATTACATGCAGTATTTAACTGCTGATAATGTATAACATGCTGAAAGCATGAAGGACTATAACACTTTGCTTTATAAAATATAACTCTCATTCTCTTTATGACTCAAAAAAGATTTAAAATTCTGTAAGAGAGAGAGAGAGAGAGAGAGAGAGAGAGAGATACAAGGACACAAAGGACGCAGACACAGACTGGCGGAGTACTGCTATATTAACCCCGTTGATTCTATCCGCAGGGCCCTACTTAGCATTTCTTTTGCTTTACAGCCGGGGCTCACTGATCATCGCTGTAGGTGCGCCCAACGCAATCTCTGCTCTGACTTGGTCATGGCTCTAACTTGCTGACTGTCGCTGCCGTTTGACTGCTCGTTTAACGTTGGTACCCGAGTATATATAAATTCATCACGCTTACCTCCACATCCGGTTCGTAATTCACGTGATCTACTGACATGTACGCATTGCTTGTTTTCCGGTAATCACTTTGTTTATACTGCGGAACATCTTGTCCCAGAGGTCCCTGATTAACGGCTCGGTCGAAGGTCAATACTAAAGAATTATTTTTTTTCTCCAGAATTTTTCACTTAAAATAACCTTGCGTCTTAGAAAGGTCAAGGCTCAGCTTTGGGTTACTGACTAATGGAAATCTAGTGCTACAGTGGCCATTAAATTAAACCCCAAACACTCTTAGAAAAGTAAACAAGATGACTATCTCTTCTACACCAACAATGGCAATTCTTTTCTAAGGCAACAATATATGATAATAGTATTTCCTGGTATTTTGTGTAAAATAACACCTGTAGAAAACAAAATTAAGAGACGACGCTCAACCAGACATGTACTTTAAGCAACTTATTAAGATTTTTAACTACAAAATGTTGAGATTAAATAAGGATCAGAATTCATATGAAAATTTATGGTATAAACCAATTTATTAGTTTATTTTAATGTCTACTCAAATTGAGGTGCGTCCTATAAATCCATGCGTCTTATAAGCCATCAAATACATTAGGTGCACAAACCCAGACTTATAGACACAAACATAGACAAAGAAAAGGAACAACCAAGTTTATATATATCGTTATTTGGACACAACGAACAGAATAAATAATTTATAACCAGTAAATGTGCTGGAATAATGGGAAATGAATGTCCAGTAATTTTAAGAATTTTTTCTCTTCCTTCTTTTATAGTAATCTCAAATCAATAACTTCTTTGACGAATATAATCAGGTTAGAGAGACGTTTTCTTCTGACATATGTCTCTCTGTAGACAGCCGCCGTCTACGTAAAGACATGTTTTCTGGACTGCGATTAACGTCGATTTAAATTGAAAAAAATATTATTATGAAGCAGAAACTGAATTATTTCTATATGAGAGTTGCTGCGAAATGTTTTCTTTGTTCATGTATGATTAAATTCGAAATATATTCTCGAGATATTTTTCCCCATTTGAAGAAGGTGTTTACGCAAAACAGAAAGACAGATTTTTAAAAAAATGTTATGGCAACTATTAATTAAATCTATTTACGTTAAAAAAAACATGAAGGAGAAAAATGGAGACCACTTTTTTAAAAAAAAAGAAAATAAAGAAAAAATCTCTTTTGTTTGTATATTTGTTTTTATTTTTTTTATTTAATTTTTATTTTTCTTTATTTTTATTTTTTATAATAAAATCATCAAAAAAGACTTAAAAAGAAAATAATGCTAAGAATATTTACTTACTAAGAAGAAGAAGAAGAAGAAGAAGAAGAAGAAGAAGTCTACTTTGCTATGAAGAAATATGTAGAAAAACTAACAAGGGTGAAAGAAAGAAAGAAAGAAAGGAAGAAAGAAGGAAAGAAACAATATATCATACACAATAATAATAATAATAATAATAATAATAATAATAAGAAGAAGAAGAAGAAGAAGAAGAAGAAGAAGAAGAAGAAGAAGAAGTGCTTTATTTACTATAAAGAAATATTAAGAAAACTAAAGGACGGCGAGAAAGAAAGGATGAAGAAAAGAAAGAAAAAAAGAAAGAAAGATTATATTTTATAGAAGAAGAAGAAGAAGAAGAAGAAGAAGAAGAAGAAGAAGAAGAAGAAGAAGAAGAAGAAGAAGAAGAAAGAAGAAGAAGAAGAAGAAGAAGAAGAAATATCTCATTTACTAGAAAGAAATGTGAACAAAAATAACGAAGAAGAAAGAAAGAAAGAACGAAAGAAAGAAAGTGATTATATTTCATACAAGAAGAAGAAGAAGAAGAAGAAGATATCTTATTTACTTTATTTAAAGAAAGAAAGAAGTTAAGGGTGTGAGAAGAAGAAGATTTAAGAAACAGTCAAAAATGAAAGAAAGACTTTTTTTTTTTTTACAAGAGAGAAATAACATTTTACAACAGCGAGATCTGATGATAATTTGCTTGAGGTGAAAGGGTGACAAACAAAAGATCAAATGAAAAATCAGCAGACAAAAGAAATTAAAATGAGAAAATATGGTCTCCTTTGTCAATGCATAAATTTAGTTTTGAATATCAATCTCGAAAAACAGAACATAGTTCATTCAAAGTTTCAGATCAAACTTCAGGCACTTATAATAAAGTTAAATGATGTTAACCTCACCAGCAAATTTTCCTAGATTAAAATCGGGAGCAAACACTGGTAAAGGTTCATTTTATATTCAACAATCGTCTGCAAGCAAATTGATCTAAAGTAGCTGAACGCGTGGAAATTCCCTCGTTTAATTAGTATATGTAAATAATAGTTTACAATATTTTAACCGCACACAGTTACACACATACACACACACACACACACACACACACATAATATATATATATATATAGTGAGAGAGAGAGAGAGAATAGCATAGTTACAGAGACAATGGTGCTTGGCAACAATGAGTTTCTCGCCCCATGCGTTCATCATGCTTAATGAACACCTAGGTGAGAAACTGAGAGTTTCCAAGCATCGTTGGCACTGCGTCGACCCAATCTTAATTTAGATATATATGGTATATCAATGAGGAATCCATTTCTATAAATATACCAAACTACATCAGCAGCACACACACACACACACACACACACACACACACACACACATATATATATATATATATATATATGTTAAAGAGGTTCGGCTACAAAGTTCATTGTCAGAACAAAACGATCTCATAAAATGTGAAAATGCACGAGAAATAAGAAAAAAGCAATATAAAAAAACAGAAGTTAACTATAGAATTAAAGCGCTCAAAGGCTTACAAACAAGTAAAAAACATTAGCAGATGTAATTTTTACTGAATATAAAAACATATTTTTCTTGTAATTAAAACTTTTGCGACTGAGCGACACAATATTTACATAACAAAAGCCCTGACCATAATACTAGTGAGCAGAAAAAAAATGTTATTTGCAGAAATAAGAAAGCAATCTTTTTTACCTTATATATATATATATATATATATATATATATTTGTGGGAGTACAAATATATATATATATATATATATATATATATATATATATAACAACTCTCACAAATATATATATATATATATATATATATATATATATATATATATATATATGAATTAGCTTTTTTAATGCAGAGTTTTTATCTTTTCTTTCGGGCCTTTTATAGGAAATATCGTTTGGGCTAACCTCCTTTAGTCAGATTTATCTAGAAAATCAATTCGGTTAAATCTTGGTAGGTAGTTATTGGCTCTTTTAGTTTTTGCACACACACACACACACACACACACACACACACACACACACACACACACACATATATATATATATATATATATATATATATATATATATATAACACCCTCTCCTACACAACGGTGCAGTAGATATTAAAAAGAGAGCTATCAGCAAACGCCCAACTACGGTCTCCTACATGACATACATATATATATATATATATATATATATATATATAATTGTAAAAGGATTTTATATCTATTCCTATATATATTTATATATATATAAAATAGGTTTCCAGACTTTTTTC
Source organism: Sepioteuthis lessoniana (assembly GCA_963585895.1). NCBI lineage: Eukaryota > Metazoa > Mollusca > Cephalopoda > Myopsida > Loliginidae > Sepioteuthis > Sepioteuthis lessoniana. The sequence continues at coordinate 48,929,907 of OY757933.1, forward strand.
GTATGGGCACTTTTGATAGTACACATATGAAACTCTAGTCCCCTTCGAAGTAATTTCCTTCGGCAGCAATGCAATTGTTGTACCATTCCAACAACTTTTGGAAGGCCCCATGGGAGTCATCTTGTGTGAGCTTGTCAATGACCTTCGTCACAACCTATTTCATCTCCTCAATTGTCTCATAACGAATGCCTCTAATTTTTTTCTTGAGCTTAGGGAATAACCAAAAGTCACAGGGAGCAAGGTCTCGACTATAGGGAGAGTGAGGAACTGTCTTGATTCCCATCTTGGTCAAATAGTCTGTGACAAGGATGGATTTGTGGACTGGTGCATTGTCCTGGTGGAAAAGCCACTGACCCGATTTGAAGAGGGCTGGCCTCTTCCGACGGAATCTCTTCCTGAACTCCCTTAAAACCTCAATATAGTATTCCTTGTTGCCTGTCTGTCCAGTGGGAACTCAGTGCATGTAGATCATGCCCGTGCTGTCCAAAAAAGGGGATCATCAAAAGTGTGTGGGTGGATTTGCTCTGTCTGGCCTTATTGGGTCTGGGAGAGTCAGCTGTCTCTTGGTCTCTGGGACATAGCAGAAGATCCAGCTTTCATCATAGGTCACCAGAGCATCAAGAATTGCGGGATCTGAATTGATCAGCTTGACCATCTCCCTGCTGTCACGACACCGTCTTTCTTTCTGATCTTCTCTAAGCACCCTTGATATAAACTTCGCGCAAATCTTCCGTGTCTTCAGTTCCTCGGGAATAATAGTGTGTACAGTTTCCACACTAACATCAAACTGTGCACTTATTGTCTCTATAGAGACAAGACGGTCCTTATCCATGAAATTCTTCATTTGGCCAATCAACTCTGGTGTTCTGACTTCCTTACTCCTCCCGCACCTCTCACCATCCCTCACAGACACCCTGCCTTCCTTGAATCTCTTATGCCACTCGAAAACTCATGCTCGATTCATGCAAGACTGTCCAAAAGCAGTCTGAAGCATTCCATACGTTTCTGTGGCATTTTTTCCAACTTTAAAACAGATTTTTATTGCATATCGTTCTTCTAAAGTGTCCTCACCTCCTGATTGCAGTTTTGAAATCCACCAGCTGTGACAATCAGGCTTTAGTAGGGTGTATTCCAATTTCTGCTGTAGGTCTTCATTTGAATCTGAAATCATAAAAATTAGTCTGTCATCTCATAAAATGTATAACAATAACATTCTGAATTTTCAAGAGCCTACGACAATTTTAAATGCCTGTACAAAAAAGTCTGTACCTTATTGAAGGCACCTCGTATATATATGAAATTGAAAATGACTTTATATATATATATATATATATTGTTCTTAATAATATCATAGAAATGGGAGTATGGTTAAAGAGCTGAAGTGTAGGCACGAAATTAGCAACTTCCACCTCTTGTGATTCTGTCATATGAACGTACTACCCTGTTAGGAGAACGAGCTTCCCTTTCATATAATTCTAATCACAATGCCATTATTTTTTCAAAATATCTACGTTATAAATTTATAATGAAGACATCCAGAAAAATTGTACTTTTGTAACTTTCAATGAGTTCTTTGAAGCCAACGTTATGCTCGTAGAAGAACTGTAGCAGTTGCAGGTAATTTTACAAACAATATATTCTGCAGCAAATTTAATTTTATCAGTGTTGTGAAATTATTTTACTTCAATTTTATTATTTAGAAATAGTTTCGTTAATGATATGAACCGTTATAATGTTTACAATGTTGATTTGTTCACAAAGGGTGTAGAAGCAACAACATTATTTCAATGAACAGAAGAATAGTGAACTATTGTGTTAAAGATTCTCTGGTATTTTAATGTTAGTCCCTTTCGTACTGATTGTCTTGTATAGGTCGTTAGCGTCTGGTTTTTATGACATAGCGAACAATCAACAAGCTAAATCTCTCAATCCAAACATACTTTTCCTACAGTTTTGTGACAGTAAGTTTAAATTACGAATGCTGAATAGCAACACTTTAAACTATCTGATTGTATTAAAACGAATGTTATAATATGAATATTTACTAGCGTTTGATAATTTTGGTGATAACTATTTAACTGTGGGCAAAAACAGATCCCTAACAAGTCGTTTAAAAATAACGTTACCAACTAACTATTCACTTATACCTCGTATATATAAAAACTGATTTTTCATTGAATTACCGATAGGTGTCATCATACTATTAAATGCCAAACAAACAAACAAACAAACAAGCATTGAAAATAATTACCTGACTAGAAAAAGGCCATACGCACTGTTACAATACAGACAAATGAAAATAAATATTCTGAAAGATTTAATACATATAAAGGTCATATAAAAAGTTATCAACCTTATCCAGAAAGAAGAACATAGCTGAATACTCTTCTTCACTGCCATTTCTGATTAAACAATAGCAGTCTGATTTAGTTTGTCGTATTTAATAAGAGGTGGTAATGTGTACCTGCAGCAAAAATGTTTATTTACCTTGGTGAGACCGATATCTTTTTGTACGACTGTAACACTATGTAGGTGGTCCACCAAGAAGACGATCCCTTTGTCTGTTTGGGCGCAAAACCAGATAAAGAGTTTGGACTCGAGATCTCGACGTGACCGGAGTAGGCAGGAGAACACCAGTAGGAGTTGAACAAAGGGACTCGGAGGAAGGCAGTTGGTGAAGGGTGACGCGGGTGTCCAGTCGACACCGGACAGCAGAGAGACCAGTTGGCATGAGATAGGGTCCAGCCGCAGTGAGGGAAGACCAGTCAAGATGAGTCAGCACTTCTCATGGGTTGTAGAATTTTCGCTAGAAATCCACGCTAGCCTTAGTCTACATATGCACATAGGGAATGCAATGTTATATAACTCCTCTTCTTGCACTTTGAGTTAACCCAAGCTCATATTGTTCGTTTGTTCTTTTTCTCCTACTCCCTTGATTGTATTTCTTTAGCCATGAAGAAATGTGCGATGCCCCTAGATGATCACCGGCCAAGACGTAGAGTCAGTTAAAGTAAATAAGAAGAACCAGAAGTTTACTAATTGAATTTTACCAAAATAATCATTAAGGAAATTAATGGTATATATTCAGAGTCGCAGCATTTATATATTTGCTATATTGAAAAAGGTGGGTACACCGTTGGTAATAAAGCTTATGTTGATGTCAGTATTATTAGTGTTGACACAGATTCAAGTGTGCTTAGTACGTGCCTGTTTCTTGGCTATATAATTATAAGACCAGGTGATTCTAATGTCACGGTTACCCATTTACCTACTGTCGTATATGCACAGTGGAAAGAGTTAGTTGATTAGTGAGTCATTCTCAGAATGCGATCATCAGATCAAGGTTAGAAAAAAGTCTAATGATCTCATTGGGTTGAAATTGAAAGTCCCCAAGCGCTGTAAACCTTGTGTCAATGACAGTAAAACATATATTAATATGTTTGTCCAAAAACAACTGGTAACATTGTTGTGCAGTTTCCACCAAGA
>OY757933.1:48938392-49015892 GCA_963585895.1 Sepioteuthis lessoniana
AAGTCAACAATGAGACTTTCAATAAAAAAAAATTAAGGTCTCATTGTTGACTTGGCTGAGGTCGGCAGTGTTGGTTAATATATATATATAGAGAGAGAGAGAGGGAGAGAGAGAGAGAGAGAGAAAGAAAGTGAAATAGAAATGGTTCTCATTTACTGTGTATTTTATATTTACTGCTGTGTGGCTCATGGTGGGGAATAGAATTAATTAGTGTGACATTCGGGCTTATATATGTGGCTCTATTTTATTCTATGAATTTTCAATTTATTTTCTCCGTTATGTTTAATTTATTATATTATCGGGATTTTTTTTTATCTATTCATTGGGTGTTTTGATACCAGAGCAACCTGATGGTTTTCCACTGGATTCTGAATGACAGCATGTCTCATCGTGTCTTCATTGTTTTTCTTATTGTCCTTGCCGGTTAGCACTACTATGGTTTCGATGATGTCAATTCTGCGACTCTTTTCAAGTTCTTCGTGTCTCTTTTCTATATTCATAGAGATTTTTCCAATGGCTTCAGTCATTTTCCGTTGTTTTATCAGATTTCTAGCAACGTTCCATGTATCTACGATGATCGTTAAATAAGTTTCCAGACTTTTTTCGTATGGGCACTTTTATTGATAGTACACACATGATACACTAGTCCCCTTCGAAGTACTCTCCTCCTGCTGCAATGCACTTGTACCGTTCCAACTACTTCTGGAAGGCCTCATGGAAGTCCTCTTGTGTGAATATGTCAATGACCTTCGTCACAGCCTCTTTCATATATATCCTCAATTGTCTCATAACGACAGCCTCGCAGCTTAGGGAATAACCAAAAGTCACAGGGAGCAAGGAGGGTGAGGAACTGTCTTGATGCCGATCTTGGTCAAATAGTCTGAAACAAGGATGGAGTTGTAGACTGGTGCATTGTCCCGGTGGAAATGCCACTGACCTGATTTGAAGAGTGAATCTCTTCCTGAACACTCTTAAAACCTCAACATAGTAACCCTAACCCTAACCCTTTGGCCAATCAACTCTTGTGTATTGACTTCCTTACTCCTCCAACACCTCTCATCATCCCTCACAGACTCCCTGCCTCCCTTGAATTTCTTATGCCACTCAATAACTGATGCTCGATTAATGCAAGATGGTCGAAAAGCCGTCCCAAGCATTCCATACGTTTCTGTGGCATTTTTTCCAAGTTTAAAACAGATTTTTCTGCATATCGTTCTTCTAAAGTGTCCTCATGTCCAGATTGCATTTTTGAAACTCACCAGCTGTGACAATCAGGCTTTAGTAGGGTGTATTCTAATTGCTGCTGTAGCAGTTCATTTTAAGTTGAAATCATAAAAATTGATCAGTCATCTCAGAAGATGTATAGCAATAACATACTTACTTTTCAAAGGTCTACGATAATTTTAAATGCCTGTAAAAAAAATGTCTGTTAACTTATTGAAGCTTTTTTCTTCTTTCGCTTTTACTCTGTGGTCTGCCAGTACAGCAAATTCAAGTACATGACCGATACATTTATTTATCTTGTTAATAAAAACTAAGTTTGGTCATGGACCTGGATTGTACAATCCGTTTGTAACCCAAAGTCCCAGAGAATCCTATGCGTTATATTTTTAAGATGGTTGATTGTTTTGTTTTACGACTTATCAACACTTTTCGGATCATTCAACGCCGTATTAAGATATTTTGATAAAATATTCTAACAATTCAGTTTAAGTAGTATAGTTTTTTTTACACACTGTTAAATGTCAAACACTTCTATTTCAAACAGTTCTGTTTAGTATAAGTAAACAGTTCTATTTTGAACAATTCAGTTTAGCATAAGTACACAGTTTAATTGTTAAAACATTTCTATATCTAGCAACTCAGTTTTGTCTAGCAGTTCTAATTGAAACAATTCAGTTTAGTATAAGTTCAGCTTTTGTTTACACGCAGTTATATTGTTGTATAGCCGTTATACAAATACAAGCGGGAACATAATCAAACATAATTATTCACTTCGATGAACTAACGAACACACTTACTATAAAAATATATCTCTCACACTTTATTCTCGAACGGGTTGATGTTTCCGTGGTGTGTGTAAGATAGGTGGAGAGACATTTACTCAGAGAGAGGACTTATTCTTCCCATATCTTCCTCCCCGAGCCAGGGGGTGCCAACGCTTGCATCCCCTTGCAAGCTCGTTAGAGACGCCTCTGATCGGCTGAGTGTTCCTCGCTCGACTGCGATTCCCTGCACTCTGTCTAAAATTGACCGCGTTGTTCTCATCACGTGGTCTCCTTCTAGTTACACACCTGTTGTACCCAAGTGCCCTGATCATGCTGCCCTGTTTACTAATCACAAAGTGGCAGCTTTTCAAAGCACATGTGGTCACTAGGAACGAACCTAAAATCCATGGCATATATTATATAACAAAAACACAAAACATTACTGGAATCATTACTGGAACCTCACCATCAGATTGTTTAGAGTCATATCCAGGACACTTTTAGGTAGTTTCTTACACCTCTTGACAGTCGGTATATTCTACAGCCCCAGCCGACACAGCAATTTATTTTTAAGAACAAATTATCTTTTGATATTGCAGTGAGAGTTCACTTTCTTGCACTATACCCATTGAATCCTCTTCCCCAAGGTGCGAGTTTACAGCAGTAGCGTTAAATGTAATTAATTATTTCGACTTTATCAGCATATATCGTACACTTATTATTTTCCTATCTATTATTATTATTGTTATTTTGTTTATTATCATTTTACTCTTTACGAGTCTTTCAAACCAGAAGTATACTTATTATTATTTTGCTTATTTGAGAGTATTTCTCACCAGAATTAGTTGATGGTTTCCTCTGGAGGATAAGTGACAGCAAGTCTTCTCAAGTTATTCAAACTCTTCTCAATGTTCTAGCTGATCTCAACAAGACTGCCATTTGGGTGGTCTCCACTTGTTCTATTATTTTCTAGTCCTCAAGTCGCTTTACAAATTCTTCAGTGACCATACAGAGCTTGCCAATTACGATTGGTAACACTGTTGTTTTCATGTTCAACAGTTTTTTTTTCCAGTTCACTAGCAAGGTCAAGGTATTTATCTCTCCTTCAGGCTTTCCTTAGTTTTACTCTTTCGTCACTCGGAACGGCAAAGTTATTTCCTTTTTGTTGACTATCAATAGCCGTGGTCGTCTGACCGAGATTACATAATCCGTTTATATCTCAGAATCTCAGAGAAGTATGTGTGTCTCGTTTTCCAGGAAGGATTTATGTTGTGCATATACCATTTGTTCGTATTGGCAAATTTAAACTTCATACACAATTCTCTGTGGATCACCGAGCTCTCCCAGTCATGCCAGGTCTTTTACTCTCTTTGCGTTAATTTACTACTGTCGCTTATTATGTAAATGATCATTATATTTTATTATTAATATTATCATCATTATTATTATGTATGCTCTCCTAACTTAGATCTACTTATGATCTGCGATATTAAATCGCAGATCATTAGTAGATGAATATAGCAAAATATTTGCACGGTTATATGGGAGTCATAACTGTTCGATAAAATAAAACGCATTTTTTTCTAAGCAGCGATCGCATCAATACTGCTATATGCATACACAACGTGGACGCTGACAAAGCGTGTGGAGTAAAAGCTTCATAACAATTACACTAAATTTCTACGAGCTGTATTGGACAAGTCATGGAGGCAGTATCCAACAAAAGAGTAGCTGTACACCCACCAACTACCCATCACAAAAATTATCTGAATTAGACGAACAAGACTTGTGACACTAGTGGAGAAGTAAGGACGAACTGCAAAGCGATGTACTCCAGTGGACCACTTCACTCGGACGAGCAAGTGTTAGACGACCAGCTAGAACCAATATACAACTGTGCACTGATACTTGGTGTAAGCATGGACGGCTTGCCGAGAACAATGGATGACAAAGACGAATGGAGAGAGAGGATCAAGGAGATCCGTGCTAGTGGTACGTCATCATCATCATCATCATATCGCGCTGGTAGCACGGATATCCCTGACCCTCTCTCGCCACTCTTCCCTATCGTTCATCGCCCTAGGTAGGTCTTCAGGACAACATTCTGTATCCTCACATAGCTGCTGAATGTACGTTCGAGCTGGTCGTCCTGCTTTTGCACATCTCTTATGAGTTCATCTCTGCTTCTCCAGCAGTGTCCTGCATGTCTGGTTCGTCTAACTTGAATAGTTTTCGTGATAGGGGGCAGGTGGCCGTACAGTTGGTGTCTTGTGGGGTGTTGCTGCCAGGACTTGTTCAGGATTGCACGCAGCATTCTTGTGTAATTGCCATCTAGCTTCTTCTCCAGTCGTTTTCCACGACCTCACAAATATTAACCAACTGCAGAATCCTTGAAGGTGTACGGGCAAAGAACCTACAAGCGACATTAATATTTGTCGACTTTACCAAGGCTTTCGACTCCATTCACAGAGGAAGGATGGAACAAATCCTACTAGCGTACGGCATACCTAAAGAAACCGTAGCGGCAATAACGATTCTCTATAGAAACACTAAAGTAAAAGTACGATCACCGGATGGAGACACAGAATACTTTGACATTGTAGCAGGAGTACTACAAGGGGACACGCTGGCCCCGTACCTCTTTATCATTTGTCTAGACTACGTACTTAGAACATCGATTGATAAAATAAAAGAGAATGGCTTCGAACTGACGAAGAAAAGAAGCAGAAGGTACCCCGCAACAACAATTACCGATGCTGACTACGCCGATGACATAGCGATACTGGCAAATACACCTGACCAAGCCGAAACACTTCTGCATAGTTTGGAACGAGCAGCAGCAAGCATAGGCCTCTCTGTTAATGCACTCAAAACGGAATATATGTGCTATAACCAAACGGGGGACATCTCCACTCTAGAAGGAACCCCACTTAAACTAGTAGACAAATTCCCTTACCTAGGAAGCAGCGTCGAATCAACCGAAAAGGACATCGAAACGAGGTTAACAAAAGCATGGACAGCTTTCAATAGGCTATCGATTATATGGAAATCAGACCTAACCGATAAAATGAAACGCAGTTTCTTCCAGGCAGCGGTCACATCGATACTGCTATATGGATGCACTACATGGACGCTAACAAAACGACTGGTACGTCATAATGATATGTATATATATATATATATATATATATATATATATATATATATATATATATATATATAGCTCTGAACCATATATATAATATTCCATAGTATATTACAATGTAACATATCCCTCCACCATGATATTATTTTGATTCTGGCCTACCATACTACACTCGCCCATTTACGATAAAAAATCATAACTTTATTTTCTTCGAAATGCAATGATGATGTTTTTTTCCTTAGTTATAATCAACTCCACAAATATGAACAGAAGTATATAAGGAAACAAATAAAGAATTTTCTCGGTCATACTGTAGCAAGTCCTGCTACATAACAGCGTTCATCTATCCAAAACACAGCCTCAAGTTTATTGCCCTGCGTATGTATCTTTACACACTCATATACTAAACACTGCTTAGATGTCAACACATAATAATACGCAACTATAACCCCCCCACACGCACACACAAGTGCACATAAAGATTTGTACATAATTTCCACGGTTTTCGACTGTATTTTTCGATTTCTTCTATTTCCTCATTTTCTTTCGTTATCTGCCTGATGATTGTTGGTTGTAAAATTTCATGAAACCTAAAGTTGCAGACAAATTAAACTAGAATAAAATACACCTTGAGTGATACTAGTTGCTATGGTACAATCTATGGGTCAATTAATAGATCTGTTATATTGTCCCTCATTCAGTAGAACGAGGTACTTTTTCAATGCACTCTTACGTGATGTAAGGAATATCTGAGACTAGGAAGTTAAAAGCTGATTTCTCTTTATAAAGCGTCTTGAAATTAAAGAAAGTCAGTGTAGTGAATGAAATGGTAACTATGGTGGGTCTGTCAATCAGTAGAAGATGCTACTACATTTAAACGCTTTGTGAGGAATATTATGTCTATTTTTCCCGATAAAAGACGAAGTCAAGAAACATAATTGCCCAAATCAATAATATCTTGCAAATATTAAAAAAAGCATTAACTGAATCTGTAGTTCAACGTAGAATTTTAAAAGAAAACTTTAAAAATGTATATCTTTAATATGATACCAAAGAAAATCATTTTAAATAAAACACGCAGTAAAGACTATTCTTTGTAATTCAAAGTCATTTATAGATATTTTTGCACAAACTTAATCGGTAGATTATATTCTTTTTCTTAAATGTTACTTTTCACATTTTCTTCGGCGTATTTTTACTAAGCTAACCCTATATATCTATCAGACATTATAAGATTAGCTTTTGAAAAGAGAAAGTTTGATTGAAATACTTCATATATGGTTGTTTAGTTTATTTGTTTAATGATGTATTATCTTTGGCGGGTTATTTAACGATGATTCCATCCTGCAATGTATTTACCGAATCTCTCTGCACGAGCAAGGTGCGACAGACACAAGGTCAATTGTAAGCGGTGTTTTACAGCACGAGTGCTGAACCTCCATCCATCCTCGCAGAAAAACAGTTGTACTATTTTACTCATAGCTTTGAGGATAAGGCATTACACTGAAAATGAACATAATAACATGTCTGGAGTTCAAGCTCGCTTTCAACGATATCGCAGCCCGACACATTAACAACTACTCTCCTCTCTCTCCACGAATACTTTATGAAAAATACAGCAAATCCTCAATTAATTTGCATCTCAACAATGGAATACATGAAACAATATAACAGTGAAACTATTTGTATTAGATAGAAATACTTGATCACATAGAAGTGCATACAGATAAATGACTATTACAAAAGAGCTTATGTAAAGTGTGATTTTTAAAAAGAGTTGCAGAGAAACGTTGAAAATGTATTGATTATAATTACACTATGTATCTCAAATTTTCTTCCTGAATAGTATGTTTTTTTTTTTTAGATCTTTTGAAAATGGTCATCTGGAAATAAGAGTAGGTGAGTAACGCACTGAATTGTACATGACCCCGACGACGTCGGCTGTATGTAGAGAAAAACATAATCGAAGATATTTGAAAAAAATTAGTGTTTAGATAAGAAGTCCTGTACTGGCAAATTCTTTTTGTTAATTTACTAAACCCTCTGCACGGACAGAGTGTGACACAAAGTCAAATTTTAAGCAGAATTTAACAGGATTTATTCATTTTTTCTCCCAAACCAGATGCCATGCAAGGTTAAATGAGCTCAGTACATCAAGCTGTTTAACCATAGGAGAAAGGACGATATTTAGAGGCTTACTTTTCCCAAAGGATTGTTTAGGATTTGAACTCGTGTAACCGTGTCCATTTTTTTATAACGATGACCATTATACCACTAGCGCCTGGCATAAATATTGGCCCAAGGCAATGGGGAGGAATATTGATTTACAGACCGTCAGATAAGTTGGTGAAATAAATGCCAATTGAGTAGAAACTAATGACTTAAAAAGAAAGGACGACAGAAGTCTTACTTAAGCTTAGAAAAAGGGGTCTTCTTCGCGACAATTTTCTTGAACGAACCACAAACATTATTCCCCAAAGAAGGATACCCCAGCAAAAAAAGTGCTGTCTTGCGTATAATACCAAACTATATCCGGCTTTGAAGCTCACATTCTGGACTTCTGTGCAGTTTGGATTGCCAAATTATTGCATCAGTCCCAGTTCCACTCTGACCTGGTGTTATACAATTGTTAAGATTCCATATATGAGTAAAATAGATCTCCAACAGGCATCTGGATAAAGTCTCTTCAATTGTTTAGTAGATGTATGTGATTCTTCTGTCAGCAAAGCAATAACCGATCCGACGGAACCGATTCACTTCCAACAAAATAAATAAAAGGATGTTGAGTCAATCATAGGATAAATAAGCATATGCTAAAATCTTATTACGGAGATAAAGTCATAAGGAAAGTTTTAAATTTGAGACGACAAATGTCGAGAGGTTTGTTTATTTTTTTGTGTTTAATGTTACAACAAATAATCAATGATGAGAAGTGAAATAACGGTTATCCTTGTGGGAATGGGTGTAACGACACGAGTTTAAATCCTAGACGAGGCCACTTGTATTTCATATAGATCTAATATCCTTGAGAAATGCATCAAGCTATTCTCACTCCAGCTTGGTATAAATAGTTGTACGTTTGGGAGCAACTAGTATTTAACTCATCTAGCCAGTAGTTAGGAAAAAGAAATGTTACATATTGACTCCGGCCAAACTGTCAAAAGAAGAAATGCACCGGTGTAAATAACAGGTGCATCCGGTCGAAGATATCAGGGGGCGACCTTGACTGTCGAGGGGTTGAATAGAGTGCGAATTGTGACACTCGCAGGAAGTAGCTGGACGTCAAATTATTATATAACCCCGGTGACAGGAAGTTCAGATCAGTTGGAGAGAAGATGCTGGAATGAGATCCATGTTCCAGCAGGGGATGGGTCCCCAGGCCCCCGGTTGAGCAGCCCAGGAGAACGGGAAAGAAAGGCTGTGGTAGCCAGAAGAGTTGGGGAGGCTCAATATGTTGCTGTTCTGTTCAGTCTCCCACTCCCTCTCACACACAACACTTTCAATAAAGTGAGAGGTATATTTTTCTAAAGAACTGTGTCCGCTCGTCTTTATAGTGATATATCTGCATGCATATGTGTATGTATAGTGGTTCATGGCTATACAACAGAAACAGATAACAGGAAAATAATCGACTTAAAATTATGGGGCGAAAGAAGTTATTTTTATTGTAAAAGATAAGTCAGCTGAAGTGGATAAGTTGCACAGTGAACAGTGAGTCGTGCTCTTATTTTAAAAGAGTATCTTCCAATCACACAAACCGTCACAGCAAAGATACGCCTGAGTCTACGCAGGAATTAGAAACAAACATTTAAAACCATACGTCACGAATTGTCATCACTTACCAAGAGAAATCGTTGCAATAAATAGACGGTAACTGTTGGAAAGTGATTCTATACCACTCAGGATATATGAGAAAAACATACTCCGAGTGACGAATATGAAAACTTCGTCACAGCCTACGTGGAAGTATTAGCAGTAAGTAAGTAAGTAAAGTTGGCGACCATAGTCGAGGGTAACCCGAAGGCTCCCTTTTCGATAGCTACTACACCAAGGTGTAGGGGAGGGCGCTACTCCTTCCCTGGATTGCTCTACTTTACCCTTGATCCGTACCTTATAATGCTGAGTGTTGAGCAAGGAAGGATCAAGTACCATTTTTTGAGTCTTTGGTATGACTCGACCTGGGATTGAACCCAGGTCTCCCGGGCCATTGGCGAACACTCTAACCGCTAGGCCAATGTCCGGTACTAAAGTATTAGCATAGTGCATACTAACCCAAACCAAATCAAAAGCTAAATGTACAGTTCCATGGTAGTCACTTCTATTTAGAAAAAAAACGATATAAGGGAAATATAAGGGATGTAGCCCTGAAGACCTGCGAGAGGCGATGAAAGATAGGGAGAAGTGGCGAGAGAGGGTCAGGGATATCCGAGCTAGCGGCACGACATGATGATGATGATTAGTTCTATGTGAAATGCAAACAGCTTCATCTAGGATTTGAACTCATATCGTTCTACTCATTTCCAGCGACAATAACAATTACACCACGGGCACCTCCATACTAGGGAGTGTGGAGTATTTCTACTCTGGCATTTCTTGCAGGTTCACTCTAACCCTAAGTGTAAGCAGAGTTGAGAGACATATTTATGAGTCAAATAGAGCTGTTAAAAATAGTCATATTCTATAGAAATGCTTGGTGCCATATAGATGTAAATTATTTGTATTAAGAATAGTTACCTAAAGCAAAATTGTTTACGCAACATAATCAATAGTTATTTAAAACCAGATAAATCTGTGTTAACGAATGACTATTGGCAAAAAGAAGAAAAATTACTCGATTTTTAGTATTAGATAGGAATTTTTGAAATAATACAAGTGTGCACAAATTATTTTTATGAGAAAGAAATTTCATATAACTGCCAGCCAAAAAAAAAAAAAAAGGCTTCAGAAAAAGGAACAGGAAAAAAAACGAAGTGACTCACGTAAAAAAAAAGTATAAACATTGACTGTACTTTGGAAAGTACTTTTGTTGATAGATAGATAGATAGATGTTTACTATTGTTTTTCGATATTTTGCTTTTTTTTTTACATTTTTAAATCTTGTGTTTTGGCAAAGTTAAACAGCCTGAATGCCTGATACAATATAGCGTATGCTAATCGGCACATCTTTCAACTAACTTTGTAGACGAAGTCGTTTTACACTCCCACGGGGTGCCTAATTATAGATGTTACGAGGGTAGCGTGAATTTTGTAAATTATATATATATATATATATATATATATATATATATATGTGTGTGTGTGTGTGTGTGTGTGTAGTTGGTTTGGTTATTTGGTTTGGTAACTTGGTTTAATGCCATATCAATAAATGTGGGTTACACAATTTCAAATTCAGTTTAAACATATATTCACAACATATAGCAGTGTGTGTGTGTGTGTGTGTGTGTGTGTGTGTGTGTGTGTTTGATTTATTAGTGAATAGGTTGTACACAGCTTTATTTTTAAACAAATATTTCCTCATTTTTGACACATTCTTAAATGGTATCAACTACTACTATCTAACTCTATTTAAAATTAATTACTTGTTTGAACACAATAAAATGGTTTCATATATTGCAATCAAATACTAATAATTCTGTTTAATACAAATCATCGTTTAGGTTGTTTCACTAATAGTAATGATTCTATTACATTACATATATTTGTTTGAAAAGATTCAAATGTTTAAAATTATGACGAACGCTAATACTTCTCTTTACAGGCAATCGTTGGTTTGCACTCATTTATATGGTTTCAAGTATAACTAGCACTAATTATTCTATTTAATATTGGTATTAATATTGGTTTATACAGTTAAATGGTTTCAATTATTGCTATCTCAAAGTAATTGCTCTCAATCACTGACTTCCTGCAAATTAAAGATACAATAGGAATGGGTACTTGTATACCACATAAGATGATTGAATATAGCCAGGACAGTCAAATATTGGTATTATGCCTTGATATGACCAGCCGATCGATCAGATCGGGCCACCCCAGCTGCGTGTCTAGCCTACTAAGTACTAAACAGAATGTTACAATTCATGTGACTACTTCAGTTGCCTAGTGATAACTATGCAGCCAACAGGACCCCGTCGTCAAGCATTAAGTGTCGCCACCAATGACTGATACTTGGCCTCGTGAGGAGGTACTCATCCTTTTGCACAGATGCCGTCGGCAAGTTCAAAAGCTCCAGCACACAGTGTGTATGTGTGTTGTTGGACGGTGGAGTATCAATATGTTAAGTGTGTAGGTGGGTATGCTGTGTATGTGTGCGTGCGTAGCAGTGTGACGATACCCCCTCGGCCCCCCGAATACGTCAACCTCTTTGGAACTATTTCACTTCTTGGCCGGTGATCAACTAGTGGTTCGACAGGGGCATCGCACATTTCTTTATAACTACAAGAAATACAATCAAGGGAGTGGGAAAAAAGAAAAAACGAACAATATGCTTGGGTTAATTCAAGCGCAAAAAGGGAAGTTATGTAACACTCTCCATTTCCTGTGTGCATATGTAGACTAACGCTAGCGTGGATTTCTAGCGAAACTTCTACAAAGCTACTAGGAATGCCAACCTATCCTAACCGGTCTTCATTACTGCTCTGGACCCTCTCTCATGCCAACTAGTCTCTGTGCTGTCCGGTGTCGACTGGCCACTCGCATCACCCGTCGCCAACTGCCTTCTCTCCGTCTTTTTGTCCAACTGCTCAGACTGGCGTTCCCTTCCTACTTCCGGTCACGTCGAGATCTCGGGTCCAAATCCTTTGTCTGGTTTCGCGCCTAAACAGACAAAGGGATCGTCTGCTTGGTGGACCACCTACATAGTGTTACAGCAGAATTAGGGTCAACTAATTGTGACGGACATGCAGGACAGTGCTGGAGAAGCAAGGACGAGCTCATAAGTGATGTACTCCTATGCACCCCACATATGGCCAAGCAAAAGCAGGACGACCAGCTAGAACATACATACAGCAGCTATGTGAGGATACAGGATGTAGACTAACGCTAGCGTGGATTTCTAGCGAAACTTCTACAAAGCTACTAGGAATGCCAACCTATCCTAACCGGTCTTCATTACTGCTCTGGACCCTCTCTCATGCCAACTAGTCTCTGTGCTGTCCGGTGTCGACTGGCCACTCGCATCACCCGTCGCCAACAGCCTTCTCTCCGTCTTTTTGTCCAACTGCTCAGACTGGCGTTCCCTTCCTACTTCCGGTCACGTCGAGATCTCGGGTCCAAATCCTTTGTCTGGTTTCGCGCCTGAACAGACAAAGGGATCGTCTGCATGGTGGACCACCTACATAGTGTTACAGCAGAATTAGGGTCAACTAATTGTGACGGACATGCAGGACAGTGCTGGAGAAGCAAGGACGAGCTCATAAGTGATGTACTCCTATGCACCCCACATATGGCCAAGCAAAAGCAGGACGACCAGCTAGAACATACATACAGCAGCTATGTGAGGATACAGGATGTAGCCCTGAAGACCGGCCAGAGGCGATGAACGAGAGGGAGAAGTGGCGAGAGAGGGTCAGGGATATCCGTGCTAGTGGCACGACATGATGATGATGATGATGATTTGTGACGGGCGATAGGGATGGATAACGAGAGTCAATATATTCGGGGCAACAGCTGGACGTGATGATAACGGTATATATATAACCAATCCAGATAGATTCTTATGGTTTTTGTAGTGGTTTTTGTACTTTTTAAACAATATGACCTTTTTTCAGATTAAATTAAACTAGAAAAATACCAAGCCTCGTGCTGTACATAATTTGCTAATCGGCTCATTTCGGATTTCGACCCTCAAAATGTCTTGTGCCATACAGGGATAAGCGAAGAAAATCACTATTTTTCTACGCTCACCTACCTTCTTTTTTTCTAATATTTCGTTGCCTTTAGCATTTTTCACCTACAGAGCACATACAAGTAATTTTGTTCTCGTCAGGGCAAACATTCTTCGAAAGTCATGTTTGTTTTGCTTCTTCCTTTTTTGTTTTGTTTTTTTTTTTTTCAGATTTTTTAAAATGCTTTTTTAATTTTTTCTTCATCGTTTACGAAGCCACAAACAGTTATGTTCCTCAAGAACCGACGGTTAGGTCAGTGCAGTATTTAGAAACATGTTCGAGTATGTTCTTGCTATAATTACTTGGCTCTTTCCGGCAAATTCATTCTGTCTATTTTTTTATTTAACATTTTATAAATTTAAATGTGATTTTTTTATAGGAAAATAGACGAATAAAAAAGATCATTATCTTCAAGGAAAATATATTATTGACGTTCTCTTATTAATCCAATTGTTTGTTTGCAAAATATTTCTAATTACTCGTCGCCTTCGGTCGCCATTTGCATTTCTTTCCACACCGTTTTATTTTGGGAAACCGGAAACACGGCGTCTGAATTAGACTTCCGTTCCAATGTTTCTCGTCTCGTTATTCATCATCATTCTCGTTATCAACATTGTTTGTAATTATATATATATATATATATATATATATATATATATATATATATATATATATGATAAAACTTAGTAATGACAATTTACAACTTCCCTCGACCCTGTCATCCAGGGCTGTAGCATACACGGACCCACCTCTGCAAAGGAGTGAAACCCACTCTACAAGGCCACCTATTGACCGTGAATGACAACCCATGGATCTTGACAACGGGATCCTGATGGCTGAGCAAGCCGCGAGTCGGTAACTGAAATGGTCAAGTGACATACATCACTCGAATTTGGCACTTACTGGGCTAGACAGGCGATCGGATAGGCGAGACTTGATAATAAATAAATGATATCATAGCTTCGAGAATGTAAAACGAGGTTTCATCCAAACTGTTGCTGTGTTCATACTAGTTTATAGTTTCACTACATAGGCGCCAAAGAAAACCATCCTGATAAACCCAGGTGAAAAATACATAAGAATCCTGCATGCTGTTTACAACAAATGCTGGAAGCAACATCCCACAAAACAGCAGTTGTAAGGTCATTTACCTTCCATCTCACAGACCATACCATCTGGACAAACAAGATATGCTGGACACTGCTGGAAAAGAAAGAACGAACTCCGATGGACTCCTAAACATGAACGCCTCAGTGTTGACTGACAAGCAAAGACTTACGTTCATCATCTATGTACGAACACTAGATACAGTTTGGAGGACCTGTCAAGACAGTAGCGATAGAACATAGAGATGAATGGCAATAGAGAGAGAGAAAGAGAGAGAGAGAGTCCAGAAAAATCATGCTGTCAGCACCACTTGTTGATGAAGTGTGACCAAAAATTTAATTAATGTTAGATAGATCAATTAGTTTTTGCTGTTCTTAGAACAATTCAACTCTTTGCAAACAAGTAAACTCTATCTGGTTAAAAAAAAACATTTTTCTACCAACTATTTACGCGAACGACCTGAAGGGTCCCTTTTCAATAGCTACGACACCGATGTGTAGGGGAGGGCGTTACTCCTTTCCCAGATAGCTCCACTTACTCTTGATCCGGACTTTATAGTGCTGGGTGTTAAAAAAGGAGGAACCAAGTACAGTTTTTTGAGTCTGTGATATGACTCGACCTAGAATTGAACTCCGACCTCCCTGGCTATTGGTGAATGCTCTAACCATTATACCAATGGACGCATTGTTGTTAACGGCTTTTGTGATTATTATTATTATTATTATTTTTAAATTTTTCACACCGGCGTTAATTGATGGTACTTCATTGGAGACTATGTGACAGCACGTCTTCTGGAGTTTCCAGAATTCTTATTATTATTCTGGTCGATCATGATAATAATGTAGTTCGGGTGGTCTATGCTCGTCTTCCGTATTCCAACTCCTCTGACCACCTTATCAAAATTTGGGTATCATTCTGTTACAACACTTACAATTGGTTGGTTGGTTGGTTGGTTGGTTGGATTTTATGGCATATCAACCTTTGTAGGTTATTTAACGCCAAATACATTTTGATGCAAATAGTCAGTTCTATTTCAAACAATGCATTTTACCATAAGTACACAGTTTAATTGTCAAAAACATTTCTTTTTAAAGCTATTCAGTTTATTCAAACATTCAGTTTACACACCCTTAAATGTCAAAACATTTCTAAATTAAACAATTTAGTTTAGTGTTAGTACAGTTTCAATGGCAGAAACAGATCCATTTCAAACAATATAGTGCATAAGCACGCAAGTTTTAATCTAAGTACAGTTTAATTGCCAAAAACTTTTCTATTTCAAGCTATTTAGTTTAGTTAAACAGTTCTAATTCATACAATTCAGTTTTGCATAAGTATGAAGTTATTTCTATTTAACCCATAGATAGAGCCCTACAGATTTGACATGGGTGCAATGGCAATGAAGGGGTGCTCTGCATTCCCTAAAGCTCCAGCGTCACTGGAACCTGACCATCAGATTGTTTAGTGCAATATCCAGGACACTCATTGGTGAGGGTCTTACCCATCTGCAGAGGTGCAGTCGGTGTATTCAACAACCTTAGCTTACAGTGCAATTAACAATTAGTACCGCTGTTAACCTCAGATTCCAGTTTTTATTTCTCTGGTAAAGTCATATAACTGATCTCTCTTTTTGTGATCCTATTGAATTTCATCTACCAAATTAATAACATCAAGTGTTATACTCTTTCCAAGCTAGTTTGCTGCATTCAGTATTAATGTGATCAATCATTTTGTCTCTGCCCGTGGTGTAATGGTTATCGTCGTAGGAAATGGATACGGCGACACGAGTTCAAATCCTGGACGAGGCTGATTGCATCTCACATAGCACTAATACCCATGGAAAAGGTATGAATCCAATTATTCTCCCTCCAGCTATGGGTAACTAGTAGGACCGACTGGGTTCTTCAGCCTTGGTGAGGCAACTAGTTTAGAAGGAAAACTCTGAATTTAAAACCTGTTAAACTCCGCTTAAAAAATTGACCTTGTGTCATATCCTGTCCGAGCGGAGGGGTTGGTTAATAGGATCACCACATATTTTGCATCAGTTATTCTGTTGTGTCTTATCTGTTTTTGCTTGGACATAGTTGGTTCTTATTGTTTTCTGCTGCTATTTGAAAAGATTCACTCTTAAGGTTTTCTTTCTTAACCAATTTCACGGTCTTCTCGTGTGAGATTTCGTTAGTCTGTCGCTTAAATATCCCTGCAGCCTTCTGAAGCCTTCTCATTATTCCGGCCGATCTTAACAAGTCAGTAGTTTGGATGGCCTCGATTCGATTTTTGATTTCCAGCTTTTCCATGTCTCTTTTTACTAAGCCTTTAGGGATCGTTCCGAATGCATCAATTACAATTGGTATCACTCTCACCTTTATATTTCATAACTTTTTTGTTCTCTGGCTAGATCTAAGTACTTCCATCTCTTTTCGTTTTCTTTGGATTTTCCTCACAGGTCCGCCGGGACGGCAATTTTCACTAGTCGGCAGATTCTATTTTGGGGGTGGATATCATTACAACGTCTGGCCTTCTCGCTGTGATTAGGTGATTTGTTTTCATCTCAATATCTCAGAGAAGTTTATTAATCTCATTCGCCAGGACAGATTCTTGTTTGTTCATATACCATTTGATAGTATGGTCCATCTTCAATTTTCTTGCAAAATTCCCGGTGGATCACCTTCATCATCCAAATGCGAGATTTTCTTCTCGGTTTTAACAAGTAGTTTTTTCCTGAAGTCAGAGTGTCTGTAAATCAATGAAATAACTTGTCATCTAGTGAATTTCATCCTTTCTGCAAGCCAGAGAGTGAAAGTATAAAGAAATATTTGGATCTTTCCGGAGAGCTAAGAAAAGTCGTGAAAGATTCGGTGACTCTGATACAATTTTTAGTTAAAGCCCTTAGAAATTTCCTCGAATACCTAGAAAAGAAAAAAAGAAACGTTTTTTTTTAAGATTCTAACATTTTTCTGAGGTTGATAAATAATCATAACAAATGAAATATCTCTACATCAAACCGTCTGTCTAACTATAGAAGACAGACAAACAAAATATCCCCAGTTACTAATATAGATTATTCAAATGTTTGTTTTATTTTCATTAACTGAATATCCATCATAAAATCCATATCCCGCTTTAGCCTATAACGTTTTATTTCTAATTTCAGTATTGCCTCGAAGCTTCAAAACATGTTCTCTTGAAATTCATCCTGTATAGTCTCGGGGCTTTTTGATTCTATAATCATTTTTCCTTTGATTCCATTTTTTCCAAAAATAGGGAAACTGTCATGTTCAAAAAATTGATTTTTACTCGCCACTATCAGTTATCCTGACAACGGTGTAGTTTGCATGATCTAAAGGCGGCAAAAGTTTAGTAGAAGGCCTTGTGCAATGGCAGCCAAGAGAAATGAAAGTTGTAGACGTTTGGGCGACATGATTATTTCCATGTCTCTCTTCTACCGCCCCCACTGATGATTAAAGAAACCTAAACAACTCTAGACATTTTAATTTTTTTTTAAATGGTGTGTTTGAAAAAGATACGCAATAGATTACAATTTTTAAAAAAATAGAGAGGAGACCACGTGACTTAATGGTTAACGCGCTGGACTGCGAAATCCTAGTTAGCGAGTTCGAATACCAGTCACGCAACTACGTTTACTTTCAGACAATTACTTTTGGGAAACGAATACAGTCCTTTGTTCCATGCCAGCAATGGGTTTATTTAACTCAGAGCGGGGGGTGGGGGTTCATTTTCAATCCCGAGTCGAGTTATACCATTGACTCAAAATATGATACTTGATGCCTCCTTGCTTAACACTCAACTTTATAAGGCACGTAGTGAGTAGAGTGTTCGCCATTGGTTCAATCCCAGGTCACGTCATACCAAAGACTTTAAAAATGGTACTTGATACCTCCTTCCTTACCACTCAGCAATATAAGGTACGTATCAAGGGTAAAGTGGAGCAATCAAACGAAAGGAGTAGCACCCTCCTCTACATCTCGGTGTAGTAGCTATTGAAAAGGGATCCTTCTGGTCGCTGTCGACTACGGTCGCCAACTTTACTTACTTATCGAGGGTAAAGTGGAGCAATTCAGGGATAGAAGTAGTGCCCTATCTTACACCTTGGTCTAGTAGCTGTTGAAAAAGGAACTTTTGCGTCACCCTCGACTACGGTCGCCAACTTTACTTAACCTCCCCCATCACTAAAGAGAAATTTGGAGAACATACCAAGAATATTGAAGAACATACTTTCAACTAAAAAGTGAACCTTGGAGAACAACAGTAGTGTTCTCCATAGATGACTATGGCATTAAATAACCCTTGTAGGTTGATATTCAATAAATCAAAAAACCGAAACTAAAAGAAAGAAAAACTTTATAATAAAATAAAATTTTAAATATGGATCAACAGAAACAATTCTCCTATAACGGTTATTTCTAAATAAAAAATGAACCCAAGGAGCCAAGTTCAAGTCCTGTACAATGCTGTTTCACTTCATGCTAATGAACATTATATTCATGCCTTTAGACAACTTGGTCACGGGAAGGATGTGACTCGTGTTAACTTTTTTATTTGTAGATTGATTGCCTTGCCAAGGACAAAGAACCCAGTTATAACTTGTGAGCAAAAAATGGTTTTACAACTTTCACAAGTGTATGAACGTTAAGAGAAACCCAAACTTAATATTAGATACAAAGGGTATCAATGTATATTAAAAACTGAAAAATGCGTAGCAATGAATCTAATGAAAAACTACGTAAGTGGAAGTGGAATACACTTAAATCGAATTAGAAAGACATCTAATTGATTAATTTTAAGAATTTTTTAAAATATACTTAGTAGAATCATGTGAACTTGACATGTAAAGCGCAACCATGTATTGAAGACTGTGTAGCAGTGTTTAAAAAATATAACCTCAAATTTTATAAATAATAATATCTGGATCTTCGACAGTTTGACATTTGATTAAATATTTGACATATAAATAAAAATGGTTTTATTATCATAATCTTTTTCCTTATATTTAGATTTTTTTTTTATTCCCCATATTCAATTACACAAATTTGGGCCCCAGTTTCAAAATAATGTAATGCATGTTTTGTTTTGGTCATAAAGTAGTTGAACAGTCAGTAAAAAAATGGAATGACCACCCTGTTGTCAGACAGTGAGATGTACAAGACAGGACGATTTAATCATTTTAAAAATGTCTTTTAGCGGTTTTAACAGCTGAAATATTATTCAGTCTTGAGAATAAAGGTTATTTGAAGATTATTTCCGATCCGAAAATTAAATTTATTTATTGAAAAAAAACAAAAAAAAACAATAATAATAATAATAATAATAATAATAATAATAATAATAAGAAGAAGAAGAAGAAGCAGGGGGAAAAGAATGATAATAATAATTATGATAATTATTGGTACACTCGGAGGGATCGTAAAGAGCTTGGTACAGTGGCTGGAAAAGATGGAAATTGGAGGAAGAGCAGAGACCATCCAAATGACAGCATTTTAGAATACTTAGAAGAGTTCTGGAGACCTAAGAAAATTTGTGTCTCTTAGACTTAAGCGAAAGACCATCAACTATCGCTGGTGTGAAAAAATCGCATAATAATAACAAATGACGTGCTTGAAACTGTCGTCAAAGACTTGGAAAAAAGACTGGAAGAATTGGAAATCAGAGGAAAAATCGTAACAATTCAGACTACACCATTGTTGAGATCAGCTAGAATACTTTGATTTTTCCTGGAGAACTGAGGAAACATCCTGTCACTCCAGTGAATCCTGTCCAGTGAAATACCTCAAGCTAACACTAGTGTGAAAAACTCTCAAGGAGTGAAATAACAATAGTTGGTGGGTCCAAAACCTTCATCAAAAACCTGGAGAAGAGATTGAAGGATTGGATATCAGTGGAAGAATTGAAATTATCCAGACTACATCACTGCTGAGACCAGCTAAAACACGGAGAAGATTCCTGGATATGTAAGGGGACTTGAAGTATCTGAGATCCCGATAAAAACTCACCAGATAATGCAAGTGTCCAAAACTTGCAAAGAATATAACATAGAAACAACTGGAAATCGAATGATGAATCAAGTCCAGTTAGACTACAGCATTGATGAGATCGGCTAGAATACTGTGGAAAGTTCTTGTGATCTGAAAAGACTTGCAATCGCCCATCAGCTAATGATAAAGTAAGAAAATCGCAAGAGCAAATAAGAATTTAAACATCGCTGTGATGGGTTTCTGTTGTAACCTAACAAAAGTTTATTAAAGAGAAATAACAAAAACAGAGGTTGGAAATGAAATGGAAATATTTATAACATATCAAAATACAATATTTGCCAGCCGCGTGAAGAAGTTACTCATCGAGGGTGGTGCCTACTAAGCAAAAATACTAGCCACATAATACTGTCCAACGAATTTATGAGAAATGAAATATTTAAATGATGTCTGAAAAGATTTTTGACTTTTCAGCATAAAAACTTGTAAAATATGTTTTTAATGTTTTTTCTTTAAATACTTACAAGAGAGCTTCAACACAACTGTCATCATCATCCTCATCATCACCATGTCGTGCAACTAGCACGGATATCCCTGACCATCTCTCGCCACTTCTCCCTATCGTTCATCGCCTCAGGCATGAATGAAAAGAAGACTACACTACCATCTGTTAGACCCTCTCTCGCCACTTCTCCCAATTATTCGTCGCCTCTAGCAGGTCTTCAGGGTTACATCCTGTATCCTCACATGGCTGCTGTATGTATGTTCGAGCTGGTCATCCTGCTTTTGCTTGGCTATATGCAGGGGTCCATAGGAGTATATCACTTATGAGCTCGTACTTGTTTCTCCAGTGGTGTCTGTTTGATCTAACTTGGATAATTTTCGTGATGGGAGGCAGGTGGCCGTATAGTTGGTGCTTTGTCTGGTTTTGCCGCCAGGACCTATTCACTATTGCTCTCAACGTTCTTGTGTAATTGCCGTCTAGCTTTTTCTCCAGCTGTTTTGTTAGCGTCCAAGTGGTGAGTCCATACAGCAGTATCGACAACCGTACATGTACATTGAGAATTGAACTCTGTATAGCTGTTAACCAAAATTAAACTTCAGTTTACGTAGTGTAGTTTACATTCAATTTGCATTAAAGTAGATTACATTTAGCTGAATTCCTGAATTATGCCAACAGCTATAGGAAAACTCGTTTCTTTAGCTTTGGTACAGCAACTTGTCTGGGAGCAAACAGAAACTAACTCAGTCTTCAAACCAGATTGTTAAAAAATGACATAAGTGTCTCATCATAATCTTGGAAGGATGTTCGGATGAAAAAAAAACTGATACAAACAAAACTGTTTTGAGATACAAACGAGCAAAGAAATTGTACTTATCTTGCTTAATGCAGTTAAATAGGAGAAAATAAAGTTAAAATGAGACAAAAACAAATCAATGAAATGACGATTAGGTGTTTTATATATATATATATATATATATATATATATATATATATATATATATATATATATATATATAACTTCTAATCGTCATTATTGATTTGGTTTTGTCTCATTTTAATTTTATTTTCTCATATATATATATATATATATATATATATATATATATATATATATATATATATAAAACCTAATTGTCATTTCATTGATTTGGCTTTGTCTCATTTAAACTTTATTTTCTCGCACACACACACACACACACACACACACACACATATATATATATATATATATATATATATATATATATATATACCCTATTTCATCAGTATTGTTTGTATTAATTCATGTCCCCTGACAAAAACATTCTTCTAGATTTTCAAAAATAAAATCATTTCCGATGAATTTATATTTTACATATGAGAGGTTTATTCTTAAAATAATTTTTATAGATTCCTGACATTCCGACTCCTATTTCCCCCGTTCTCTGTTAAAATTCTCCGAAGGAAACTTACGCTAACAACTACACAGAAAGATAGATAGATACTAAATTACCTTTTTTTTTAAATCAAGAAAGATATACTTCTAAATTGAGAAGGATAGAACCTAACAAATTTTCTAACCTTACATATATATATATATATATATATATATATATATATATATATATATATATATATGAAATTAAATATGGATTAAAAGCCGACAGTATGAAGGTATCAGAAAAAACATAATCCAAATAGGTGAATAGCAAGCATCCATCGTTATATGAACTATTTTGTTATCCAAGAGTATCCAAGATGATGGTTACTGAAACCGAAACGTTAACGTCTACTTAACATCATAATATATTCACCTATTTGAATTATTTTTTCTGCTACCTTCATATATATATATATATATATATATATGTGTGTGTGTGTGTGTGTGTGTGTGTGTGTGTACGCGCGTGCGCGCGTGTGTGCCCTTTGTTTAATCACATAGCAATATCCGTGGGTTATTCAAAACCGAAAATCGGGGGTGTCCGATAGGTGATATACTGCGGAATCATAGAAAGCGAGTTCCTATGCCAGTCGCACTTTAACCTTCACTTTCGGGAAAATATCGTTGGGAAAGGTACGGACCCCTTTATCTTCCAAGCTATGGGTTAAATAGTACCACTACTGTGCTAGGAGAATAGATTTGGCATTAAATAACCTACAAAGGTTGATATGCCATTAAGCAAATAAACCAAACCAAAGCCAAAAGCGTCCTTATCGAAGAACAAACGTTGTATCTTTCTAATTCAGGAGGGATAAGGGGGTTATAAACTGTCCCCAAAACATATATATATATATATATATATATATATATATATATATATATATATGAAGAAATAAATATAAAGGAAAGGGGAATGAATCCGTCAGTATGTAAATATAAAAAAGATAAGCTATTCGGAGGAATTTATTTATAATTGGATTGCGTGCAACGTAAATTTGTTTGCTTTTTGGGGTTTTTTTTTGTGTATTAAACGATGACCAGGTTAATGTTAGTATGTAATGTTGTGTCTTCTGAATTATATTCAATCTTAAATATATAACGAAACAAATCAGAAACATCTTAGATTTTAAACAGAACAATAGTAACCGTAATGAACACTAAGATTTTTATTATTTTTTTCTTACAATTTTAAAATTAAATATAATTTAGTAGATACTAGATCACATATAAACATAGCTCTGATAGTAGTTTTATATAAAAACCTAAGTATTTAACGTAGCCAAATAATTCGACAATTCATCTTCTGTATACTTTGATATATATATATATATATATATATATATATATATATATATATATATATATATATATATATATAGGGGGGGCAGTATTTCTTCGGTAATACATATTTTAGTAAAAAATATAGACATTATTTGTCTACACATCTTTGTATTAATCCTTTCGAGTGTGCACATCGTTTTCATGCTATCCGGCGGATATTTATTAATGAATCTCCCATAATTAATATATATATATATATATATATATATATATGTATATGTATATATATATATATATAAACATATACATATATATATATATATATATATATATATATATATATATATATATATATAATTCAATGCGAAAGGCACACCAACTAATGCCTGGAATTCTATGTGGGTTCATACAATTCCAAAAGTTTTGAAAGTGAATATAATCGCTCGACTAGATTTAGAACTAGAATACAACGATGTCCTACACCAGTACGTTAGCCACTACGTCATGGGTACTCTCTCTGCAAAAGTAAAGATAATTGTACATTCGCATACGCATATAACAATGAAGGGTCAAAGTTTTGCAATATTTCGTAATCTGAGGCAAAACTCTCCAGTTTCGTACGCTTTTGGCGAAGTTGAGATGGCAATGAGCCGTATTGACTATGTAGTGTTGAGCTCCCCTGATACTCTCTGTCTATTGCCTCTCTTTGCCTCTTTGGCTAGGAGCACAGCGTTGGACGTCACGGTGTTACACCTACATGACCTTGCCTGATCATCAAGCTTCTTGTAGCGTCATTGATATTTCTTGAAAACATCTGGTTTATGAAATACGATCAACTGCGAATTCATCTTTTTTACAACAAATCTTTCTGGTTGCTTTAATATATTTATGGGCCAGAGTGAAATCGTAAGGCTTATGTCACTATCTTGTCAAACGTTCGTCTGTATGGCTTTCAAATCATACAGGGACTGATATAATGTAAAATCTGCCAGCAGGTACCACCAGTGTTTGAACCACTTCAAGTTGGTTGGTTAGTTGTTTTGTTGTTAGTGTTTTATGGCGTCTCAATCTTTGTAGGTTATTTAATGCCAAATTCTGTCTATATGTATATATATTCAACCAAAGATTTCTGAGCGAATACTTAGTATATACAATTTTCTATGAGCTGGATTTCATTTGTTTGCTCATGATTAAACAGTTTTAAATCACCATATTTTTTCGTACAACTCTGTCTCTCGCAAGAAGGACAGAACGTTATCTATTTTGACTTTTTCGAACAAATCGGTTAAAATATTCACTTTGAAAAATCGTTTTCTAGTGACAGCAGAAGCTCTGCATTTTATAAGAATGTGCTTAACTGTGTAAGTTGTCTGACAGGTTAAGCACTGTGGTTGTGGTTCCTGTTTCAGTATGAAAGAGCGAGTAAGCCTTATATGACCAATCCGCAATCGGGATATAACGACTTGTTCTCTGCTTGATTTTCTAAAAGGTGCTCTCCATTCTCCCAATGTGGGCTGAATTCCAGGTAAGTGATATACGTGCCACAAAGTATCTCATACCAAAATATTGACCCTTTCAGCTGGGACTGGAGAATACGCCGACTACAAATTTGCAGATAGTTAAAAAAAATAAAGACGAAACACAATGAGTTTCCAAGGAATGACACGAAACAGCATATGTTGCTTAGGGTTAGTATTGGAAAATATGGAGCATCCTATAATAGAAATTAACCTTAGGGCCACATTAATCAGGATAGGGAAGTACCTGTTATGATCTGTTCTATGCTTCAAATAGAACCGTTAAATCATTGTGCTTTGGATATTTATTGTTAGTTAACTGAAACCCTACAAATGCGTACAAATTGTTTGTATTAGATAGAAATATCTGATAAATAGAATTAGTAATGGTAAATAGAAACTGTATAAACCCGTGGGAAACAAGTAAATAATATTAACTTGAAATATGCGTGCTTGATAGAACAAATGAGATCTAACAACTCGATTAAAAATAAAGTTTATCCTAGCTATATATATATATATATATATATATATATATATATATATATATATATATATATATATATATATATTGACTTATGACCTGGCTGGGCTGTCAAAATAGGAAATGCACCTATGTAAATAACAGCTGCATCCGGTCGAGGAATATCAGAATTATAACCTTGACCGTGGATGGGTTGAATGAGTGCAATTGTGACGCCCACAAGAAGAAGGGAGTGTTGAACTATTATATAACTCGGTGAAGACAGGAAGTCAGTTAGTTTGGAGACCAGAACAGTTGGAGAAAGGTGCGGTAGAGAAAGTCAGCACTCGGCAGAAGGGGCCTCGGGACCCCCTATTAAGTGTTTGGAGATAAGACCAGTTGGTGAGAAGATGCTGGATTGAGGAACATGTCCCAGAGAGGCTGGGCCTCCAGGTCCCCGGTTGAGCAGCCCAGGAGAACGGGAAAGAAACGCTGGTGGCCATAAGAGTTGGGGTCAATATGTTGTTGTTTTGTTCGGTCTCCAATTCCCTCTCACACACAACCCTTTCAAACAAGTGAGAGGTATATTTTTCTAAAGAACTGAGTCGCTCGTTATTATTGTGTCATTTGCATTGTATGCATATGCACATGGCTATATAACATATATACGTTTATATAAACAAGATTTAAAATTAAATATCATACAAGGGTTAATATATCATAAAAACAACCCAACAAGTAGCCAATTAAAATATTGAAAATATTTAACTGATTGGCCTAGTGGGTAGCGTGTTCGCTAGTGGTCTGGGAGACCTGGGTTCAACCCTAGGTCAGGTCTTACCAAAGACCTTAAAATGGTACTTGATAACTCCCTGCTTAACACTCAGCAATATAAGGTACTATCAAGAGTAAAGTGAAACAATCCAGGGAAAGGAGAAGTACCCCCCTCTACACATTAGTGTAGTAGCTATTGAAATGGGAGCCATCTAGTCGCTCTCGACTACGGTCGCCAACTTATATATATATATATATATGTGTGTGTGTGTGTGTGTGTGTGTGTGTGTGTGTATGTGTGTGTGTGTTTGTGTGTGTGTGATATCATTATATATAACTATCTTGTTGCCGAATCTGTATCGTTTTTATATATCATTTGGAACAAAACACACTCATAAAAAATATGTATACATTCTTATATATATATATATATATATATATATATATATATATATATATATGAGTGTGTGTGTGTGTGTGTGCGTGTGTGTGTGCGTGTGTGTGTCAATATTTCTTTATAAATCATATAATCTTTTATTCTAGAAAAAATGTACATGATACAAATTTAGCAACACACACATACATACATGTTTGTTTTCACATGTTCCCATGTATATGCATGTATAGGGTAAGAATTGCTAGCTTTAAATATGCATATATCTTTAAGAACTGGAGCATAGATATATATTTTGTATGCATGCATATGTAAACCAATCTTTCTCATATCTATATATATAAAAAATACATTAAAAAAAACTCGCTTATTTAGATATATAAAGAATATTTATGATCGTGTATCTGTACATATATACATATTCATTTACCGATATATATATATATATATATATATATATATATATATGTGTGTGTGTGTGTGTGTGTGTGTGTGTATGTGTGTGTGTGTGTGTGTGTGTGTGTGAGAGAGAGAGTGAGAGAATTTGTGTGAGCGTGTGTGTGCGTGTACGCGTGTATATACATGTCTTCTGATAGATAATCGATTCGCTAGAACAAAATTTTATGAACTTCCACCATTGTTCAATCAATTAGATCTTTAGGAACAAGAATGATATTTTTTAAAGACAAGAATAAAATGAGTTATATATATATATATATATATATATATATATATATATATATATATATATATATTGCAGAAAATCCAATCTCCGCACAAAGGATACAATTTTCCCTTTTACATTTTAGTTTATCTCATTTCCATTTTTTTTTTATTGATTTATGTAGGATTAAAATGTCACTTGCAGGTTCGTCCTAACTATCACTTGATCCCACTGGCACCAGGAATCCTTTTCTCAGAATAAACCCAGGCCAAGAAATACACGAGGGAAAGACGATAAAGAAAAAATATAGAAAAATAAATCACAATCACTTCAGTAAAAGCAAAAAAAAAGAAACGCGCATATTTATATAATTAGATAGATAGGTAGATACATACATACATACATTGATAACGATAGATTAACTGGAAAAGTCGGATAAAGGTAATTTGCCTTCTGTTTTCTAAAACGTGCAATGGTTAAAATGAATGCTTGTATAATAACTACCAAATACTACCAAGGTGAAGATTCTTGTAGAAAGGTGGATAGCTCGTTTATAATCTCAGCAAACAAGTTTGCTCTACAGGTTATGGCAGAAATACTTCCTATGTTTTAAACCGTCGCCAGTGTCATGCAAGTTAACTTAGGAAAGTGGTAATAGTAGCTTTATCTACCAAATGTTTTGTCAGTTTTCCTTCACAGAAGATGAGTTGCGATCATAACTTAAGTCGATATAAATTGTGCGACTGCTTTTTTAAGTATTTTCTAAAACACTGCTTAATCTTTAATTCTTACACAGAAATTTATTCGTGATCATTTCATACTACACCGGAATGATGCTGTTCCAGATAGAAAATTGATATTGCAAGAGATTAAAAACTAACCGGAGCAACATCATTCCTACGTAACATGAAATCAACTCGATAAGACTCCTGAATGGTTTTATTTGGTCTCTTTGATTAATGAAGTATAAACCTTTCTGGGATATAAATGGCCATAACCATGTTTGCAGAAGAGCATCAGTCGTACTATTTAACCCATATCAGGTGGTTCCCTAATCAGCTGGAGCTGAAGAATACACTGACTGCTTCTCTGCCGTGGGGTAAGACTTCCCCAACGATTGTCCTTGTATGATACTAAACAATCAGATGGGGAGGTTCCTGTAATGCTGAGGAATGAAGAATACCTCTTCATAGGCACCGCCCCCTCGTGCACTCTGGCTCTGAGTGGTTGCACCTGATCGGGTCCTACATATTGATCAAATATAATTAAACTGCGAATTTATGCTAAACAGAATTGTTTGAAATAGAACTGTTTTGGCGTGCTAAATTGAATTTTTTGAAATAAAAATGTTTTTGACATTGAAATTATACTTATGCTAAACTGAATTGTTTAAAATAGAACTGTTTTGACATTTTACATATTTACCAACCCCTCCGCTCGGGCAGGATATGACACAAGGTCAATTTGTGAGCAGAGTTGAACAAGTTTTGAATTCAGAGTTTTCCTTCTCCTAGACAAGTTGCCCGTCCAAGGCTGAAGAACCCAGTCTGTCCTACTGTTTCCCCATAGCTGGAGGGAGAATAATTGGATTCATACGTTTCCCAAGAGTATTAGTGCAATGTGAAATGCAGTCAGTCTGGTCCAGGGTTTTAACTTGTGTCGCCGTGTCCATTTCATACGACGATAACCACAACACGACATACACCTTTGACATTTTACTGTGTGTAAACAAAAAACTATACTTATACTAAACTGAATTGTTTGAAACAGAACTCTTTATATGTATAAAAATGGATTTGACGTTAATAATGTACAATAGTTGATGTGCCATAAAGCCAAACTAAACCATGTTTTAACACAATAACGCAACTGGAGTTCAAATTCGCTTCTACAATGTCACGACTGTGCCACGGGGCTCCTCAGCAAAATGTTTGTGTGTTAATTATACACTCAAAAGATGTTTCAGTAGTTAACGCAAGGTGTGCACTTGTCCAAGCAATGATCATAACTGATCGTATCTGGATAAATGATTAAACTTTAGCTAGAGGGAGCTACGTTTAACACTTGCTTGGGTTCAGTGGGTCCCACAGGTGACAGTTCAAGATGCGGGAGATATTCCAACCTGTATCAACTAGCAGAATACTCGTTAATGTTTTCTCGTTTAGTGTCGAACGTATCGACAAGCTTTGACTACAATCAGAATGCAGCACACTTTTACTTTACCACGGATGAAAGTTTTCCCGCTTTTTGTCCATTATCAGGGTTACATCTGCATTGTCTGCCTAGCAAAAAAAAAAAAAAAAAGCAAAGAAAAGAAAAAGTATGACACCGCCACCATCTAACCAGAACGCTTTAAAATCTGCACACACACAGGCTAAGTTGGAATACTGTTATTAATTTCAGTGTTATTCAAATGACAGACTTATAGGAGGCAACGCTATTAGCCAGGTCAGACGGTAAAATCATGGCAGAATTCTTTTGTTAATTTCATGTATCTACTTTATTTAGAAAATTATTATTATTATTATTATTATTATTATTATTATTTACTCCTCTAGAGTTTTTCACATCAGTATTAGCTGATGGTTATTCACTGGAGTTTGAGTGACAGCAAGTCTACTCAAGTCTCCAGGACTCGTCTCAGTATTCTGGCCGTCCTTAGCAATGCTGTCGTTTGGATAGTTATTATTATTATTATTATTATTATGTTACTCCTTTAACAGATTTTCACACCAACATTAAATAATGGTCTTTCACTGGAGTCAGAGACAGAAATTCTTCTCAAGTCTTTAAAGCTGTTCTCAGTATTCGGGCTGATCTAAATAATGTTGTAGTGTGGATGGTCTCCACTCGTCCTCTTATTTCTAATTCCTCCTGTCTTTTTACCAATCTTTTGGTGACTGTACCGAGCGCGCCACTTACAATTGGGATCACCGTCACTTTCATGTCCCATAGTCTTTTTCAGTTCTTTAGAAAGGTTTGGGTACGTATCTCGCTTGTCGCGTTCTTTCAATTTTACTCCGTGGTCCGCCGGAACAGCAAACTCCACTATTCCTCAAGTTCTCTTTTTTTTTTTCTTTTTTTCTTTTTTGACTATCACTTGGTCTGGTAATCTGGCCGAGATTACAGGATTCGTTTGTATCTCAAAATCCCAGAGAAGTTTGTACTTCTCATTCTCCTGGACAGATTCTGTATTGTGCATTTACAACTATAGTTTTTCCAGTTTAAAATGGGAGTAGTTCAGTTCAAAATGGGAATAGTTCTGTTCAAATTGGAAAAATTATTATAAGTATAAATACAAAAAAAATTTTATAAATTTATATTTATACTTATAATAATTTTTCCATTTTGAACTGAACTATTCCCATTTTGAACTGAACTACTCCCATTTTGAACTGGAAAACGTATAGTTCGTATAGTCATGTTTAACTTTGAACTCAAATTAAAGAATATCACCTTCCCCACCAAATTGTGACTAGTCTTATAAACATTTCGCACTTATTCGCTACATTTGCTTATTAGGTGATTGACTGTTTCCTCTCTATCACCACGTAACCTATATTTTTTGTTTCTAATCAATTCTTTCTTTGATATAAATGAACCTCATGGCGTTTGCTTGTGTTGCTATTTGAAGGAATTCAATTTCTCTCTAATGTTTTCCCTTTCTCAGCCATGTCCAAGATTTCTCGTGTAAGATTTTGCTTGTATATCGTTTCAAATGTCCATACAGCTTTTTTCTTCCCATTTTTGTTATCTTTTTATATTTGTTTTGTTGATCTTTGTGTTGTCAGTATTGTTTTTGATTGCTGCAATGAGGGGGTGTTCTCGTGGTGTAATGGTTTAATTGATGGACTGCGGAATCGTAGTACGCGAGTTCGTACTCCAGTCGCACAATTACGTTCACTTTCGGGCAAATACTCTTGAGAAAGGTATGAACATCCTGATGCTCCCAACTATGGGTTAAATATTACCACTACTGTTCTTCTAAGAGAATGGTTCTGGCATTAAATAACCTACAAAGGTTGATATGCCATTAAAACAAAGAAACCAAACCATTGCTGCAATGAGTCTTGTACTACACGTTTTATGTAGTCTTCGAGTCGTTGTATCGATGTATTAATGCTATCTTGAAAGCTGACAAGTCCTCTTCCTCCTTCTTTCTAAACACATATATCTCGTCAACATCGTCTTTGCATGAAAGGCCTTATGCATTGTCATTAATTTTCTCGTTATCGTGTCCATTTATTATCATTATTATTATTTACTCATTAGAGTTTTTCATATCAGTGTTAGTTGATGGTCTTTCACTGGAATTTGAGTGACAGCAATTCTCCTCACCTCAAGTCACCAGGACTCTTCTCAGTATTCTGGCCGTTCTCAATAACGCCAACTTCCAATTCCTTCAGTCCCTTTAATAATCCTTTAGTTATAGTAACAAAAGCACCAATCACAATTCTTATAATTGTCACTTTCATGTTTCATAGTTTTTTTTCAACTACCTAATTATCTATCCTTCTTTTCACATTCTTTCAGTTTTATTTGCGAGTTTTTCACACCAGTTTTAGCTAATGATCTTTCACAGGAGGGTGAATGACAGCAAGACTTTTTTTTTACCCGATCAGTGAAAAGATACATTCATCAGCTCTGTGCAAACACTGGTGCCATCTAGAGAAATTGCCGAGTAAGATGGCTGATAGAGACAGATGAAGATGGCTTCTATCAAAGATTTGAGCATTTTGTAAATGATGAAGTAGACCCGATAAAATAAATACAGATCAAAATTTAACAATAATCGAATGATATTTGACTGGGATAATGAAGATAATGATGTATGTAACGATAAAATATTTTAGAAATCTACAAAAATCTTAATACCACATCAACAGCTAATATTGATTATGTTAGGAAATGAGATGGGAATTGGATTATTCATTGGTCGTTTTTGTCTGAGCAAGTCTTTGGCGCCAAATCTGATAAAGATCCATTCTAAAAGAAAATCTTTGGATATAGACAACAATATGTCGCATTTTTCCCATATGAAATTTCATTGAAATGATTAATATTTGTATTTCTTCTATTTACTACCATGTTTGATTTTATTTTTAATTAGTTTTTTTCCTTCGTTATATTGCATTTTTATATTTCATTTCATTGGTTTATTTGCTTTTTATTTAACAAATTTCTTTCTTTCTCCCATTTTTAAACGTCAGTCGATTTTCTTCCATCCTATCATTGTTTTAAGAAAATACAATAACATCTTATTTGTTTTACTCGTAAGAAAAGTTTCAACACTTGATGGATTTTCAAAGTATCCAATAACATATATATTGAAGACAGAAGGTGAACTCGTTCAAATGGAACACGAATTATATTTATTTCTCAAGAATATAATATTCATTTTTAGCGATGAAACCTGCTCAATATTAAAGTAATTCTCGTATACTACTTAACAAACGTGTAACAAAATATTGCTGACATATTCTCTACACAGAAATATGCACATATATATATATATATATAAATATATATGTGTGTGTGTATGTGTGTGTGTGTGTGTGTGTTAGCGAGATGGAGAGTGAGAGAGAGAGAGAGAGAGAGAGTAGGTGTGAGCACGAGCGGTAGTTAGATTTAAGGTCTATTTGTCTATTTATCTATCGCAGTCTTTAGTATTTATCAATCGTTGCTTGTTCATATCAGTATCCTTCTATCTATCTAATTCAGCTTGTTCATCATTCTTAAGTTGTTCATATCTATCTATCTATCTATCTATCTGTGTTTCTCACCTTGTTCAAACGTTTTTCTGGTTGTTCATATCTATGTATATCTGTTTCTTCCAATCTATCTGCGTGTCAATACTTCTATCAAACAATAAATGGTTAATGGGAGGGTTTCTAAAAAATAATTTGAAAAAACCCATCATTTTAGATGCGTTAACATATATTTTTCATTTTTTTAACATACAAACTTAAGTAACTATAAACGAATATATCCATATATGCCTTATGTTTCTTCTAATGTTTCTTCAAAAGCTATATATATATATATATATATATATAAATATGTGTGTGTGTGTGTGTGTGTGTGTGCTTTATATTACTTCCAATATTATATTCCTGTTTTCTACTTTGAAAACTATATATATATATATATATATATATATGTGTGTGTGTGTGTGTGTGTGTGTGTGTGTGTGTGTTTGCATGCTTTATATTACTTCCAATGTTATATTGCTGTTTTCTACTTTGAAAACTATATATATATATATATGTGTGTGTGTGTGTGTGCGCTCGCGCGTAAATATATATATATATATATATATATATATATATATATATATATTTAAAGCAATAGAGAAAGTGACTTATATAAGGCTAAAAACACACACACACTCATAAGCACACGCACACACACACACCCACACACCCACACACACACATATATATATATATATATATATATATATATATTGGTCATAAAATCACGCTCATTATACGGATATATATATATATATATATATATATATATATATATACTTTAGGAAAAAAAACAACGAAACCGGTCACATAGGATTATAAATTTATTTCAATCCTGTTACGCATTTTTGAAATTTCCAAAAACACGAAAAAAAATTAACAGGACTTCTTCAGATATATATATATATATATATGTATATATATAAAAAGTAATATCTTTTCAGCGTCTGAAGACTATGAGAGGCGATTAGTCATTTATAGCATATCTAAGGGATTTCCCATAAATCTATGCGAGTGCACGATGTATGGCTATCATAATATAATCCTTTTTTGATTTTCTTCACCGAAATAAAGTTTTAGAGATAATTTAACTGTGGTTGAGTTTTCTGTCAGTTACATTATATATATATATATATATATAGGAAGAGAGGGAATGATTGTCGTACTTTAGGTTGGGAGTATGGCTTCTTACATCACGTGTATGTTAAACACGTGTAATTTACATTCCTAAAACCTTTTTTCCACCATTGAACAGATAAAATCTTCGTATGTAGAGAGAAAGAGACGTCATTTACTGTTCTGTTCATTGAATTGAATTGAGGCTTTTGTCTGAAACTAATTTATTTTACCTTGTCATGAAAACCATAAGACAAGTAAAACATTTTTTACAATATTCGTATTTCTCTATGGAGTGTTTGTTTTTGGAACGATATATTTAATTAATCTCTTTTCTGATATGTTGTTTTTGTGCAACATATGTAATGCGTTTTTATAGATGTATCTACTAAAAGTCTTGAATATTCCCATGCGTTCATCTCACCTTTCCTTTCCAAGTATTTGGTTTTAGTGGATCCTTGGTTCTCTACTGTTAATATCGGAACTTGCTGAAAAGAATAAGATTAATCAATCTTTTGTGCACCAAATTGCCTGTAAATTATAACTGGCACAATTCATTCAGATTGATAGATATATAGAGAGATATTCGCTTAATAATCGACGTTTTAAGACCAATTTTTACCTCAAAACAATGAATCGAAACATTTTTGAAACACAGAAGCTTACTTTTTTTTAAGCCTGATATAGTCGCGATTTCCATCCAAAGTAACCCTAAATAGCTTCTACCTAAACAAACACTTTTTTTTTCACCGAATATCAATCGTTATATTATGAAAGCTATTACGTATCTATAGTTAGAGTTTAGTATATATGGAATATACTAGAAAACACGGTAGGTTTCTTCAAAAGCTATACTACATTGTTTATTTACTGCATTGCATTGTATTATACTATTTTTGAAAGCAGTACGTGGATCATTAAATAGGTTTCCAGATTTTCTTCGTATGGGCAATTTTTTTGATAGTACACACATGAAACTATAGTCCAATTCGAAGTAATCTCCTCCGGCTGCAATGCACTTCTTGTACCGTTCCAACAACTTCTGCAAGGCTCCAGCGAAGTCTTCTTGTGTGAGTGTGTCAATGACTTTCGTCACAGCCTCTTTCATAACCTCAATTGTCCCATAATGACAGCCTCTGAGCTTAGGGAATAACCAAAAGTCACAGGGAGCAAGGTCTCGACTATAAGGAGGGTGAGGAACTATCTTGATGCCCATTTTGGTCAAATAGTCTGTGACTAGGATGGAGCTGTGGACTGGTACATTGTCCTGGTTGAAATGCCACTGACGCGATTTGAAGAGGGCTGGCCTCTTCCGACGGAATCTCTTCCTGAACTCCCTTAAAACCTCAACATAGTAACCCTAACCCTAACCCTTATGCTAATCGTCTCTGGTCTATTGACTTCCTTACTCCTCCAACACCTCTCATCATCTCTCACAGACTCCCTGCCTTCCTTGAATTTCTTATGCCACTTCAAAACTGATGCTCGATTTATGCAAGATACTCAAAAAGCAGTCTGAAGGATTCCATACGTTTCTGTGGCATTTTTCCAAGTTTAAAACACAATTTTATTGCATATCGTTCTTCTAAAGTGTCAGATTGCATTTTTGAAACTCACCAGCTGTGACAATCAGGCTTTAGTAGGGTGTATTCCAATTGCTGCTGTAGCTGTTCATTTGAAGTTGAAATCATAGAAATTGGTCAGTCACCTCATAAGATGTATAGCAATAACATACTTACTTTTCAAAAGTCTACGACAATCTTAAATGCCCATACGAAAAATGTCTGGAAACTTATCGTATTCTCCTTGTACTTATCTATTTAAAAATGAGAAGGTGATATAAGTTTTTTTTCGGATGAATAAGAATGGCGGTCTTTTTTATTTTTAAGTTTTGTTTACGTCATTTGATATTCCGAAAGTTATTTTCAAAATTTTCAAGAAAATTACGAAATGGTTGGCAAAATAGCATGAACCGCGGGGTAAAAATATGTAATAAAATGTATTTCACATGTCCTAAAAAATTTCTTTTGGTTGAGCCAAAATCCTTTAATCCTGATTTTCCATCTAGCTCAGTGTGTTCGTATAACGTGCGCGCGCGCACACACACACACACACACACACAGTCACACACACACACACACACACACACACACTCGCCTAATCCGCTGGGGTTGTAGAACACATCGACTGCACCTCTGCAGAGATGTAACACTTCCCCAACGAGTGTCCTGGATATAACACTAAACAATCTGATGGTGAATTTCCAGTGGTGCTGGAACTTTGTGGAATATGGTGTAACCCTCCATTGCCTACGCTCTCAGTTCGACTCTCCCTCGGAATGGAAGCACCTGCTAGGGTCCTATCTATGGGACAAATAGAACTAAACTGCGTACTTATGTTAAACTGAATTACTTGAAATAGAACTGTTTTGGTATTTAACTGTGTGTTTACGGTAAACTGAATTGTTTGAATTAGAACTATTTGACTATAGTAAATAGCTTGAAATAGAAATGTTTTGAGAGTTAAATTGTGTACTCATGCTAAACTGAATTGTTTGAAACAGAATTGATTATTTCTATAAAAATGGATTTGGCATTAGATAACCTATAAAATTTGATATGTCATAAACCCAACCAACAAACCAATGGCACAGACACAGACACAGACACACACACACACACACACACACATATATATATATATATATATATATATATATATATATATATATATATATATATATATATCTATATATATAAGCAATACGTGGTAATAATGCCCCAGCAGAATGTATCTTCGTGTTGTCTAATGGGGTCAACTAAAGTTTCGAACTTTCTTAACAACAGATTTTCTATCCTATTTGGCCAAGCCTTGAGCTGTTTTAATCCCCGGTTGCATTAGGGGTGCTTTACCGTATGTAAACAAGGATTCTCAGTATTGGCAACATGAGTGGGTTTTTATGGGGTGGTTTGTTGGATTTCTATCAAATAGAGATTTTGAAATATTTTCTTGTTCATGTTAGTTTTTTTTTTGGCAATAATATATACATACTTAATGTTTGATTCAAATGTATTATATTAGTATATTCATATTTATGTGCCTATTTATGTATTCGCCAATATATATATATATATATATATATATATATATATATATATATATATATATATATATATATCTGAGTCTGTCTAAACTTATCTGTCTACTTTTGTCTTTTAATATCTATCTATCTATCTGCTTGCTTAACGAATTGTTGAGTGGGCGTTTCCCAAACGAATATTTAGGAATGTTTGATTGACACACTGCATCAAGACTTTCATAATGACTCCTATTTTACTTTTTTAATGTTCTTCACTTTTTGAAGTTTTTGATATTTTTTTCTCTGAAGTCCCTGAATATTAAAAATATTTTCATCCATCTTATAATTTGTATATTTTCTGCTCCTCTTTATTGCAGTGAAAAAATCGCGAGGAATGGAAGTCGTTATTTTTGATGAACGGAAAGGTAACTGAAGAATGGAGGAATAAATTAGGGAGGGAAAAAAGGAAAATTCAAGTAAAAAAGAAAGATTTGTCGAGGAAACTAAAAAAGGAGTAGAAAAAAAAAACAAGAAAAAAAGAAGTAAGACAGAGACCAGCAAAGTAAGCATACTTAAGAAAGAAGAAGAAAGAAAGAAAGAAAGAAAGAAAGAAGGAATGTACAGAGAGAAAGAAAAGGAATGAAAAGGAAAGAAAGGAATGTAAAGAGAGAAAAA
The DNA here is from genome assembly GCA_963585895.1 of Sepioteuthis lessoniana. NCBI lineage: Eukaryota > Metazoa > Mollusca > Cephalopoda > Myopsida > Loliginidae > Sepioteuthis > Sepioteuthis lessoniana. Next base: position 48,976,150 of record OY757933.1, read on the forward strand.
TTGAATGAAAACAAAAGGAAGGAATTTAAAGGGAGAAAGAAACGAATGAAAAATAAGAAATAAAATGAGAGGAAGAAATCTAAAGGGAGTAAGCAAGGAATTAAAAGAAAGGAATGAAAACGGAGGAAGGAAAAAATGTAAAAAGAGAAAGAAAGAAGTGAAAAATGAAGGAATGAAAAGGATGGAAGGAATGTAAAGAGAAAGAAAGGAATGAAAAGGCAGGAAAGAAGGAATGTAAAGAGAAAAAGAAAGAAGTGAAAAATAAAGGAATGAAAATGAAGGAAGAAATGTAAAGCTATAAATAAAGGAACGAAAAGAAAGGAAAATGTAAAGAGAGAAAGAAAGGAATGAGAGGAAAGGTATTAAAAAGAAAGGAATATAGGGAGAGAAAGAAAAGAACGAATAAAAAACAGGAAGGAATGAAAATGAGAAAAAAGAATGAAAAGAAAGGAATGAAAAGGAAAGAAGGAATATAAAGGGAGAACGAAATGAATGAAAAGAAAAGAAAAAATGTAAAGTGAGAAAGAAAGAAATGAAAAAGAAAGAAAAATGAAAGGAAATGAATGATAAGAAAGGAAGGAATGTAAAGAGAGAAAGAAAGGAATGAAAAACGGATGGAAGGTAAGGAGAGAAAGAAACGAATGGAAAGGAAGGAAGGAAGGAAGGAAGGAAGGGAGATAAAGGACAGGAACGGAAAAAAAAGCAAGAAAAGTGTCAAAAGAAAAATAAAAGAAGGAAAGGTAGGAAGTTGTTAAAAGATAAAAGGAGGGAAATTAAACTATAAATTTCTAGTAAAAAAGAAAGAAAGATTTGTCGAGGAAAACAAATTGAAAAACAGGAAGAAAGAAAGAAATCAACAAATAAAGAAATTGATAAAAGAAAATAAAACACACACACACACACATATATATATATATATATATATACTACGAATATAAATCGAATGGTGCCTATTTAATCGATTTTAACCTTTATTAAATACATGTTCCTCATTTTATAACTCATTTTACAAGAAATATATATATATATATATATATATATATATATCGTAATTTAATACTATTTCAATTGTATGATTATAATATACAATTAAAGTATCCAGCTGATACGACCTGGACCTAATATAAATCCCTTGCCCATAGAGAGGTATACACTACTGAATCAGACTGTTTGTAACCGAGACTACCAATAATTTAATGTAGAGGGCTATATATTGAATATGTTATTGAATTAAATTTTATACCATTATCTAATTATTATTACTTTGAATATTCTGGCTATTGTTATACCTACAATATTCCGAACATGCTTTGTAATAATAATCAAGCTTCATCACAGAAATTTTTTATGAATAATCTAATTATATTATCATATTGACCAACCCCTCCGCTCGGATACGATATGACACACGGTCAATTTTTTAAGCGGAGTTTAACAGGTTTGAATTCAGAGTTTTCCTTCTAGACTAGTTGCCTCACCAAGGCTGAAGAACCTAGTCTACCCATAGCTGGAGGGAGAATAATAGAATTCATACCTTTCCCGAGGGTATTAGTGCTATGTGAAATGCAATCAGTCTCGTCCAGGATTTGAACTCGTGTCGCCGTGTCCATTTCCTACGACGATAACCATTACACCACGGGCACCTCCAAACAATCTAATTATATTATTGCTTCGTATTTACTCCAACTCCGCAAGTACATGTTTCAAGGTCAATTTTAAAGCGGGGTTGAACAAGTTTGAATTCAGAGTTATTCTTTTTCAAGACCGATTGCCGAACTAAAGTTAAAGAAGCCTGTTCTCCAATTTACCCATTGATTAAGCAAGAATAATTGGATCCATACCTTTCCATTTGGAATTAGCATTATGTGAAAATGCAAGCTCTCCCGGCGAGGACTTGAACTCGTTTTGCCCAGTTCATTTTCTACTAGGATAACCATTACACCACGGTATATTCCGGTCTTAGAGGCATCTAAACCTTTTTATGGCAACTGTCTAATAGAGCTATACGCTATATGAAGTTATTTCAAATTAGTTTTGTTTTGTTTGTTTTTGGATTTTTGTTTCTTTGGGTCTAATGGCATACTAATCATTGAATGTGAATTAATGCTAAATACATTTTAATGCAAATTAAGTTTCTATTTCAGACAATTCAGTTGAGCATAAACACACAGTTTAATCATCAAAAACATTTCTATTTCAAGCCCATTCAATTTAGTCAAACATTCCTAATTCAAACAATTCAGTGTAGTATAAGTAACTTTTTGTATTCCACACTGTTAAATGTCAAAATAGTTCTCTTTCAAACAATTCAGTTTAGGATAAGTACGTAGTTGAAATTTCTAAACAGTTGTATTTCAAGCAATTCCGTTTAACATTAGTACACAGTTTAGTTCTTTTTTACCCATAGACGGGACCCTATCAGGTGCTACGACTCCGGGGCACAGTGAACCTGAGAGGGATAGCGATGAAGGGGTACTCCACATTCCCCAAAGCTCAAGCATTACTGGAAATTCACCATCAGATTGTTTAGTGTCAGGTTCAAGACACTCACGGGGGGATTAACCACTTGACAGAGATGAACTTGGTGTATTCTACAGCCCTAGCCGACTATGCAATATATATATATATAGTCATCCACAGACAGACCTGTGTCTTTCTATCAGAACTCTTCAGTGTGGCTAGACAGGCTAGATTCCCGAAGCTGGGATCGAAACCCGGTTCACTCAAACGCCAATCCAAGATTCTACCACTCAACCACGAAGAAACTAACGCAAGCGAAGGAAATTTAAACGTTATGTATCACAGTTGTTTTTGTTTACATATATCCGCTTAACGGCTAACGAGAGCTCGATTCATAGGAAGAGTCTTGCATTACGCTAGTGGTAAACCATTTACTTCCCTCGCTAGAGAGCTCAACACTACAGGGGTAGGGAAAGATATATATATATATATATATATATATATATATATATATATATATAATCTAAAACTGGGCAAGGGTTTGGTTTCTTTTTAAGTTACTTAATTCCAAAGCGATCACTGTAGAAGTGTTGTAGTAATGTTATGTAATCCATAGTTGTGGTAATAGGGAGTCCATATCTCTTCTGAAGGTTTTATTTGAAAGGTGAACGTAACAGGACGATTGGAGTTCGAACTCGATTACTGTGATCTCACTGTTCAATTTGTGAGCCACAAGGACACGGAGAATCTCTTTATATCAAATTTGTTTGAAATTCAAATTTGAACCCATTCTATGAACTGGCTTATCTTGTCTGATGTAAAAAGATAAAAGAGAATCTGGGCTTGTGCAAAAGTCTTATTAAACAATTGCGAGAAGTTTTCTCATTGCCTAAGGAATACACTTGATCAGTTCTGATCAAGATTTTATAAGGATATCAAAATGTCATTTTTCAATTAAAAATGCAATATTATATATTTTTTTAAATTCATAAATTCAATTCAGAACCAGGAAACATGACTAGCGATTATTTTTTACATTGACTAAAAAGACGTCTTTTGGGGTTTTACTTTTGTCTTCCTTGGATTACGTTCCGGTTTTTAACTCTCAAAACCAAACGAATAAGAGCAAACTGTCACTCAATAAGAATATTTTTCAAACGATTATGAGTGATGTGATACAGTTCATAATGTTCTTAGCCTCATCGAAGAAGCGCATTTTCTCTGTGGCAATACACAATAACTTCATATAAAACTAAAATCCTAATTTTTGACATAATTTCCCTGCAAGTAAGTCCTCGACGAAAAGGAGGAATATGCAATAAAATCTAAAATTTCGGTGAGTGCTTTTTGAACGAAACTCGTTTAGCACTCTGGTGAAAGAATATAACGATTGCCACTTGCATAGTGAAAAAGTTTTCTAATGAATTGATCACTTCTGTATCCGGTTACGCCAAAACCTAATCAAACAAAATATGATAGATATGCTTCAATATCTGAGGTGACGTTGAGTTGCAGGCTTGGCTTAGGGGTATGACATCAGCTTGGCGTAAAAGTTAGGCGGGTTTCGATGCTGGCTTAGAGCGTCTGTGGAGGACACTACATATATATATGCGTGTGTGTGTGTGTGTAAGTGTGTGTGTGTGTATATATATATATATATATATATATGTGTGTGTGTGTGTGTGTGTGTGTGTGTATAACAACAACAAGAATGTTAACAAATAATCGAAATAATTGGTACTAAAATAAACAACCAAACATAAATAAAAGAGCATTCAACACTGTAAGTAATATACTTAAATCCTTTATAACTATCGTCCATACTAAAGCACGATACCAACAATTAACCATTACAACTAAATTATATCACACCCAAACTGAAAATCCAACAATACCTACAAAAACTTCCCTGAAGACTAACTGTCGATATGATCAAAAGCGCGTTGGTGCAAATATTAGACAATTCCTCTATCAGCTGGATCCTTATACGAAGAGACTACCGAGAAGACAAGAGAAAAAGAATGATAAGGTCATAAAATATAGAGTTCTGTGTTCTTTATTTAAATTTCTATAAAAATTTAACGTACATGCAAACATAAATTAAGCTCAGCGTGCGGAACAATATAAAGAATAAAGAAGAATAGAAAATTAAAATATAATTATTTAGATATTATAGATATATACTTTATTGCTTTCAAAGAACGAACACATTTTGCAAATTTAACTGCCGGTTACCTGTGTACATCAATTATCACTAGATCAATTTTCTTTAATAAATATAGATGTGAGGCAAACTATTTTCCATACTCTTTCTGATGGTCCTGGTGACAGAGTAAAGTCAGAGTAACCGATCGTGTAAAGTAGTATTTGAGGTATACCATAAAAATTTGAAGCATTTTTTTTGCAAACAAATATATAGTTATATGTATATACTGATAATATCCCTTTGGAAACAATCATAGATTTTAGTACTTATTCACAATAAAAACAATTTCTTCACAATAATAAGGTTTTACCTATTCCTAACCTATGCAGATATTTTAAAAAGATCTCTTTGGCCCATGGATAGTAATTTAACAGAACCAATCCCCAAAATCTGAGAGGAACCCCGAAGTAATGGCAATGAAAAGATAACCCTGACTCGCTGGAGCTTCAGAACTCAAGTTTGGGTAAATTCTTACCCTTTAACTCATCGGATTTTAGCGAAAACTAAAAATCAGATTCTACTTATTTTTACGCGAATACTTTTAAACAGCTAGAAAAAATATCATCTCTGGTTGTCAGTAATGCTTGCTGTATTCACTAAATTAAGTAGAATCTGATTTTTAGCTTTCACTAAAATCTGATGGGTTAAAAAGGTAAGAATTTACTAAAGTTTAAATCTAACTTCGTGTCATTACCAAACGATAGCTAGCTATATTAGATAGATACGAATAAATATATATATATATATATATATAGAGAGAGAGAGAGAGAGACAGACAGACAGATAGACAGAGACAGAGACAGATAGAGACAGAGACAGATAGAGACAGAGAAAAACAGAGACACAGAGAGAGATAGACAGAGAAAGAAAGAAAGAAAGAAAGAAAGAAAGAAAGAAAGAAAGAAAGAAAGAAAGAAAGACAGATTAATGAAAGAAATAAAAGTGTAGAAACTGATAGGTTATGCCGGTTTGATCGCAGTGAAATATGTACATAGATGTTGATCCCTATTGATTGACCCCGAGTTCAAAAATCAGCGTCGGATCAACGCTGTTAAAAAACACCAGATTAATATTTTGTCAAGTTCAAACGGACATGATCCTCCAGGTTTTGGAATTTTATTTCCCCCATATCTATCTATTTATCTATCTATCTCAGTTTGATATTATATATATATATATATATATATATATATGTATATCCTTTTTATATATGCGTGTGTGCTTTTATATTCATATATGTGTATGTCAGTTTGTTTATATCTATCTATCTATCTATCTATCTATATATATATATATATATATATATATATATATGTCTTCTGGGTATATTCTGTTCATTCTTATTGATCTCAGTTTCTTCATATCTAGCGATATAAATCTTAAATAAATGATGAACATATATGTATATGTGTGTGTGTGTGTGTGTGTGTGTGTGTGTGTGTGTGTGTGTGTGTGTGTGTGTGTGTGTGCGTGTGTGTGTGTGTTTTCTGTGTACACATCCTTCATATATAATCAATTTATGTACATGGTTATATCAATAGTTTGTCTCTCAGCGGATTTCTATTATTGGCTAGAATACATATTTATTAAACGTGTCCCTCGTAAGGCTTTATCTTCAATACCTTATTGCCTCACGTGATGCCCAGAGGGACATGTGGAAATGACAGGAAGTTTTCGAGTTTGTATCAGGAAAACGCTATTCCTTTAAACATCGTCTGCACAGATACATCGAAATCTGCAGAATATTGGATTACACACTCTGCCATTCCAAACAGCCATACAACCTGACCTGCATCCAACAAAACTCAGCCTTTGAGTATATATATATATATATATATATATATATATATATATATATATATATATATATATATATATATCAAGGCTATATTCAAAGAGCATTCACGGAAGTGTAAACGCTCGAAAATTATATTATCTGTTGTTGACATATTGATTGATTTTAATGGCATATCAACACACCTAGGTTTATTTTCTATCTTGAAGTTGGTGAATTGGTTAATTTGGTACTATTGTTAGATTGTTTGCAAACAGAAATGATATCAAGTATACCTATCTAAGACAAATAATTGGCATCGAGTTATATGGTTTCAAATGATTATGTTCGTTATATAATATTCACCTAAATACTAGTAGCTCTTTGATTTGGCTGTGTTGGGTGTGTTTTGGTTTAGTTGGCTTTTATGGTATATCAAGCATTGTTGGTTATTTAATACTAAATCCTCTTTATACTTATATATTAAATATATAAGATTTGATTTGGTTGGTTTTTATGGCATATCAACCATTGTTGGTTATTTAATGCCAAATCCGCTTTAAACATATATACTAAATACATAAAATTTGGTTTGGTTAAGTTTTATGGGATATCAATCAACATATGTTATTTAATGCAATATCCTACTTCATGATGTAAGATCCCTCCCAAAGAAGGATTACTGACTATGACACTAAACGAGATATGATAGAGAGATTTCAGTTCAGTGGAGTAAGGAGTGCTCTTCATTGCTGTCACTCTCAGGTCCACGCTGTCTCGGAGTGGTAATACTTGTTCGGCTCTCATCTATGGTCAAACAGATTTGACTGCAAATCATTTGTATTCGACTTGAATGATTAATATTTTATATCAGTGTCCAAAAATCTTAAACTTCAGTGGGAGTTCTTGTTTTGTTTAATGAAATGGACTGTAACCTCAAAATAAACGAGCTGAACTCCAGGAATAATTTTAAGCTCAATTTCGAGCTTACAACCTAAGGAAAAGTTATGAATTATCTTTCTTCCACTCCCACCAGTGCTGGATTAGATAGTAACTGTTGTGGCCCCGGAAAGGGTCACTAACGAAAACACAAACACGGATATTAGATAACAGATTATATTACACAAGAAAGATAGAGTTATATAGAAAAGGTAAGAAGTCTTGTACTGTTCGGAGAACACCGATATTGATCTGCGAAATCTCTCAGTACTAATAACAGTGAGAATAGTCCATTATGGTGAGATGTGTAAGGCTCCAACAACAGTAACACAACTGTCCTTCGAGTAAGTTTTGGTTTGGTTTGGTTTTATGTTATATCAATTGTTGTTGGTTATCTAATGCCAAACTCTTATATATATATATATATATATATATATATATATATATATATATATATATATATATATAAATGTTCTAACATTTTTAAACGAGTATCAGCTCTTTTTTGACCACAGTCAAATGGTTTCAAGTATTGCGATATAATAGCCATAATTTAACATCAGTCCTTTGTTGGCTCACCGTTTGTTCTATTTGACCCATTTATATGACCCTGTCCAGTGCTACCATTCTCAGTCAGAGTTGATCTGGTAATGGTAATGAACGGGTACATAACATCCCCCAAAACTGGAGCCTTGCCATCAGGTTTTTTAATGTTACATCCAGGACACTCGTTGGAGAAGTGTTTCCCCATTGTAGAGATGCAGTCGGTGTATTCTACAGCCCCAGCCGAACCGGCTATTAGTTGAAATTGGAATTAAACAAGTTGATATGCCATTAAACTAAGATACAGTAACAAAGAAACATAAGAAACTACAAAAAAATACAATTAAGAAAGCATAATAAACCCTGTAACTTTATCTCTGGTTATTATAAAAGAACCATAGACGGGTTGACATGCCCTTAAATCCAATCAATCGAAAGGGTATAAAGAGGAATTTAAATGTAGATGGCCTCGTCCGATGTTTGAACTCTACTCTCAAAGTTCATTTTCCTGGACAATAATCAATGCAAGATCCACGCTTGCAGAGCTGACGGCCATATAAATTATATTAATATTCTATCATATCTCTGCGTTTCCTGATTAGAAAATGAAACTTGCATTCTTAACTTTAGGGCCTTTCACGTAATGATGAACTGCATCCAAGATTGGGCAGATTTCGATGCAGTGTTAGGGCTAGTGTTCGACGTCGGCAAATTCTTATCTGCTTGTCCATGACAGGCGGTTCAGGGCAGAATATTTGTTTCCCTTATAGCGTGATATAGACACTCCTATGAAGAATATAAAATTGATTTACTCGAAAGAAAACTTGCAAGAATCCTTGATTGAGGTTAAGTGATGGAATCCATCTGGCCAGATTTTCGTTGTTTTCCCCAGTAAATTAAAATTACATAAGAGAGGAGGTTGATCTATTTTTGACAGGTAGTGTAAAAATCACAGACAGTTTTCATCGATAGAACAACTGGAAAAATGCTGTAAGAATATCTCTCAGTTTGAGTGGTATATAGCAAGCTTTGGCCATTTGAATCCATTACTATGACTGGTTTAAAAATTATATTATCAGACAATACAAGGAAAATAGTTGGATAAGTTATCAATTAGTTAAGACCAGTGGAAGGGATTAGGTATAACTTTCAATCGGTCGGTCCACTGCTCTCAGCGCAGTAATTAATCTAGATAAAATAAATGAACTTGCCATTTCACCCGGGGAAAGAAATTTTCACATTTGTATTTGCTCGTGTTCAAATTCGTGTAACCATCTTGTTTTCAGTTGTGCGATACAAAAAGACACGACTTCTCAGTAACAAAGCTGGACCAGGTACTATCATCATCATCATATCAAGCTGCGGAAGCAGATCTCCCTGATCCTCTCTTGCCACCCGTCTCTATCGTCAACTGCTCCCGGGAAGTCTTCCTGGCGACATCCTGTATCGGCACAGCGCTGTTGTATATAGGTTCTAGCTTTTCCAGCAGTATTCTGCATATCTGGTTCGTCTAACTAGGATAGCTTTCGTGATGAGTGGTTGGTGGCCGTATCACTGCTGTTTTTTTTTGGGGGGGGGGTTGCCACTAGGACTTGTTCAATATTGCGGGCAGCATTCTCGTGTGATTGCCGACTAGCTTTTTCTCCATACCATATTTACCCAACTCGGGCAGGATATGACACAAGGTCATTTTTAAGCAGAGTTTAACAGGTATGAATTCAGAGTTTTCCTTCTCCTTGACTAGTTGCCCCACCAAGACTGAAGAACCTAGTCTGCCTTACTATTTACCCATAGTTGGAGGGAGAATAATTGGATTCATACCTTCCCCAAGGGTATTAGTGCTATGTGAAATGCAATCAGTCTCGTCCAGGATTTGAACTCGTGTCGCCGTGCCTATTTCCGACGACGATAACCATTACACCACGGGCACCTCCACTGGTAGCTTTTTCTCCATACGTTTATTAAGCGTCCATATTGTGCATCCATATAGCTGTATCGACACGACCGCTGCTTGGGAAAAAATGCGTTTTACTTTATCGGATAGCTGCCCCTGCCTATGTTAGTCGTGTGTTGATGTCTGTCTCGGTTGATGAGACACTCCTTCCTTGGTAGGTTAACTTGTCAACTAGTTTCAGAGCTACCGTTTATTGTGAAGATCTCGCTTCTTTGATTAAAGCACATGTATTCCGTCTTGTCTGCGTTGACGTGGAGGATTATGCCAACAACTGCTCATTCCAAGCTATGTAGCAGGGCTTCGGCTTGGGTGGGTGTTTTTACCAGAAGGGCTATGTCATTTGTGTAATCCGTGTCCGTAAATGTTTGTGTGGGGTATCTTCTGCCTGTTTCCTTTGCCAACTTGAAACCGTTATTTTTTTATTATATCAATTGACGTTCTAAGCAAGTAGTATTGACAGATGATAATGAAGTATGGGGATAATGTGTGTCCTTGCAGCACATCTGCTGCAATGTCGAACTAGTCTGTCTCCATCCAGGGAGCGGACTTTTACTTTCGTGTTTTTATATAGCATCATTATGACTGCAACGGTGTCTTTGGGTAGTCCGGAGGTGAGTATTGTATGCTACATCTTCCCTCTGTGTATGGAATCAAAGGCCTCGGAAAAGTCGACAAATAACATTGTTGCATCAAGTTTTTTGGCACGTACACATTCTAGAATTCGACGAATAGACAAAATTTGCGATATCATGGATCGATTTCTCCGAAAACCATTTTGGTTTTTTCCTAAGTATGTTCTCAATTGTAGGTTCTATGCGGTTGCTTAGTTGAGCATTTTAGATCTTAGCTGCTACGGATGCAAATGTAATACCTCAGTAGTTCTGGGCTATTCCGAGGTCACCCATTTTAGGGAAGGGGAAGATGCATACATTTGTCTATCCATCTATTGTGTTTTGGTTTTTTATGGTATTACAGTATCGGAGCAGTATGTCGTCGAATTCCCTGGTCTTCCATGTTTCTTAGGGTATTTAATGAAGCCCTGCTTTAGTTCTATTTTCACTTTTTCTAAGTATTGAATCGAGTTGTTCTTGCATAAACCGTTTGATGTATAATTGATTACTAATAATTTTCGAGATTGGTTCATGCGTAACTTTCGGAGGTATTGCGAGTAATTTCTCGAAATGTTCTTTCCACACGTATATTCGTTCTTCTTGGCTTGTAGTTTTCAGTTTAGCTTTCTCTCTGCTCTTCCTCCTGTTCACTTCATTTACCATCTGCCATGCCATCCTAGATTATCTATCTTCAACCGAGTCTTGAACCTTACTGATCTAATTTTGAGTGTATGGACGGAAAGCAGTGTATTAAGGTGATCATGGGACAGTGGAAATGCCGCGTGAATTGCGTAGTTTGGACGTCGGAAGAAGAATGTGCAGGCGTCCAGAAAGTATATAACAAGGCAAGTTTTCAAAACTAGGGAGTCGGCAATCAGTCAGCAGTCAGCAGAATCACGCCATTTCGGGTGGCAGCCCGAGGGGCCGGTGGAACCCGGGTTGTGAGGCTGCTCTGCATCAATCTCCCGTGAAAGAAGCACGAAGAAGCAGGGCTTTTTAGAGATGTATCGAAACCTGAAGTAAATCTGAAGTATGGAGCAAATCCTTGCAGTCTTATCTCTCTCTCTTTCTCACACAACAATTTCGACGTCCCTTTATAAAGAAGAAGCTTATATTTTTATAAAAAAGTGTTGTTGTCACTTTACCCCGTCCCTGATATACCACACGAACTCGCTTACTTCGAGGCCACAGTCTAACACTTTAGCCATAACGCCACAAGGAAGTCCGCGTTTTCTTTTATTATTCATGCAATCATATGAGTTACGTTTTGTGCATCCCACCGGAAAATCTTAGTCAATTTTCTATGTTATCCATCTACTCTTTGCTTTCATGATGAGGCTTAGAATAGACTGGCTCTATCCCCAGGAAGGGGACAAGGCCCTAAAAAAAAGGATCCTGTGAATGACACTAAGCTGTATGTGATTATAAAGCTCTAGTTCAAGAGATCTGGCGAGTGTTGAGTATCACTGCACAACCATTACTCTCAGGTCCACTCTAACACAGAAGTGTCCAATTCTTTGTTAGAGGGGGCCTGGGAGTAATGGTTGTGAAGTGATTCCTGTTGAATCCCTTCAATGGATAAAGTAGATCCGTATCAAGAATTATTAGCTTTGGGTAGGAATTCGTGAAACTGTACGACTAAATGATTATTTTTAAGTAGAATTGTTCAGGTTAGATAGGAAGTATGTTTGCGTTTTACTTAATGCTAATACACCTGGAAAAGCAAGAATCCACCGAGGCAATTAAAACGCTACAAGAGATTGATAATATTTTCTGGTCAATTCCTTATTTTGCTGGAGCCCAGACGGCCACAGCTTTAATATACGCAAAGAGCATCTTTGCAGAGGGGTAGACCTTTCCTTCCCAACGAGTTAGTTGAATATGATACTAAACAGTATCTGATGGTCACGCTCCAGTCCTAGAGCTTTTTGGAATGTGAATACCCCTTCATTGCCATTAATCCAAAATCCATTTTGACCCAGAGTGGTTTTGCTTATTACGTCCCCCTCTAAGGGTCAAATAGATCTATTTTACTAATTTACTATACTTGAAAGCATTTAACGGTGTGCAAACAAACGATAAATATTTCAATGAATTATTTGCATTAGATAGTAATGCGTTAAACAATCTGTGTATATACAATAAACATCAACATTTAAAAACATCTACCTCTGTTCAAATGAATAAATTTTGTTGACTAGAACTATTAGGGAAGTGTTAGAGAATTATTAGAAAGGGTTTCCATTCGAAACTCCTCCTTTTCTCTCTTCTGGCAGCAGTGATGTAACTTTTGTATGTAGATTATTACTTTGTAGGAATAACATCAAAACAAATTTGAAAAGTAAACGCTACACACTGCAACAGTACAAACGCTCTTCTTACAAAGTAGTAATGTACATACTAAAGTTACATCACTTTTGTAATACATCTTCCCCTGACGATGGCCGAAAGTCGGGCAGAATGATTTTGGAAAATAAATAATTATGGAAGATTTATCAACTAATTCCCGTCGAATATCATAAAATCAATACAGCATTTCGAAACGATTAACGAAAAATATGTAGACAAAAATGTCTATAATGTTCAATGAAATATATATATATATATATATAATATAAAAACTAATATATATATATATATATATATATATATATATATTGGTTTTTATATTGTCAGCCTGAGAGGGACTGTTTAATTGTATCACAACTCTTCAGTGTGGCTAGATACGCAAGACCTTTCAAGCTGGGATCGAAACCCGCCGAAGTTTACGCTTGACAAGGAATGTAACTGCTCAGCCATTTCGGCGACATACGTCAAAATGAAAATCAGCAAATAGAGAAAACAAATAAAAGCCCATATATACATATGTATTTATCATTATTATATAATAGCTCTATCACAGATATGGAGCACTCTCAAAATTATACCGTATTTGGGCTGCTACAAACCCGCCACAATGATAGATAGATAGATAGATAGATACAGAGTAGGAAAGACAGAGTGATTTAAAGATAAATAAATTTTGGCTCTATATATTCTGTCAGGGTTTATATGCAAAAAAAAAAGCAACCAACATATTTTTCTTGAAAACATTTCTGAGTCTAAGGAAACGGTCACACTATTTTTCTATTATTATTTCAAAGTAACAAGAATTTTAATAATGTGTTCTACATGTGAGCTTGAAAGATGAGTTCTTTCTTTACTCTAACTTCATACATTATATAACTCTGTATGTCTTTTTTAGTTGATAAAGGTGTACAAAAAGGTGATTTAATCCGAAATAAAATACTTTTCTTCCTAATCATGATAACATTTAAACGTCGGAGATATGATGAAATTTTGGGAAAATCTTGCTCGCAGTCAACTTTCTTCGAGACACCATAAAGCTCCAAAATGCATCAGAGTCACGCTTAGCATAACGGTTATCTTTGTAGAAAATGTTATCTGACGTCCAGAGTTCAAGTCCTATGCAATTCACGTAACGATAATAACATTGGGAGAAGCATGGGTGCAAATATTTTCTCCCCAGTAATGGGTATATTGTATTGTAAACTGGGTTTTTACGCCTTGTTTGGCAAGTAGTGCAGGTGAATGAAAACTTGACTGAGAAAGGGTTGGATAAATGCATGCAGATAAAATGAGGTCCTTATTGTAAAACGTCATGAGTTGGTGAATATTCCTTTCATCGCCTTTGAATAGCCTTTCCTACTTTTAATAAGAGTTTCATAATTTCCGTATTAAATAGTTAATAAGGTTTGGTTTGGTTTGATTTTATGACATATCGGCTATTTTACGTTATTTAATGCCAAATCCATTTTTATACATATTATACATTTCGAACAATTCCGTTTAGCATAAGTATGCAATTTAAATTTAAGTACACAGTTCAATTTTCAAAAGCATTTTTATTTCAAGCTATTCAGGAAAATCAAACAGTTCGAATTAAAACAATTCAGTTTAGCATAAGAACGAAGTCTAGTTATATTTAACCCATAGGTAGGGTCTTATCAGGTGCTACCATTCCGAGCCTCAGTGGACCTGGGAGCCATGGTAAGGAAGGAGTACTCCGCATTCCCCAAAGATATTGACTCGTATCTTAATATCCGATTTCAAAGTTTATTTTATAAATGAAAAACAAATGATGCATATGGAAATATTAAATCATTATGATTACCTATATTACTTCTTTGGGTTTTGATGCGAAATATGAGAACAACTTCTGTTCAACCTCTTTTCTTGATATCGACCAAAGACCAACCAAATGATTCTGTATTCCAGTGGACAAGCGATGAGCAAATGGAACGAAGTCAGGCGTTATATTGAGAATGAAGAATTTTTTCTCAACCAAACTCTTTCAAGAGATCTTTACTAAACTGATTTTTTGAGTATGGGAATTATCATTGTGGATATCTTCCTTTCTGTTGAAATTCGTTGAAGTTAAACATGCGTAATGTGTCTTTTTGTTGGGAATAGCATACGAGTGAAGGTCGAAGAATGTTAAGAACCATATTCTTTTAATCTGAAAGGTAAAAATTTCTCATTATATCATTTGCTAAACGATAAGACGGAATGCTTTTGTTTTGCTATAAAGCTGTCGTTGGAAAGATGGGTTGTCGTGTCTCAAGTAGTAGTAGTAGTAGTAGTAGTAGTAGTAGTAGTATTAGTAAGTGACTATCAGAATATTCTTGGAACGATACAGCTTTCAGAACTGTATCTTATTTACATACGATATAAAACTTTAATAATTGTTATCTTAAAAACTAGTTCAGAAAATTAGATATTGCCTACATTATAACAAGTATGTTTAATTTTTATGCACCCTAAATAGTATATTTTATGAATTAAACTTTTAAAAAAAGATGTTATCGCCCGAATTAAAAAGAAAGAAAGAAAAGTCTGAAGAAATGTACAAAGAATTGTATATAGGCAATTGTTTAGCAGCTGAAGAAAATAATATCGAGAATTTAATTACTGAAATAGTTTTTTCCCCATTAAATGGTATATTTCAGTTTTTGATTTTTTGATGCATTTTGATTATTTAGTAAATATCTCAAAAATAAGGAAAATTATGGTACTCACCATAATTTTAAATTTATATACTCACCATAATTTTCCTTTTTTTTTTTTTGAGATATATTTTGGAAATATTGGTATATTTATAGTACGTATAGAAAAATATTTAAAAGTATAAATTTTCATTAATTCTAAGCAATATTTATTTATTCATTGTTTTGACTTTAAATAACTAAAATGAATGCCAGTTGCACTAAAAATGATATAATTTAAATTAGCCAATTTTATAAATATCTCAAAAATAAAGAAAATTATGGAGAGTAAATAAGAATGTATCAAAAAATTAAAAACTCAGATAAATAAATGTTAATATTTAATAGCAATATTTTTCCATTTCTAAACGACTAAAAAGTAAGATATCCCCTCGAACACCTTCCCAAATCGCATTAAAATCGTTAAACTAAATTTATTTCTCGATAGAATTATCTCTTAAAAAATTAAAAAATAAAAATATCAGTTGTAACTTCATTAGGTAAGACCATTTATATAAATGACTGAACAGGTTGACATACGGGAAAAACAGTCTAAAGAACGTCTTCTGAATTTTGAGTAAAAATGCCTTTTAGAATAAACGTCATCATTAACTGATTTAACTACCGAAACAGTTATTAAAACTCGGTAATCGGCTGATTTGGCGGATAATTTTTTTAAATGACTATTTTTACTGGTGTGTGTTCATGTCCACGTTCTGTCTGTATCATTCTGAAATGTAAAAAAAAAAAAAAGGTCTATGCGAAGGCGTTAATAAAATACAGATCTATTAACTACCTTTTGGCTAAGTTGGAATGGTTTTCTTAATGAATACTGCTTTAAATTAGTGAAATTCATGCCTAAAAGAATTAAGTGGGGACAGCTCAGCATTAATTCTAATTACTTTTTGTCAATGAATTCTATATGTTTTCTTCAATATTACAGGACTGCTTTTTATTGAAAGGATCAGAGGAGATAGTAATCGTTAACTTAGTTATCAATGCACATGTGGTTATTGAAATCCCCCCAAAATTACTCATTTTTTACGATGGAAATTTTTTTTAGCGACGATGATATAATTTTCCGCATCTTAACACAGAACAAAATAGATTAAATATTTCTTCGGGAAAGGCGTATAAAACCAAACATATGCCCAGCAGTCAGTCCGGATGTAAATCCAATTAAAATTTTTTTTGTGGATTTTTTTTTAATGTTCCATGAGAAGGCTCCATCCACCAAAGATCTCTTAACTGCCATTTGAGAAAACTGGAATCACTTTGATAAAGAATATTGCTTTAAATTAGTGAAATCCATGTTCGAAAGAACTAAGGATGTTATGAAAGCTCAAAGAGGGACAAATAAATATTAATTCTTTTTTTTTTAATTTTGTAAATGAATCTCATATTTTTTCTTCAACATTGAATAATTCTATATTTTCTTTTGCATGGCTCGGAAAAAATGCGATTAATTTTGATGATTTAATTTTGTTTACAAAATAATTTATGAAACTTGAATGTTCAGTTATTAAATAAAGATACTTTGTGTCCTATCTTTTATTGGTTACTTACAGCTAAATAAGTAAAAAATGAAAATGACATCCTCTAAGAAAAAAAATGCGATTAATTTTGATAATTTAATTTTGTTTACGAAATAATTTATGAAACTTGAATGTTCAGCAATTAAATAAAAATACTTTGTTATTGGTTACTTAAAGCTAAATAAGTAAAAAACGAAAATTACATCCTCTAAGAATGCAAGTTCCTTCTTTTGTGTAGGATAATATCAACATTTTTAACTCATGAGTTTCCTTAGTCACTGAAATGGAAAGCAGAGTAAACCAAATATTTAATCAAATGACAAAATATCGATTTTAGAATTTTAAACATTTTTTAAAGGTTTTTTGACACATCAACCATTATACGTTATTTAACGCCAAATATGATTTGTAGAGTCATTTTGTAGATAACACTTTTAAACGAGCTGGAGCTAATTTTTTTGGCGCATAGTTGAATGGTTTCAAGCATTTATTTCTAACACAAATGATTCTAAAATTTATTAATTCTTTGAAGCTTATTTAAGTTTTGATTAAGTTAGAACTAATTTGCCTGCTTACTCGTATTACTGTTTATACGTCACCGCAAACTAGTTTTAATTATTGCTAAATTGCACTTATAATTCTGTTGTATATCCATAATACAACTACGTGTACATTTACAACTATTCACTTACATGCAGAAACATCATTAACCGGTAATGAACGACTTCAATAAGGGAACGAATACACTTCTTTATAAAAATATAAATCTCTCACACTTTATTTTCGAAAGGGTGATGTTTGCTGTGTGTGAGAAATGAGTGGAAACCAGAACCGACTGCTATATTGACCCAAGTTCTTCTCTCGACCATAGCAGCACTTCTTTCGCATCTTGGTTTGTTTTGCTCAACGGAGGGTCGCTAAGGGTCCAAAGCCCTTTGTCTGCATTTGGTTCTCACTTCGGCATCTTGTCTCCAACTAACTCGAACCGCCCAGGCATTTATTTTCTAACGTCCACCTGCTTCCGCTGTTCTTCCGCTTATTTACACAGGTGCATCTCTTGGTTGACGACTCGGTCGAGGGTCAATATATAACAATTCTATTCAATATTAACTTGTTTGCTGACAGTAGAGTAGTTGCAAGTATTTCTAGTTAACATTAAATATTCTATTTATCACTATTCCTTCATTTGCACATAGTCAAATGATTCTAAGTAGAAGTACGTTATACCAATATTTCAATTTAGGCTCTCAGGTGAAAATTTTCATGTATTGCTATTGAACAATAATAATTTTATTCAACACCATTCATTCATTCACGCAGTTAAATGGTTCCCTATGTAGCTATGTATCACTAACAATTCAATTAAACACCGGTCATTTATCTATATACAGTTAAATGATCAAACAGTTCTATTTCTAACAATTCAATCTAGCATAAATATTTTGTTTGCTCACTGTTTAAACAGTTAAGTAGAAGATTTCACCAATTGATAGCAACCTTAGCGGATTAGAAACATGGGTATCGTCTGTAACAGCTGTTATAAGGTGTGTCCTCATTATGTAATGGTTAAAGCGATGGTCTGAGGAATCGTTGTAAGCGAGTCAGAACTCCATTCGTGCTATTCCATTCACTTTCTGGCAAATACCCTTGGCAAAGGTATAAACCTTCTTATCCTTCCAGCTATGGGTTAAATAGTACCACAACTGTTCTTCTAGGGGAATGACTTTGGCATTAAATAACCTACAAAGTTTGATATGCCATTAAAACAACCAAGCTAAACCAGTTGTTATAAGATTTGATTGAAGTAATGACAGGAATTTTGCTGCATTGTCTTTACCTGTATTTCCTTCAGATTCTTACAGGGAGTTCTTATTAACTGCTGTTGCTTTTCTTTTTTCATAAAATGCCACTTCATCAAGATTCTTTGGACGAAGTCATGTTAATGTTTGCACAGTTTTTGCTGATCTAGCATCTATGTTTATGATATTTTATTGATTTTAAATCATCTTACCCACGAAGAAAAAAGAAACAAAGAAAATAATAGATGTTGATGAAAGCTTTGTATTGTTTAGCTAGTCAACCTTAAACTATTTTTGTGACCATTTAACACGAGGCAACAAAGTTTTTCTACCCAAGACCTACTTTATTTAAAATCGGTTTTCTACTTTAGAAAGATAATCCGACAATGCTTTTGCAAAAGCCGACTTGTTTGGCTTTCTCGTAAAGCCATTTCCTGCAGAGTTGAATCAGGCTAAGTTCATTATGACATGCATTTACTTAGTCGTCAGATTGATGCAATATAATTATAAACATTGAAAATAGAATAAGCAGGTGTCGATGAACAGCTTTCTGACCAAACCTAATGGATTTCTCAACATTTGCTAAAACATTATTTGTCATTTCGTTTCATCATAACAGATCAAGATTTCTAATATAACAGTTAACGTTAATTTGTCGAACCAATCACATATTCGTTTTAACAATTCACACTGGCTGATGTGGAAATGCCTCCTACACTTTAAATTGTCATCTGTTTGGTGCAAGTGTACCAAGGAAATTGACAATGTTAACTCCATCTAGCAAATGTCTTAATATCTTTTTATGGATACGATCAGTTACGATCGTGGCTTAGACCAGTGCTCACCTTGCGTTTGCTTTTTGAAAGATGAAACAGCTCTAGGCTGAAAATTCAACCCCAAACAGCATCATTTTGACGTAACTGGAAATGAGCACAGAAAGCTGACTTCTTTTAAAAACCCTTTCAACAACAAACGAATGGAGTGAACCAACCCAAGCCATGATTGTAACACATTGTATCTGAAAAATAATTATAAGAAATTAGCTACATGGAGTTACCATTGCCTCTTGTTTAAATCCACTTGCACTACACTGTTGATGATTTAAGATATGTGTAGTATTTCTTGTGTTGCTTGTTCTTACCTTACAATCAACTTGACAAAATAGATCATGCACTGTCAACCACGGTATGATTTTATGGAGATCAGCTTTGCTATTTTAGATCCACGTTTTATTAATACACCTTCCAAACTAGAGAGAACCTCTCAGAAACTGGTAGACAAATTCACCTCCCTAGGAAGCAGTGTCTCATCAACCGAAAAAGACATCGATACACGGCTATCAAAGGCATGGACAGCTATCGATAAGCTATCGATCATATGGAAATCAGACCTGACCGATAAAATGAAACGCAGTTTCTTCCAGACAGCGGTCGTGTCGATACTGCTATATGGATGCAGTACTTGGGCACTAACAAAACGGCTGGAGAAGAAGCTAGACGGCAATTACACAAGAATGTTGAGAGCAATATTGAATAAGTCCTGACGGCAACACTCCACAAAACACCAACAGCCTCCGATCATGAAAACTATCCAAGTTAGACAAACCAGACATGCACTGTTGGACAAGCAGAGACGAGCACATAAGTGATGTGCTCCTATGGACCCCCACATATGGCCGAGCAAAAGCAGGACGACCAGCTAGAACATACATACAGCAGCTATGTGAGGATACGGGATGTCGCCCTGAAGACCTGCCTGAGGCGATGAACGATAGGGAAAAATGGCGAGAGAGGGTCGGGGATATCCGTGATAGCGGCACTACATGATGATGATGATGATGATTGATGTGTGCTAAATCAGTGACTGTAAGATTGATTTGTCACGAAACACAGGAACCAAACCAAAACCAGTAAATAACGAAGAAGAATAAAATGCTTCTCTTAACTTGTGTAGAATAAGGACCCACATTAGCTGGAACAACTCGGTCACCCCACCACTACCAACTTCTAGAGTTAGATTTCCTTCGTTGAAAGTAGAGTTGTCACATAGTGGCTTTCTAATAAATCCATTTCTTGAACAGTGGAAATCGGTTGTTTATAATGACATACGTTCACTTTATCGTCAGATTGATGTAATGTAATAATAAACCTTGAAAATAAAGTTATATGAACAGCTTTCTGACGATACGGAATGACTTTCTTAAAATTAAGTACACACTTTGACGATTCGTTTCATCATAACAGATGAAAATTTCTCATTTAGTTTTGCTTTGAATTGCTGCTCAAATCATCTCTTCATTTTCACAATTTATATAATCACTTCAATTGTAATGTTTATCCAGTATTGCTTGTTCTTAGATTATGATCAATTTGATAAAATGGATTATCTGCTGACGACTAGGGTATGAGTTTATGGAGATCAGTGCCCCTATTTTTTTGTAGATTGGATTGTTATCAATGCTGCTAACTATTGATGTGTGCTAAATCTGTGACACGATGATTAATATGCTATTGTAGTGTAATGGTTATCATCGTAGGAAATGGACACGGCGACACGAGTTCAAATCCTGGACGAGACTGATTGCATTTTCACATAGCACTAATACCCTTGGGAAAGGTATGAATCCAATTATCCTCCCTCCAGCTATAGGTAAATAATTGGGCAGACTAGGTTCTTCAGCCTTGGTGAGGCAACTAGTCTAGGCGAAGGAAAACCCTGAATTCAAATCTGTTAAACTCCACTTAAAAAATTGACATTGTGTCATATCCTGTCAGAGCGGAGGGGTTGGTAAATATTAATATGCAATTATATAAAAAAAATCAGTCCAAAACCAGTAAATATCAAATGCTACTGCTCATTTGTGCAGAGTAAGGACCCTCATCATCTGTATCGGCTCTGTAAAAATGCAGACATGCAGTCAGTGTATAGTACAGCCCTAGTCGACTGGTATCGACAAAATATATCATACGTAGACAAAGAAGTTTTTATTTTATTGAGATTAGCATCACTACTTTAGATCCGAGTTTTATCAATGCTACTCATTATATATCTTCGCTTCATCTGTGATACTAAGACTGAGATGCTAAAAAACAAAGAAAGCAACTCAAAACCAGTAAAAGACAAGAGATACTTAAATGCGTGTTGGGTATCACCTACCTTTTCAGCATAATGAGCTGTTCAATCTGCCATATATGGCAGTAGCAGAGATCAGTCTGGGAATAAGCCTACGAGTCAGACCAGAAGAGCCGTTCCTATTGTTGAAGTATATCATTACTCTATCACTAATCCTATGTTCTTATTACTAACAGTCTCTCTCTTGTAAAAATTCTTTCCTATAAATATAACTATTTTCCTCACATATCGTAGTTTGTCTTATTATTACTACTACTTGTGTTCACTAACCAGAACACAACATTGCTTCTCTTCACTTATGCAGTGTAAGGATCAACAAGGGAAGAAAAACAACTGTATGGATATAAAAAGTGATAAACTAAGAGAGTTTGATATAAGTAAGAGGGAACAAACTGAAAGGAGAAATTGAATGTCAATCAGATTACCAGATTATTTTCATAATTATAATGAGCTTGTCATCTTGAAGACTTCGCCGTTCAAGCAATGCACACGTAAAATTTTAAAAATTCAGTAAACCTGTATAAACATCGGGACCGTGCAAGAGAACCAAAATACTTAAGGAGCATGAAGATGACACAGATATCAAAAATAGAAAAAATCATTGGCAAAACCCCGAAAGAGCTCAAGAGAGATCACGGTGGAGGGAGCTAGACTGAGACTGACCAGATTACGGTATTGCCAAGATCGGATAGAATACTGAGAAGATTTCTGGAAAGCTAAAAAATAGATAGGAATTGACAGGAAAACAACTGCATGGATACTTCAAGCGACAAACACTGAAGAATAGCAAATGTAGGTTATGTAGTGACCGGTTTGGTTTAGTTACTGTGCTTAATAGTATATCTTTCTTCGAGGGCAATTTGATAAAAAAGCCTCCTAGTAAAAGAACAGCAGTAATACAGAGAAGATCGGGGTTTTCTAATTTTAACATGTGTATTTGTCCGATTGTAAACGTAATAGCTTGACTGGAGCTCGAAACCGCTTACTTCCAGGTCAAGCCCTTTAACCATTACACCACGGAGACAGAGCCCTTTAACCATTACACCTATAGTGACAGAGATAAAATTGTAAATTTCATGATAATTGAATGCAGTAAATTGGTTTAAAATATATTCAAGAGTAGCAATGATTGGACAGGAAGGGTGATGTATTGGAAATTGTGCAAGAGATTAAAATTTGACCACGCTGATAAATAATATCCGAATCTGCTCTCGAAAAAGATAGACGCATAAAATACTCTGAGGCTTTGAGACGCGAACAGACCACCGAATCCCGACAAGAAAAGCATACCAAGTGTTAATTAACAAAAATAAATAAATAAATAACTTGTCATCGAGTGGATTTTTCTCTTCCAGCAGACCTTCGAATGAAAATAAAAGAAAATAAAGAGATAGGCAAATACCTGGATCCTGCCAGAGAACTGAAAACCTTGTGGAACATGAAGGTGACTGTTATACCAGTTATAACAGGAGCTCTCAGAATGTGCACCGTCTCCTGTCAGAGCTCCTTTGTTGAATTGGATAAGCTTTATTGACTAGATTTGATTGCTTTTAAATCCAGATGGAATATCGTAAATAAGTGGCTGTTGGTCAATTGAATTTTTGCGTGATCCTTAAAGTTCTGTGAAAGTGATTTCTATCACTTAATGCTCGCACACTGTAGTCAATATTACTAATGCTTTGCTTCCTTATAAACAAATATTGGGAGAGCACAGTTGGATTTTTTTTAATGAAATGTATTAATTTAACACATCCTAAATTAAGAGAATCTACACGAACAAATAAACAATCAGTGATGATACCCATCATCATCATCATCATGTCGTGCAGCCAGCACGGATATCCCTGACCCTCTCTCGCCACTTCTCCCTATCATTCATCGCCTCCGGCAGGTCTTCTAGGTTACATCCCGTGTCCTCACATAGCTGCTGTATGTAAGTTCGGGCTGGTCGTCCTGCTTTTGCTTGGCCATATGTGGGGGTCTATAGGAGTACATCACTTACGAGCTCGTCCTTGCTTCTCCAGCAGTGTCCGGCGTGTCTGAATTTTCTTTATATTCAATTCCCTGACGGTTTATTCGTCCCTTTTACCGACATATAATACTATCGCTATGGAAAGGTATATCATTTTCCAAGTGATTTTGGAGTACTTCCCGTGGCATATTGGTAAACGTGTCGAATTGTAACATTGTAGAAGCATTTTCGAGCTCCATTCACTCTATTACTTCCACGTTCGTTTAATAACCTTGATAAACACATATTGTATACTCATAAAGTGTGAATATATACATCAATAATAATAATAGTACAAACACAGGCGGTACGAAGGAGTTTATCAATTTCTGGCTTCAGTCATTGGTGACACGAGGAGAGAGATACAATTCTTAAAAGCCTATGCTAACCATACTATGCTGACCCTACCGCCAACGCACGGCAAATTCTGTGGTGTTTAAAATCTCTGCCGGTCGAGATCCGAAAATCTCAACCGCAACCTTCAACGGTCGACTTCAACTGCTGTCTTTTCAAAATCCTCAAATTATCAGGACCATCTCTTCTGGGCATGACGTCATCCACACTCCAGCCCCGTTTCCTGTCTGGGGGGTGTATTATTACAGATGATGATAGTCATATCCTTTCCGCTTGGGCGTAAGATTGCACCATCTGACTATGCACCTGAACTAAGAGGCCCGAGTAGTTCAAAGCCTTACAAAAATAAAAATAAAAATATAAATAACGAAAAAGAATCATTACCTTAATTATATAACTCACATCGACCACTTCATCCCTACATGTATGGTTTAATCAGTAACACGTCCTCAATAAATATGATTTTGCATTAAATTACTCGTGAAGGTTGAAATGTTATTAAAACAAAGAAACTAAATTTAATTTCCCATTTATTTAAGGCATGTAAGTAACGAGCAACAACTGAATTATTGTGAAAACAATAAAGCTCATATTTACCCAATCCCTCCGCTAAGGAAAAAGCGAGACACAAGGACTATTTTTTTTAGCCTAAAGCTGGTTTCAATTCCAAGTTTTCTTTCTCTTATATTGGTTGCCAAACAAAGACTAAAGAATACTGTTTGCTTTGTTATCTTATAAAGTTGACCAAAAGGTCCATTTTTTCATTTCTTTTTAAAAGTTTTGTTTTCATCTTAACAATCAGAATTTCCGACAGTCAATTTCCTTTAGTATTATAATAGCAATTTCCTTTGTGTTTCCCAATGTGCAAAATAACTTTGGGCCCGACTTTCGCTAAATTTACAGAACTGGATCATTACCCTGAGATGAAATTTTGTATCCCTACCCAGAACACCCCTATTTCGGGTGGGTTTTACTGAGACCATAGAAAAAGAAGGCCACCTCAGTGGATGGGGGAAAATTATTACGTCACCATTTTGAATATTTCTAGTTTGTTGGAAACACGTTGTTAGCGTATTAGATTTTTCAGGGAATTTTAAATTACTCATCATTTTTTTAAATATATAATCAATTTAGTGACAAAAACAATATCCTTATAGATATGTTGTGCCACATAACAACGGAAATAATAAAAATAAACCTGAATTCCATGTGTTTTTTGTTGCCAAAAGATAAAACATTATCTGATATATGGGCATGTTCAATCAAAAGGATGGATTTTACTTCAAATAAATGTACCAGATTTAGTATTTTGTTTAAAAAATCAACTTTAACGAAATTTAAATGAATTCCATGTCCTTGTAAATCACAATATTTTAAAACAATGTTACGACGAATAAATCGAGAGATGTTTTTAAAAGCTAAAATCCTAATTTAAAAAAAAAAAATTAAGAATTTTCAGTATAAATTCAGAAAGGAATATCTTTATAGACATGAAAATAATTCGGAGTATTTTTTTAGAATTGATTTATTCGTAAAAATATTTTTATTTTATAATTCAATTTCAAAAATGCCTAAACGTTAAAAAGTCCCTCTTTATTTTGCATAACTTCGTTGAATTAATAAATTAAATTATGTTACAACCTTCAATACATTTTTCTTGAAATTGTAAGGAAATTCTTCGTAATATAGATTTTCTCTTACTAGAATTTTTTTAGAGTTTTACTTGAATTTAAAATAGGTTTAGTTTTTAAAATATCTTCAGGTATAGCTTAAACAAATTTGAAAAATGGAATCTCATTCAATTTCTAAATATTATTATTAATTTACCTCAAAAAGTACTTTTGAAGTAAATTAATAAATTCGTTAATCTTAAAAGACAAAATCTTAATTAAGTTCTTCAAATTTAGTTCACTATTAAAAGATTTTTACCTTAGGTAAACAGAATTGTCTTTAATTGGAATCATTTTTGAGATGAGGTTTCTTAATCTGAGAATTGATTTTTATTTATTGCGGACTTTTTGTCCTTCTCTTGGTAATTTTGTGTGGGATAATTGAATTTATAAGACCAAAAAATCCATCCTTATAGATGGATAGAGGCGTTGAGCCTCTATGGTTCCAGGTGAGCATTGTCAGAAGATAGCGGTTTCAAATCCTACTCAAGCCGGCCAGAGGTTTACTTTGTCAAAAACTTAGTGCGATAGACAACAACTATGGAAGGCAGTAATTACTGGGGATACGGTTACAAGACTCAGTATTCCTATCCAAGGTCGCGGTAAATCACCTGAAGAAGGCCAGAGGTGAAATTTGGCTGAAACGGAGTGAAAGAAGAAACAACACAAAAACTACCAAGATGAGGACAAAAAAGTCCACAATAAATAAAAATTAATTCTCGTAGACAGAATTGTTTGTCTAATTTTGCAGATTACTGAATATACAAACATATTCTTTATCGGGGGTAAAATTTGGAATTTAAAAGTACCATATTAATATTGACGGCTTAGAAATAAATACTGTTATCTACCGAGCGTAAATATAGAAAAATTACTTTTCTATCTACATTCAGTGTTTGGTTAGAATCTTTGAGAAGCATTTCTGGAAGAAATGGCAAATTAACAAAGAAACCATCAAAGCTTTGCATCGTACAACAAATGCATATCTTGAACTGACCATGTATTGCACGCAAGAATTTATAATGCCGTATGTCACGTGATGGCTCACGGATACGAGGAGGTGGGAATGATACTCTCTCCCCGTTGAACTAAAATTATCTAGCAGTCAAAAAGTGACCGTTAGAAATGATTGTGGGTCACACAGATGTTTGCACCTAAGTGACCTTGGGTCGCCGGACATCGGAAGGGGAAGGAGAAAATGAAGCCAAATGATTGGTGGGGGGACCCCAAACGGAAGTGGGGTTCCCTTCCCCTCAACGGAAGTAAAGACAAAAAAAAAGTTAGTTTTTGGACAAGTCTCGTGGCAGACGGAGGACAGCCATTTCACTCCGGGCTAAAGACAAAAGACTGAGACATGAGAGACCTGAGTCTCTCAAGCCAGCATTAAAAACAGTACCAAGTCTACTAGCCCGTGAAAGAAGAGAAATTCTCCAGTGGAACCCCGTCAAAAAAAAATAAGATAAGTAACCTTGGGACATTTTTCCTTTACCCCCAAATTTTGTTTACCACTCTCTCTCTATTTGAGAAAGGATAAAAGCCAGGAAAAGACATTTATATTCATGGACTATCCTATTATATATCTTTGACATTTTGAATATATATCTGTATATAACCGTAGTAAAGAACCTATGTATTTTCATTATAAAAAAAAAAAATAAGATAAGTAACTTTGGGACATTTTCCCTTTACACCCAAATTTTGTTTACCTCTCTCTCTCAGTTTGAAAAAGGATAAAAGCCAGGAAAAGACATTTATATTCATGGACTATCCTATTATATATTTTTGACACTTTGAACATATATATGTATATAACCGTAGTAAAGAACTTATGTATTTTCATTTTACCATGTGGTCTATGTTATTATTCCATGCTTTCCTTTCAGCTTCTATTCGCCTTACATTATCTTGCTTAGAACTGTCCTATTAATCCCTAAAGTATCACACGGGAAACCGGAGTTGCCGACGGTAGCAATATTAATATTATTACAACTCAGACCTATAGGCCCGTATTCTTCTATTATCGGAAGGGGAAGAAGTTTAGCGGCCTGGTGGGTGTGTGATAGTGAGAAATTTTGGACCCCTTTGCCAGCGGTGGCCAGTCTGGCCCTAAATTATTCCCTCACGTAATATGCCAGTTCTTATCTGCCTGAGAAAAGAACTCTGAACAGGACTTATTTCTGTAGGGGATCAAGTGCCAACCTGCCCCGTCTTCACACGTGCGAAAATAAAGTCCCGTTTTGGGATTTTAGACAATTTGCCGTCACAGACCTTTTATGGGGGCTCGTTTCCGGAATGATTATTATTAATAATATTTATTGCTAGTAGTCGTGTGACAATTCCTGCCGTCTAAATCTACCCTGGGAGACCGTGAAAGAAAAAAAGGAATATTGTTGAAACAGTCAAATTACTTGTTGATATCACTGTTTGGAAAAATTCTTTAAAAAATGGACAAAATAGAGAACTTTTTAAAAGAACCCTCCATGGAAAAGTTGGAGAGGCTGAGAAAAAGCGAGATAATAAAAATTGGCGAGAAGCTTGAGTTAAATGTTCAGAATTCTATGAGAAAGCATGAACTCGTGAGAGAAATAGCAAGACACATGGTCGACGAAAATGTTTTCGAGGAAGCAGTATTAGAAGAGCTACCAACGGAAATAATAAGAATGACTCCAGAAGAAATTGAACTGGAGAAAATTAAAATACAAGCACAAATGGAACTACAGAGAAATAAAATGGAACTGGAGAAAATAAAAATTCAGCAAGAAACAAGGCTGCGAGAAGTCGACTTGGCAATAAGAGGACGCAAAGAAAGCCATGACAGTTTCGAAGTAACGAAGCAAGCGAGGCTAGTCCCAAAATTTGAAGAAGCCAACTTGGACGGATACTTCGCACATTTTGAGCGAACTGCACTAAATCTTGGATGGCCGAAAGAATGCTGGTCGGTGCTACTCCAAACTGTGCTGACAGGAAAAGCACAGAGAGCATATGCAACTCTGCCGACAGAAAATTGCGCCGACTATGATTTGGTGAAAGCAGCGGTTCTAAAAAGCTTCGAGTTGGTTCCAGAAGCTTATCGACAGAAATTCCGAACACAAAGAAAAACTGAAAACCAGTCTTATGTGGAATTTCTGCGGGAAAAGGAGAACGCGCTGGATAAGTGGTGTGACTCTAAGAGGATAGACGGAGACGCTGAGAAACTCCGGCAGCTAATATTAGCTGAAGAATTTTTAAACTGTGTGCCAGAAGAAGTCAGGGTTCACCTAAGTGAAAGAAAAACTGACGTGACCTATGAAATGGCCGCACTAGCAGACGAATACATCCTCACACACCGAAAAACAAAGGAAAAACCGTACACGGGAAGTAAAGTGAAGTTCAAAGCTGAGTTAAGACCTAAGGAAGAAAATAGAAGGACCTTCCAAAGTAGCAGCAGAAAAGTGGTCTGCTACAAATGCGGAAAAGCTGGTCACATAGCCATAAGGTGCCAGCTAGGAAAAGGTCCTGAAAGAAACCAGACCCAGCCGAGAAAACCTCAAGGAGCTGTAACAACACCTAGAGGGAACCAGTCCTATCGACCCTGGACGAAAAAAGGGATGATAAGAGGCCCACACGGAGGACCAGTGGAAGTCTCAATTTTACGAGATACCGGAGCATCTCAGTCGTTACTTCTACGAAATAAATTACCTAAAAGGGTAATAGAAGCAACACGTGAGACTGTGATGATAGAGGGTATCGGCGGAAAGAGGGTAAAAATACCGCTGTGTAAAATAACCCTAAAGTCCCAGTGGAAAGATGGACCAATTAAAGTTGGTGTGGTAGATAAACTACCTATGAAAGGAATTTCCCTCATACTGGGGAATGAAGTAAGAACAAAAAAGTGTAACCCGTGTAAGATGGCGAAAATAAGCGCCATAAATGAAGAAAGAAAGATGGCGAGGATGAACTCCAAACATGGAAAGAAGTTGGCGAAAATGAGCGCCAAAAATGAAGAAAAAAAAGATGGCGAGAATGAACGCCAAACATGAAGACAAGATGGCGGCTGAGCCACGTGGGCGGCACAAACGACATAGTCGCTCGCAAAGTGAGAAGGTGGAAAGAAAAGAAGTGAACCTTCCACACCTCAATAAACGGAAAGAGAAAAGGACCAGTCGTCAGAGAAAAGATGAAGGTCCAACGAATATTAGGAATAAATTCCCTAATACTTATCGAGAGGATAAGAGGAAAATAAGAGGACCCTCACAAGTGACTAAGAAGGAAGAATTTAAGAAGGGCGACGAAGTCCTGCTACTATCATCAAATAAAGGACCCCACTGTGGTGGACGATATATAGGTCCTTATGTAGTAACACGGAGGATAGACAAGAGGACATATAGAATTGATACCCACGAGGGAAGGAAGCAGACACAAGTGTGTCATGCAAACAAATTAAAAGGATATGTCCGTCAAGAAGGCCCACCTCGAAAAATTAAGAACTCGGAAATGCCGAATAAATTCGAGGAGAAATTAAGCCAGTTGTCTATCTCAGAGAGAGGGGACTTAGAGAAATTAATAAAAAAGTACCCAAGTTTATTTCTCTAACGCCCCACGAAAATGTAGTAGCAGAATATTCTTTCATAGTTGTTGAGAGAAAGAAAGAGAGAGAGAGAAAAACTAAAGGAAATGAGGAATTCTCGTCCCCACTGTTGAAATATGAGATGGACGAGAAAGTGGTTCATCAACAAGTGACGAAGAGGGGAAAGAGAGAAAAGAAAAGGAAGTTTCTTCCCCCAGAGCTTAATAACCAAGCTTATAAAGTCGTCAAAAGTGACGAAGAAAGAAAGAAGGGCTTACCTCCTCAAGGTTTGAAATATGATACGGCCAAAAGCCGAGAGAGGAAAAGAAAGAAAGGAAAACAAGATAAAAAGAAAAGGGAGAGAGAGAGAGAAAGAAAGAGAAGAGAAATTGTTTTCCCCTATAGTGAAAATTAGGAAGGACGAAAAAAGGAAAAGGAAAGAATTCGTCAAAGCGTGAAGAAGAAAGGGGATGAAAGAAAAGTAAAGTGAGAAAAAAAAAAAAAAAGTGAAAGGAAAGGAGAAAGAACAGTGAATTGAATTGCCTTTTTTTCTATGGTATTTCTATTCATCTCCCTTTCTTCTCTTAAGCAGGGAGGTGTCACGTGATGGCTCACGGATACGAGGAGGTGGGAATGATACTCTCTCCCCGTTGAACTAAAATTATCTAGCAGTCAAAAAGTGACCGTTAGAAATGATTGTGGGTCACACAGATGTTTGCACCTAAGTGACCTTGGGTCGCCGGACATCGGAAGGGGAAGGAGAAAATGAAGCCAAATGATTGGTGGGGGGACCCCAAACGGAAGTGGGGTTCCCTTCCCCTCAACGGAAGTAAAGACAAAAAAAAAGTTAGTTTTTGGACAAGTCTCGTGGCAGACGGAGGACAGCCATTTCACTCCGGGCTAAAGACAAAAGACTGAGACATGAGAGACCTGAGTCTCTCAAGCCAGCATTAAAAACAGTACCAAGTCTACTAGCCCGTGAAAGAAGAGAAATTCTCCAGTGGAACCCCGTCAAAAAAAAATAAGATAAGTAACCTTGGGACATTTTTCCTTTACCCCCAAATTTTGTTTACCACTCTCTCTCTATTTGAGAAAGGATAAAAGCCAGGAAAAGACATTTATATTCATGGACTATCCTATTATATATCTTTGACATTTTGAATATATATCTGTATATAACCGTAGTAAAGAACCTATGTATTTTCATTATAAAAAAAAAAAATAAGATAAGTAACTTTGGGACATTTTCCCTTTACACCCAAATTTTGTTTACCTCTCTCTCTCAGTTTGAAAAAGGATAAAAGCCAGGAAAAGACATTTATATTCATGGACTATCCTATTATATATTTTTGACACTTTGAACATATATATGTATATAACCGTAGTAAAGAACTTATGTATTTTCATTTTACCATGTGGTCTATGTTATTATTCCATGCTTTCCTTTCAGCTTCTATTCGCCTTACATTATCTTGCTTAGAACTGTCCTATTAATCCCTAAAGTATCACACGGGAAACCGGAGTTGCCGACGGTAGCAATATTAATATTATTACAACTCAGACCTATAGGCC
Source organism: Sepioteuthis lessoniana (assembly GCA_963585895.1). NCBI lineage: Eukaryota > Metazoa > Mollusca > Cephalopoda > Myopsida > Loliginidae > Sepioteuthis > Sepioteuthis lessoniana. The sequence goes on from OY757933.1 coordinate 49,008,301, forward strand.
CGTATTCTTCTATTATCGGAAGGGGAAGAAGTTTAGCGGCCTGGTGGGTGTGTGATAGTGAGAAATTTTGGACCCCTTTGCCAGCGGTGGCCAGTCTGGCCCTAAATTATTCCCTCACGTAATATGCCAGTTCTTATCTGCCTGAGAAAAGAACTCTGAACAGGACTTATTTCTGTAGGGGATCAAGTGCCAACCTGCCCCGTCTTCACACGTGCGAAAATAAAGTCCCGTTTTGGGATTTTAGACAATTTGCCGTCACAGACCTTTTATGGGGGCTCGTTTCCGGAATGATTATTATTAATAATATTTATTGCTAGTAGTCGTGTGACAATTCCTGCCGTCTAAATCTACCCTGGGAGACCGTGAAAGAAAAAAAGGAATATTGTTGAAACAGTCAAATTACTTGTTGATATCACTGTTTGGAAAAATTCTTTAAAAAATGGACAAAATAGAGAACTTTTTAAAAGAACCCTCCATGGAAAAGTTGGAGAGGCTGAGAAAAAGCGAGATAATAAAAATTGGCGAGAAGCTTGAGTTAAATGTTCAGAATTCTATGAGAAAGCATGAACTCGTGAGAGAAATAGCAAGACACATGGTCGACGAAAATGTTTTCGAGGAAGCAGTATTAGAAGAGCTACCAACGGAAATAATAAGAATGACTCCAGAAGAAATTGAACTGGAGAAAATTAAAATACAAGCACAAATGGAACTACAGAGAAATAAAATGGAACTGGAGAAAATAAAAATTCAGCAAGAAACAAGGCTGCGAGAAGTCGACTTGGCAATAAGAGGACGCAAAGAAAGCCATGACAGTTTCGAAGTAACGAAGCAAGCGAGGCTAGTCCCAAAATTTGAAGAAGCCAACTTGGACGGATACTTCGCACATTTTGAGCGAACTGCACTAAATCTTGGATGGCCGAAAGAATGCTGGTCGGTGCTACTCCAAACTGTGCTGACAGGAAAAGCACAGAGAGCATATGCAACTCTGCCGACAGAAAATTGCGCCGACTATGATTTGGTGAAAGCAGCGGTTCTAAAAAGCTTCGAGTTGGTTCCAGAAGCTTATCGACAGAAATTCCGAACACAAAGAAAAACTGAAAACCAGTCTTATGTGGAATTTCTGCGGGAAAAGGAGAACGCGCTGGATAAGTGGTGTGACTCTAAGAGGATAGACGGAGACGCTGAGAAACTCCGGCAGCTAATATTAGCTGAAGAATTTTTAAACTGTGTGCCAGAAGAAGTCAGGGTTCACCTAAGTGAAAGAAAAACTGACGTGACCTATGAAATGGCCGCACTAGCAGACGAATACATCCTCACACACCGAAAAACAAAGGAAAAACCGTACACGGGAAGTAAAGTGAAGTTCAAAGCTGAGTTAAGACCTAAGGAAGAAAATAGAAGGACCTTCCAAAGTAGCAGCAGAAAAGTGGTCTGCTACAAATGCGGAAAAGCTGGTCACATAGCCATAAGGTGCCAGCTAGGAAAAGGTCCTGAAAGAAACCAGACCCAGCCGAGAAAACCTCAAGGAGCTGTAACAACACCTAGAGGGAACCAGTCCTATCGACCCTGGACGAAAAAAGGGATGATAAGAGGCCCACACGGAGGACCAGTGGAAGTCTCAATTTTACGAGATACCGGAGCATCTCAGTCGTTACTTCTACGAAATAAATTACCTAAAAGGGTAATAGAAGCAACACGTGAGACTGTGATGATAGAGGGTATCGGCGGAAAGAGGGTAAAAATACCGCTGTGTAAAATAACCCTAAAGTCCCAGTGGAAAGATGGACCAATTAAAGTTGGTGTGGTAGATAAACTACCTATGAAAGGAATTTCCCTCATACTGGGGAATGAAGTAAGAACAAAAAAGTGTAACCCGTGTAAGATGGCGAAAATAAGCGCCATAAATGAAGAAAGAAAGATGGCGAGGATGAACTCCAAACATGGAAAGAAGTTGGCGAAAATGAGCGCCAAAAATGAAGAAAAAAAAGATGGCGAGAATGAACGCCAAACATGAAGACAAGATGGCGGCTGAGCCACGTGGGCGGCACAAACGACATAGTCGCTCGCAAAGTGAGAAGGTGGAAAGAAAAGAAGTGAACCTTCCACACCTCAATAAACGGAAAGAGAAAAGGACCAGTCGTCAGAGAAAAGATGAAGGTCCAACGAATATTAGGAATAAATTCCCTAATACTTATCGAGAGGATAAGAGGAAAATAAGAGGACCCTCACAAGTGACTAAGAAGGAAGAATTTAAGAAGGGCGACGAAGTCCTGCTACTATCATCAAATAAAGGACCCCACTGTGGTGGACGATATATAGGTCCTTATGTAGTAACACGGAGGATAGACAAGAGGACATATAGAATTGATACCCACGAGGGAAGGAAGCAGACACAAGTGTGTCATGCAAACAAATTAAAAGGATATGTCCGTCAAGAAGGCCCACCTCGAAAAATTAAGAACTCGGAAATGCCGAATAAATTCGAGGAGAAATTAAGCCAGTTGTCTATCTCAGAGAGAGGGGACTTAGAGAAATTAATAAAAAAGTACCCAAGTTTATTTCTCTAACGCCCCACGAAAATGTAGTAGCAGAATATTCTTTCATAGTTGTTGAGAGAAAGAAAGAGAGAGAGAGAAAAACTAAAGGAAATGAGGAATTCTCGTCCCCACTGTTGAAATATGAGATGGACGAGAAAGTGGTTCATCAACAAGTGACGAAGAGGGGAAAGAGAGAAAAGAAAAGGAAGTTTCTTCCCCCAGAGCTTAATAACCAAGCTTATAAAGTCGTCAAAAGTGACGAAGAAAGAAAGAAGGGCTTACCTCCTCAAGGTTTGAAATATGATACGGCCAAAAGCCGAGAGAGGAAAAGAAAGAAAGGAAAACAAGATAAAAAGAAAAGGGAGAGAGAGAGAGAAAGAAAGAGAAGAGAAATTGTTTTCCCCTATAGTGAAAATTAGGAAGGACGAAAAAAGGAAAAGGAAAGAATTCGTCAAAGCGTGAAGAAGAAAGGGGATGAAAGAAAAGTAAAGTGAGAAAAAAAAAAAAAAAGTGAAAGGAAAGGAGAAAGAACAGTGAATTGAATTGCCTTTTTTTTCTATGGTATTTCTATTCATCTCCCGTTCTTCTCTTAAGCAGGGAGGTGTCACGTGATGGCTCACGGATACGAGGAGGTGGGAATGATACTCTCTCCCCGTTGAACTAAAATTATCTAGCAGTCAAAAAGTGACCGTTAGAAATGATTGTGGGTCACACAGATGTTTGCACCTAAGTGACCTTGGGTCGCCGGACATCGGAAGGGGAAGGAGAAAATGAAGCCAAATGATTGGTGGGGGGACCCCAAACGGAAGTGGGGTTCCCTTCCCCTCAACGGAAGTAAAGACAAAAAAAAAAGTTAGTTTTTGGACAAGTCTCGTGGCAGACGGAGGACAGCCATTTCACTCCGGGCTAAAGACAAAAGACTGAGACATGAGAGACCTGAGTCTCTCAAGCCAGCATTAAAAACAGTACCAAGTCTACTAGCCCGTGAAAGAAGAGAAATTCTCCAGTGGAACCCCGTCAAAAAAAAATAAGATAAGTAACCTTGGGACATTTTTCCTTTACCCCCAAATTTTGTTTACCACTCTCTCTCTATTTGAGAAAGGATAAAAGCCAGGAAAAGACATTTATATTCATGGACTATCCTATTATATATCTTTGACATTTTGAATATATATCTGTATATAACCGTAGTAAAGAACCTATGTATTTTCATTATAAAAAAAAAAAATAAGATAAGTAACTTTGGGACATTTTCCCTTTACACCCAAATTTTGTTTACCTCTCTCTCTCAGTTTGAAAAAGGATAAAAGCCAGGAAAAGACATTTATATTCATGGACTATCCTATTATATATTTTTGACACTTTGAACATATATATGTATATAACCGTAGTAAAGAACTTATGTATTTTCATTTTACCATGTGGTCTATGTTATTATTCCATGCTTTCCTTTCAGCTTCTATTCGCCTTACATTATCTTGCTTAGAACTGTCCTATTAATCCCTAAAGTATCACACGGGAAACCGGAGTTGCCGACGGTAGCAATATTAATATTATTACAACTCAGACCTATAGGCCCGTATTCTTCTATTATCGGAAGGGGAAGAAGTTTAGCGGCCTGGTGGGTGTGTGATAGTGAGAAATTTTGGACCCCTTTGCCAGCGGTGGCCAGTCTGGCCCTAAATTATTCCCTCACGTAATATGCCAGTTCTTATCTGCCTGAGAAAAGAACTCTGAACAGGACTTATTTCTGTAGGGGATCAAGTGCCAACCTGCCCCGTCTTCACACGTGCGAAAATAAAGTCCCGTTTTGGGATTTTAGACAATTTGCCGTCACAGACCTTTTATGGGGGCTCGTTTCCGGAATGATTATTATTAATAATATTTATTGCTAGTAGTCGTGTGACAATTCCTGCCGTCTAAATCTACCCTGGGAGACCGTGAAAGAAAAAAAGGAATATTGTTGAAACAGTCAAATTACTTGTTGATATCACTGTTTGGAAAAATTCTTTAAAAAATGGACAAAATAGAGAACTTTTTAAAAGAACCCTCCATGGAAAAGTTGGAGAGGCTGAGAAAAAGCGAGATAATAAAAATTGGCGAGAAGCTTGAGTTAAATGTTCAGAATTCTATGAGAAAGCATGAACTCGTGAGAGAAATAGCAAGACACATGGTCGACGAAAATGTTTTCGAGGAAGCAGTATTAGAAGAGCTACCAACGGAAATAATAAGAATGACTCCAGAAGAAATTGAACTGGAGAAAATTAAAATACAAGCACAAATGGAACTACAGAGAAATAAAATGGAACTGGAGAAAATAAAAATTCAGCAAGAAACAAGGCTGCGAGAAGTCGACTTGGCAATAAGAGGACGCAAAGAAAGCCATGACAGTTTCGAAGTAACGAAGCAAGCGAGGCTAGTCCCAAAATTTGAAGAAGCCAACTTGGACGGATACTTCGCACATTTTGAGCGAACTGCACTAAATCTTGGATGGCCGAAAGAATGCTGGTCGGTGCTACTCCAAACTGTGCTGACAGGAAAAGCACAGAGAGCATATGCAACTCTGCCGACAGAAAATTGCGCCGACTATGATTTGGTGAAAGCAGCGGTTCTAAAAAGCTTCGAGTTGGTTCCAGAAGCTTATCGACAGAAATTCCGAACACAAAGAAAAACTGAAAACCAGTCTTATGTGGAATTTCTGCGGGAAAAGGAGAACGCGCTGGATAAGTGGTGTGACTCTAAGAGGATAGACGGAGACGCTGAGAAACTCCAGCAGCTAATATTAGCTGAAGAATTTTTAAACTGTGTGCCAGAAGAAGTCAGGGTTCACCTAAGTGAAAGAAAAACTGACGTGACCTATGAAATGGCCGCACTAGCAGACGAATACATCCTCACACACCGAAAAACAAAGGAAAAACCGTACACGGGAAGTAAAGTGAAGTTCAAAGCTGAGTTAAGACCTAAGGAAGAAAATAGAAGGACCTTCCAAAGTAGCAGCAGAAAAGTGGTCTGCTACAAATGCGGAAAAGCTGGTCACATAGCCATAAGGTGCCAGCTAGGAAAAGGTCCTGAAAGAAACCAGACCCAGCCGAGAAAACCTCAAGGAGCTGTAACAACACCTAGAGGGAACCAGTCCTATCGACCCTGGACGAAAAAAGGGATGATAAGAGGCCCACACGGAGGACCAGTGGAAGTCTCAATTTTACGAGATACCGGAGCATCTCAGTCGTTACTTCTACGAAATAAATTACCTAAAAGGGTAATAGAAGCAACACGTGAGACTGTGATGATAGAGGGTATCGGCGGAAAGAGGGTAAAAATACCGCTGTGTAAAATAATCCTAAAGTCCCAGTGGAAAGATGGACCAATTAAAGTTGGTGTGGTAGATAAACTACCTATGAAAGGAATTTCCCTCATACTGGGGAATGAAGTAAGAACAAAAAAGTGTAACCCGTGTAAGATGGCGAAAATAAGCGCCATAAATGAAGAAAGAAAGATGGCGAGGATGAACTCCAAACATGGAAAGAAGTTGGCGAAAATGAGCGCCAAAAATGAAGAAAAAAAAGATGGCGAGAATGAACGCCAAACATGAAGACAAGATGGCGGCTGAGCCACGTGGGCGGCACAAACGACATAGTCGCTCGCAAAGTGAGAAGGTGGAAAGAAAAGAAGTGAACCTTCCACACCTCAATAAACGGAAAGAGAAAAGGACCAGTCGTCAGAGAAAAGATGAAGGTCCAACGAATATTAGGAATAAATTCCCTAATACTTATCGAGAGGATAAGAGGAAAATAAGAGGACCCTCACAAGTGACTAAGAAGGAAGAATTTAAGAAGGGCGACGAAGTCCTGCTACTATCATCAAATAAAGGACCCCACTGTGGTGGACGATATATAGGTCCTTATGTAGTAACACGGAGGATAGACAAGAGGACATATAGAATTGATACCCACGAGGGAAGGAAGCAGACACAAGTGTGTCATGCAAACAAATTAAAAGGATATGTCCGTCAAGAAGGCCCACCTCGAAAAATTAAGAACTCGGAAATGCCGAATAAATTCGAGGAGAAATTAAGCCAGTTGTCTATCTCAGAGAGAGGGGACTTAGAGAAATTAATAAAAAAGTACCCAAGTTTATTTCTCTAACGCCCCACGAAAATGTAGTAGCAGAATATTCTTTCATAGTTGTTGAGAGAAAGAAAGAGAGAGAGAGAAAAACTAAAGGAAATGAGGAATTCTCGTCCCCACTGTTGAAATATGAGATGGACGAGAAAGTGGTTCATCAACAAGTGACGAAGAGGGGAAAGAGAGAAAAGAAAAGGAAGTTTCTTCCCCCAGAGCTTAATAACCAAGCTTATAAAGTCGTCAAAAGTGACGAAGAAAGAAAGAAGGGCTTACCTCCTCAAGGTTTGAAATATGATACGGCCAAAAGCCGAGAGAGGAAAAGAAAGAAAGGAAAACAAGATAAAAAGAAAAGGGAGAGAGAGAGAGAAAGAAAGAGAAGAGAAATTGTTTTCCCCTATAGTGAAAATTAGGAAGGACGAAAAAAGGAAAAGGAAAGAATTCGTCAAAGCGTGAAGAAGAAAGGGGATGAAAGAAAAGTAAAGTGAGAAAAAAAAAAAAAAAGTGAAAGGAAAGGAGAAAGAACAGTGAATTGAATTGCCTTTTTTTTCTATGGTATTTCTATTCATCTCCCTTTCTTCTCTTAAGCAGGGAGGTGTCACGTGATGGCTCACGGATACGAGGAGGTGGGAATGATACTCTCTCCCCGTTGAACTAAAATTATCTAGCAGTCAAAAAGTGACCGTTAGAAATGATTGTGGGTCACACAGATGTTTGCACCTAAGTGACCTTGGGTCGCCGGACATCGGAAGGGGAAGGAGAAAATGAAGCCAAATGATTGGTGGGGGGACCCCAAACGGAAGTGGGGTTCCCTTCCCCTCAACGGAAGTAAAGACAAAAAAAAAAGTTAGTTTTTGGACAAGTCTCGTGGCAGACGGAGGACAGCCATTTCACTCCGGGCTAAAGACAAAAGACTGAGACATGAGAGACCTGA
>OY757933.1:49020892-49073905 GCA_963585895.1 Sepioteuthis lessoniana
CATTTAAATATCAATCATTTTAATTTTCAATTAGGCCGTCATGAAAAAGTTGATAGTTTCCCCAACAATCACTCTCGTAGGCTTCACTGGCCTTGCGAGCGTAAGACGTTTCTGATAATTAAAAAAAACTATAGAACATAAAGGTGACGATTATACCAATCGTGATTGGTGCATTCGGTACTGAAACTAAAGGTCTATTAAAGGGACTTCAGGACTTGGAAGTTGGAGGACGAGGGGAGACCATCCAATCTACAACATTGAGAACGGCTAGAATACTGAGACGAGTTCAGGAGACTTGAGGAGACTTGCTGTCATTAAAACTCCAGTAAAAGACCATCAGCTAACGCTGATGTGAAAAATTCTATAGGAATAATAATAATAATAATAATAATAATAGCAATCCTCAGCAAAAATTGAACAGTTCTATCTGATCCATAGATGACAGACTAAAATATACTACTACTCTGGGTCAGAGTGGACCTGAGAGTAATAGTAATGAAGGAGTACTCCACATTCCCCAAACTCCAAGACTGTAACCAAACAATCAGATGTTTTTAGTTATTCTAACCTGGACACTAAATGTTTTCAATTATTGTAATTTAACACCAACAGATTTATGCAACAAAACACATTCAATTAAGTTAAATGTTTCAAGTACGGCAATCTAATACTGATAATTATGTTTAATATTAATCAAACGTTTGTACACCGTTAAATTGTTTAAACTATTGTATATAATAGAATAGTTCTATTTGGAAAATAGATATGACTCTTACAGAACAGCCACACCAGGTCAGAGTCGGCAAGGGAGTGATGGCAATGAAGAGACACTAACAGGCACTACCACTCTGTTGATGTTAAAGTAAGGACAATGCAATGTTCTCTATATTCCTCAAAGCTACAGTAGCGGGGTCTTTTCAACAAATGGTCTATTGCCATACGCAGGAAACTCGTTGGGATTTCTTACCCGCCTGCTGAGGGGTAGCTGACACATTCTATAGCCCCAGCCGACAAGGCGAATATATATATATATATATATATACTAAAACAATCACCTATATGCATGATCTATGATGGTTGGTTGGTTGGTTGGTTGGTTGGTTGGTTTTATATCGTATCAACCCTTTTCCGGTCATTTAACGCCGAATTGTCATTTTGATAAAAGTTTTAAACAAATCAGTTTAGTATAAGAAGAATTTTTTCTTTTCAGACAGTTAAGTGTTAAAACAGTTCTATTTCAAACTATTCAGTTTAGCATAAGTATGCAGTTTAAACACACAGTTAAATGTAAAAACAGTTAATTTCAAACAATCAGTCTAGCGTAATTGCACAGTTTACTTCTTTTTGACACTCAGATAGGACCCTATCAGATGTTACCACTCCAGGTCAAAGTGGACCTGGGAGCAATGGCAATAAAGGGGTACTCCACATTCCCCAAATCTCCAGTTTTACTGGAGCCTCACCATCAAATTGTTTAGTGTCATATCTCAGACATTTTGGGGGAATCTTACACCTCTTCAGAGATGCTGTCGGTGTATTTTGCAGCCCCAACCGACTGGGCCAGCACTGTGATGGAATTTCATTCAGTTCTACCTCGGAAAACATCCAGAATCGTTTTTTTTTTTTTTTTTTTTTAAATTGTGAATATTTTGTCCTCAAACATAAATAGCAGGTATATGAACATTTCTATTGTTAGAAGCCAAAATCCAAGTCAAACTGTGTGGGTTTATTTCCTATAGTTTGACAATGCTTCTTGAGTGAAATGTTTTGATTTTTTTTTTATTTAACACGTGTGTTAAATATCTAATAGATATTAAAATATTTCCACCATAGCGCTAATTAGAGATTAGAAATAGATTTCTGTTAAATTATGGCACATAAACATGTACCTATTTTAGTGTTTAGCATATTTTTGACAAATTTGCCGTGTTCTATCCAAATATCCTAGAAATGGTCAATTTAGCACACTGTGCTGTTGTTATCAACGGAACAAGTACCTTCATTTGTAAAAACAGTTTCTAATAAGATAGTGATATAAAACTGTAATTTCGCTTCTTCTTCTTCTTCTTCTTCTTCTTCTTCTTCTTGCATTCTGGTGGGAACAATTCACAGACGTATGAATTTAATAGTTTCCAAAATTAATTTTCGGAGAAAAATCTTCTCTCTATCAGTATTTTGGTTTAAGTTCATCTACAGGTGGTGAATCACAAACGGAATTGACATCTTCGATACGATCTCAATCAAAAAATATATTCAAATAATTTCTACTGAAATACATAGTGGGTAAAAAAAATATTTTGCAGCGTGGCCCTGGAAAAGGAACAATGGCAGACTTGGGGCCTTTAATTAGGCACCTAGTTTCGACTAGGCTACCTTCGGGTGGGCGAGCTGCATTTTTGTCTCCTTTGTCCCCCATGCACGGCACTAGACCAAGCGTCTAGTTTAAGCCGTTAACTGGCATACGTGCCCGGACCCACATTTGGGTTCGTGAAACTGCTTGCCTCATCAGGCTCACATTGCACAAAGTGAACCGATGAGCAGCACAGACAAGCAGTGTTCGAGTCTCGGCTCGTTCCCGACCTTCCCCTCCCCTTTATCCCCACTTTAATCGGCCTTCGGGCTTTTGACCTTGTGTCAAGTCGTGTCTGGTGGGAGGCAGCGACAAATACAAGACATTATACTAACCAGTATTGAAACTAATTTTCTGGTCGCACAAGCGAGTTCTTCATCCCTCCTGTTCTGCTTTACTGTTTAGTTACTAAGGAATTTAGATATAATTTGAGAAGATCTACTACTTGTGAATGGGGACACTAGTTATTTCATCATTTTTTTAGGGGTTTGTTTGGCGGGTGGCATTGAGATTTTTACTTGGGCTGTTTTTTTAGTTTTCTTACGACATCATGAGGACGATGGCTTTATCTATAATACTAAGCTGAGTCAAAAGTTTAACAATATTTTGGTAGTATGTATATATGATCTTTTCTATCCTATGGTGAATCAAAAGTTTTGCAATATTTTGGTAGTATGTATACATGGCTTTTTCTATAATATTATGGAGAGTGAAAAGTTGTGCAATATTTTGGCAGTACGTATATATAACTTTTTCTCTAATACTATAATGAATCAAAGTTTTTAGACTGTTTTAGTATTACGGTTACATAACGTTTTCAATACTACGAGGGTAGGTCAGTATTTAGTACATATTTTGTGGTGGCGTGTAAATCATTTAATCGGTAGTGGTTAGTAGTGTTAAGGTAGTAGGTGCGCTGATATGTTACGCATTGCTTCACACCGTGTATAATTTGAAAGGCAAACACGATCAGGTGATGTGGAATAGTTCAGAAACTTATGCTTTACAAGTTGGAACTGAGCCTGAACGCCACGGAAACCACCAAAAGATTTTATTCGGTGAAAGGTAAAGTTGCATTTATTCACAGTGCAGTAACAGGATGATTCAAGAAATGTAGCCGCTTGGGTTTTAAGAAAAGACCCGAAATCCGAGGCTGTGCTCAAAGTGATGAGAAAAGTTTGGTGAGCAGCATGCGGAGAGTATCAGACGGGCGCAACATCAGACAACCCTGTGGGGTTCGTCACCTTAGTTTATTTAATGCCAAAACTATTTTATACATACTGTTCCATTTGAAGCAATTCAGTTGATCATAAGTACATTGTTTATATGTATTTAAATCATAGAAAAGGCCCTATCGGGGGTTACTAGTGTTATATAATTACGGAATGATTTTTTTAATAATCATTTTTCGTTAATTACAGTTTATCATTCAGTTTGGTTGGGCTTCGAACTTCTCGGCTCTTAGTTCAGGTGCACAGGCATTGGGTACAGTTTACGCTCGCACGCAGAGGATATGACAATCACAACTGTGATAATAAACCCCAGATAGGAAATGTGACTGGAGTGTGAATGACGTCATGACCGGAAGTGATGGGCTGAGAATTTGGGTATTTTGAAAAGCACGTCAGTTGGGTACTCGACTGTTGGCGAGTCGAGTTGGTAGTTTACTGCGGGCAAGTCATTTGAGTTTTACTGTAGGCTAGTCGAGTTGGGGACTCGACTGGGGCCAGTCCAGTTGGGAGTTCACTTTGGCCATGTCGAAAGTTGAAGTTGAGTTAAGACCATGGTGTTGAGAAGTTGAACTCTGACCATGGAGTTCTGCAGATCTCTGACGACAGAGATCTTAAAGACTATGAGATGTGCCGAGCATTTGAGTTTTGTTAGATTAGAATGTTTAAGAATTGTGTCTCTCTCTCTTCGTTTCGAAGAACCGAACTTAGAAGTCAAGAAGTTAATAAACGTTCGTGCGTGAACAACGGAGTCGCCTGTGTATTTCAGTCCGCCTATTGTGTTTTTGCATACGTATAACGTTTGTGATGGATATTGCTATACAACACTACTCCAGGCCAGAGTGGAATTGGGAGCGATGGTAATAAAGGGGTACTCCATATTTACCAACCCCCTCCGCTCGGACAGGATATGACACAAGATCAATTTTTAACCGGAGTTTAACAGGTTTGAATTCAGAGTTTTCCTTCTCCTAGATTAGTTGCCTCACCAAGGCTGAAGAAATCAGTCTGTCCTACTATTTACCCACACCTGGAGGGAGAATAATTAGATTCATACCTTTCCTAAGGGTATTAGTGCTATGTGAAATGCAATTAGCTTGGTCTAGGATTTGAACTCGTGTCGCCGTGTCCATTTCCTACGACGAAAACCATTACACCATAGGCACTTCTTTATTGTAATAAAGGGGTACTCTGCATTCCCCAAAGCTCAGACATTACTGGAGCCTCACCATTATATTGTTTCGTGTCATATCCAGGTCAATGGATGGGGTAGTTTTACCCCTCTGCAGAGATGCAGACGGTGTATTCTGCAGCCCCAACCGACAGGACAAAAGAAAGAAAATATTAATTAGTGGGCTCTCAGTACCCAAAGTTGTTTGTTAGTTGTTTTTTATTTATTTGTTTTTGGCATATCAACCTTTGTCGGTTATTTAATTGATAACATTTTAAAACAAGTCTGAGTTCATATTTTTGCTCACATTTAAAAGGTTTCAAATATTACAATGTAACAGTAATAATACAACCTAAGTCATTTATTTGTACATATCTAAATATATATACATGATATGCGTAAGATTTGTCTATAAGTAATGTCATTCAAAAACTAGTTAAAACTAATTTATTACGTACAATTATTGATATTGTTTCCACTCCGTTAAATGGTAGCAATTATTGCCATGTAACGCGTATAACTCTACTCAATATTAATCAATATTCTACTCAATATTAATCATTTAAGTTGTTACAATATTGTTATTTAGTACTAATTTTTCTATTCAATATTTCTCATTCGTTTGCACTCATTTATATGGTTACAACAATAGCGAAGTATCCCTAACACTTTGATCAAACATCAGTCATTTGTTTACAAACAGATAAATAATCAAATAGTTCTATTTCAAGCAATTCAATTTCACTTGTCATTTGTTTGCATTCAGTTTAAATGTCAAACAGTTCTATTTGACCCATAGATAGGATATCATCAGGTGCTAACATTCTGAGCCAGAGTGGATCTGGGAGCAATGGTAAAGAAAGGGTACTTCGCTTTTCCCAAAGCTCCAGCATCCGTAAAGCTTCATCCTCAGATTGTTTCGTGACATATCCAGGATACTCGTTGGGGAGGGGTAGTCCTACTCTTCTACAGAGATGCAGTTGGTGTAATCTATAGTCACAGCCGAATGGGCTGCCAAACTTGTGGTTTTTAAAACGATTCCGACAAAAAGTATGGAAACTTTTCTTTCAAATCTGCACCAACTTTTTTTGACAGGTTGACAGCAAAGTAGACATATAGATATCATCGCTTTCCTACGTAATTTTCTTGGATGAAGCCAATGTCTTATCGTTAGAGTTTAGAAAATGCAAGCAGTATCCGTGGAAAAAGATAAGACCGTTCCCAAAAAAGGTTGTGTTGGGCATGTCACTAACCTGCAGTAGGTGGTGAGACTCTAGAGTGTGAAGTACACTTTCATTACTCCCAGTTCAAATCCGACTTGGAATGGTAATACCTGTTTGGGTCACATCTATGGGTGAAAAACGCCTGTTTGAAAATGTGTTTTATTAGATAAGAAGACTTCATATCATATAACCATGTGACAAAAAATCTCTTAATGAAAGGTTATATATACGCTCCTGGTGTAATAGTTAGTCATCGGAAATGGACACGGTGAGAGAGTTCAAATTCTTGAAAAAGCTGAATGCATTTCACATCGTGTTAATACTCGTGAAAAATGTATGTATCGAACTGTTATACCTGCAGCTATGAATCAATGGTTGGGCAGTTTAGGCTCATTACTTTTTGTATGACATCCAGTTTAGGAGAAAGAAACCTCTGAATTTAAACCCGAAGCGGAGGGGTTAGGTAAAGTTGGCGACCATAGTCGAGGGTGACCCGAAGGATCCCTTTTCGATAGCTACTGCACCAAGTTGTAGGGGAGGGCGCTACTCCTTTCCCTGGATTGCTCCACTTTACCCTTGATCCGTACCTTATAATGCTGAGTGTTAAGCCAGGAGGCATCAAGTAACATCATTTAGAATCTTTGGTATGACTCGACCTGGGATTGAACCCACGTCTCCTGGGCTTTTGGCGAACACTCTCACCGCTAGGCCAATGTCCGGTTTTTGGTAAATACATTTGCAAAAAGTATAAAAATCTGGTTTGGTCGTGATTTAGTTTGGTTTTATGGCATATCAACCATTTTAGGTCATTTAATGCCAAATCTTTTTATACATATATATTAGATATATGATTTCTGAAGACGTTTTGGAGAGGACATTTTCAAACGAGCGTGACATTGTTTGTTTTGTTTTTTCACACATTTCAATGGTCTCACTTATTTCTATCTCATACGAATAATTTTATTTACAACTAATCATTTGTTTGCACACATTTTAATGTTTTCAAATATCGTTGTGTATCACTAATAATTCGATTAGACATCAAAATTTGTTTACACACAGTTAAATGTAAAAACATTTCTATTCCAAACAATTCAGTTTTGCGTAAGTACACATTTTTATTGTAAACTCTGTTGGCTAGGGCTGTAGAATACGCAGACTGCACCTCTGCAGAAAGGTAATACTCCCCACCATCGATACCACCTGTTGGCCGTGGGTGGCGACCCATAATGGTTAAGGGGGGAACCTGGTGTTTGAGCGGTACTTATGCTGGCAACAGAGTGCTCAAATCATTTGCAACACACCACTTTGGCCCCCACTGGACTAGACAGGTAGTCGGACAGACTTGATCCGATCAACCGACTTGGTCAAGTCAAGCCCTTGCATATATGAATCATTCCGACCATACTTTTCAATCAACATTAGCAACCCATTCCCGAGTTTAATATTTTGGGGGGATGAAGGTCAATTGCATTGAGAGAATAGGAATTTCACAAGCGCTGAAAATCTGAAAATATCAACGGCTTGAAAACTTACTCCCAGCTCTAGTATACTAGTCGTGTGTCCCCGTCTTAACAAAAGCGAATGGTTTTCCCCCTTGGTACATACTCAACACAAGTTTGACTCCATGATTGGTGTTGGAGCACAGGGCGAGCGAAAAATAAACGGCACTAATGGCGTATTAAAAAACTAAACGAAATCTATCAGGATCAAATTTGGAGAATGTGCCTGCGGACCTTTCCAGATTCATTGTCATTGAATATTTGGAGGAGGTCTGCTTGGCTAAGTTCTCCCCTTTTGTTATAGAATGAAATTATAAAAATAAGAGCTAAACCCAAAAACTTTAGGTAAACAAGTAACAGAAACTTGCTTACTGAGGTGGACAACCGAAGAAAGGCAGAAAACATATTAAAAAAAAAAAACTCTTTTCATACGACGAAATGCACAGAATACCCGCGCTAAAGACTCAACATTTCCAAATGAGTTATCAGGAATAGGGAGTTGGTGTTGGCTACAGAAGAGTACATAGCATCAGCCCTGGGAAAACGGGGAGTTTCAAACATGAGAAGAATCGCCATTAGTTAAGGCGAAGAACGAATCAAGACAAACATATACATCCTGACATTGAACTAGCTGCATACTCCCAAGGAGGTGTAGATCGGATATTGTCTTCAGAGTGTTGAGCAGTACGTTCCAGCGCCCCTTGGGTGCTTCAGATTCCAAAAATATTGACACAACTGGGAAAACCTGTATACAACTATATACATATGCCAAATGTGCTGAAGAGGACCTGGACCACAAGGAGGAAGATTGATTGAAGTAAATTAGATGGGTAAACTGCAGACAAGATTATCTAGCTTTCGCAAGATCATGCAATGTTTAGAAAAAATAAAACGAAATGCTTGATGGGAAACTCAAGATGAATTTGTTCGTTTTGGAAGCAAAGAAAATAGTAGGAACCTTCATAGGAGAAAACGGAGGCCTAATACTCCAGGACAGAGTGGACCTGGGAGCGACGGCAACAAAAGGATACGCCGCATTCCTCAAAGCTTCACCACTACTGAAGCCTCACCATCAGATTGTGGAATACTACCCATCTGCAAAAATGCAGTCGGTATATTCTGCAGCCGCAGTTAACTGGGCCAGGATCTGCTGTGGCCATGTAGATTGTTCAGGCAAGAAAAGGCTGACGGAACCTCTCGCACTCAGGTTTACAGCTGGTTTGAATACAGTGTTCCTCTTTCTAAACCTATAAACATACCAATGTTAAAGAGCCCAGGAAGGAGAATAAATCGACTCACCCCCCATTCCCAATTTAGACCCGGGTAGCCTAGTTCCTCTCTACGTTGATAACTATTACAGCAGGAATCCCTCCGAAAAGCGTCAAATGTACGCAATTCCTTAACGTCTGATTTAAAATAATCGCAGATTAGTTGACATACCATTCAAATCAACCAAATCAATCAGCTATGCACTAGTCTTCATTTAGGTTCCCTATTCTGAAATTCAAAAAAAAATGATACAACTAAGTTTATAAAATAATTTGAAATATACAGCATAGATCTCACTCGAAGCGAGTAATCGCGAGTTTTCATGAAAATCCAATCGTTTAAGTACGGTGACTGATTTAATAATGTTCAGACGTCATCGCTATTTTACGTAAGTTGCTCTGCTGTACACCTGTATTTATTTAAATTTAATGTTCTGAATTTAAAAAAAAAAAAAAGTCCGTGCAGTTTTTCAGCCATATCGTTTTATGCTATAGAAACCGCTGATTGCACCTCTGCACATGGTTTAAGACCACTTTTAATGAGCAACGTATTTCCCATGGGTGCTGACTCGTATTGCTAAAGAACGGGATGCCCATAGCTGAGCATTCTGTGACCTGTCAGCATATATATTCTCGTGTGCAGTAACATTCTTACAGGACAAGAGGGATGGTCAGAGAGACCCAATCGGATCAAAAGCCAATTTGATTATCTAGAATTTATTCCTCAAATTGCTCTTGTGGCAAATAAGCAACCAACTTTTTTTTAAATTAAAGGACTAGAAGGCGGTGGTTGAGGGTCAACTGTATTGTAAAAATGTACTTGAGTGTCCTGATATGAACATAAGCCATCTGATGGTGAGGCTATAGTTTTCGGATTTTAATACATTAGGAATGCCCTTTCATTAACATGTCTCTTGGACCAACTCTGAGCCGAGGAGATTGTAACTGCTAGGATCCCATGTATATGTTAAATAGAACAGTTAAAACCTTTACTAAGGATTATGATAGTTATTTAAAACCATAAAACTCTGTGCAAAACTGTTCATATTAAATAAGAATCATTTACCAAATGAATTTTTCATGTTAAATAGCAATACTTGAAGCAAGTTAACAGTGTAAAAATAAATGACTGATATCAAATCGAAGTATTAGTGTTAGATAGTAATAAGTTATACCTTTTAAATTTGTGTAAATCATTAAAAAACAAAGTTACCAACGATCTGTTTGCCTAAATATCATTATATATATATATATATATATATATATATATATATATAGTGGTATTATTCTGTCCAGTTAAACCAGAGTTGGGAGAATTCCATCAGGACAAAAAGAATCATTCAAAATCTGAACACTTTTGGTTTACAGCAGAAACACATAAATCGGATGGAAATAAATGTATTATCCTAAAGTGAGCAGTTTTTGGTTTTTCTTAAAGAAATTATATATATATATATATATATATATATATATATGTATATATCATAACAGAATTTGGAATTGAACACCCCAAAGTGGTTGATATGCCATAAAACAACGCCAAAGCAAATTATATAAGTTTTTATAAATTATTTTTTCTGATCACACCTTGCATTAAAATTAAATTGAATTCACGTCTTGTGTTTTCCACGTCAAGAAAATTGTCTTTTTCTCATCCTGTCAATCAGAAGAATATTCAGATACAATTTCATCTACTCGATTTATTTATTTTCCGTTTTTCCATTCTTTTTAGTTCTTTTTGCAGTTGTCTTGTTTTGTTTTCTTCATTTTCCTTTTACTATTTTCACTGATTTTTTTTCACTTTCGTAATCTTTTTTTTATGATTTTAAGTGTTTTTCTTTCTTAAAAACATCTTGTCATGCCTTCTTTTTCTATCATTTTTACTGACTATCCTATAATATATATATATATATATATATATATATATATATATATATATATATATATGTGTGTGTGTGTGTGTGTGTATTCTTCCTTTCGTTTGAAAATAATTTGTTGCCTGCAGCTTTTCAGAGGTGGTAAATAGAGAACAATTAAAATTACGATTCCTCCTTGCATTGAAGAAAAAATAATGAAGGATATTGTTGGAGGTGTTACAAAAACTCCGGAAATCTAGAATTCAGCTGTCTCTTTGAAAATGCAATTAGTGGGCACCTACATGCATGTATATAGACATAGATACACACACAGACACACACACAAAATACACACAGACACATATATATGTGAGCGTATATATATATATATAGAAGCACATGAATACACACACACACACACACACACATATATATATGTATATATATATATATATATACATATATATATATACTTGTGTGTGTGTCTGAATATACACAGAGACAAATAAGTGCAAATATATATTTGTGTTTAGTTAACTGTAATATATATATATATATATATATATATATTGTCAGAGATGAATTGTGAGAAAAAATATATAAATTTCAAGGTTTATCCTGCTCTGCTTGTCAATGTTGGTGCATTTTTCTGATCCAAGAACCATTGAAGAATGTTTTTTTTAAATGTGTGCATATTTATTAATATATATATATATATATATATATATATATATATGTATATATATATATATATATATATATATATATATATATATATATATGAGGATCATTGAATAAGTGACCAGATTTTTTTCGTATGGACACTTCTATTGATAGTACACCACACATGGAACTCTAGTCCCTTTGAAGTAATCTCCTCCGGTTGCAATGCACTTTTGTACCGTTCCAACAACTTCTGCAAGGCTCATGGAAGTTCTCTTGTGTGAGAGTGTCAATGACCTTCGTCACAGCCTCTTTCATCTCCATAATTGTCTCATAACGACAGCGTCTGAGCTTAGGGAATAACCAAAAGTCACAGGGAGCAAGGTCTGGATTATAGGGAGAGTGAGGAACTGTCTTGATGCCCATCTTGGTCAAATAGTCTGTGACAAGGATGGAGTTTTTGGACTGGTGCATTGTCCTGGTGGAAATGCCACTGACCCGACTTGAAGAGTGCTGGCCTCTTCCGACGGTATCTCTTCCCGAACTCCCTTAAAACCTCAACATAGTAACCCTAACCCTCGCCCTTAGGCTAATCATCTCTGGTCTATTGACTTCCTTACTCCTCCCACGCCCCTCATCATCCCTGACAGACTCCTGCCTTCCTTGAATATCTTATGCCACTCAAAAACTGATGCTCGATTCCTTCAAGATGGCCCAAACGCAGTCTGAAGCATTCCATATGTTTCTCTGGCATATTTTCCAAGTTTAAAACAGAATTCTATTGCATATTGTTCTTCTAAAGTGTCAGATTGCATTTTTGAAAATCACCAGCTGTGACAATCAGGCTTTAGTAGGGTATATTCCAATTCCTGCTGTAGCAGTTCATTTGAACCTTAAATCATAAAAATTGGTCTGTCGTCTTATAAGTTGTATAGCAATAAAACAATTAATTTTCAAGAGTCTACGACAATTTTAAAAGCCTGTACAAAAAAATTTTGGAGACTTATTGTTTGCACCACTTATATCAACAAATCATTATAAATTGCTTTTTTTTTGCTTCGATCAGAAATTGCTCAGTCGGCTCGGACTGTGTAAATAAAGGTAAAACCTCAACCACTAACGAGTGTTCACGATATAATATTAAACCGTCGGATAGTGACTCCCCAATTCCAGAGTTATAAAGAATTTTGAGTCCATCTTTATTGCCATTGTAAGGGGAGAATTCCAAAGAAAGGAGTTGCGCCCTCCCTTTCACCTTATTGTAGTAAGCAACTGAAAAGTGAACTTTCGATCACCTACTTAGGCCGGTCAACTAACATATATATATATATATATATATATATATATATATATATATATATATATCTTAAATATCCAGTCAGTATCCAAAGACAGTGGGTGTGGATTATTCATTACATCGAATATATGAAGAAAATCATCTAAATCTATCAGAGTGCTCAATGTACGGCTATTGTTAGTTCCCTATTTATTCGCTGCTTTGACGAGAGAGAAGCTTGTAAATAGTCATCTGACGAGACGGAGAGTATAGTAGTATTCTCCGCCGAAATAAATTTATGATGTCTAAACCGAGTTTGAGTCTCCATCAAATTGTACTACATATATATATGTATATATATATAAGGTTATATCTCACGTGCCCTCTTAACGCTGGCTATCCGTCGTTCATCTCTCTCTGGAGATCATCTAGACAGCATACATTATCCACACCGAGTTAATGAATATAACTTATTACTCGTCGACGAAAACTCATGTCACAATGTGTATGATAACTTTCCTCATGTGTCTGTACCTGCTTTAATAGCGGTGTCAAACATGACTTGTTTGTCTTTTGGGGATAGTTTACTTGATGACAGGTAAGTGGCCAACAACTGTTGCTTCGTTGGGTCTTTTGTCCAAGATTTGAGCAAAACAGCATGAAACATCCGGGGCGGTTACCATCTCACATTTTCACGGCAATAACTTGAAAGATTCCTCGTTTTATTTTATAAGAGAGATTTGATTTCCGTATGGTCGATAGCAATCCATGCCCTTCCTGTGTGTATATTAGGACATCTTTCTCTGGATGAAATATTATTTCTGAGCTATGTGAAATGATTTACTAATTTCAGAGTTTGGTTATTTAATGTGGTGACGTCTAAGTTCACGTGGAGACTAAACCATATTCTGCCTGTTCCAGGATATACAA
The DNA here is from genome assembly GCA_963585895.1 of Sepioteuthis lessoniana. Lineage (NCBI taxonomy): Eukaryota > Metazoa > Mollusca > Cephalopoda > Myopsida > Loliginidae > Sepioteuthis > Sepioteuthis lessoniana. The sequence goes on from OY757933.1 coordinate 49,034,361, forward strand.
CAGACATTCAGCTTTTGCTGGTGTACTTTTGAGAAGCGCTAACTCATCAATGTATTACATAGGAAAACTTGATAAACAGAATTATTAATGTTAGATAGGTATACTTGAAACCATTTAACTATGTGCAAACAAATGAACTATTTTAAGAATGATTATTCTTATTTGATAGAAATACATGAAATTATTTAACGGCGTGCAATTTGCAAACAAATAAGCACTAACGATTCATTTAAAAATTGTTATCTACAAACATGTCGATTTCAAATCATATATAAAAATTGTATTCGGTATTAAATAACCCTCAAGAGTTGATATGCCATAAAGCAATGAGTACTCAACTTTAATAAGTTGAGTCATACGATAGTGTTTTGCCTTCTTCACGATGAAGAGTGGTTCCTTCGACGACATTGTTCATTTCATATCTCTCTCTCTCTCTCTCTCTCTCTCTCTCTCTCTCTCTCTCTCTCTGTCATAATGATCCGTTTCTTTGAACTCCAACCAAATGTCACTCTCGTTTTGTATTGCTTCCAATGTTCGTTTAATTAAGACTTCTGTCTGCTGCTGTAAGGCCCTTATATAAAAAGTTTGTTTTTTTTAATGTAAAACTAACGGTAGCCAGACAAACGCATGCGTGCAAATCATATTGCAAAAGCCTGTTTACACATAAAATACCGGGAGCAACATCACTTTTTTGCTTCAGGAAAGGGAAAATTGTCAGATGAAGTTTGAAGGTTTTGTAGTGAAATTCCTCAATAGGAGTCGATGTAGCTACTTGAAAATGAAAAGGGATTTTCCAATTATTGTTTAGACGTAAAGCTTTTAGTTATGTTCTGTTTTACTTTCAACTTCCTTTCTATCTTATATATATATATATATATATATATATATATATATATATATATATATATATATATATATATATAAATGTTTAAGGTTTAATTTGTAAAATAACCAAAAACAAAATTCGAACAAACTATTCTTCAAACCAAAATTTTAATTTATTCAGTGAAAATGTCCCTTTCATTGCTTTTTATTTATGTTCCCTTCTGGCAGTAACCAGTCGTTTCTTTGGCTAAAATATCTTGCATCAAATAACCAATAATATATTAGATATATATGGAACATCTTTGCTGCAGATTCGATGACAGGAAAAATGTTTCATTCTAATAAATTGATTCTCGTATTCAATCGATTTAGCCAATCAGAGCTCAACATTGAAAATATTTTCAAACCTATCAGATTGAGTTATATCTACCTACATTGAGTATTCCCTTTTCTATTTTTTAAGTCAGCGAACACTTAATAATATATCGACGTCAGTTCTGCTAAGGAGGCGACAGAATTTCCTACAAAAATCATCACTTAATAGATAGGCTTCTTTTATTTCTATCAATTGGTTTCGGGAATTTATTTCAATGTTTCGTTACCCCCCAATAACAAATCTGTATCATTCTGACGTATAATTAATACACACACACACACACACACACACATATATATATATATAAAGGTAAAATATATTGACCCAAAATCACTTTTCAGTAGCCACAACACCGAGGAAGGGCTCGACTCTTTTTCTTGGATTCTTTCGCTTAGCCTTTTATACGTACCTTATAATGCTGAGTGTTAAGCTCGAGGGTATCATGTATCGTTTTTTGAGTCTTTGGTATGACTCGACCTGGGATTAAACCCCGGTCCCATGGGCCATTGGCAATCACTCAACCAGCTCTGGTTGTTGCATCTGCAATTGAAAGCTTAACACCGAAACGTTTCAGTGATTTTCAATAAAATATATCTACAAGAAAATATGTTTCCAAAATATACATTGTTTACACACACATGCAAATATGTGTATCTAAAAGCCACTTGATTTTTAAAAGATAAAATGTTATTCGATGGAAAATAATAAAGCCAAAAGCAATCAAATACAATTTAGATAGATTCATTCTCAATCCCTCTACTCGGAGCAGGATGGGACACATGCTCAATTATTTTTGCTAAGTTTAACAGATGTCAATTAAGAGTTGTTATTCTTTTAGACTGGTTGCCATACGAAAGTTAAAGAGAGTAGTCTAACCTACTATTTAACTATAACTGTAAAGAGAATAGTTTGCTACATACTTTTTTCATTGGTATTTGTGTGATGTGAAATTCAAACAGCCTCGTCTATGATTTGAACTCTTATCGCTGTGTCCATTTTCTATGAAAATGGCTTTATACTATCTCCTTCAGCAATTGTTGCAAACTGCATAAACAATACCCGAAATTAGAACACCCGGTTGTCGTGCGATGGCTATCAAGCTAGCCTGGAACACACGACTGAATTGTGAGTTCAAGTCTCAATGAATGCCCTATACTTATGGCTTTGTGTCAAACATAAGGAAGTCTTTTTGACTTACAATCATGTCACTCTTATAGCCGCAGTCTGCAATCTGATCACTAAAATGAAGAAGTAACGTGCTCGTTCTCTTTAAAGATTGGCAGGTGCTCAGTAATAGCAGATAATGTAAGAAAGATGAGACAACTGCGACATAAAAATTAAACCTAATTATACAACATCATTACGACAACAGAAGGCGCTCGTGATGTAATGGTTATCGTCGTAAAAACCTAAATTCAAATCCTGAACTAGGCTATTCATATTTCACATAACGCGAATATATTCGGAAAAAGTATGAATCCAACTATTTTTCCTATGCATAAAAAGTGGAGAAAACTCGGCTTGTTAAAATTAGTATATTAGTCGATATAGGTGAAGGAAAACCTGTTAAGAACCACCACTTCAAAAATGACCTTCTATTGCACCCGGCACCTGCAGAGCGGGGTTAGTAAATACACATGACAGAAGTACTTGAATTGGCATAACAAAGAATATTGTTATTTTCCAATTCTTGAATTCTCACCATTACGTCTTTCTTTATTCGAGTGGTGAGGCTCCAGCACTGAAGATTTGGGGAGTGTAAAGGACCCCTTCATTGCCATTACTCTCCGGTCCACTTTGATTGAGAGTAGTAATATTTTGTTTCCCATCAATCGGCCAAATCGATATTTTAAAAAGCTATTCGTATTGGATAGGAATTCTTGATCCCATATAACTATTAACAATTTGTGTTAAGATAAGTTAATTGAAGTGATACTTAATGACTAAAGAGAGTTATTTTTAGTCAATCTATTCCTTATAACGGTGTGCAAACAAATATGTTTTATGAAATAGAAATAATTACTTGAAACCATAAAACTGTATGCAAACAAATGTTTATTATTAGATAGAAGTAATTATTTGATACCATGTAATTGTGTGCAAACAGATGATAATTATTTGATAGATGGAATTTCTTGAAACCATATTGTAAATTAGAGACTGAAGTCGAGGGCGACCCGAATGCTCCCTTTTCAATAGCTACAACACCGAGGTGTAGGGAGGGCGCAACTCCTTTCCCTTGATACGCACTTTATAATGCTGAGTGTTAAACAAGGAGATATCAAGTATCATTTTTTAAGTCTTTGGTATGAGTCAATCTGAGATTGAACCAGGGTCTTCCGGACCATTGGTGCAAACATGTTTATCATTCAATAGAAGTAATTACTAGAAACCATAAGACTGTAGTCAAACAAATGTCTGTTATTACATAAAAAATACTTAAAACCATATGATTGTATGTAAACACATGATTATCATTCAATAGAGGTAATTACTTGAAACCATAAAACTGTGTGTAAATATATGTCTAATATTATATTGAAATAATCATTTGAAACCATATAGCTGTTTTTGAAAAAAATGACTATTACCAAATAGCGGTGATTTCTTGAAACCATAAGAATATGGGAAAAAAAATGTCTGTTATTAGATAAAAGTAATTACTTGAAACCATATAAATGTGTGCAAACACGTGATTATCATTCAATTGAAGTAATTACTTGAAACCATATAATTGTGTGCAAACACGTGATTATCATTCAATTGAAGTAATTACCTGAAACTATATAATTGTGTGCAAACACGTGATTATCATTCAATTGAAGTAATTACTTGAAACCATATAATTGTGTGCAAACACGTGATTATCATTCAATTGAAGTAATTACTTGAAACCATATAAATGTGTGCAAACACGTGATTATCATTCAATTGAAGTAATTACTTGAAACCATATAATTGTGTGCAAACACGTGATTATCATTCAATTGAAGTAATTACTTGAAACCATATAAGTGTGTGCAAACACGTGATTATCATTCAATTGAAGTAATTACTTGAAACCATATAATTGTGTGCAAACACGTGATTATCATTCAATTGAAGTAATTACTTGAAACCATATAAGTGTGTGCAAACACGTGATTATCATTCAATTGAAGTAATTACTTGAAACCATATAATTGTGTGCAAACACGTGATTATCATTCAATTGAAGTAATTACTTGAAACCATATAATTCTGTGCAAACACGTGATTATCATTCAATTGAAGTAATTACTTGAAACCATATAATTGTGTGTAAACACGTGATTATCATTCAATTGAAGTAATTACCTGAAACCATAAAATGGTGTGCAAACACGTGATTATCATTCAATTGAAGTAATTACTTGAAACCATATAATTGTGTGCAAACACGTGATTATCATTCAATTGAAGTAATTACTTGAAACCATATAATTGTGTGCAAACACGTGATTATCATTCAGTTGAAGTAATTACTTGAAACCATATAATTGTGTGCAAACACGTGATTATCATTCAATTGAAGTAATTACTTGAAACCATATAATTGCGTGTAAACATTGGTCCATTATTATATTGAAATAATCATTGGAAACCATATAGCTGTTTTGGAAAAAAATAACTATTATTAAATGGCAATAATTTCTTGAAACCATAAAATGGTGTGTAAACAAATGAATTTCATTAAATAAAAATAAATACGTGAACTCGTATAACTATGTACAAAAAATGCTGTTATTGAATAGAAATAATAACTTGAAACCATAATTGCCCAGAAATTATTTGTATGATGGAGGAATATTTGAAATAACAGAAGAGTGTATGAAAAGACTTAAGAAACTACGAAAGATATCAGTAAAAACGTACAATGAAAAGTATTCCCTAATCACTTCGTATCAAATAACGCAAGACTGATTTTCATGCCTGTGAAGTAACACTAACAAAGAATTATACGTTTCTATGTTTTATATCGAATGTGAGATATCTGTAAAACATCAGATAGATTTTTACTTTAATCAAACGTTTCTTAGATTCGCTCTTATAGACGTCGTGACAGGAATTTCGCGTAAATCATTACTCTATTTATTAGTCTTTTCTTTATATTTACTGGTTATGAAGATGCTTGTGGTATATTCGACTTCATTGTATTGCAATATACTAGCTTAGCTAGTGACGATGAACTTAGCAGATTCAATGCGGTCGCAAGATAACATCAACAGAGTGGTTTCACAGTAAAGAGAAAAATAAAAGTTGATGGCGAGAATATAATTCATTGCCTATGGATAGAGTGACAGATATTTCTGTTCGCGGATGAGATCAACAAATTACCGGAGAAAAATGGAAGTAAGTATGTTCCGATGACCATCCATAAACAGAAAAAAAAAGCGTGTTCATGAGACTTGAAAGACAATATAAGGTCTGTAATTTTGTACTGAATGCCAAAGCCATTCTTCTATATAATTCGATAACTGTTATACTCTTCAACTCATAGCGGCGGAAATGAATAATATATAGGAGAAATAAATTTGGTGGCCATAGTCGAGGGTGCCCCGAAGTCTCCTTTTTCAATAGCTATTTCACCGAGGTTTAGGGGGAGGGAACTAATCCATTACCTTGATTTCTCCAACTTTACACTTGATCCGTACCTTCTAATTCTGAGTTTTAATCAAGGAGGCGTCAAGTACCATTTTTTGGTATCTTCGGTATGACTCGACCTGGGATTGAACCTAAGACTCCTGGACCATTTACGAACACTCTACCCATAAGACCAATAAAGATGATTCTCGTAAAAAGATGGAATGAAACCAGCGGTCGTAGATAAGCTTCCATGCTATCAAATATATATGAAAACTAACATGTATTTATTCATTACTATATAATTGCTCTATCACAGATATTGAACACCCTCCAAATTGTAGCACATTCGGTCTACCACAAACCCAGCTAGTGAGATAGTGACAACCATACACTGTTGCTATATATATATATATATATATATTTTCTTTAAGAAAAAACAACTAAACCAATCACAAAGGATTATAAATTTATTTCCATCCTGTTACGCATTTTTGAAATTTTCAAAAACACGAAAAAAAATTATCTAATTGATCTGATGAAGTCCTGTTAATTTTTTTTCGTGTTTTTGAAAATTAAAAAAATGCGTAACAGGATGGAAATAAATTTATAATCCTTTGTGATTGGTTTCGTTGTTTTTTCTTAATGAAATTATTGCTCTGTATAATTGGTACATTGAGCTCTTTACCAGGAAGATTTAAATATTCATTCACGAATAATTTCTTGTCCTGATGGAATTACTCCTAACTCCGGTTTAACTGGACTAAGTATTCTATTTTCTTTATATATATATATATATATATATATATATATATATATATATATATATTAAGGTTTAAGATCACGGTCGCCATCACTATCTAACAGTCAATACTCTGAAACGGACTGTAGGCAAAAGGGCGAGTGGATTGTTAAGTTTATTTGAATGCTTTAAAAAGTAATTTTACAAATCGGTCCAACATCGACTTATCACACACACACACACACACACACACACACACACACACACACACATATATATATATATATATATATATATATATATATATATATATATATATGTAGGTGTGTATGTAGCTCACACGTGTTCCACTTGGAACGTAATCTTTCATCTATTCATCGATTGCAGCAAATACCAATCGATATGCCCTGATTTTATGTTCCTTGATACATCCTATCAATGCGCGTATCGCTAATAATCTGTTAAATTATCGTTATATCTATATAAGCTGGAGAAACGGATGAGGAGATAGAATTGAGAGTGGAAAGAATGATAAGTAATGCCAGTGGGTAGGTAAAATAAGGCGGAGAAATGAAAATAAATGGGAAAAGAACTGAGTACTTATCATATAATTACGGATCGATACTACAGAATGTAGATAACTAATGTCTATCTAGTGTGTTGGTAGTTACATGGGAAGGGCAAGTCGATAGATAGATAGATAGATAGATCAGAAATGAAATAGATAAAACAGATATATAGTAAGAGTAACGTAGATGAAGGAAGCTTATTTTGAAGATCTACATTGAAGATTTATTCTTAAAGAAAATATTACGTTAGCTTTTAAATAATTCTCAACAATTATCATCATTCATAAGTTTAAAAATTATCGAATTTTTATAATATCTATAGTATTAATTTCTTAACTCAAATCTGGTAGATCCTCGTGGTGTAATGGTTAAAGCGATAGACAGTGGAATCGTAGTAAGCGAGTTCGTTTTCCAATCGCGCTATTACGTTCACTTTCAGGCAAATACACTTGGGAAAGGTATGAACCCCCTTATCCTCCCAGCTATGGATGAAATAGTACCACTACTGTTCTTCTAGAAGGATGGCTTTGGCATTAAATAACTTACAAAAGTTGATATGCCATTAAAGAGAGAAACCAATGAAAACTGGTAGAGTTAATTTTATTTCCTTCAGAGTTTATTTGTTAGGAATCTAGTTTAATAATGCTAATCTATAGAATATTTCACACAAAATTGAACCAGTTGTATTTTCGAGGTTCGTTCAAAAAATGCTTAGCCTCACCCAAATAGAAGTGCATAGCTAAACACCCTTTGTTTTGGATATACATCAACACTTCTTATTAAAGAAGACAAATAAGAAAAAATGTTTTCAGCTTTATAAAAAGTGGTATTATTTTCATCATCATCATCATCATGTCGTGCTGGTAGCATAGATATCCATGACCTTCTCTCGCCACTTTTCCCTATCGTTTATCGCCTCTGGCAGGTCTTCTGGACAACATCCCGTATCCTCACATAGTTGCTGAATGTATGTTTGTGCTAATCGTCCTGCTTTTGCACGGCCATGTGTGGGGGTCCATAAGAGTACATCACTTATGAGTTCGTTCCTGCTTCTCCAGCACTGTCCTGCATGTCTTGTTCGTCTAACTTGAATAGTTTTCGTGATAGGAGGCAGGTGGCCGTACAGTTGGTGTCTTGTGGGGTGTTGCCGCCAGGACTTGTTCAAGATAATGTTCAACAATGTTTTTCTATCTTGGTTAGTCATAGAACTTTTTAAACGAACCTGGTAATTTAGACATGCCCTTAAATATGCAGCTATGTGTGAAAGTATTCGCCTAAATATTTGACCTTATGTCAAATTAATCTCGTGACAGAGGCCCAGAGTGAATTATATTTGAAGCCGCGAACTTAGGATGAAGTGCTTCTTCCCTCATTTAAAAGATCAAGGGTCAGGTTTATTGCCGAAAGAGCCTCCCTGTTTGAGTCAGGAATACTCCAGGAGAAAATTTTTAGTAGTTTTCAATTGTTACTAAAAATATGACCTTGTGTATTATCATGCCCGTGGCGAAGGGTTTAGGTGGCAGTTTTTAAAAAAATTAATCGAGTTTTTACTTTTCCAATTTATGCATTAGAATAAAAAAAATGTTAACTTTTCAAAACGTGGAATTTCCACAATAATATTCATCATCATCGTCAAATTGAGCTGTCAGTGTCGATTCTCTTATATCTGTGTCTGTCAGTGTCTCAAATATATATATATATATATATATATATATATATATATATATATATATATATATATAAATACGTGGTGTATTCAATAAGTTTATAGACTTTTTTATTCAGGCATTTAGAATTGTCGTAGACACTTAAAAATTCAGTATGTTATTGCTATACTTGTTATGAGATGACTGACCAGGTTCAAATGAACAGCTACAGCAGGAATTCGAATACATCCTACTAAAACCTGATTGTCACAGCTGGTGAATTTCAAAAACGCAATCTAGACATCAGGACACTTTAGAAGAATGATATCCAATAAAACTCTGTTTTAAACTTGGAAAAAGTGCCTCAGAAACGTATGGGATGCTTTTGGAGCGTCTTGCCTGAATCGAGTATCAGTTTTTGAGTGGCATAAAAAATTCAAGGAAGGCAGGGAGTCTGTGAGGGATAATGAGAGGGTGGGTGGAGTAAGGAAGTCAGAACACAATAGTTGATAGGCCAAATTCTTAGGGTTAGGGTTAGGGTTACTATGTTGAGGTTTTAAGGGAGTTCAGGAAGAGATTCCGTCGAAAGAGGCCAGCACTCTTCAAATCGGGTCAGTGGTATTTCCACCAGGACAAGGCACCAGTCCAAAAACTCCATCCCTGTCACAGACTATTTGACCAAGATAGGCACCAAGACAGTTCCTCAGCCTCCCTATAGTCCAGACCTTGTTACCAGGGACTTTTGGTTATTCCCTAAGCTAAGAGGCTGTCATTATGAGACAATTGAGGAAATGAAAGAGGCTGTGACGAAGGTCATTGACACGCTCACACGAGAGGACTTGCATGGGGCCTTCCAGAAATTTTTGGAACTGTACAAGTGCTTTTAGCCGGAGGTGATTACTTTGAAGGGGACTAGAGTTTCGTAAGTGTACTTCCAATAAAAGTGCCCATACGAAAAATGTCTGTAAACTTATTTGATGACCCTCGTATATATATATATATATATATATAACCGAACCGGCTAGAGCTGTAGAATGCGTTAACGGTATCTATGCTGAGATGTAAATCCCTCCCAACGAGTGTCTTGCACATGACATTAAACTGCACCTGATTGTGAATCATCAGTCCTGGAGTTTTAGAGAATGTAAAGTATACATTCATTGGCATAATTCCCAGTTTCACTGTGAATTGCTGTAGTTGTACGAGTTAGGAGTCTCATCTATGGGGGATATAGAACTCCTTAACCATTTAACAGCGTGCAAAAATATAACTGATTTTTTTGTTAAATTCTTAATGTTACATGTCAATTCTAGAAACCAATTAACTGTCGGCAAACAAATTAGTTCTGGATCGTTTTAAAATATTACCTACACACATTTTTTCTCTAACATTATATATATATATATATATATAACTGTGTGGGATTGTGTAGAACCAAGTGCAATATAATATGGAGTTTGCTCAATATCAGTAATCACTAATCTAGATAAACATAAACATACTGACTATTATTTAAAACCCTTTATTATTTTCACTACGCACGTACCACCAAAGAGATCGATAGTATATATAATATTTACGCAGCGTTTCATCAATTAATTATTGTTATATCCTAGCCCAATTCTCATTCCTAGATATTATACAAACAATGTACAATATTACATTGCAATACATCATCATCATCATGTCGTGCCGCCAGCACGGATATACCTGACCCTCTCTCGCCACTTCTCCCTATCATTCATCGCCTCCGGCAGGTCTTCAGGGTTACATCCTGTGTCATCACATAGTTGCTGTATGTAAGTTCGTGCTGGTCGTTCTGCTTTTGCACATTCATATGTGGGGGTCCATAGGAGTACATCGCTTGTCTGCCATAATATAAACGTTTAAATAAGATTACAAATCAAATCTTTATTTATTCCTCTCGACATACCATGATGATGTTTTGTTCCTTAGCTATAGTCACCTACACATACAGAAGTAAAATATTGTAGCGAAATATCAAGACACGCCTACGAATTCACATCCGCTTATACAACGCGCTGCGTTTGAAAATTGGCTTAAACTCATATAAACAAACATTAATACGCAACTATAACCCTCTCACACACGCACACACATACTTTTACAACCGCACGTAAAAAAATCATACAAAACCACAACGGTTTTTTACAGTATTTTTACGTAGTTCTTCGATTCTCGATTCATTTCATTTTCTTAACGGCCTGATGATTGTTGTTTTGCAAAAAATTCAATGAGACCCAGGGGTCGAAGTTTAAATTCCATCTGGCATTAAAAAAACCCAAATGTCATAAAATACAACCGCACTAAACTAACTCCCTACCATCGGCTATCGCTCTTGATAAGTTCTCTCGAATGCATTAGAGCTTGCACAGATGTGATGATTGTTTTTGCTGGTCAGCCAACAATAATGTGTCCATGTGTAGGAGTCCATAAGAGAACGTTGCTGATGAGTTATACCTTACTTTTACAGAAGTGACGTTTGTTACCAGTAAACAATTAGTTTGAAAATCATATATTTAATGAATATAAACAGGATTTGGTATTATCTATCCCACAAGGGATGATATGCAATAAAAAATGCCAACCAACAAACATTAAATAGGATATGAATCGACACTGAGTATAATGTCTGCCGGGAAAGCTTTAAGCTTATCTTGAGATGATAGAGACGAAACGATCAATCACATAATAAACGAGTGCAGCAAATTAGAATAGAAAGTCTATAAGAGTAGACACGATTAGCTGCGGAAAGTGATTCATTGTGAATTGTGCAAGAAATCTCAATCTTATGATACGAACAGATGGTATAAACGCAACCCGGAATCTCTCCTTGAGAATGAAACGGACAAACCTCTCTGGAATTTTGAGATAGAAATGGATCACCTAATCTCAGCCAGACAACCAACCCTAGTGATAGTCAACAAAAAAAGAGAACATGTTAATATAGTACTTTGCCATCTATGCACACCAGAGTGTAAAAGTAAATGAAGGTGAAAAGAGGACCTTGCTACAGAGCTGAAAAGGTTATAGAAAAGGACGGTGACGTTGAAACCATTTGTTGTTAGTGTAGTTGTAACGATCCCCAAACGATTCTTGAAGGGAATAGAAAACTTAGAAATCAGATGCCGAGTAGAGGCCACAACACTGAGAAGAGTCCTGGAGACTTGAGGAGTCTTGCTTTTCCTCAAACTCTAGTTAAAGATCATCAGCTAATGCTGGTGTGAAAAACTCTCAAAGGTGTAATATTAATGTATTATGTAAATATTATATTATTTTAAGACGAATATAGTTTGTGATTTGCTTATCCAAGAAAGTAATTACTTATTGAACGCGTTTCAGTTTGATAATTCAATTTTTTTTCTTTTATAATTTCTTGCATTTTTCTTTTGTTTTTGTTTTTTTTTCTTCTGACATTTAATTTCCTTTCGCTTCACTTTTCATCTTGTTTTTAAACGCTGATGATTGCGTCATATATCTAGTCACTGGGCGTTCACTAAACGTGTTTCTTTTTATACATAATCTGATTGGATATGTCCATAAAGATGTTAAAATTATATTTCCTCAGCAATTGAGAAAACACTTCGAACTACATCACACCATTGCTTGTTGCTGTTGATGATGATGATAATGTCTTGTTGTTGTGGTAGTTGTTAAAGTTTAAAGGGGGGGTCTTTCTTTTTGTCAAATTTGTTGTTTCTTTTTATCATTTTGGTATGCTTTTTCTTCATGATATTTTTCTTTTTTTAAGATAATGTTTGGCAGATATTTCCTCCAAAACAATATTGTGCACAGCTCTGTTCCCTCAGCCTCCTGTTCACTCCCTATATACACATACATACAAATATATATAATATATATATATATATATTATTTGCTATCCTTCACCATTTTATCACATGCCACATGCATATAAATATATATATATATATATATATATATATATAAGTGATACATAAGTATAATCACACGCACACGTACAAATGTATATATATATATATATATATATATATATATATATATATATATATATATATATATATATATATATATATATAGTCGGCATCCTTCAGAATACTATTTCACAACTGTATATATACGAGGTGCATACGATAAGCTTCCAGACTTTTTTCGTATTGGCATTTAAAATTATCGTAGACTCTTCAAAGTTCAGTATGTTATTGCTATATATTTTATGAGACGACAGACCAATTATTATGATTTCAGGTTCAAATTAACAGCTACAGCAGAAATTGGAGTACGCCCTACTAAAGCCTGATTGTCACAGTTGGTGAATTTCAAAAATGCAATCTGACATTTTAGAAGAACGATTACAATAAAACTCTGTTTTAAACTTGGAAAAAATGCCACAGAAACGTATGGAATACTTCAGACTGCCTTTGGAGCATCTTGAAGGAATCGAGCATCAGTTTTTGAGTGCCATAAGAGATTCAAGCAAGGCAGGGAGTTTTAAGGGATGATGAGAAGTGTTGGGGGGGTAAGGAAGTCAATACACCAGAGTTGATTAGCCAAAGGCTTAGGGTTAGGGTTACTATGTTGAGGTTTTAAGAGAGTTCAGGAAGAGATTCCGTCGCAAGAGACCAGCACTCTTCAAATCGGATCAGTGGCATTTCCACCAGGACAATGCACCAGTCTACAACCCCATCTTTGTCAAAGACTATTTGACCAAGTTGGGCATCAAGATAGTTCGTCAGCCTCCCTATCGTCCAGACCTTGCTTCCTGTGACTTTTGGTTATTCCCTAAGTTCAGAGGCTGTCGTTATGAGATAAATGAGGAGATGAAAGAGGCTGAGACGAAGTTCATTGACACGCTCACACAAGAGGACCTCCATGTTGCCTTCCAGAAGTTGTTGGAACGGTACAACAAGTGGATTGCAGCTGGAAGAGATTACTTCGAATTGGACTAGAGTTTTATGAGTATATTATCGATTAAAGTGCCCATACAAAAAAGGCTGGAAACTTATTGTATGTACCTCGTGTATATATATATATATATATATATATATACATATATATATATATATATATATATATATATATATATATATATATATATATATATATATATATATATAAAGGTGATTCTTAGATAGAATCCCACATATGCGCACACGTACGAAGAAGTTTATTAGATTATGTGCGGATTATATTGAGAGGCATAAGGAAGAGAGCCGATGTATTATATATGTACGTGTATATTAAAATACTGGCTAACACCATAAAAAATATATATTCAAATATAGGAATTTTTTCTATTAGTTGGTCACACTGATAGATAGATAATATTCCTGCTATAACTATATTTGCAGAATGCTCAATATCATTGATGGAGCGTATGTATTTAATTTAAGATGGCGCAGACACTGTCAATGATATTTGGCAATTGTCACTTTTTCCCCTGCGCAAGTATCAGCTAAGTATTGAAATAGTACGCACTTGAATTTAGTTTCGTGAGATAACTCGTGCCGGCCTGCTCGACATCTCCAGTCGGATCCAGCAGTAAAATATGACACAAACGGTAAAAAGTTTGGTATCAGATTTACTAAAATGGTTAAACTAGTCTTCACTGTATAAGATATGCTTCTTTGTATTCAATCAAACCCCAAACACGTTGTTGATATATAGAAGAAGGGTAGTTAAAGCGTACTCTGTGCAGTTCTAAAAATCGGTGTCTTCTTTATTTCCCTCAAGGAGGGGGATTAAATACAGGAAAAACAATTTAGCCTTTAGACCTTCACGAAGGATAGATTTCACTTCAAAAGGCAGGAAAGGTGCATCCACTTTTTTCCACATGCCGGCAACACTAAAGTAACAAGAAAGCATATAGCCAATGGTTCATTTGGTTCCCTTTCCAAAATTTTTGCTTGGTTTTATGGTCAATCAACCATTGTAGTCTATTTAATACCAAATCTTGCTAATATATATTTTGTTGATTACATTTTTAACGAGCCTGATCACATTTTTTGGCACACACACTAAATGGTAGCTCTCTAAAACTAGTTGACAAGTTCGCCTACCCAGGAAGCAGTGTCTCATCAACTGAGGCAGACATCAACAAGCAACTAGCAAAGGCATGGACTGCTATCGATAAACTATCGGTCGTATGGAAGTCAGACCGGACCGATAAAATGAAACGAAGTTTATTTCAAGCAGCAGTGTGGTCGATACTGCTATATGGATGCACTACATGGACACTAGCTGAATGTATGGAGAAAAAGCTTGGCAGCAACTACAAAAGAATGTCTCGAGTAATACTGAACAAGTCCTGCCGGCAGCATCCCACAGCGAAGCAGCTGTACGACCACCTATCACCCATCACGAAAACTATCATAATTAGACGAACCAGACATGCGGGACTCTTCTGGAGAATTAGGGAAGAGCTCATAAGTGATGTACTCCTGTGGACCCCTTTACATGGATGAGCAAAAGCAGGAGGACCTGCACGAACTTTATACAGAAACTCTATGCCGATACGGGATGTAGCCCTGAAGACCTGCCGGAAGCGATGGACGATAGGGGCGGTGGCGGGAGAGGGTCTGAGATATCCATGCTCATGGCGTGACATGATGGGATTAGAAGGCGAGTAATTCTATCTAATCTATATCATTTGTTTGCCCACATTTAAATGGATATAAATGATGTATTAGAGATTAGTTGGTAATTTCATTTTTACATGAGTTTAAATTAATTTGTTTGCACGCTAGTTGTGCTATTATTTCTAAACAGTTAAATGATTTCAATTATTGCTGTATAACAATTACAATTCTATGTCAACATTATTTATACGTTTGCGCACGGTGAAGTAGTTCCAAGTGTTGCTATGTATTTCTAACAATTCAATTAATCATCAATCATTTGTTTACGCAGAGTTAAATTATCACAGTTCTATTTGAAACAAATGAATTTAGCTTAAGTCATTAGTTTGCGCTCAGGATATGTCAACAGTTTTCTTTGACCCATAGATAGGACCCTCTCAGGTGCTCCCACTCCAGGCCGAAGTGAACCTGACAGCGATGGCCATGACGAAGTGCTCTACATAAGTTAAAGCTCCATAATAACTAACAGCTCACAAGCAGGAGGCTTTGTGACTTATCCAGAACACTCGTTTATAGGGTCGGTGTATTGTACAGCCTCAGCCAACAGTACCTCCCTTTCCAAGTTGACGTTATTTACAGAGCAGGTCGACATGTAGGTAGGTGTATTATATATATTTATATATATATATATATATATATATATATATATATATATATGTGTGTGTGTGTGTGTGTGTGTGTGTGGTTTTGGCATATCATATACATTAATCTGAAGAATGTTTTCTGATCAATGTTCCTTTTGTTGATTTAAAAAAAAAAAAACTTTTTAGTGCATAGGGAGTGCCTTTCAAATCAGCTGTGACTCGACCGGCGGGCTTGTTTATGTGGATCTTTTCTCAGTGCTTCTTTCAAATCAGCAGTGAATTATAGCAGTGTTTATTTGCATAGATGTTTATGGATGTTAAATCTTTCATTCTTTCCAGGTCGGGTGACTAAGTTTCGTATTAAATACTAAAGTCACATGTTTTCAGCATTTTAATCGATTTTTTTCAATTATTGATTTAATCTTAGAATCTTTTTGAGTTGTTTCTATAATTGTGAATTTTCATTTCTGTTGAATTCCTAACCGTTTATGTGGAAGTATTGTTCGATTAATTAAAGATTTTTCTGGTCTTTCAATTCGATCTTGTGTCTGCAATTAGATTTGTGGAAAATTCTGAATGATTTTTTGTGGTTTTGAAACAAGTAAATAACTTGGTTGATTTGAGGTGTACTGCATAGGTTATTCTTGATATTAGTTTAGTTGGTTGGTTGTTTGGTTTTTATGGAATATCAACCTTTGCAGGTTTTTAACGCCCAATCCATTTTTATGCAAATAGTCAGTTCTATTTCAAACAATTCACTTTAGTATAAGTATACAGTTTAACTGTCAAAACATTTCTATTTCAAGCTATTCATTTTATTCAAACAGTTATAATTCATTTAATTCAGTTTAGTATATGCACAGACTTTGTTTACACTGTTTAATGTCGAAACAGTTCTATATTAAACTCATCTGTTTTATATAAGAAGAGTTTTAATGTCCAAAACTGTAAAATGTCAAACAATTCAGGTTAACTTAAGTACGCAGTTTAAATGTAAGTACATTTTAATTGTGAAAAACATTTCTATTCAAAGCTATTCAGTTTAGTCAAACAGTTCTAATTCAAACAATTCAGTTTAGCATAAGTATGCATTTTAGCTCTATTCAATCCATAGATAGGGCCCTATCAACATCTACCATTCTTGACCAGAGAGGACCTGGGAGCAATGGCAATGAAGAGGTGCTTCGCATTCCCCAAAGTTCCTGTTTCACTGGAACCTTGCCATCAGATTGTTAAGTGTAATTACTGGGAAACTCGTTGTTGTTGTTGGTGGTGGTGGTGGTGGTGGGTCTTACCCTTCCGCAGAGGTGCAGTCTATGTATTCTATGCCGATTGGGCAAGTTCTTGATATTACATGGTTGGCTAAATTTAGTAGCTTATATCATGGTTTTCCAATGGATAACTTTATTATTTTGTATGTTGTTGCTAGTTATCATTTCTCTGATTGCCCAGTTGGCTGTGGCCGTAGAATCTCTGCAGAGGCGCAAGACCCTCCCCACCACAAATGCCTTAGTTATGACACTTAACATTTTGATGGTGTGACTTCAGTAATGATGGAGCTTAGGGAAATGCAGAGTACCCCTTCATTGCTATCACTCCCAGATTCACTCTGACCCGGAGTGATAGGCTGCTATCTCTGGGTCAAATAGAATTAAACTGCATTATGGCTTAACTGAATTGTTTGAAATAAAACTATTTTTTGACATTAAAACTGTGTATTTATGCTAAACTGAATTGTTCAAATCAGAACTAATTCTGTATGCTAAACTGAATTGTTTGAAATAGAACTGCTTATTAGTATAAAAATTGATTTGGCATTGAATAAATTACAATGGTTTGAGATGCCAAACCAAACCAAACCAAATCATTTCTCTAAACTCATTTGGTCGACGATAGGTTAGTATATCTAGTCATTGAAAAATATATCTTAAGTTATTGCTTACATGATACTGGTGAATCTATAACTAATAACAGGACAACTTTTTTTCCTATTACGCAGAAATTATGCTGTTCCGTATAGAATATCAATGCTATCATGGGTTAAAATTCTATCCGCAACTGAATCATTTTGATGTTACCTGAAATGAATCCAGAAAGCTATGTGTAGTAATTATAGATCCCACACCCTTAACGTTTGAACAGCAGATGTAAGGTGTGCAACTCTGCAAGCTATAGTGTATTGTATGATGAAAAATTACATTAGCTAGACGGGGCTACCATTGTCAGTTGCTTGAGTCTTCTTGCATCTTGAAGTTGACAGTTTACAATGCGGGATGTATTCCGGCTACACATTCTAGTTCATCTAGCAAACATTATGGAATTGGATATCTAAGAGGATTTTCATCCTGTTTTTTCTTCTTTGGTTTTTATTTTTTATATATTTATTTAGCAGTAAATGCACTAATAACAATATAAAACGTAAAACCTTTTATTTGTAATACCAGAACAGTCTGTTTTTTATCAAGTATACCATAAGCTTGATACCATCTGACTTTATAGAATATACGATAAACTAACAAGCCATCGACACGAAAATATTGGGAATAACTCAGTACTGCGGGAAACATATGGGAGTTATTAACCAAAAATATTTTCTTCTATTCTTCTTTTTCTTTCAGTGTTAATCTTTACGGAGTGTTTTTTTCTTTCTCCTTTTCCTTTTATTTTTCTTCCTCTTCTCCTTTTGTCTCTTATTATAACATTTATTATTTTTCTCTTTACCTCCTTATCTTCTTTTTCTCTTCTTCTTCTTCTTTACCTAACTGTTTCATTTTCTTTTTTTTCTTTGCTCCCGACGTCTCCCCAAGTTCCTCTTTCTTTTTAACATTTATTTTACTTATCTTTTTCTGCTTTCAATGTTAAACGTCCCTGCTGTTGATGTTAATACGACTACTTCTAATACTTCTCTTCTTCTTCTTCTTCTTCTTCTTCTTCTTCTTCTTCTTCTTCTTTGTGATATCATTTTTTTTCTTTTTCTTTGACATCTCTACTAATTCTTCACTTTCTTTCCCTCTCTTCCTTTGATTCTTTACTTCTTTTATCTTTTTTCCACATTTATTTTTCTTCTTTTCTTTGTCCTCATCTCTTTAATCTTTCCAAGTATCCTCTACCTTTTTTCCGCGATTTTTTCTTGTCATCTTTCTTTTTCTTTTTCGTAATCTGTCACCACTCCCAATCTATCCTTCTCTTCATTCCCTTTATTTCAAAACGGGGCCTCAATACAAATCAGAAATATATAGCCGGTTTCTTAATAAACAACGAATTAATTGCCAACGACATTTTCGGAGCTTTATTGCTTAAAAGTTGTTCATTCATGTCTTCTTTCTAACTCAGCGCTTTATCTGAGTATTAGACTTTCCAACCGCGCTAAAAGAAAATGCGTCAGAAAAGAAAGTATATTAAAAGTTAACAGCTTCCATAACAGATAGAATTTAAAAAAAAAAGAAACGTCAATATAAATTAGACCAAAACCAAAATAAGAAACGAAAAAGAAAAAAACCGGGTGGGGGAATAATCCTTACAGAAAAATAAAATAAAATAAAAACTTGTATTTTATTTCTTTCTTTTTAATTTTTATTTCCTCGTTATGCTGTCCATTGAACAAAGCGATTACTTTTTTTTGGGGGGGGGGGCGAAGGGGCTTCGATACTAATTCAACGATTCTCTAAAATTATCTCTTACTTAGTTTGGTCTAAAGTCTTTAAAAAATGCAAATTCGGTCTGTTAAGTAATGAGATTGTTTCACCCTTTAGATTTCCTCAAATTTGTGTTCTCAAGCCTACTTTAGATAGAATGAAATCGTAAGGGGTTTTCTTCACATATATGATTGATTGATTTATATTTACGTTTTGTCCTTTTGGTGTGTATGTTTATAGTTGTTTCTTGGAAGGCTATTTTTGTGCACGGTCCCATTTTAATATAGATCTATTTGACCAAGAGTTGAGACTCTAACACATTCTCTCCCTTTTTTTCATGTAACAGACACCTAAAGGAGGTTGATGGTCATATTGGCCATCATGAACATTATAATACAGAGGATAATACTTATCCGATTGATAGATATATTACGGCATGACTAGCTGCCTTGGTTTAAGTAATTCTTTAGGGGTTAGAGAATCACTTCATTTTTAGTCTTTGTATTTACCAAGCCCTGAACACAAGTAAGATATAAAACGAAGTCAATTTTTAAGCTGATTATATAAGGTCTGAATTCAAAATTTTACTTCTCTAAGGCCGGTTCCTATACTAAGGTTAAAGAGCTGAGTCAATACTAATATTTACCCGTAGATAGAGGGAAAACAATTGGATGTATACCCATCTCAATGGTTGTAGCGCTCTGTCAAATGCAAAGAGCTTCGCACAGGATTTGAACTCGGGTCAACAAATCCATTTCCTGCAACAATTATAATTACACGACAACAACCTCATATTCAATATAAGTTAATTTTTCGCATCTTCCCTGCCATTGACGATGAATATTCACCAGAAATAGAGAAGATCCAAATGTCATGCTAAGAAATTAACGCCTTGTATTTCATATCATTTTCCCACAAATATCGAGGACATGTTGGTGGTATGGTAGTCACGGTTCAACATTCTTGCTTCGTGGCTCATCATTCTATTTCTTTTCGGATAGCAGCTTGCAAGCAGTGCAGCAAAATGGTATCTGTTTTATATATATATATATATATATATATATATATATATATATATATGGAAACCTCCAGATGATTGTGTTATTAGAAGCTTAGGGAACCAACCTCTATAACCGTTGAAGGTTCAATCCTGACTGCAGGCTAGTAACTATACAGGAATACTTAACATTTGTACCAAGTTATGGCTAACGGAATCAGAGGTGGCGACCTCCGTGGATTCAATAAAGGACGTAGTTCGAAGTTCCGTGAAGGTTCCCGAGTTCGACAAACACCTGAAGAAGGCCGGAGGACATATAGGCCGAAACGTTTTGGAAATAAAAATAAAGATGAAGACAATTGTCCGAAAACCCTTAATGATAAAAGTCGAAGATTTGTTTTTAATAATTACTATTCAATAGGAATTTGATGCAATATAAAATGTGATTTTTACGAATAATAGTTACTTTTAACAATCATAGTTTTCTAAAGATTATCATTAGTAAATTAAAACCGTATCATTGTTGTGTTTAGTTGGTTGGTTGGTTGGTTGGTTTTAACGGCATATCAGGCCGTCTAGGGTTATTTACACCTAAAGTGTTGGGAATACTGTACATTATACATTCATATGTACACCTTGAGAGATTTTAAATTTAACGTTATGTAAACTTCATCAGGTTTCGTTTTTTTTAGTTACTTTGTAAAGTATTGATCAGGTTTACATTTATAGTATTGGTGTAATTTCTCTCAAACCTAGTAACATTTGCTTATAATGCAACTATTTGTGAGAACAAGTGACTATTATTAAATAAAAATAATTACTTGAAACCATATGATTATTAGTATTAAATAGGAACACTTGAAGTCATACAACTCTGTACAAATTATTCATATAAGTTAGAATAATAGATATCGAATAACTGAACAAAAGATCTCTGAAGAAAAAACTACACCAAAAATGTAAATATAAATTTACAATGAACATAACCCCATACCTTTGAGGCATAAAATACCCTTGGAGACGTAGACATGCCGTTGATATTTTTTCAACCCTCTTTCTTCAGTCCACGGAGATAGACTGCTCTATTTTCGTCCTTGCTGAAGATAGGCACGAGGATTGAACTCAGCTTCCAGGTTGAATTCAACAAGAAGCTCTTAACTGCTTATCCATTATCCTGTGGGAATTTCAACGACCATGTTCGAGAGCCTTTAAACCTGATCACATGTTTGTCAACTTGAGGATGTGGGGTATTTTAAAACAGTAGCTGTTGTGGAATACTGATTATTGGGTCCAGTTCTCTGTCCCCTTTTTGAGTCTAGCCAAAGTCAGGTTCATGAATGATGATTTCTCACACGTATTCTGATCTTATGATCTGTAATCTTCTCATTTTACCTTGGATCAAACAAAACTAAACTTCGTACATATCTATAATCAGTAAAGAGTAAATTTAAAACTTAAATAAGGAGTATCAGTGGTGTAGTGGCTAACATGCCGGATTACAACAGTTTAATACAGTTAAAGATGATAATTAATTATATTGGATAATTATTTTTTTCGTGGATTGGCTTAAAGATTTGAATGGAAGTGTTGGTTGCGAAGATATTGCAGGTGTCGGCAAATTATCAAGGTAACGGGTTATTTCGGAAATCACCTGAGACGGTTTGTCAGATATTTGATTTGAAATCATTGTTGAAGCCCATATATTAAAAGCAAACATTCTGTCGCTGGCATAGGATAACATTAATTTGAATTAAATAAAAATAAATGAAACATGTACTTATTAGATTAATGGATGGAATAATAACGGTATTATCTAAGCAGGATTATTTTGTTTAATTTGGGTCAACTTCGGATTTCAGAAACGGGAGCAGATGGTGGAAGCTGCCAAAGCTCTTGGTCTAAGTGCTCATTAGATGATGAAGAAAGCGCACACATGAGACTCTTAGCGTTTATATGACACAAGTAATTTTTTCACTTATCTTTCTCTCGCGTTCGATGGCCGACTACTCTACGTAATGCCACAGTAAACCAATAAACATTTCGTATTGGAAGTAATGGCTCTGTCCTATATCTGAGAAGTGTAAGGCCTTTTTATGTTCGTGATAGCGCTGGGTCGGTTAAGCAACGTTATATACGTCTATTTGGTGCCGTGGTGTTACAACCGCTTAGTGAGCGCATTCAAATTCCACTAACACTATTACGTTTTCCTTCAGGTTAATACCTTTGGGAAAAGTATGAACACACTATTACACCAAAGTTACATATTAAATAGTACCACTACCGTTTTTTACCAGGATAGCTGTTGAACTAAAAAAAACAGTATTCTGTTTTTCTAACAGGATTGCTTTAGAACTAAATAACCAGTATACCGGGATGGCTTTAGAGATAAATAACCAGTATACCGTTTTTCCACCAGGATGGCTTTAGAACTAAATAACCAGTATACCGTTTTTTTCTACGAGGATGGCTTCAGAAATAAATAATCCAGCAAAGTTTATGTCATAAAGAAAGAAACCAAATAAAGCCTTAAAACTTACACAGTTTGAAGTACAGTTTCAATATCATTACACACTTGACGATTTACTTTCTGTATCTTCTAGCATTCTTCTGTAAACTTTTGTCAATGTCGGTGATCTTATATTTTAGGACTAAACCCTTCATTAAAATAACAAGGTTAGACATTCTTATTCCGCTGATTATGTCTTAAAACATCCTGTATTCGTTATTTCGTCTTGAATTATTTCGCAAGTGTAATATTGTTTGTGTAGCTGCTGATTCTATATACAGGGGTTGGACTCATTTCTTATAGCCCAGTCAGCTGGGGTTATAGAATACTCTGACTGCTTCTCTGCAGAGGAGTAAAACTCCCCAAATGAGTGTCCAAAGATATGTCACTAAAAAATCTGATGGTGAGGTTCCAGTTATGCTGGAGCTTTGGGAAATATGGAGTATCCCTTCATTGTCATCGCTCCCAGGTCCATACAGGTCCGGAGTGGTAGCATCTGAGAGGGTTCTATCTATGGCTAAAGTAGAACGGTGTACTTATGCTAAACTGAAATACTTGAAATAGGTCTGTTTTCACATGTAAACTGTGTACTTATGCTAATTAGCATACTTATGCTAAACTGAATGTTATGAAATAGAATGGGTTTTGACATTGAAACTCTACTTACGCTAAACTGAATGGTTCTAAATTGAACTGTTTTGGAATGTATCTGTGTAAACAAAATCTATACTCATACTAACGGGAATGGTTGAAGTAGAAGTTTTACTAAAGTGAATTGCTTGAAACAGAAATGTTTTTGAAAAACTGTGTACTCATGCTAAACTAAATCGTTAAAAATAGAACTGATTTTTTGTATAAAAATGGATTTGGCATTAAATAAACTACAAAATTTTATGTGCCATAAAATTCAACCAATCAAGCCACCAACTCATGTTTTCCAGGTAGATACCAAATAAAACTCTCACACAATTTAATCATCACCCCATTGTTCCCTTGATGGGGGTAATACACTGATTTCCTTTTCATGAGTCTTAAATCAAATGTAACTTTTATTGATTGGTTGGTTGTTTGATTGGGGTTTATTGCATATCAACCTTTGTAGGTTATTTAACGACAAATCGATTTTTATGTAAATTATCAGTTCTATTTAAAGCAATTCAGTTTAGCATGAGTACACAGTTAATTTATCAGAATCATTTCTATTTCAAACTCTTCAGTTTATTCAAGCAGTTATATATAACAATTCAGTTTAGAGTAAGTACAGTTTCAATGTCAAAAACAGTTCAATTTCAAATTATTCAGTTTAGTATAAGCACGCAGTTTAAATGTCAGTACAGTTTAATTGTGAAAAACATTTCTATTTCTAGCTATTCAGTTTAGTTTAGTGTAAACAATTCAATTTATTGTAAATAAAGTTTTAATATCAAAAAACAGTTTCATTTCAAATAATTCAGTTTAGCATTAGCACGCAGTTTTAATGTAAGTATGGGAGGAGTGGCGAGAGAGGGTCAGGGATATCCGTCGGCGTATTCTACAACCCCAGCTGACTGGGCAATTTAAATTTTGTCTAACTTCTTTTTAAAAATTAATTGTTTTTTGTTATTTGTAATTTTTTCTCTGTCTTTCTGTCTGTAGGTCTGTCTCCCTCTTTCGCTCTTTCACAATTGATTGTTCACATACTGAGTTGATTTCTAGACTTGGCCAACTAAAAAATTACAAGTACCTAGAGGATGCATATGCCCTGATTCCTTTTAACTATTGTCATGTTTATTCAGCCAGAGCACTCACCCACCACACACACACACACATATATATATATATATATATATATATATATATATATATATATATATATATATATATATATCCAACCCTTTTGATTTCTCGTAGATATTTTGCTATATCAAGTTTAAGAGCCCAATCTTCCCTACTATTACCAATAGGGAGAATACTTGGATTCTTACCCTCCCCGAGAGTATTAGCCGCTATGTGAAATACAAACAGCTTCGTCCAGGTTTTGAACTCAGGTCACTGTCTCGAGTTCTAAAAATGATAACCATTACAACAATAGCGCCTCCAGATAGAGCATGTATATATTTAAGTACCCCACAACTACAAGCAAAATAAGTCACATGGTCTGTTTTAAAACTGGATATTAAATTCAGACGTTTCCTTCCAACAAAGGCTTAACATTCAACTCTTCCCTTCTACTATTTACATCATCCATTGGGAAAAATTTCAACTCAACTTTATTCAATTCATTGCTTGGAATTAATCTGTTTCCATTTCCCTGTCATTCCTTGAAATAGTATATTCATTTTTGTATAACACACACTCCTAATTTTGGAAAACAATGTTCCGAGAAAAAAATGTTGTATAGTGCCCACTGATTTTTAGAATTTAACTAAAATTTAGCATTAATTCAACTTTATATTGGTTTGTACTAAATAAAGATTGGGATTTATATAATTTACATGATGTCTTATTGAGAAGAGTGTTCGCCAAAAGGTCTTGAAGACTGGGTTTCAATCCTAGGTTGAGTCATACCAAAGACTTAAAAAATGGTACTTGATGCCGTCTTGCATCATAAGGAATAAGCATTGAAAGGATCAAGGGTAAAGTGGAGCAATCCTGAGAATGTAGTAGCGCCCTCTCCTACACCTAGGTGTAGTAGCTATTGAAAATAGACGCCTCGAGCCACCCTCGACTAAGGTCGCCAACTTTACTTATTTAACATGATGTCCAAATACACCAAATTTGCACAGAATTTTGAGAAAACACTCGAGAATGTTTTCACAAAAATCCAACAAGCATGCTGCAAAAATGAACTCATATTAATAGAAAAAAAAATTCCAAACATTCTCTGTAACGTGTTAAAACATTTTAGTTTTCACTAGAGATATAAGTAACTTTTGGGTCTCCCGTTCCGAATATGTTGAGGTATGCGGCCGGAAAAAGGTTATAACATACCTCTCTGGCCTAGCGTGTAGAGTGTTCGCCAATTGTCCCGGAGACCTGGGTTCAGTCACAGGTCGCGTCATATCAAAGACTTTAAAAATGGTACTTGATACCTCCTTGCTTAACGCTCAACAATACAACGTACGTATCGAGGGTAAAGTGAAGCAATCCAAGGAAAGGAGTAGCGCCTTCCCCTACACTTCGTTGTAGTAGCTATTGAAAAGGGAGCCTTCGAGTCGCCCTCGACTACAGTCGCCAGCTTTACATTTGGACGGAAAAAACTATGTGTCTTATACGTGAATAATTAAGGTAACATGTATCAGAAAAATCACCAAATAGGAGGTGCCCGTGGTGTAATGGTTCTCGTTGGAATTGGACACGACAATACGAGTTCATATGCTGGACGAAACTGATTGAATTTCACTTAGCACTAATACCCTTGAGAAAGGTATGAATCCAATTATTCTCCCTCGAGCTATGGGTAAATAGTAGGGCAGGCTGAGTTCTTCATCCTTGATGAGGCAACTAGTCTAGGAGAAGGAAATCTCTAAATTCAAACCTGTTAAACTCTACTCAAAAAATTGAACTTGTGTCATATCCTGCCCAAGTCGAGGGGTTGGGTAAATATGGAGAAATGACCATCTCGATTATCTCACCAGTGTTATCGGGTAATTTGCTTTATGGGATATCAACTCTCGAAGATTATTTAATGCCATTATAACGAATAGTTTGGAAGTAGCATAATTTTAAAATTACCATCAGCTCATTTGTTCGCTCACCATTAAATGGTTTCAAGTTTAGGAAATTTATTTAAAAAATCTATTTGACCCTAACAGGGACTTCCATTCTATTTCAGAGTTGGCACGGGAGTAATGGCCATGAAGCAGTATTTCAAACATCCTAAAGTTCCGGGATTGGAACATCACTATTAGATATATATGTGTCGAATACGGTATACTAGTCGGGGAGGAGT
Organism: Sepioteuthis lessoniana; assembly: GCA_963585895.1. Classification (NCBI taxonomy): domain Eukaryota; kingdom Metazoa; phylum Mollusca; class Cephalopoda; order Myopsida; family Loliginidae; genus Sepioteuthis; species Sepioteuthis lessoniana. The sequence continues at coordinate 49,061,412 of OY757933.1, forward strand.
TCTTTCCTCAATGCAGAGCTACAGTCGGTGTATACTACAAACCCAGCAAACTTGGCCGCCCAAATCAAAGAGCATTTTAAAAGCCTTAAATCTGACTTGATTTTTGCCTGGCTTTTCAACCAGAATATTTTCAAAATCCGTAGTTGTTATTACTGATTCATGTCTCTCGCTCTCTCTCTCTCTCTCTCTCTCTCTCTCTCTCTCTCTCTCTCTCTCTCTCAGTCAAGCTTAATCAATGAATCCAATATTGTGTCCTTCTCTATGATTGGCCTACTTAGAAAGTTTCTGTTGACAAGAATAATTCTTTTAAAAGCTTTGTTTTCTCCAAGATCTCTCAAAGATTGCATCTTCAGAATCAGCTCGAATATATAAACCGGGACTTTTGATTAAACTTTACTCTTGAACTTTCATCAGAATTACTGCAGCAAATAAAGTTCCAGATTTGGACAACCTTCTCAAAGAACTTTGTGATGTCATCTTCAAAGATAAATACATGATTGATTTAGTTTCGCTTTCAACTGAAGAATACTCTTCAGAATTCAAGTTGGTAGCAAAATCAATAAATCATTTATGCATTGATGTTATTTATATTATTTCTAAAATAAAATCCGTTCAATTTTTTTTTAAGCATTCTAAGATTTTATTTCTTATTCATAGTGTCGGAAATTTTATTTTTGTAATTTCTGACATCCATACTTAATATTATTTTCGTCTTTCGTTTTCATATTTTTTTAATTCCTCCAACTCCTTTTTTTTTTCTGTTATTCAGTCCTTCGAAGGTTTTTTCCTCTTTTATTTTCACATTTTTATTTATTGGTATTTTCTTTCTTCGTTGTTTTCTTTTCAGTTCTTTTCCTTTCCTTTTTTCCCCCCTCTTTTCTGTTTCTTTATATTTTCTGTTATTTTTCTTTTCTTTCTTTTTCTTTCCGTTCTTTTCTTTTCGTTTCTTTTTCTTTCTTTTTTCCTTACTTCGTTTTTTTCTTTCTTTCTTTCTGGTTCTCCTTTTTTTTTTCTTTTCTCTTTTTCTTTCTTTTTCCTTTCTTTTTCTCTAATCTTTTTTTATTCTTTTCAGTTTTTTGTTCTTTTCTCTTCTTTTTACTTTTTGTTTTGCATTCTTTTTTCTCGTTTTTCTTTTTCTTTCTTTTCCTTTTTCTTTTCTGTTTTCTTTTTCGTAATTTTTCCTTTTCTTTTTCTTTTCTCTTTTCCCTTTTCCTTTTCTTTTTTTGCATGTTTCTCTTTTCTTTTCTTTAGTTTTTGCAATTCTTTTCTATACTTTTTTTAGTTTTCTTTCTTTCTTTCTTTCTTTCTTTCTTTCTTTCTTTACTTCGTTCTTCATTTCTTTCGCTCTCATTCTTTCCCCATTACACTCTGAGTCCAGTCCGTTTGGTCATCGGACGCCTCGTTTGGTTTAATATTGAACGATCTACAATTGCTGACCATTGTTGGGGAGATCGATTCTCATCTGCCGCTTAATATTTCTGTTTAGTATCTTTAATAAATGACAAGTATACGCTTATGGTGATGTATTCTTTATCAAGGTAAGCGAGCAGATTATTACAAATAAGATCGATTCTCACTTGGTGCCTAATAAGGTTAGCGTTTAAGAGAAAACCTCGTATTGATACAAAGTGTTGCGTTCTGGTTAGTGAACGCTTGTAATATTAAATAAAGCACAAACCACGATATGAGAGGAAATAGAGATATATTCTCAGGAAAGAGTATATACAATAGAGAAATTATTAGACAAGAACATAGGATTAGTGAATACAGAAGAGAGATATAGTCCAACGATAGTATTGGCTTCCGTTATTACGGTAGCAAGTAAGATGATCTAGTGCGATCTCCAGTCTCCAACGCTCTAATAGTATTCCTATGAGAAGCTGCTTTTCACCTTCTAGTCTGCTTTATTCGCATTTATACATAAATGGAAGGCACAAGGCCTTAAAGTTTTTTTGGTGGGGAATGGAGCGGTCATTCTTTTATCTATGTTCTAAGGGGACCTAGCTAGCCACATTCGCCGACCCATTCAACTATACAATATATAACCATTCATCCATCGCCATATGCGCAGCAATCACCAAAATACCACATTTGCTCTATGAAGAAGTCCTACTTAAAATCCCGAGATTAATGAATGATTTTATTAACAAGTATGATTTATTTACAATGAATGTGATGGAAATGGGAGAAAAACCCCGAAATATATACAAGAACAAAGGAAAAATCCCCCGTTTGGTTGCCCTCCCATCCCCCCGTCTATAAAATTGGAGGCCGACTGTTTTCCGGGTCGAAAGAACCGGAAACAAGCCGGACCTACCCTAGGTGGGGCAGGAATCCTAATCTTTTCACTCTGCTTGGTATTAGTAGCTACTGCTATATATGGCAGACGGACTAGTTCATTGTGTTGAAAAAAAGGTGGGTGATAGCCAACACTATTCTAATGTAGATAGATCTCTGTGACCTTTATTAATATAATGTGTTTGATTCTAACTCGTTACCCCATACATCAAACCTTGTGTGATGCTAAACTCACCTCACTAAATGACAATTACGTTCTTTTTACGTTTTCTCTAATTCAACATTTTTTGTTGCAGTATTGTTTTTTAGTGGGTAGAGTGTTCCCCAATGGTCTGGGAGACATGTGTTTAATATCAGGTTGCGTCTTACCAAAGCCTCAAAAAATGGTATTTGATGCCCCCTGGCTTAACACTCAGGATTATTAGGAACGTATCAAGGGTAAAGTGGAGCAATCCATGGAAAGGAGTAGTTTTTTTAGTTTTCGCAACAATCTTTAACAAAAAAGGACTATTTAACGGCAAAAAAGACTTTGAGAAAAAAAAAGTGAATAAAAGGACACTGTTTGAAAAGAACTGTTCTAAAGGGAACTGTTTCGAATATCCTGTCTCAAAGGTTCTCTCTAAGATGACATATTTAAAAAAGAACTCATTCCTGAAGAATTGTTTCAAAAAGAACTATTTCAAAAATGAATCTTCCAAAAGAACTTTTAAAAAATAAACTATAACGCAGTCACCTGGGGCCCTAAAATACACCGACTGCACCTCTGCAGAGGCATAAGACCCCACAACGAGTGTCCTGGATATGACATTAAACAATCTGATGTTAAAGTTCCTGCGATTCAGGAGCTATGGGGAACGTCGAGCACACATTTATTGCCATAGCTCCAGCGTGCACTCTGGCCTGGAGTGGTAGCACCTGATAGGGCTCTATCTATGGGTTAAATAGAACGAATCTGAGTACCTATGCTAAACTAAATTACTTGAAATAAAACTGCTTTGATATTTAAACTACGTACCTATGCTAAACTGAATAGTTGAAATAGAAGTGTTCTTGACATTGAAACTTTACTGACGAGAACAGCTTTTGAATTTGAGCTGTTTGACTAAACTGAATAGCTTGAAATGCAAATGTTTTTGACAATTTAATTGTGTACTCATGCTAAAATGAATTGTTTGAAATAGAACTGATTATTTGTATAAAAATTGATTTGGCATCAAATAACCTACAAAGGTTAATATGATATAATATCCAAACAAACAAACAAACAAACAGACAGGCTTTAAAAATAACTACTTTAAAATGGATTCTTTCAAAAAGTATTAATTCAAACGTAACTGTTTTAAAAAAAACTGTTTCAAAAATATGTTTTTTTAAAACAGTCGAATCGGTATGAAATGTTTTGATTATAGACATGGGATAAACTACTTTCAAAACAATATAATAAGAATGAATCTCCGTGGTGTAATGGTTAAAGTGCTGAATTGTTGTCTCTTAGTGAATAGAGTACGAACTCCAGTCACGTTAGTATCTACATTTTCGGACTGATATCCTTGGGAAAGGCATGAACTCCTTTATCTTCCAAGCTGTATGTTAAAAGGAATCACTGCTATTCTTCTACTATTATGACTTTAGCATTAAATAACCCCAGAAGTTTGATATGCCATTCAGCAAACCAACTGAAACAAAAAAAGAGAATCTGTTTCTAAATATAATCAGTATATTTCTTGCTTTATTTATCAGTCGTTTTTATGATTAGTACTTTTAATATTTAAGAAAGTGATATCACATGAAATAATCTCGAAAATACATAAGCACATTTTTTTTTCATCTTTACAATACCGATATCCATATCTATTTGCTTCCTCCTTGAATATGACAGGCTATTACTAAATATAATAGAGCCAAGTATTTGGTGTAATGAAACTATGCAATTTATAGAGGAAAGAGTTGTTCCCTCAGATGTCCTCCTTTTTGTATATATCGAAGCAGGTGTAAGATAGAACCGCAAACGGAACTTCGTATGAAATTGGACGCTTGTCGCACACAGCACGGCGCAAAAATTCAGTCATGAAATGAAACGTAGTATAAGATCCACCGATGAATTTCAACTCTAGTTGCACACGAAGCTGTTTTTGGGTTTCGACTATATTGATTTTAAAGACATGTCCACCTATTTAGTTGTATTTATGTCGATAAGTTAGGGAATCACGTTTACATTTATTGTGCGTGTTTATTAAGAATATTTTCTTCACTCGGTCCAATCGAATATTGTTGTATAGACATGAACACTATACATACATATATACATGCAGAATCATAACGACGACACAATAAAGACGAGCGACACAATTCTTTAGAAAAATATACCTCTCACTTTATTGAAAGGGTTGTGTGTGAGAGGGAGTTGGAGCCTGAACAAAACTGCAACTTATTGACCTCCATTCTTATGGCCATAACAGCGTTTCTTTCCCGTTCTCCTGGGCTGCTCACCCGGGGGCCTGGGGGAGGGGGTCAGCCTCTCTGGGACGTGGTCCTCATTCCAGCATCTTCTCTCCAACTGATCTGAACTCCATCTGCAACTGCTCATTCGGAAACCTGAGGACCCCCTCTGCTGGGTGCTGGTTCTCTCTACGGCATCTGATCTCCAACTGATTCGAACTTCCTGTCGCCGGGGTTATATAATAATTTGACGCCCACTCTTCTTTCTGCGAGCGTCACAATTTCGCACTCAATTCAACCCATCGACACTCAAGGTTATATCCTGAAATTCTTCGACCGGATGCACCTGTTATTTACACTGGTGGATTTCCTATTTTGACAGCTTGGCCAGGTCGGAGGTCAATATACAACAATATGAGCTAATTGTCTATTTAACCCATAAAAGGGATCCAAACAGATACTGCCATTATTCCCAGGTCAACTCTGATCTGTACTGATTAGAGTGTATGTAGGAGTAATGGCAATGAAGAGGTACTCTAGATTCCAAGGTCATCAGCAGATGCTTTTGTTGTAAAGGATCTTACCTCTCAGCAGGGAATATAGTGAGCATGTTTTAACCCCACCGACTGAATGGGGATTCGATTAGACTTGGACACAGCATGACTTCAGGATTTTGACTAAAATTGCACGCGATATGGCTTTAAAAATTTGACAATAGCAATACTGTTTCAGGAATTTTACTATAGTCGCATATGGCAACACGTTAAAAATTCAGCAAGAGTCACACGTAGCAACAAGAGTGATAATAACTGGTTACATCTGATACCGGAAACATAGCCTTTGCCAAGAAATAACGTTTAATTGCATTTTAAACTCTAACCTGCAATAAGTAGATTTTCTTGTATTCAATTTATAACGTTTATCAGTTATAAAAGAAGATTTTTTAAAATAAATGGCTCTCAGGATGTTGATGTGAAGAATGTCAAAATAATAAAAATAAAATGAATAAATAATGTAGGTCACTTTCTTTATTTCTCTTATTTCAATAAATCGTTAGGTTTCTTCCTTTTATTTTTAATAGTTTTTTTTTTTAAATCTTTATTGAACAAATATTTCATTTTATCAGCGTCACGGAATTTTATATCTTATAGAATTTTGACATCAATCTCAACTGTTTTCAGAGTGGGGACGGATAACCGTTTGTCGAGGATGGATCGAGGAATCTCCAATATTTCTGTCAAGAAGCAACTATAGTATTGTCAAAGAACTTTGCAAGAGAAATCGTGTTTTATCGGAAAAATGATTGTCTTCGCTCGATTGCTGTCAACAAATGTGAATTTATTCGTGCGATTATATCTCTCCACTTGTGTTTCTAGCTATCTACCTAGCTTGCTATTGCAGTCATATCTATCAATCTATCTATCACAGGAATTTTATAACCCCCGACACATATTATTCTTTTCATATCTATCTATCTATGACTGTCTGTCTGTCTATCTCCCTTTCTGTCTCTGTCTGTCTGTATCTTTCTCTCGCTCTCTCTTTTTATATATACATATATATATATATATATATATATATATATATATATATATATACATTCATATCGGTCAACCTCTGAGTTCATGGTGTAATGGTGGTTATCGTAGTAGGTGTTCAAATCTGGGACAAGGTTGTGCATATTTTACATTAGGAAACATTTGTCTCCGACTATCTCCGTCTAGCTATGGGTGAATAGTTGTGCAAACTATTCTCTTTAATCTTTGTATGGTAACTAGTCTAGGAGAAAGAAGATCGAATTGAAACCTGTTAAACTCTGTTTAGAAAATTGAGTTAGTGTCACATCCTGCCTGTGGCTGACGGGTATGTGATGTAATTAAGTAATTGTTAATCAGTTTACTGTATTATTATTTTTAGTTTTTTTTATTATTGTTGTTATTTGTAGTAGGAGTAGTTGTAGTAGTAGTCGTAGAAGTAGTTATTTTTTTTTTATTTTTCTTATGAGCATCGTATTAATTAGTATTTATTTATTTATTAATATATGTATTTATTCATAATAAAATATAACATTACCACATCAATAAACCGTGCTGTCAGTTCAAGAGTGCCTTAGAAAGTAAAATACTCTTCACATCATGCGTCACAGAGCAGTATATAAGGGATACCCACCTCGTGGGAGCCTCATCCCTGGAGATTGTATTGGCGAGTAATTGACTGTGAACAATGACTGCTGACTCCATGCGTACACTACTCAAACACACACACACACACACACACACACATATATATATATATATAAATATATATAATGAAAATTTACGCATTCACTTACAATTGGGTGTTCACTCATGTTTAAAGCCAAAAACAATCTTCAGACTAGGTTGCAAGGCGAATATTGTAATAACTAAATAGGAACTCCAAGAAATATTTCCAAGGATGAAATGTGGAAGGAGATCGTGAGAAATGGAATAGTACAAAGTAGAAAACAAATGTAACAGGGGGGGGATTTAGCAGACGTGGTGGAAATAAGGAGTATAATAAATAAATAAAAAGACAAGTCTAAAAAATGTGGAAAATACGCAAACGTATTACGAGCATTTGTCAAGATATCAACATATGTAACAAGGAAAATCTGTGCTTACACTTCACTTCTTTTATCTGAAATTTTGTTTTGTATAGTGGCTTGTACAACATGACTTCCGGTATCGCGGAAGTATAAAAGACGCCGTGTCTCGCAGAAAAGCAGAAGCAGAAGCTGAAAGAGAAGCAGAGAGAGAGCTCTGAAAAGAGATCGGTCAGTCGTAAGACCAACATCGGACGTAACACCTACTGGGCAAGACTTATCACCACCTGAGTTAATAAATAATTAACTCTATTTTACTGAGTATCTTTCCTTACCACGATACAACACTTGGCAATATTTTTGAAGCTGAATATATATATAGAAATATATATATATATATATATATATATATATATATATATATATATATATATGTGTGTGTGTGTGTGTGTTGGGCTTCAGTCTTTCATTTAAGTATATTTGATTAAATGATAAAGACACATTTTGTCTTTATAATTTTATCAAGATCCTTTCAAGTTTCATATTGGTGGATAAATTTACCAAAATTGTCCCGAGCGCATTATGTGCGTCAGTATTTAGGGTATTTATTTTTTCTTTATAATAGTTGATTTGTCTTTTTACAAGACTACAAGGATACTTTTGAATGTCAGTATCGTGGTGAGCTTCAGAATCATATAATTTGAATAATTATTTTAAATGATAATTAAATTCGGTTAAAGAAAAGGTTGCCGCTCAACTACACATATTTCGAAATACATGATCCTGCAGTTTTATGATTTTATTTGTAATTGGATATTATTTCTACATGGAAAGTATTTCTTTTTTCAAACATCATTAAGGCAATATTGATATATGATGTTGAATCTTCTGAATTATATTCAAAATGACAATTATTATATTTTCTTACCCTTTGTAACGTTCTATTGTAAATGAACGTGACGTAATCACTGCATGAAATATTTTTCAAAGAGTTACGCATTTACTATGGATTTTTCAAAAATTTAGAAACTATGAATTTTTTAAAAAGTCTTAAAATTTATGTCTTTAGATGTTCTTCCGAAAAGGGCTCTTTTTTTCTTTATTTAAAGATTATTTCAATCTTTTTTGTTGGATAAAGAAACGTATTTGGTTGGTGCCCGCGTGTTATAATAGTTAAATCGATAGACAGCCGAATCGTAGTAAGCGAGTTCGTAGCCAGTCGTGTTATTACGTTCACTTTCAAGGAACCCCCCTTATCCTCCCATCTATGGGTTAAATAGTACCACTACTGTTCTTCTAGGAGAGTAGCTTTGACATTAAATAACCTACCAAGGTTTATATGCCATTAAAAAAAGAAACCAAGCCAAACGAAACCAGAACGTATTTGGTGGTGTTTAAAATCTGAAATGTTTGCATTCCATTCAGTCTTTCTCTAAATACTTTGCTCATGTTTCTGTATTTACATATAGTCGGATACATTTTCAATTATATATATATATATATATATATATATATATATATATATATATATATATATATATATATATATATATATATATATCACGATAAGGCATTCAATCAGCCTTTTTATAAGTAAACGGAGGTCTTCCGGGACTATCTAGAAGGGAGTGTTCACATAAACAAGCCCCAAACAATCCGGTAGATTCGCGAAAATATCTAAACAGAAATAACTCTAATGGAATTCAGTAGTTGCATCAAGAAATATAAATGCCATTGACTGCAGAGATTGTTGCAACTGGACATGTAATCTGCATTATACGCAAATTTGTATTTTCTCTATCAGCTTATTTCCGAGACACACAAATAAAATATCCCATTCTGCATGCTCTTTTAATAGCAGAGACACAAGTAAATTTATATTCGCCTACATCTATTTCTCTCCCTCTCCTACTCACAGCAAATCCAACATACATACGTACATACATACATACATACATACATATATATATATATATATATATATATATATATATATATATATATATATATATAATCATCTCTCTCTCATTCTCTCCATTTCTCTTTATATATATATATATATGTATATATATCCTTTATTTCTTTACTCTGTTTGTATGCGCGCACACACACACACACACACACACACATATATATATATATATATATATATATATATATATATATATATATATTCTTTCTTTACAAATTCTTTTTCTTTTTCAAACATTTATAAACAAAAATCGATCTGTATCAGTCAATTCATATATAGATCCTTGGTTTTATATTTTGGTATACTTACACACACACACACACACACACACACACACACACACACACACACACACACACACACAGATATATGTGTGTGTATGTGTGTGTGTGTGTGTGTGTGTGTGTGTGTGTGTGTGTGTGTGTGTGTGTGTTCATGCATTTCTTTTATCAAGCATTTACAAAATGAGATGGATCACATATTAACAGTCATATATTTATTTCAAGACGCAATGGAGATATTTTCAAACTTACCTGTGCATTTTTCCATTTATAAGTGTTCTTTATCGATTTAATACCCGATGATTATATCTGATCAAATAATTATCGGTCCAATAAGATGGCCTCTATCGATGAATATATTACTATAAAGAAACTCGAGAAAAACGAATGGAGTCATAAATTCTCTTACCATAAAAAAGTCTAGACTGACAAAAGAAGGTAATATAAAAACGTACTTCTCTTTGCATCATAGACAGATGATACTATGGGTTTGGTTTTGGTTTCTTTGCTGAATGGTTTATCAACTATTGTAGGTTATTTAATGCCAAAACCATCCTTGTAGAAAAACTGCTGTGCAAATATTTAACACCTAGCGTTGTGGATAAGGAGCTTCATAACTTTTCCAAATATATTGGTCCGAAACTAAACACAATAGTTCGACAGTTGTTTGAACTACCTTTCTACGATTTTGCCATCCAGCAAGTTAGTCACTATGTCATAGGGAATAGCACAGATAAGAGTATTACAAATAGTCTTTTATCGATAGAAAGATAAACGTAGCTGTGTGACTGCCTAAACTATTGAGTTTAAGATGGGAACCCCTCTGATACCTACCCAGAGGGTATGATTGTCATAGTGAACTTGTGTGGAACCAGACATATTTCAACAATAAGCTTATAACAGAAAAATGCTTCCACCATTGTGTCATGTATTCTCCTGAAAGACTCCTCCCAGTTTTTGAATACGGAGTTTGTTTTTTCTTCTAAACCAGCTTCTTTGCTAGAAATAAAGAGTCCAGTCTACTTTATTATTGAACCCTCAGCTGGAGAAAGAACATAATACTTTTGTCCGAGGACACTAATGAAATCTGAAACCTATTCACTAATCCAGAACTTGACCTCTGATTGTCTAGGTTATATATATATATATATATATATATATATATATATATATATATATATAGCGAGAGAGGGAGAGACAGACATACAGACAGACAGACAAAGATCTAAGTTTGGAGAGCGCAGACACAGTGTAAACACTATCCTAAATTAAATATAAAATTTCTATCTATGATATTGAGAACGTGCGTGTGTGTGCGAGTATATATATATATATATATGAAACAACTATAAGAGGGATAGCATATGTGTCAGGGGCAGCATTTTTTCAATAATGTATATTTCATGAAACAATATAGACATATTTTGTCGACACATTTTTTTATTCGTCCTTTCGAGATGCCGCATTGATTTTATGATATCCAACGGGAATTATTTATTGACACTCATAACTAATTTGTATCCTATTACTTTCTGCCGATCTTGTGCCAGCGTCAGGGATGTGTATATTGCAAAAGCGATGTCATAAGATACATTGTTTTGCTTTTTTATTCTTTTTACGACTTGATTGCGATTCAGTTAGTTCATTTAGTTTTAATTATAACGTAGAACGTCGAAGAAGAGAAACAGACCAAGATTTATTATATATATATATATATACATATATATATATATATATATATATATATATATATATATATATATATATAGTGTTGGTTATATAATAAACTAGAATCGGCATTAAGAACGATTCTAGAATAAAGAAAAACCTTAAATTAAAATGAGAGGCAGGGATTTCTAAAATGTCATAAATCTGACAGCTTTTACGAGTAAACAGCTACTATCGTCTTTGGTCCTTAGTGATCATATTGGGTAATCAGTACCATGGAAAGGGGAGACGGGCCGCATTGCCAATAAATGTTCATTCTAGCAACCTTACCTAATTAGGTGCAGACCCTTGGTCTCTGCTGCGATCATCCAATATATTGACGAGAGAAAAATGACTTCCTGCACACCGAAATCTTTTTTTTTTTTGCTTTTTTAAAACAATCCACGATATTACTTGAATGACCTTTGTATATATATATATATATATATATATATATATATATATATATATATATATATATATATATATATATTGTTTATACATTTTATAAAAATATTGGTAGTAAATATTTCTTAATTATATATCTCTTTTCATTCTATTATAAAAAAAATATTCCTATACATATAGATACAGAAAAGCACGAAAAATATTTTTCGAAATAGGGACTGACTAAAGTAATGCTAAGATCGAAAATATTACTACCTGTTGGCCTCTCTATGAAGTATATTTATATTGAAGTATATTTTACATGTCAGATATCTAGTTTTACGGAAAATTTCTGTTTCTTAGGTTGAGATATTTGATGCAATTTACGGTGTATTGGCCGAATGAGTAGAGTGTTCGCCAAGGGTCTGGCGCACCGAGGTTCAATCCCAGGTTGAATCATACCAAAGACTCAAAAAATGGTACTTGATAACGCCTTGTCTAACTCTCAGAATTATAAGGTAACTATCGAGAATAAAACGTAGCAATCCTAGGAATGGAGAAGTGCCCTCCCCTACCCCTCAGTGTAGTAGTGCCCTCCCCTACCCCTCAGTGTAGTAGTGCCCTCCCCTACCCCTCAGTGTAGTAGCAATTGAAAAGAGAGCCTTCGGGTTACTCTCGAAGGTCGCCAACTTTACTTACAAATCCACCACATTGTTCTCTTAAAATCTGTCAATGGCAAAATAAAATACTTTTGCTATCAATATTGGCTTGGTTTGGTTTTATGGCATATCAACTATTAGGCCAGTCGGCTGGGGCCGTAGATTACACCGAGAGCACTTCTGCAAGG
>OY757933.1:49074105-49084105 GCA_963585895.1 Sepioteuthis lessoniana
CTTGCAAACCGTGATACCCAATAAGGACTGATAATGAGAGCGTGTCAATAAAATTTGTGTTCCATCTGTATCTATATTTGATAACTATGGACATATCAAACGTGGAGAATTATATATATATATATATATATATATAATTCAACAGCTTTTTTATCACCATGATTATCAAAGATACCTTCAGATGGAACGCAAATTTATTTTGCATATATATATATATATATATATATATATATATATATATTGTACACATAGATATGTAAATACAGAGATGTAACGCAAATATACACACACACACACATATATATATATATATATACACGAAAATCTTGTGGTAGGTTTAGAATGGAAATATTTTTAAAGGGTGTGCATGATAAATACTTTTTAAAAAGATTAAAGGTTTTCAAAATATTTTAATCATTTTTAAGCTATTCTATTATGCGCACGTTTTTAGACTATTGGCCTAATGGGTACAGTGGTCAAAAATGGTACTTGATGCCGTCTTGCTTAACGCTCAGAATTATAATGTAAGGACCAACGGTAAAGTTGAGTTATCCAGGGTAAGGAGTTGTGCCCTACTCTACACCTCGATGTAGTAGCTATTGAAAAAAGACCCTTTGGGCCACCCTCGACTATGGTTGCCGAATTTACCTTATATACATATATATATATATATATATGTGTGTGTGTGTGTGTGTGTGTGTGTGTGTGCGCGCGCGAACTTGAGTTCAATGTTATGCATTATTTTGGTCACTTGATGCACAAATTTGCTATTCTGGATGCCTTTATAGAGCTCGTGAAAGTAACAAAATACAATGTACTGTGAGATCCCCAGCTTTCCTCATACTATTCTATTACTACTCCATGTTCTTATTGGAAGCTCATCTTGTTTGATCGTCGAGATTCTTGCAGCTCGACATAAATTTCTTGAACCATTTGATTACTGAAGTGTGATCAAAAGCACCTTCACCTTTTTCACAACCTGCTTGGTTAATTCCTCAGCGTTATGGCTCAGTTCGAACTCGTAACGTCTAAGTATATCACACAGAGTGGAATAATGCAGAACATATCATTGCAGCAACAATCACGATACTACAAACAACGCCAGAAACATATGGCTTGAACTTCTCTACGTGATATACAAGCTGCATACAACACCTACCAAATATATAGAGAGAAAATTGATGATAAGGTAATCCAAGTAGAAGGAGAGTTTTATCGAGAAGCAAAGTCGACACTATAACGTTTCTGTTCGAAGGAATCATATTCAGGACTATGATGGATGATATTAGTGAGTTTAAATCAGTTATGGATGCTTGAAAAATAAAAAAATACAAAAAACCTGGGAAAATCTGTATATCAAGAAAAAGTAAGCCGTTAATTAGAGATTCACTTATTAGACGGTCAACTTTTTCTTGTTAAACAAATTTTCCCTGTTTTTTGTAACGCTATCGTGTCGACTTTGTTTCTCAATGCAGCTACTTGGATTACCGTGTTATGAATTTTCCCAATATATTGTTGGATTACACACCATTATTTACTTCCATATATATATATATATATATATATATTAAATGAACGAATGGTAAAGATACAAAAATGTAGCCACCACACAGCAACGAAGTTTGTACATATTGGTCTAAATAACTAAAAGCGAGATTCTTTATAGAAAACGGAAAGATAATTAATAAAAACTACGGCAATTACACAAGAATGCAGTGAGAAATACTGAACAAGTCCTGGAGGCAGTAGTCCACATCGCAGCTGCTGTACGGCCACCTACAACCTATCACGAAAACTATCCAAGTTAGACGAACCATATATGCGGTACACTGCTGAAGAAGCAGGGACGACCTCCTGTGGACCCCTTCACCATGACGATCAAAGGCAGGACGACCAGCTAGATCCTATATAGAACATCTCTGTGCTGATACAGGATGTAGCCTTGAAGACCTTCCTTGGCCGATGGATGATAGTGACGGAAGTCGAGAGATGGTCAGGGAGATCCCTGCAACATGATGATGATGACGATGATAATGATTTCTTGTCACACACAAATGAAAAAAGCTCCCTTGACAGGGGCTGTATACACCGACTGCCTCTCCCCAAAGCTGTAAAACGCTGATAGGACATTAAACAATATCTTGGTGACGCTCTAGTCAGGAGCTTTGGTGAATGTGGAGTACTCTTCCATTGCCAATATTCCCAGGTCCATTCTGACCCGAAGCGGTAACACTTGATAAGGTCACAACTATGGTCAAATAGAACGGTTGGACAATTTTACAGTGTACAAATGACTGACTAGTTTAATTGTTAGAAATAGAACTCTTTGACCAATATACTGAGTGTAAACAAATGACCGATTTGTAATTGAATTATTAGTGATAAATCGCAATACTTGGAAGCAATTGACTCTGTGTAAATGAATGAATAGGGCTGAATCGAATAATTTATGCTAAATAGCAATGCTTGTAATCACTTCATTGTGGGCATATAAATGATTAATATCGAATAGAATTATTCTCGACAAATAATACTTATGTGCAAACAAATTAGTTGTAACTCATTTAAAAATCATATGTATATTCATTTAACTGCTTGCAAGCAAATGATTTATAGTAACTAGAATTATTCGTGTGAATAGAAATACTTGAAACCATTTAACTTTGGGCAAAAAAATTAGCTCAGGCTCGTTTAAAACTATCAACAGAAATCAAATATATAATATGTATAAAGAGGATTTGACATTAAATTACTGGGATTGTTGATATATCATAAGACCCAACCCAACCAAATCTTTCATATTTCATATATATGTATAAAGAAGATTTGACACTAAACACCCTACAATGGTTAATATACCATAAAACCCAACCTACCCTAAACATATATCTAATACATACGTATACATAGGATTTGGCATTAAATAACTTAGAATGGTTGATATGCCATACAACAAAACCAAATCAAACCACACCGAACGGATGTAAAATACAAAATAGAAAAAATACAGAATTTAAAAAAAAGTCGAGCGAAATTTGAAATAAATCTAAAAGGAAAAAGAATCGAGCAAGTAAAGGGTAAATTATCTGGCTAGTTTGGTTTGTCATCAAAATCATCCGGTGTAGCCGAAATCTGTTTCACTTCTCCAAAAGATTGCCAAGCGTTTAATTCACCCAAGTGAGTGCTGAGAAGAGAGCAATCTGTAAAAGAAGTGGGTCTCAAAGAAATGGAGATGTATGATCTATCCAAGAAAATAATGGTAAAGAAACAAAAAAATATATATATAGTTCAAAAATTTTCGTTTATATAATTGAGAGATTTCTTAATAGAAAACGGAAAAAAGAATTAACTAAAAGTTATTATTTCTGCTCACATATTAAACAAAAACCATAGCAAAAAGAAAACATAAAAAATGACGGAATTTGTCGGAAATAAATTATTCTCAGTCGAAAATCTAAAATGCAACGAAATTAGACTACATTGCACGTTCGTTTGTCTGACCTTCAAATCTGACGCTGAGTGAAGCAATGCACAACGTGTTAGCGCACCAACAACCACGATACTAACAGCCACAGAGAGTATCTTCCAAAAAGCACTCTTAATGTAAGGGTTATTGATGGAGGAAACGGATACGGCAACCTGAATTCAAACCCTTAATGAGGTTGTTTGTATTTCTCGTAGAGCTAATACCCATAAAAAATGTATGAATCAAGGAATTTTCCTTGCAGCTTTGGGTAAGTACTTGGGCAGATTTAACTCTTTTACCGTGATATGCCAAAAGGTCTTGAAGAAGGAACACTCTAAATGCAAACTCGTTAAACACCGCTTAAAATTTGACCTTGTATCGTATTCAGCTCGTGTGGATGACTAAAGTAAATAAGTAACCTAAAGCTTGAACTGTGATTTACACGCTACAGACTAGTACGTTGCAAAATATTGCAAAACATTTGATTCACCCTGCTAAGATCTATGCCATTAAAAGACGATGAAAAAACACAAACTACAGTGATGCCACTACACCAAAGTTTGGAAACCTTCGTCTAAATAACTAAAAACGAGATTTCTTTATAGAAAACGGAAGGTGAATTAATTAAAACTAATTATTTCTTCTCACATACAGACAAAAAAATTTAAAAATGACAGAATAAAACAAGTTGGGGAAAAATCTGAACTGTGACAAAAAAAAAGAAAGAAAAAGTTGAAGAAGCAAAGGGCAATTTATCTCCATTAAACCAAATAAACAGAAAAGGCAAGAAAAGCGGCTTTAGATGTATTTTTAATGTCTTGCTTTCAGGTGAACTTTTTTCTTTCTCTCTATACGTTTTTTTTTCTTTTTTTTTTTGTGTGTGTGTTGTGATTATTTTTGGCTTCAATCTTTCTTTGCTATTCAGATAATTGCAGCTTGGATATGAATTATAACCTGTAATGTCGGGGAAAAAAAAACGGAAACGAAAAAATACATTTTCTTTCAAGAAATCAAAAATTGTAACAGGTCTTACGAAGCCAAATGAAGAATGTTCACACACAGAAACAATAACACACGAACGCATATACATATATACAACGGGACTTCTAATTATGGCTGTAAGCATATATATATATATATATATATATATATAGAGAGAGAGAGAGAGAGAGAGATAGAGAAGGAGGGAAAAAGAGAGACTTATGTATTTATTCCAACAGACAGACTGACAGACAGACAGACACACACACACACACACATATATATATATATATATATATATGGAGAAAAATGCATTAGAGAAAAGTTTGTCAGAAAATTGCTTATCGCAATTACTGCAGAGCAGGTATACAACCAAGAAAAAATATACTGTTATAAAGTTAAGCAAACCATTACGTCGAGCTTCAGGTGATTTGTACGATCATCTGTTGAAAAGTTGAGAAAAGAGGCTAATCCATAGTGATTGTAAAATGGTGTATAGCCACGTGGTAATTTGGAATTACACGTGACACTCCCACGCTATAGAAAGAATATTTACACACACACACACACACACACACACATATATATATATATATATATATATATATATATTTTGAGAGAGAGAGAGAGAGGGAGAGGGTGTCCAAGTAGAGATGAATAAGAATGGAAGTAAGTTGGTGGTGCACGATTATTTAGTGTCTTTTATCACTTTTCCTTGTGATGGTTAAAAAGTCTCCGTGGCCTAATGGTTAAAGTGCCAGACTTCGTCCTCAAAGTAAGTGAGTTCGAACTTCAATCGTTCTTTACGGTTCATTCTCGAGAACGACCTTATCCCCCAAGCTTTGGATTAATTACTATCAGTCCTATTCTTTTAAAAATTTTCTTTGGCATTAAATAACCCGTTATGGTTGATAAAGCATTGAATAAGAAATCAAGTCAAACAAAAAAAAAGGGTTTTTAAACATCCAATCTGTGGAAAAAACGTTCCAATATAATGTCGTTTACTGATAAAAGAATACACCCTATGAAGACGTATTGTTAAAAGCTGAACTTAACGGGATCACGCATCGTCTTGTCACGTGGTCTGCCACTGAGAGGAGAGAAATAAGAAATTTCCCCTACCCCTCAATGTTTGAATTAACAGGCCCCAAAAATTGACCGTTAAAAGAGGAATAAGGAATGTAGGTCAATTACTCCGCGGCTGAAGTAACAAATCCAGGTCAGAATGAAAGCCAAGAGATTTTTACATTCTGTGACCGGATGGATAGAGAAGGGGACATAGAGGTCAGTATAGTAGCCCGAATGAATCGCCTGACAAGGTAAGGAAGAAGAAAGAGGCCAAATGATTGGCTAGAACCCTAAAGCCGGAAGTAAAATCCTTTTCGTCCGAGGAAATAGGAATAAAGAGTTCAGTTTTTAGGACAAAAGTCGCCGTGAAAGGATGTGTGAATCTCATGCTAAAACTCTGGGCGAAGAAACAGAAACAGAGTTCTTGGATAGGATATAACAGATGCCTTCAAGCTGAGCTCTACAGAATCCCGCTAGTCCGTTAAAGAAAATACTCTGCGAAGAAACCCTTCGAAAAAGCTAAGTAAGCCTTAAAAGCGTTTTCTCCCTCCACCCTTCCTAAGTATTGCAACTGTATGCTCTCTCTCTCTTTCTCAATTTAAAGAAAGAAGAAAGAAAAGTAAATGGAAGAAAGAAAGACATTTGTGTTTGGTATTGTCTGCTGGTAATATAGCCGGCACCTTAATATTTGTCTGTGTCAGCACGTATTAAAAACCTTGTTATATTTTAAATGTCCCTTCGTGTCGTAATCTATTCGCTGTGTTGTTTGCCTATCGAGTTGCCTTCTTTTGCATATTCCTTTTTCAGCTTCATATGCTTCAATTTATTCTCGATAAATGTCTTATTTGCCTTTAAAAATATTACACGGGAAATTGGAATTGTCGACTACGATAAATAATAATATTATATCTAGACCTAGAGGTCCATGTCTTCCGTTAGCCTAGTGGGTAGGAAGACGAAGTGGCCTGGTGGGTGTGTGTAACGTGAAATTTGGAAACCCCTTGCCAGCGGCGGTCAGTCTAGCCCCAAATTAACCCACACATTATCTGCCAGTTCCCATGTGCCCGAAGAAGGTATCTTAACTGGGACTTATTTTTCGAGGGATCAAGTGCCAGACTGCCCCGACTTCACACGTGCGAAAAATGAACTCCCGTTTTGGGATAAATAGTTTAGGCACCGTCAGTCTTGTGATAAATGATTATTTGTTTATCAATGTGCGAGGAAGTAACATTCTGTTCCACTTTTAAGCAATTTATAAAGACGATCACCTTTTGAATTTCAACTAATTTAGAAGAATTAACACACACACACACACACACGTCGTACAGAAGACTTGTCTTATTGTGGTTCTCAACATTTTCATATGTGTGCAAAATGTCCCTTTGAATATTCAATCGAGACAAACTTTTCCCGTATTAAACTATCATAGAAAGACGAGTATTGTTAGAATCTGCATCCTTAAAGTGTGTCGAGAGCACATATCCGTTTGTCACATGTTCGTCATTTCTGAAATTTTTTGATGAGAATTAAAAAAGTGGTTATTATGAGGATGTGACCTGACTAAGCAAACAAACTTTACTCTAAAACTGATGGTTGGTTGGTTGGTGTTATGGCATATCAAACTTTGTAGGTTATTTAACGCCAAATCCATTTTTATGCAAATAGTTCTATTTCAAACAATTCAGTTTAGCATGAGTACACAATTTATTTGTCAAAACATTTCTATTTCAAGCTATTCAGTTTAGTCAAAAGTTCTAATTCAGCTAATTCACTTTATTATAAGTACAGAATTTGTTTATACAGTTAAATATCAAAACAGTTCTATATTAAACAATTCAGTTAAGCTTAAGTACAGTTTCACTGTCAAAAACAGCTCGATTTCAAACAATTCAATTTAACGTAAGGACGCAATCTAAATGAAAGTACACAGTTTAATTGTCAAAAACATTTCTATTTCAAGCTATTCAGTTTATTCAAATAGTTCTAAATTCAAACAATTCTTTTTAGCATAAGTATGCAGTGAGTTCTATTTAACCCATAGATAGGGTCCTATCAGGTGCAACCATTCCGGGCCAGAGTAGACCTGAGAGCAAAGGCAATGAAGAGATGCTCCGCATTGCCCAAAACTCCAGCATTACTGGAACGTCACCATCAGATTGTTAAGTGTCATATCCATGACACACGTTGGTTGTGGGGCTTACCTGTATGAAGAGTTGCTGTCGGTGTATTCTACAGCCCCAGCCGACTGGACAAGCTTAAACTGAAAACACGATAAGGTGGTGGCAAATTATTTCATTAATGATTTTGTAAGCAACGTAAAATTAAATATCGCTAACAGGTAACAAAAAGTGGATTCTATAAAAAGCTGGATATACAGATATCAAATTTGATTGTTGAATTGTAACGAGGTTTGATTGTTATACATTTTATTGTATGAATTATTTCTTGATAAGAACTTTCTTGAATGTTTTTATCGCTATTTTGTTGCCGTGCAAAATGTCCTTATAAAATATTCAGTCGTGACTATCTTTTCCCCTTATCAAACTATTCAAGAACGACGCGCATGCTCATCATATGTATAACCACTGTCAATGTTATGGCAATAGAATACACCGATTACATCTCTGCAGAGGGGTAATCCCCCCACCATAACGAGTTTTCTAGATATGACACTAAATAATCCGATGGTTAGATTCCAGTAATGCTGGAGCTTTGGGGAATGCAGAGTACCCTTTCATTGCCATCGCTCCCAAGTCCACTCAGGCCCGGAGTGGTAGGACCAGATAAGGGTCCTTATTTATGGGTTAAATAGAGGTAAACTGTGGTTTTTTGAGCTGACTGTTTTTTTTTAATTTAAACTGCGTATTTATCCTAAACTGAATTATTCAAAATAAAACTGTTTTGACATTTAACTGAGTGTAAATAAAATCTCTACTAATATTAAACTGAATTAGTTGAATTAGAACTGTTTGATTAAACTGAATTGCTTGAAATAGATTTTTTTACAATTAAACTGTGTACTCATGCTAAACTGAATTGTTTGAAATAGATTTTTTTACAATTAAACTGTGTACTCAAGCTAAACTGAATTGCTTGAAATAGATTTTTTTACAATTAAACTGTGTACTCATGCTAAACTGAATTGTTTGAAATAGATTTTTTGACAATTAAACTGTGTACTCATGCTAAACTGAATTGCTTGAAATAGATTTTTTTACAATTAAACTGTGTACTCATGCTAAACTGAATTGTTTGAAATAGATTTTTTGACAATTAAACTGTGTACTCATGCTAAACTGAATTGCTTGAAATAGATTTTTTTACAATTAAACTGTGTACTCATGCTAAACTGAATTGTTTGAAATAGATTTTTTGACAATTAAACTGTGTACTCATGCTAAACTGAATTGCTTGAAATAGATTTTTTGACAATTAAACTGTGTACTCATGCTAAACTGAATTGTTTGAAATAGATTTTTTGACAATTAAACTGTGTACTCATGCTAAACTGAATTGTTTGAAATAGATTTTTTGACAATTAAACTGTGTACTCATGCTAAACTGAATTGCTTGAAATAGATTTTTTGACAATTAAACTGTGTACTCATGCTAAACTGAATTGTTTGAAATAGATTTTTTGACAATTAAACTGTGTACTCATGCTAAACTGAATTGTTTGAAATAGATTTTTTGACAATTAAACTGTGTACTCATGCTAAACTGAATTGTTTGAAATAGATTTTTTGACAATTAAACTGTGTACTCATGCTAAACTGAATTGCTTGAAATAGATTTTTTGACAATTAAACTGTGTACTCATGCTAAACTGAATTGCTTGAAATAGAACTGAATATTTGCATGAAAAATAGATTTGGCATTGATTAACCTAAATAGGTTGATATGCAAACCAACCGACCAACCAACCAACCGACCATTGTCAAGGTGTGTTGACAGCATGGTTGCAATTTCTTCCGAATGGTCATCGCACTTGGTAAGTCTACCAGACAGCAACCAGTGTCCGTACAGAGCTGATGAATGTAAGTTTTAGCTGTTCGGCCTACCTTACTGTCTTCATGTCAAGGTGTCCATAGGTATACGTCACTTATGAGTTGGCCTTTATTTTACCAACTTTTACCAGCAAGTCTTGGTCGTCTTCCTTGGATGGTTTGTGAGAAGGGAGGTAAGTAGCCGTAAAGCTAATGTTTTCTGGGATACTGCATCTTAAGTTTGTTCTAAATAGCACTCAGATGTCTTGCAAAGTTATCATCTTGCTTTTTCTCATTGCGCTTTGCAAAGTCTAACAGTTACAACCATACATTTGTACTGGTACGGTCACAGCTTACTGGTAAATATTGTTTTGCTTCAGTTTATACGTAATATATTCATCGTCCTTTATGTTATTCAAATGGACTAATTGCTCCCTGTAATGTTGCGTGCTTAAAACTTTGTAAATTTTGGATCAAATCGTTACGACGAATTTTTTTA
>OY757933.1:49089105-49509105 GCA_963585895.1 Sepioteuthis lessoniana
ATGAGACATTGTAACTTCGTCCTACACGATCAAAGAACATTTCACTATAACTTCAGAAATGGCATAATGTTTACTTATATTGTGAACAAGTTTATCAGTTGTACTCCGATTCAAAGAAAGCTTGAATGATACGTGAGCTGTTCTGCTCCAAGGAGTAAAGTTGCAACAATTCCAGAACTTGTGCCGGTTAAAGCTATTTCCTTTCTCTGCCTGACTTACGCCAGTCATAAATTTATGACAAATGTTTTCCCAGTTCTTCCTGATGCGTCTAAAAATATGATACTTTTTTTTCTTATGGGTTACTGGCTCAATAATTGTTGGTCTGGTAAAAGTTTCTGAACGTTTTCATCTATGAATCTGGTCAGCGAATCAATATCATATGATGTCTCTTGCAAAACTTCTGTGAATCAGTTATTCACTTCATTTCAAATGACTTTCAGGTAACCCAAATTTGCAGATCTACACACCTCCGACAATCAATCACGTGGTCTTCACCAACAATCAACGCAGAGTTATATTTCTTTGCTAAATGCTATTTCTCTCTCAATTGTGGCTATAATCGAAAATCATCTGATATATCATCCTTATATTTCTGCCACAATGCTAATGGATTACTTACTTCACAATTTTGCGAATTATTGTTCAAAGAACTCCAAGAGAAACAGGAGTGTATGACACTGAAGTTTTGTCCCATGATCGTCATGCTCTAACAAATTCAAAGCCAAACAGGCGTCCCTGTCAGTATCTATAGTTTGATCATAAAAAAGGAAAATGGTGTCAGTCCCTTTATTTCATGAAGAAGGAGTCTCAAAAAGAAACACTCATTGTGACCTGGATGCGCAAAGTAATCTCTTCAAATTGTCTCTCAACATCAGCTCCTCGTTTTCTCCTGTGCCATGTGTTGTTATTCCATGTGCAATAAGATGGAAATGTATAATAGATAAGTTTTTTTCTTCAAAAATATCTCGTTCACACAATTCAGAAAAGGCAGTAAGAGTTGTGTGTTTTGGATTTAAGGCAATGTGAGCTGCTTTTTCGTTTGTGAAAATTTCTCTGACCATTTTCAAGATGAACTGCAAACTGTTAGATTACAGGATGCCTTATATAAATTGGAAATCACAAAATGCGTCATTACTGCCGATATATCTACCAAGTTCATATTGAGTAACTTTATCTCTCATATTTTCTTCTTCCAAGGAAAACATGCCAGCATCGGATCCCTTATTTATTTGCAAACATATATTACAAAATTCACAGAATTGCAAAATTCAATATTCACGTGAGTGTTGAATGTATTTGAATGAAATACCTATTGTCAAACTCATGCGTGGAAACCATAGTTTCAAAGCCGCTATCTTCAATCGATATTCTCCTATGACAGGGAAAACCATCCTCACTGAACTAATTTGAAGTAGAAAGTTTTAGGGAATCTTTTTGTTCATAAGCCATCAACTATGCAAGGTGATTTTCGCTTGATATTACCACATTGCCTATGGATCCTGTGACTCTTTACTATTTCAAATAAGTTTGGATCAGTTTGTATATCCGGTAACGCAGCTCATATGATGGAATCATTTTGATTGGAGTTGATTTTTCTTGTAAGCCACAATAATATATGCACGTGAAGCAATATCTCTTTTGCTACTTAATTGTGCACATAAGCATCGTAATGGGCCAAAAATTTAAGAAGTATATCATATTTTATCAGATTCATCAATTGAAACATTCTGGACAATTGACCCTGTCTATTGATGTACAAGTATGATTGTCCACGCACAAGTTCATCTTGAATCTCCTTCCACTTTGGATTTGAAGTAAATCTGATAAAAATCCTTAAGTGGTTTTCCTTAATTTCTAAAAAAAAAACGTCATTGCACCTTGGGTCCTCTCATGTATGTATTGTTGACTGCTTGTGAACCAGGATGATAAGATGCATATTTGACCTATGTCTCTCCCTTTTCTATTGTTATTCATATGAACATGCAGATGTAGGTAGAAATCTACTCATAGCTCCTTTAGATTAGTTTTAATATTTAAAAGTCTTTCTACTTCAACTTTTTCAAACCTACCAACCACAAACTGATAGAAGAGATTTTGACTTCTGAGAAGATGATTAAAAGAATTATTTTTTAATCCTAAATTGGTAGGCATAAAAATTCATACATGGAACATGTTTTCTAGTATTATATCCGAACTGTGGAATCGCCAAATAGTATTCTCCTTCTCCATATACAAATAGTTGGGAATACTGAAGGGTGTCATAAGATCTGTAAGTTTCACATACACTTTTCTGCGTATTATCTCTTGATTGAAGAATTTTGTGTCTTTACCATGACTTTCATCAGACATAGAAAGCGGAGCTTCGTTACATGTAGGTAACTTGAGTCGCCTAACATACACCGGCCTTTTGGCTGGGCCGTCTGGTATTCGTATCAGATTGGGTATCAAACAATGGCAGATTCGTGGCCAAAAGGTGGGTGGGCGGGCTGCAAACTTTGTCTCCTGTGTATAGCACTAGACCTTGTTGTCTAGTTTAAGCCATAACCCAGCATACGTGCCCGGATCCAAATTTGGATTCGTGAAACTGCTTGCCTCATTAGAACCACATTGCACTTAGTGGGTCGATGAGCAGCACAGATCAGCAGGGTTCGTTTCTCGGCTCGTTCCTGACCTTCCTCTTTTTTTTTATCCCCACTGTAATCGGCATTCTGGCTTTTGACCTTGTGTCAAGTCCTGTATGGTGGGAGGCAGCGACAAATACAATACACTTTTAATGGTTTTCATCTGCTTTTATAAATACTAAAAAATAAGGCTGAACTTTTCTCTATGACTGCTTTAAAACTTTGTATATGTGAATTGTTGGCATGAAGCATTTCTTGCAGGTTCCTGATTATGTTTCTTGTAAATAATTGTATAAGTTTACTCCTGAATTCTGTTTCATGATCTTGTCCTCCACTGAAATATATTTGTAAACATTGATAATCCTCATATTGTAATGGCAATAACTTCCAATTCTATGATAAATTTAATCTTGAATTTTGAATGTAAGTATAGGAAGTGCCCATGGTGTAATGGTCATCGTCGTAGGAAATGGACACGACGACACGAGATCAATCCTGGATAAGACTGATTGCATTTCACATAGCACTAATACTCTTGGGAAAGGTATGAATGCAATTATTCTCCATCCAGTTATGTGTAAATAGTAGGACAGACTAGGTTCTTCAGCCTTGCTGAGGCAACTAGTCTAAGAGAAGGAAAACTCTGAATTCAAACCTGTTAAACTACGCTTAAAAATTGATCTTGTGTCATATCCTGCTCGAGTGGAGGGGTTGGTAAATAGGAACAACAGATTACTGGGGGTTCATGGGCCCATTTCATGGTATCGCAATACTCACATAGTAATTATATAGATCCTATTGTATCAATGTCTTGAGCGGGGGGGGGGGTAAATAATATCAGACTGTTTAGTGACATATCCAGAACACACGTCGGAAGATTGTTACCTCTCTGCAGAGAAGCAGTCGGTGTATTCTACGGCCTCAACCCACTGTCAAGTAACGGTTTATTTTCCGACTTAAGCAAACATTTGTGTCCTAATAAATCGTTTCTTACACTTTCTCTGCTTAAAAATATTGCTAGCGTTTTCTTTTCAATCTTCGTCTAGTTTTCTTCTGCTGCCATTAACTTTTTTTATTGGTATATTGCTTGTAATAAGATTATTGCTACGGTATATTCACTCGCATCTGTGGTTAGCGTGACTTCTTTCCTTCGATAGATTTTTATTCGATTTATTTAGAGGGGACATTTCAATGTTTCAAAGGAAATAGTTTGTCTTTGTGTCCATTTAGATTCAGTTATTTTAATGTAACTTTCCCAACGGTTCTATCCTTTCATTGTACGTAGGTAGATACTTACTATGAAAAATTCTTAATCCCAAAAAGGATCCCAATTCTTTTTTTTTTTTGTTTCTTGATGAAGTAGTTCTGCGATATTCAAGGCTAATCTCTCATCGTTTACTGTATATCCTATTTAATATGATTTTTGTTTAGTTCTTATTTTTGTTGGTAAATATATATAAACTGTCTTCCGCTTCCGATATTTGTTCCAAAGAATTTCGTCGTGAAAGGATAATTATAACGCTGTATGTTTTGCAAAAAGTCTTTTGATTCTGGATTAAGGGCATCTTTTAATGGTTGTGGTGGATCTGCAAATGGCAGTAATCGGACCTTTCCATTACTACAACACATTTCTGGAGCTGCCCGAGGTGTAATGGTTATCGTCGTAGGAAATGGACACGGCGATACGAGTTCAAATCCTGGACGAGACTGATTGCATTTCACATAGCACTAATACCCTTGGGAAAGGTATGAATCCAATTATTCTCCCTCCAGCTATGTGTAAATAGTAGGACAGACTAGGTTCTTCAGCCTAAGTGAGGCAACTAGTCTAAGAGAAGGAAAACTCTGAATTCAAACCTGTTAAACTCCGCTTAAAAAATTGACCTTGTGTCATATTCTGCCCGAGCGGAGGGGTTGGTAAATAGGAACAACAGATTACTGGGGGTTCATGGGCCCCTTTTATGGTATCGCAATACTCACATAGTAATTATGTAGATCCTATTGTATCAATGTCTTGAGAATTGCTGGCAAAATTAGGATTGTAATTGAATGCAGCCATTTTCCTAATTTCAGTACGTAATCTAAATATTTGAAACCTTAATATGACTGCTATTCTCCTTGTGTTGATCTCTCCGTGAGTTGCAAGGTGTCAGAATTCAATAGTTCGTCAAGTATTTATCTTCTTCGCCTCCTCCTTACTTCTGGATTTTCTAACGGTCCTGTTGCTGCAGTCCGTTAAAGATTTAATGATTGTCTTCTTTCTGCTTGTTCTTGACTTTGTGGGGCTCAAGGGTTGTTTCAATGGTATAATGGTTAAATCACGGGACTGCGGAATCGTAGTAAGCGAGTTACAACTCCAGTCAGGGTATTACGTTCACTTTCGGACAAATAACCTTGGGAAAGGTAAGAAACCCTTTATCGTCCCAGCTATACTTTAATTTGTACCAATACTATCCTTCTAAACGGATGGATTTGGCGTTAAATTACCCAATAACTTTGATATGCCATTGAACAACTAAGCCAAACCTTTGTGAGGCTTGTTAGGCTGAATACCTTTCAGCACCTACTCACATTTTCTTGGTCTCTTCTGCTCTTTCTCTTTTTTTACGCCGAGATTGCTTAGATATTGTAATAGAATAAAATAATCTATACTTCCAAGATTCAACAGGACAAGCAAAGGTCTGAAAGATATGGAACAGATCTGATAAAAAGATGAAATATGTAAATAACTCCAAAATTGATGAATTTTAAAAACTAAATTTTATCATTATCGGAATTATTTACATGTTTCCTGGGTTTTTCGTCCCCCATTGATAACCTCCTTTTTAAGGAAAAATCCAAAAGAACAACTCCAAGCTTCAGCATTTTTCAAGTAGCCAATAATCAAATCAGTTAACACTTGAAATATGTGATTCATCACTTTTTCCAGTTTCCAATTATCAAATAAGTTAACACTTGAAATGTGTGAGTCAGCATTTTTCCAATAAAATTGATATTCACTCCTTGATAAAGATCCTGAATTCCAGTAAAAATCACTAATATGATTTAAATTTCCTTAAAATCAAAGGTATCTGAATATTCACCAGGGGAGTTCACTCCCTTTACGACCCTAATTCTTAAAGGAAAGTGAATGTAGTTCATTGACTTTCTCGTAAAAATTGCATTAGGAAGTATATTGTGTTTTTATGTATCTGCCATAAAAAAAACCTGGATGTATTTGCACTTTAAAGGGGCTCTGCATCATGTTCGAAACCTTATTTGAAGGGTTAAATATCATTGTAAGATAGTGAAAATATTGAAATCAACTTTACTTTGTAAGTAGAATTTTTTTTTTTTTTATTTTCATCACAATCAGAAGCATCTGAATTTTCGCCAGAGGCCTCTTTAAGCCCCCTTAATTGAAAGGGAAAATAAATTTCATGAAGGTCCTTCTCTTTTTTACATAGGAATACTTACTTCGTTTCAATGTATCTTTTATTCCCTTTCGTCCCCTAGATGTACAGACACACACACAGATACACAGACTCACACACAGACGTTGAGCATTATTAAACACACACACACACACACACACACACACACACACACACACACACACATATATATATATATATATATATATATGTGTGTGTGTGTGTGTGTGTGTGTGTGTGTGTTACTGCCACATCTTGATAGATGATATCCGTATTTACCACCAAACAAAAAACTCAATCATTGTTATTTATAACTTACTCCTTTATTGTTATCACTTAGAGTATTCGGACTATTGACCTTACCTTTATTGTTATACCCACAAAGTTTCGACCGAAATATACTTCAGCCTTCATCAGAAAAGGTTTTGGTTGGAAATTGCTTTCGAGTGAAGTCATCTGGGGTTCACTGGTTCAATCTCATAAACTGGTAAAATTAACTAGGAATAGTTATAATAACTTAACACTTGTACCCGGTCATGGTCAACAGAATTTGAACATTTTACCCTTATGGTTCAAATAAAGTGTTCATATCGAGACGCTGTGAGGACTCTCGAGTTCAATATGAAACACCTGAAGAAGACCGAAGGACATATCAGCCAAAACCTTTTGACTATAACAATAAAGATGAAGTCAATAGTTTGAATATTCTAATAACAATTTTCAAGCTTCATCTAAAATGTTTTGACAAATTAATTATATATATATATATATATATATATATATATATATATATATATATATATATATATATATATAGGTGTGTGTGTGTGTTTATGTGTGTGTGTTTGCGCGTGGGCGTGCGTGTGTGTGTGTTTGACTCTTTTACTCACACATTCTCATGTATATATATATCAACTTCTGCATTTCTGCCGATGGAATAACATACACACAAACAGAGCCCCGGATGCACAGCCCATACACATATATAAACATATATACACACACTTGTGATGTGTGTTTCTTTAAGTGTATCTGTGTAAAGAAATCAGACAGATGGCGAATAACGTTACAAAGTTTGAGTATTCCAAACTGATTGAAAATTTCATCAGAATGTCAGGATGTTGTGTTGCCAGTTTATCTCGTATATATATGATGCAATGTCCTTACTATCGAAGAGAGCTATTTGTAGCCTTTAACGTAAAACATAAGCAAATGCCAAAATTTTCTTCATATACGTTAAATTCTGTTTCTTAATTTGGGATGGCTGGTGACTGTGCTGTTATGTTATCGGGCTGACGTAAAGTTGGCCGGGTTTCGATCTCAGTTTCACGCATCTCATGAGTCTAGCTACACTGATAATTTGTGATACAACGAAACAGTATATTTATGGATGACAGTATATATATATATATATATATATATAAATTGAATTTACAATGAAAAGTTGATTTGGCAGCGGTCTCGTGCAATTTTGACCAATGTCTCAGTGGTTAAGTTTGGGTTCTGCATTCTGTGGTTGCTGGTTCGATCTGTCAAAACCTAGGTGGGAAATCCACAAGAATATTGTATGCTCTTTTGAAAAATTCCTAGAATCCACACTACACAAAACAACTGTGTGTAGACCGACTTTTTTCAATCTCACTCCATGCAAGTAAAATGAGTATGATATGCTGGTTACTGCGGGAAAGATAAGGATAAACTCGTAAGTGACGTTCTTTTATGCACTCCTATGCATTGACACACTAGTATTGGTCGACAAATAAGGACTTACTTCATTGGGGACACTGGATTTTTTCTAGGGCCACTTCCATGACTGATGGATGATAAGGTAAGATGGCAAGAGAGTCAGGTAAATTCGTGCTATCATCATGACGAATATATATATATATATGTGTGTGTGTGTGTGTATGTCTTATTTGATGGATTAAACTTTAAATATGGTGCGATTATGTAAAATAAAGGCATCATAATTCAGTCTATCTCTGGTTGCGTTAAAAGGGACATCAGGGATAAGTCCTGATTCCTGTGGCAAAAACTTAAGACCGGCTTTCTTGTACACTTTCCAATAAAAGAAAATATGACATCGTATTTTGCATTACATGCTTAGTAAACATGATGTCTCATTCCGGCACTTTACTCTGGGAAAGTCAGCATGTTTTTTTATCCTATTTACCAACCCCTCCGCTCGGGCAGGATATGACACAAGGTCAATTTTTAAGCGGAGTTTAACAGGTTTGAATTCAGAGTTTTCCTTCTTCTTGACTAGTTGCCTAACCAAGGCTGAAGAACCTAGTCTGTCCTACTATTTACCCATAGCTGGAGGGAGAATAATTGGATTCATACCTTTCCCAAGGATATTAGTGCTATGTGAAATGCAATCAGTCTCGTCCAGGATTTGAACTCGTGTCGCTGTGTTCATTTCCTACGACGATAACAATAATTACACCACGGGCATGTTTGTTTTATTGATGGTAATTTTCAGGGTTCCAGCTGTTTTCTCCTAGTTTTGGTATGGGGTCGATCGTTAATATTCTACATGACGAGAAATTTAATATTTCACCAGATATCATTGATAATAGTTAGACGTTAGATCAGAGACTAGTTGTTAAAGGAATTCGTAAAGGATTTCGTTGAGGCCAATTGTAATTTGGTGGAATCTTTAAAACTCTTCTATTAGTTCTCGTAATGTGTGCGGTTTGTTAAATTCAGGCTGTTTTTTCTGCATTATGCTTAAATTTCAAGAATTTTCAGTTGTTGTACTTAGGTGGGGAATTTGTTGAGAAGGTCTATTTTGTTCGTTGTATCTGTGTTGTTTTTGTAAGTTGCTGGACATTGATTGTCAGGGTTTTACCAGTGATTTTTCTTATCACTTTCCAGACTGTATTATTTTTGGCGAAGTGTTTAGTTGATTTACATAGTTTTTACGTGTTTTCTTTTTGGCTTCCTTGAGAGTTTTGTTTTCTTTTTCTTTGAGTTGTTTGAAGGAGTTTGAATTGATGCCATCGGGTCTTTTATTAGATTTAAATAGGGCAGCTTTTTGCAAGCAAGTTGCTGTTTAGCAATAATCATTAAACAAGAATGCCTTGTGCCTATCTAAGTGGGAAGTGTTTTTAGATGATTTTCTTTTGTATTAGCTTTGTTTTTTTTTGTTTTTTTTTTGTTTTTTTGGTGTTAGAGTTTCAGTGAAGTGATATTTTAAGTCTTTGGTGTTTGGGACTTGTATAAGTTTTGGGATACAAAGCGTTTTAAATTCCTCCCAGTTGGCTTTTCTTATTTTCCAACAAAGAAGTTTATCTTGAACACGTTGTGGACTTCCGAATATAATGGGGAAATTTTCGCTTTCGCAACCATTGTTATTTTTCTTCCACCTATCGTCCGTGTTGGTTGAGGGATCACGTACAATTATATCTATAGCTTGTCATGAACCCGTTGATGGGTTGAGATAGGCTTGTGCGTTATTGTTTCGAACAGAGGTTATTGTTGTCGAATACATTTTTGATCGGTTTTCATCATCATCATCATGTCACGCTGGTAGCACGGATATCCCTGACCCTCTCTCGACACTCCTCCCTATCGTTCATCGCCCTAGGCAGGTCTTCAGGACAACATCACGTATCCTTACATAGCTTCTGAATGTATGTTCGTGCTGGTCGTCCTGCGTTTGCACGGCCATGTATGGGGGTCCATAACAGTACATCTCTTATGAGTTCGTCCCTGCTTCTCCAGCAGTGTCCTGCATGTCTGGTTCGTCTAACTTGAATAGTTTTCGTGATAGGAGGCAGGTGGCCGAACAGTTGGTGGCTTGTGGGGTGTTGCCGCAAGGACTTGTCAAAGATTGCACGCAGCATTCTTGTGTAATTGCCGTCTAGCTTCTTCTCCAGCCGTTTTGTTAGCGTCCATGTAGTGAACCCATATAGCAGTATCGATGTAACCGCTGCCTGGAAGAAACTGCGTTTAGTTTTATCGGTTAGGTCTGATTTCCATATAATCGATAGCCTATTGTAGCTATCCATGCTTTCGTTAACCTCGTGTCGATGTCCTTTTCGGTTGATGAGACGCTGCTTCCTAGGTAAGTGAATTTGTCAACTAGTTTAAGAGGGGTTCCGTCTAGAGTGGAGATGTCCCCCGTTTGATTATAGGACATATATTCCGTTTTGTGTGCATTAACATAGAGGCCTATGCCTGCGGCTGCTCGTTCCTAACTATGCAGTAGTGTTTCGGCTTGGTCAGGTGTATTTGCCAGTATCGCTATGTCATCGGCGTAGTCGGCGTCGGTAATTGTTGTTGCGGGGTACCTTCTGCTTCTTTTCTTCGTCAGCTCGAAGCCATTCTCTCTGATTTTGTCAATCGATGTTCTAAGTACATAGTCTAGACAAGTGATAAAGAAGTTCGGAGTCAGCGTGTCCCCTTGTAGTACTCCTGCTACAATGTCGAAGTATTCTGTGTCTCCATCTGGTGATCGTACTTTTACTTTGGTGTTTCTATAGAGAATTGTTATTGCTGCTACGGTTTCTTTAGGTATGCCGTACGCGAGTAGGATTTGTTCCATCTTTCCTCTGTGAATGGGATCGAAGGTATTGGTAAAGTCGACAAACATTAATGTGGGCTTGTTGGTTTTTTGCCCGTACACCCTTAAGGATTCTGCGGATGGTTAATATTTGTGAGGTCGTGGATCTATTTCTTCGGAAGCCATTTTTGTTTTTCCTAAGTATGTTGTCGTTTTGGGTTCTATGCGGTTTCGTAGTAGGGCATTGTAGATTTCGGATTTTGATTGCATACTGCGTTGAAGTGTCGGAGCAGTATATCGTCGAATTGTCTGGTCTTCCATACTTCTGGGGGAATCTCGTCCAGCCCTGCAGCTTTCTTATTTTTAATTTTTCTGGGAACCGAGTCGAGTTCTTCTTGTGTGAACGGTCCTAGTTTAATGTCTAATTGTTTACTAATTATTCTGGTGATTAGTTCGTGTGTTTTTTTCGGTGGGTTTCCTAGTAGGTTTTCGAAGTGCTGTTTCCACAGTTTTATTCTTTCTTGTTGGTTTGCTGCTTTCAGTTTTGCTTTGGCTGTGTTCTTTCTTCTACTTACTTCGTTTATTGTTTGCCAGGCTATCCTAGATTGTCTATCTTCCACCGAGTCTCTAATATTATCTATCTGATTTTGAATGTATTCTGTCTGTTCCTTTATATATATGCCTGCTAATTGATATTGTGCCGTTTTTAGTTTTAAGGCATTTGGGTTTTTTGGGTTTTTTCGATAGTTTTTGGAGGCTGTTTTCACTAGTGCACGTTTTTCTCTCACCGCTAAAATTTCCCATGGGACTCTATATTTAGTTTTGAGTTTTGTTGGAATGCATTTTGCTGCTGCCTCGAGGTGCGCATTGACGAAATTTTCATATTCGTCGTTTGGTGTACTTTTTTCCGTCCTTTCTTGTAGTGTTTCGTATCT
Source organism: Sepioteuthis lessoniana (assembly GCA_963585895.1). Classification (NCBI taxonomy): domain Eukaryota; kingdom Metazoa; phylum Mollusca; class Cephalopoda; order Myopsida; family Loliginidae; genus Sepioteuthis; species Sepioteuthis lessoniana. The sequence continues at coordinate 49,100,582 of OY757933.1, forward strand.
GTTTCTTAATTCTAATACGTATTTATCTCTTATATCTCTGTTGTTCAAAAGTGCCCAGTCATAGTGTTTGGTGGTCGCTGTTCGTTTGGCGTTTTTTCGTAGGCTTAGCCATATTTTTGCTATGACTATTCGGTGATCGGTGAACACACCCTCGAAAGAGGAGTATGCCTTGCAATTCATTGCACTATTTTTCCATTTCTTGTTCATAAGGACGTAGTCTCTCTGAGCTTTAGTATTGTTCGCGTACGTGTATGTCCATAGTTTGCCCTCCCTTTTTTGGTAGTTTGTATTGAGGCATGCTAATCTATTTTCTATCATGAAATCTGTTAGATGTTGCCCATTCCTATTTGACGTGTTGTGGAGGCTGTATTTGTTGTTTCTGTTTTTCCCGATTTGGGCATTCATGTCTCCGCCAATGACTAACAAGTTGTGTTTCGGGATGCTTCGCACTAATGAGGATAACTCATCGTAGAAGGTGACTAGTTCAGTTTCTTCACTAACATTGGTGTGGCTGTAGCAGGAGATGATTGTTGCTCTGGGGTTGCCGTTAAAAGTAGCTGCCATCATTCTAGGTTGTATTTTCTCAATGCTATTTAGCGTTTTTAATGCTCTAGGTCCTATAAGCAATCCTACCCCTCCTACTGCGGCGTTGACAGAGTTTTTCCATGCGGATACAGTGACGAGTGACCATCCATTGCCAGTTTCGTGATATTTGATATCTTCGGTGTGCGTGCATCTGTGTTCTTGTATGCATATTATGTCAATCTTATCTTCTACGGCCGATTCGATTAGCTCTGGTAGTTGTCCTATTCTATTTAAGGTTCTTACGTTAAATGTCGCTATTTATAGTGTTTGCTTGCATTTTAGTAGCTTTTGTCGTTTGAGCTCTATAGCTGATTTTTCGAACACTTAGGCCAGGGCTCACTCCCTAATAACGTGACTATTAATGTTACCCAGCATTATGTGGGGTTAAGGGATTTTCTCTTTTAGACTGATTAGTTTAGTTTCATTCATGGAGTCAGTAAATGGAATGTAAATAGTTTGATGATAATTGATTTGTGTATTGCAATTTCTTTGACAGCAATCGCCTGAAGTTCAATATCAATGTCGAATTGGTGTTGAGGTATGCCTTTTCTTTACCAGGATCGAGACACCTCTAGAGGTTTTGTGTCGATCTTTGTGAATTTGACTATACGATTCATAATTTCTGATATTCTTTTTGTTGATGCCTTTGAAGAATGTTTCTAGAAAACAGTATCCTTTTGGGTGACATTAGAAATTCTAGAAATTCTTCGTGATTGGTCTTGAAACCTCTGCAGTTCCATTGTATGATGGTTGTATTATGTATTTTGGATGTTTGGTTTTGAGGTCTCTCCTTGGTTTTGATTTGTTTATTTTGGTTAAACATTTTTTGGGTTATTCTCTTTTATCTCCCCTTTTTATTGGTTTAGAATTCCTAATTTCGGTTGATGTTGTGGGGTTTCTTGTTTGATTTGATATTTTTGCAGAGGTTGGATGTTAGATTGGTTTGTTTTTGCGGTTTTTGGATCGGCTAATCATGATTTTTGGAAATGTTGAATCTTTCATTTCAGTGCTTAACGGAAGAAATGTTTGTTTTTTGTTTAGCGCATTTATTTTAGATGATAATTTGTCAGTGATTTGTGATAATATGGGTGTTTACTGTAGCTTTTTTTTTTTTAGGTCGGAGTGCTGACTAACGAGTGTTTGTAGAATAAGATTTTTAAAACCTGGGTTTGTACTTAGCTGGTTAATTTACTCTTGGTCTTTGTCTTTGTCGTGTTGCTGATAAAACAAGACACTGCGCAAATGTTATCATACGTGATTGTGTCATGTTTATTGGTGAACTCCATCTGACGCTCTCGGTGACGTGTATTTATGGAGGAGGGCTAGTCTATTATGTAGGGAGTACAATAGTATTACAGTGGTATAGAGCTCAGTTTCAACTGTGTTTTTACGATTTTCTTATGACTTAAAATGGAATATTCCTTTTATATTTGGCTTCCATTATAATTTTTTTCTCTTTTGTACATGCCACATGATCTTGAAAACGCCGGATAGTCTTCTCGGCAGTTTTGGTCGGACGTCTTCCACAGCTTAACTTCTGGTTTCTATGTTTTTGATATTGAAGTATCTTAAAGGTGCCGGAATATATGGTTTTACCCTTATGAAGAGGAACTCTATCGTTATTTTCAGGGGAATTACAGGTTTAAACGTTAAAATATATGTGAGCATTTTTCTCTTTCACCATTGTTTCTAAAGGTAATCTTTATACAGTTAGTAACCCTTTGCTTTTCCCAGTCTGTCTGAATTTCGTCGGGTGTGGCCATAGAGAATTCACTATTTCTATTGACAGCCATTGAGGTGTTTAATCTCTCGTGAGAGTAAGCATTATATTTTAAGTTATGAAAAGTTTTTATTTTAATGAGATTTTCAGCATATCGTTTCATGTACTTAAAAAAATAAATTGCCGCTTCTTAGTTTTTGAAGATTCTGAGGATTTACTTTACCAGTAATAATTCTTAAGATTAAAAAAAGGTGGAAATTTCGCTATTGAATTTTTTTCTGCTGATTTAATGACAAGGAATGTTGGAAATACTAGAGATAAATGTTTCATAGGTTTGAATTCAGAATTTTCCTTCAACTAAAACAGTTGCTATACCGAGGTTAAAGAGCCCACTCTGCTTTACTATTTAACCATAAACTGAAGAAGAAAACTGAATTCATAACTTTTCTGAGGGTATTACTGAGAGGTGAAATGTAAACAGTATCGTCCAGGATTTGAACTCGGTTCCGTGTCCATTTCCTCGGAAGGCAACCGTAACACCACGAACACCTCCAAGGATATATACCTATATATATATATATATATATATATATATTCAACGATTACACACATTTAGGATGCGTTAATAGGTATCTTTTTACAGGAGTTTAATAGGTTTGTTATCTTTTTCGATAAGTTAGCATGCCAATTTAAAATACCTGTTTTCTCTGATATGGTCTGGGAGACCATTGTTCAATCCCAGGTCGAGTCATACGAATGTCTCAAAAAAGGGTTCTTCGTGCGACCTTGCTTAACATTCAGCATTATTACGTACGGATCAAGGGTAAAGTGGAGCAATATAGGGAAAGGAGTTGCGCCCTCCCCTACAATCTGTGTAGTAGTTATTGAAAAGGGAGCATTCAGGTCACTCTTGACTAAGGTCTCTACCTTTACTTATACCTATATATAAACAGAGTGGTTGATAAATTTTTATCTGTGAAGCAGGTTAAAACGAATAATAATAATAATAATAATAAGAAGAAGAAGAAGAAGAAGAAGAAGAAGAAGAACAACAACAACAACAACAACAACAACAAGACCTTACACTTGAGAGATGACATAGACAATATGTATCAAGAAAAAAAGGTGGAAGAGAAATTATCATTATTGAGAGTTTTTTTAGGTATCAATACAAGTACTCTATGAGTACTTTAAAAGAGCACATGGAGACAAATTAAAACAGCCAGACGATTGGAGGAAAACAACTGTATGGATATTTCAAGCGACAAACTAGAACGTAAACATTGCTACAAAAAAGAAACTAAATCTCTTTTAATACCAGCACAAAATAACGACGTAAGACCCAATATAAAGAAAAAGCGGAAATCGATAATACACAATAAAATAGCAAGTCTAGTTAATGTTGCGACAGATTTGAAATGCTTAATCATATAAGAGCAGCAAATTCGCTCAAAAGAAGTATAAAGGCAAACACGTGTTGGAGAGAAAGGTAATATCCTGGGAATTGAGCAAGAGATGAAAATTTGAACCTAATACTAAATGGTATACACACAAATTAGAATCTGCCCTACAAAATGAGATATATAAAACTCTCGGGATTTTGAGAAAATAACAGAACACCTAATTTCAGCCGGAAGACTAGACTTTCAGTTAATTTACACGAAAAACCAACTTACTATCTAGTGAAGTATGTTCTTCCGTCTGAGTGCAGTGTAATTTTTTTAAAAAGTGGTTTGGTTTGTTTTATTTTGGTTTGGTTTTATGGTATTTCACCATTGTTGGTTATTTATGCCAAATCCATTTTTATTCATATAAACCGTACAATTTCAAACGGATCAGTTTTGCATAAGCGCCCAGATAAGTCCTTTTTAACCCGTAAATAGCACCCTATTATGTGCTACTACTTCGGGCCAGTGTGGATATGGGAGCGATTGCAATAAAGGAGTACTCTGCATTCTTCAAAGTTCCAGCATTACTGAAACCTCACCATCAGATCGTTCAGTGTCATATCCAGGACAGTCGTTGGGGGTGTCTTCCTCCTCTGCAGAAATGCAGTCAGTGTATTGTACAGCCCCAGCAAACTGGACAAAAAAGAAAGTTAAATGATGGACAAATACTTGGACCTGCTAAGGTAAATAAAAACCAAAATGGTGGATCATGAGAGTGATCGTAGTACCAGTTGTAATTGGAGTGCTTGGAATAGTCCCCAAAGGCTTGGAAAAAAGAATTGGACGAATTGAAAACATGGTAAGAATTGGAATCATTCAAACTACAGCATTGTTACGATCGGCTGGAATATTCAGAAAAATCCTAAATTTCTGAGAAAACTCGCTGTCACTAAGATTCCATTTTAAGCCACCAAAAAAAAAAAATTCTCAAAGAGTAGCAGTAACCGAAATTTGTGCAAGAGAATGTGACACAAAAATTCTCTATGATTTTGTGATACGAACTGTTCACTTCTTCCCAACCACTTAACTAGACCTTGTTTAAATTTACAAGAACAAAATAACCCCTTACATACAAGGTTTTACCGTTCCTGTGGACCACAGACTGGACATCAAAGAAGGCAAAAACATGAATCAATATTTCTACTTTTCAAGAAACTAAAAAGCAGTGGAACATGTGGGTGACCGTGGTACTAATAGTAGTTAGTGTACGTGGAACAGTTTAACTAAGTTTGGAAAAATGACAGCATAAATTGGAAATTGGAGGAAGAAATAAGACCAACCAGGCCATAGCATTACAAACCAAAGCTTGTAAATTCACTAAATTTCTGGACATGTGAGGAGATTAGTTGTGACTCACTACTGTCAAACCCTACCAGCTGACTCTTGTATTAAAAATACCATACAAAAGATTGAAATAAGGTAGATTGTGGTGACAGTTACAAAACGATCAGTCACATAATAAGCCAATGCAGTAAATTAACACAAAGAGAGTTTAAGACTAGACACGACTGAATGGGAAAGATTATCAACCGGGAATTGTGCAAGAAGTTTAAATTTGACCGTACGAAAAAAATGGTATATGCACAACCCAGAATCCGTCTGAAAAATGAGACACACAAATATCTATGGGGTTTTAATATACAAACCTATCACGTAATCTTGGCCAGATAACTAGATAAAGAGATATAAGTGCATAGACCTTACTAGAGAACTAAAGATATTACCGAACATGAAAATGACGGTGATACCAATTGTACCTGGTTTGCACTGTGCTCATTAAAGGATCAGTAAAGGGACCGTAGGGCTTGGAAATTAGAGAACGAGTCGAGACCATACAAAATACGGCATTGTTAAGATCGGCAAGAATACTGAGAAGAGTTCTGGAGACTTGAGGAGACTTGCTGTCACTCAACAGTGGTGTGAAAACTCTCAAACGTGTAAAAAAAAAACCCTCTCGAATGAGTAATAGATAGATAGATAGATAGTGATATTTGTACATACTTAGATAGATAGATAGTTAGATTATCAGAGTATTTTTATATATATAAATAAATAAGGATAGATTATTGCAAGTTATATATATATATATATATATATATATATATATGGGAAGGGTTGGTACGTGGATGTGTGTACAATGTTTCACAAGACTGCTGTTTAGATGTCTACACCTCGTGTAGAGAAATCTGTGACAATTTGAGAAAGATTTATATAGCCAGTCTCGATGTTTTTGATCAGTAGTTTTGGGCGAAACACATGACTGCTCAAGATAATTTTCTCCAAGTGAAGTTTCATGATTTAGTATGATGTCTTATATATTTAAACTCAAATTCAGTAACGCTACGTCACACACCTAGGATTATTATTTTGATGTTATTGCGCTGGTTCAGGTTTTGTGTCCAACTTCATAGCCATTATAAGGGTTATTATGGCATAGTATATATATATATATATATATATATATATATATATATATATAAGACGGTGCTGAAGAAGTCTTGACTCAACCAAGAAGAAAATTACCTTTTTTTTGTTTTCTTCTTGGTCAGACAAACAATATTTTGGAGTCAAGTCACACAAACATACACACTCACATATCTACAAATATACTTAAATATACATACAAATATATTTCCCAAACCCTTTGTACGAGTAGAATTTGAGACATGGTCAATTTCTTAGCAGAGTTTAAGTGGTTTAAATTCAGTTTCTATACCAAGTTGAAAGAGCCAGCACCTTTTCCCAAAGGTATTAGCCCTATGTTAAATACAAACAATCTCGTTCACAATTCGAACTCAGGTTGCTCTGTCTATTTCCAACAATGATAACCCCGACTCTCTGAGTACCTCATCACACATAAACACACATATATAGTCATCGACAGACAGACCGTTTCGTTGTATCACAACTCTAAAGTGTGTATAGACACGCGAAATTCTTAAAGCTAGGATCGAAACCCGGTTGACTTTTATGCCAGCCAAAGACTCTACCGCACAGCCACGGAGAAACTCAGCGTAAACACATATGTATCACTTTTGTTTTGTTTACATATAATATTCTTAGCAGCAACCGAGAGCTCAATTCATCGGAAGAGTTCTGCTCTATGCAAGTAGCAGACGTTAATTCTTTTGCTGGAGAGCTCAACTAATCGCAAATTTCTTGGTTTTATCTACCGGAAAAGAAAGAAAGAAGCAATTTTCATAAGTTTATTAGACGTACTCTATATTTAGAATTTCCGCCAAGCATCTCTCTGGGTGTTGTGGTTTATCTTTTTTAGATTTATAAAATACGTGAAACTAACAGCAAAAAATAAATAAGAGAAGGTTAGCGAATAATTACTTTAATTTTTTTTTTCTACTTTCGTGCCTATGAGCACTTTATTTTATACAGCATTTTTAAGGACTGTTTTTTTGTTTTAGCTCTTTTTAACACCAGTGATACGTGTACCAGTTAGGATGCCATCTATTGGTCAAATGGGTCTGTTTACAGATTATTCGCATTTTTATATGATCGTGTGCAGGACAAAGTTTTAAAAAAACTCCTCGTTTCATTGAATGTTCTCCCATGTTATCAAACCATGCTCCCGCTCTCTCGGAGGTGTCCTTGTGGTGTAATGGTTAAAGCGATTGACTGCGGAATCGTTGTACGTGAGTTCGCACTCCAGTCGCGCTCTTACGTTCACTTTCGGGCAAATACCCTTAGGAAAGGTATGAACCCCCTTATCCTCCCAGCTATGGGTTAAATAGTACAACTACTGTTCTTCAATGAGAATAGCTTTGGCATTAAATAACCTACAAAGGTTAATGTGCCATTAAACAGAGAAACCAAACCAAACCAAACCCACTCTCTCGGTGGGTTTTGGCGTAGGCTGACAGTATTTTCTGCAAAGAACCCCAAACCCACCCAAAAGATGGTTGTCCAGGATATGAAACTAAACTGTATTTTATAGTGAAGCTCCAGTTTTGGAGCACTGAAAAGTTTGGCAGGAAACTTTTATTACCATTACTCCAAGGTCAATTCTAATTTGGAGTGGTGTTACCCATCTATAGATCAAATGGGTTGAGTGTTCGCCAATTGTCCGGGCGGCCGGGGTTCAATTCCAGGTCGAGTCATACTGTTGCATACATATATATACTCATTTGCCGTATCATAACGACTCAATAATAATAAAGACAGACGCACGCAGAAAGATAGACACAGGAGCAAACGACGCAGGAAGGAAGAAAGATGCAAGAAGGAAGGCGCAGGAAGACTTCTTTACAATTATAGTTATCTCTTGCTTTATCTGTAAGGTTTGAAAGGGTTGTTCAAGAGTTAGCATGTGAGAGGGTGCTGGAGACCGAACATAAACTTCAAATTTTGACCCCACTGTTATGACCGTCACGTTGTGTCTTTCTTGTTCTCCTGATGTTGGGGTACACTCCATCGGGTTTTTTTCCGAGGGACCCCTCGGTCAGGTGTGGCTCTTCCTACAACATCTGGTCTCTAACTCTCTGGGAGTCTGCTGGCGACTGCTTTGGCACCCAACTCAACTCAATTATATAATAATTCAACGCCCACACGATCCCGCACTGGATCTTTGAAATCGAATGTTTAATCGTCATCAAGCGGAAATAACTGTCATGCAGTTCAGAGGTTACTCTCTTCCGGTGCATCACTGTAGTGGCACAATGGGACCTTCACCTTGTCCCATATCATAAGCCTTAATCCGCCCACGCGATCTCTTTCGATTACTGGCCATTGGAATGTGTCATTTCCTTCCGGTGTATCACCTTGGAATAGTATTTTTGGGCCGGGTCGAAGGTCAAAATATAACAACACCAAAGACTCAAAAAATGGTACTCGATTCCACCTTGCTTAACACTCAGCATTATAAGGTAGGGATCAAGGGTAAAGTAGAGCAATCCAGGAAATGGAGTGGTTCCCTCCCGTACACTTCAGTGTAGTAGCTATTGAAAAGAGAGCCTCAGAGTCACCCTCGACTAAGGTCACCAACTTTACGTTTATAGATCAAATAGATCCGTTTAAATATTAATAGTATTTGATAGGACCGTTTGCTAAGAAAAAAATTCTTAAACAACAACTACAAGAGAATTGTAAATATAAATTTTAAATGAACTTGATTTACATAAAAATTAGTATAGACGTACTGGCATGCAATTAAAATCAATCAATTACTCATCAAATATAACTGTGTAAAAAAACTTAAAATACTACAAAAACTATAAAGATGAAGGTGAAATGAATGCGATTCGCTTAACTGTAGGCATAAAATAACCCTAGATGAGACAACTTCTGCGGGAGCCTCTAGAAAATGAAAAAATAAACACTTGCACTCGAATCAAGACTAGATTCTTTTGATTTTAAAAGATATGGTCTTTGACAATACATAACCCAATTATGCGGGTTTCCTGTCAGAAATGTTGTCCCACCCGGCAGGTTTAAGGTTATTTTATGCCTAGATGTTCAAGAATCGCATAGGTTGAACATTTTTATTTTCATTTTTTTCTGTAGATGTTTCTTCAGTTTTTTTTCTTCACATAGTCCTCTCGAATAAGATTAATTTTAAACAGATCAATTTGCCACATAGAGAGGACCCTAACAGGTACTGCGACTATGGAATTAGATTTAATTTGGGAGTAATTGCAATGAAAGGGGTACTTCATATTTCCAAGACAGCCAACTGGTCATTTGAAGAGGGTTAAGAATCCCCCATCTCAACAAGGGATCTGGATTTGACAATAAACTGCAAATGATGGTACTATTTACCAACCCCTCCGCTCGGGCAGGATATGACACAAGGTCAATTTTTTTAAGCGGCGTTAAACAGGTTTGAATTCAGAGTTTTCCTTCTCCTAGACTAGTTGCCTAACCAAGGCTGAAGAACCTAGTCTGTCCTACTATTTACCCATAGCTGGAGGGAGAATAATTGGATTCATACCTTTCCCAAGGGTATTAGTGCTATGTGAAATGCAATCAGTCTCGTCCAGGATTTGAACTCGTGTCGCCGTGTCCATTTCCTACGACGATAACGACTACACCACGCAAATGATGGTGTGTCTCCAAACCTGAAGCTTTTCCGAATGTGCAGTATTTCTTACTTGCTATTACTCCAATGGCCATTTTGAGCCGGTTTAGTAGTAACCTGGTAGGGTTCCATTTATGCATTAAAAAGGTCGGGTCAATCATTTACAAAATATTATTATTATCAGTTATTTAAAACTATACAGCTGTGTCCAAATATTCATATTACATAGGAATACTTGATAAATAGAATTATTTTGTTAGATTTAATAGTTAAAAATACATTTATTGTTGAAGGGCAAAAACTGATATCAAATAAAATTAATAGCGTTGGATCAGAATACCTGTAAACATTTAATTGTGTGCAAAAATTGAGCTCTAACATCTTGAAATATAAAGTTATCGACAAACTACTCTTACAAATTTTATATATATATATATAAGATTTATATATAATATAATACAATCCCCTCTCCCGTATATATTACACCAACATATTTACGACACAATATAACCTTACTTATACCCATTGTAACTCTTGCCCACCATACACGTTTACAAATCAGATTCTCACTTATTCTCCACAACTTGCAGCGATAATAATTTGTCCCACTGTCAACGAAACAAATGTTTACACATTCGTAAGGTTATATTGTGTCGTAAATATGTTGGTGTAATATATAACCAATGCTTTAAGTTCCTGGACTGACTTAACTTAAAAACACGCATCCACACGCATATACACACACATACTTACAACCACACATAAACGAAATCTTAACGGCTTTTTGTCTGCATTTTGTCGCATTTTCGATTTTCAATTTCATTCCATCTTCTTAACTGCCGGATGAATGTTGTTATAAACTTCAAGAAACCTTAGGTTACAGAATAATATTTTGCATGGATTAAATATATATATAATATATATTTATTTATCATTATTATTATTATTATTATTATTATTATTATTATTATTATATATTAACAGCTTTTTTTGTTAATATATATATATATATATATATATATATATATATATATATAACCGGGACATTGGCCCAGCGGTTAGAGTGTTCGCCAATGGCCCGGGAGACCCGGGTTCAATCCCAGGTAGAGTCATACCAAAGACTTTAAAAATGGAACTTGATACCACCTTGCTTAACACTCAGCATTATAAGGTACGGTTCAAGGGTAAAGTGGAGCAATCCAGGGAATGGAGTAGCGCCCTCCCCTACACCTTGGTGTAGTAGCTATCGAAAAGGGAGCCTTCGGGTCACCCTCGACTATGGTCACTAACTTACCTTAATATATATATATATATATTTACAGCTTTTGGCATTATATAATCAACAAGAGTTGATATGCTGTAAAACAACAACTCATAAACAACCGTAAGATCCCCGGAATCGGAGTCACAGCATCATACGTAGTTTTGTGTGGAACTCGGAATACCCTTTTTCGTAATTTTGTTGGTGGTCTCATTTTTTTTTTGAGGATATCGTCAGCAGATGTAATAACCTGAGGATTTTTGGCAGAACTTTTTTAGCCGACAATATCTTTCCTTTCCTTCGTGGTGCAATCAAATGCAGCCGCGAAATAAACGAGTTCAGGCTCCAGGCACGCTATTACATTCACTTTCAAACTAATATTCTTAGGAAAATTAGTGAACCTCGTTATCCCTCTAAACGGTGGGTTAAATACGATCACAGCTGTTCTTCTAAAAAGATAGCTTCGGCATTGAATAACCCAAGGAAGATGATATGCCATAAAACTAAAAAACCAAATCTCTTTCTTGAAGAGTTATTTGTCTTCTATCAGTTTTTCTTCCTTCTCATCTTTTTAGTTCTCAGCCATGTTTGTCGTTCTACTCTCCTTATTTCTTCCTTGAAATATTCCCATCATTCACATCACTTTTCGTCACCTCTAACCTCCTTCCTCATATTTTTTTACAGTCGCTGTTGACTGAAGCCATTGGTTCTTTGTCCTTACATTGCTATTATACGAAGTGACTTTGTCTTTTTTTTTTCCACCTCTGGGCGGACCAATCCATTATTTGGTCGAGTGTTCAGTCGACCCAGTAGGAAAGGCACCGAAGCAAGCGATAACCGAATAAACTATCCCCTCATCCAATTAAAGCCCCTCCCAAGAGAAATGGTACACTCCGGTTTTTCGTTATTTCTCGTTACGTTCTATACGGCTTTGTGAGATTTGTGGCGCCCCCAAGCGTCATGTTTTTCATCCATCTTATTTAAAAAGTACTTGCAAATGTCTCCGCCTATACATAAGCTACAAGACACAAGCAATACAATGCACACACACACACGCATACAATTTAGATAGATAAACAGATAGATAGAAATAACAGGTCTGAAAAGATGTACATATATAGATAGATAGATACAGAGAGAGAGAGAGAGAGAGAGAGAGAGAGAGAGAGAGAGAGAGATAGTGGAAAAAGGAGGGACATATATATATATATATATATATATATATATTGAGACTCACAAATATTGGACACATGGGATATTTATATGTTAGTAAAAAACATGATAAATTCTATTATTGCTACTAACTTCCAACTTCATCTGAATATAGTAAATACTTTAAAATATACTACGTACCAGAAAGAAAAAAACGAGAATATTTGCTTGCATCTAAATTTATCAACAAGTTCATCAAAAAAATAGCGCGCACAAGTTTTAGACATAAATCGATAAACAACGTTCAGTATTTAGTAGAATCTCTATTGTTTGCCACGGCTGTCAGACGTTTAGAATAACTTAAAGAAAGTTTCTTGTAGAAATTAACTCCAATTTTATTCCAGTTCCGTTGAGAAATCATATTAAAACTGCTCGATTATTAATTGCCTTATTCGTTTTTCCACATGTCAGCACTTGTTGGGCTACTTAGTGCCGAAGTCAGTCTTTGCAATCTATATCGTGTTGGTACAATTGTATAGCTGCACCACCTAGACATTAACAAAGCACCGAGACAGGTCTACTTGATGTTGACTACAGTAAGATGCTGCATGATGTTTTGAATAAATCCTGGAAGAAGCACCAACAAAGCAGCACTAACCTCCCATTTCACAAAACATCCTACTAGGACGAATAAGACATGCAGGGCATTGTTGGAAAAAGTCAAGACGAACCCACAAGCTGTGTTAACCTGTTGACTCCCACAAAATGGATGCACAAGTTTTGGCCAACCAGCAAATAACTATATTCCTTAGCTCAGTGGGGACACTTGGTGCCGTCAAGAGAACCTTCCAAAATAATGGATAAGAGAGAGAGAGAGAGTCAAGAGAATCCAAGCTATCAGAACAAATTGATGATGAAGATTATCATAATACCATATGTAGTAAGTAAGTAATACTGGCGACCATATTCGAGGGTGACTCGAAGGCTCCCTTTTCAATAGCTACTACACTGATTTGTAGGGAAGAGCGCTACTCCTTTCCCTGGATTTCTCCACTTTACCTTTTACCCATACCTTATAATACTGAGTGTTATGCAATGAGGCATCAAGTACCTTTTTTGAGTCTTTAGGATCGAACCCCGCTCTCCCGGGCCAGTGGCGAACACTCAAACGGCTAGGCCAATGGACCGGTTCATACGAAGTAAATAATGATATCTCTTAGTAAACAATCATAGAATCAAGTAACTATTCTAAATATGACTTATTTCTTCACGGTTATCAAGTTACAAGTATTCCTATCTAATACAAATGATTTTCAAACATATCTGTTAGACTCGAACAGGTACAACTGCACCAGAGCAGATTTGACCAGAGAGTAATGCCAATGAAATGGTGACTACCGAGTTCCGGATAGCCCAATCAGCTGAGGATGGAGAAAGCACCGATTGCATCTCTGCAAAGGGTAAGACCCCTCCCAAAAAGTGTCATGGATGTAACACTAAACAATCTGATTGCGAGGTTCCAGTAATGTTGGAGTTTTGGGGAATGTGGAATACCCTTCGTCCACTCTGGACCAGATTGGTAGCACCTCACAGGGTCCTATCTATGGTTCAACTAAAACTAAACTGTGTGCTTATGTTGGTCTGAATTGTTAGAAATAGAACTGTTTTGACGTTTAAACTGCGCACTTACGCTAAACCAAATTACCTAAATAGAACTGTTTTTGAGAGTTAAACTGTGTATTTATGCTAAACTGAATTGTTCGAAATAGAACTATTTTGATATTCAAACTGCGTACTTATAATAAACTGAATTGTTTGAAATAGAACTATTTTGACATTTAAACTGTATACTTATTCTAAAAAGAATTCTTTGAAATGGAACTGTTTCTATGTATAAAAATAGATTTAGTATTTGATAATCAACAATCGTTGATATGCCAAAAAACCAAACCAAACCAGAGTTTCAAAATTAGATCCTTGTAATATTACGGACGGGCGCCGTTAGTAAATTGCGGCGGTCTCAAGTTTGTAGAACGTGTGAGCCCATCAGCTGTCATCAGTCATTGGGTACATGGGTCTGACGATCAAAAATGTCACAAACCTCGCTCGTGCAGGCAGAGTGACCTGTAGAGTTCAAGCGTGATTTTAATATAATCACGCGTGAACTTCCACATGCTACACCACTGTCTTCACTGGTGATCATCGAACCTTCGGGAACCTTCGAATTGATCCATCAAATCGTTATATAAGAAAACCAAGTAGCGAGATTTTGGCAGTTCAAGACAGGTTTCCAAACTGGTTCAACAGAGGTCCACGACGCCAAGACCCATGTCATACCCAGCCTGTCAGCAATTCGACTTACATGAAAGTATCAACAGGCCAACGATAACAACGCCGCCATCATACCAAGAAGAGGAGAGTTAACCTTCTCTATGTAGGCTAGCTGAAAAGCGCGGAGGGAAAGGAGACGTTTGATAGCGACAAAACAAAGAGTAGACGAGGAAGAACGCTATTGAATAAACTTTTTTTACTACAGTCCGCTGTAATCCCCAAGAATAAAAGCGACTACTATTTTTTACTTGAAAGTCAAGTTTTGAGTGTTTTTTTTTTTTGCCAACTCATTTCTTTTAGACACAACGTATTTTGGTTCTTAGCTACAGCCGTGCTACAGGATGCAGAAAATGGCTCAAGTTTTGGGCTTTTCTCCGATAAACTCCAGCTTTTAAACATTTTAAAGAGATCTTTTTATGGTACTTAGATCAGGCAAGTAACTTGGCCATTCTAAGGATCCAAATTTGTTAGACTTTAAGCATTATCTAGTTTTTACTACAGCAGTTTCCGTATCATTATTATGTTAAATAATCCTAAACCTCAGTAGCTATTTTAAAACTTGGAGCAATATTTTGTGATGCATAGCTCTGTAGATAGTTTCTTCAATGATATTTAGTGCACCCAAACAACCCCAAATCACTGTAATTCCATGGCAGTGATGGGTTTGTATTTTGAGGGTTATACAAAGTGAAATTTTTCTTCAGAGGTGTTTCTACTGAAGAGTTTAATTTTTGTCTCGTGAGATCATGATATTTTGTCCGAGAATAAAGTAAGCTACTTGTGATGATTATAAGCAAAGTGTTCAGGAGATTTCACGAGATTGATCATCAGATGAATGGGTTGCCGTTGGAGACCAATATAGTAGTCCTATACGGTGGAATGCACAATTAATTTTTATCTTCATCCCTTTCAAGTTTCTCCTGGATTTCTCCTGGGGGTAATGAGTTAGTTTTGAATTACTTTCTGACAAATAGGTATAGCTTCTCATTCATCTAATTTCCAAAGACGTCCAGTTCGAGGTAGATCCGTCGTTAGTCCGTGGTGCTTTCATTTTTGAATAATGACTCTAGTCGTATTGATGGGAATATTGAGATATTTTAATATCCAATTATACGATCATGAAGGTCAGTTATCATTCTATAAGCTTCTTTAGGGACTTCCTCTACCTTTGTAATTATAAAGACCTTCGCAAGTGACAGCCAGAAATTCAGTGTTCGCTCGGAGTACACGGAAGCGTTTCAAATTTGTCAGTTTTTGTGTATAGCGTGCTCCATTTTGTCGGTAGTAATTTGCTAATTAATCAATTAAATAGAATGATATTACAAACTGCACATTTTAATTGGTTTCATTCATATAATTTTTTAATGTAAGCAAAATCTTTGCCTGTGAATTATAAATTGAATTTTTCAATAAATTGAGGTGTTGGCAAATTATTTTTCCATCGCACATAAAGACATTATAAAACATAATATATCTATAAAACAAAATATGTCAATAAAATTATAGGGATATATAATAACCTGAATCCCATAAAAAAATCCGTGTAATGAGTTTAAATATCATCAGAGAAAACCATGAGATACGCTTAGCGTAACGGTTAACGTCGCAACAAATGGAATTGCTGACCTAACTTTAAATCATGAATGATTAAATATCGGATTATAATAGGTTTTCTAGCACTGGTGGCAATACGTGTAGTTAAAACCGTAAATGACTGCATTCAAATGTTTTCTACGTCAAAGACTTGGACACTCATTGAAAGTTTTCTGCAGTAAATCCTCAAATTACGTCTAGAGTTTGTTTTTCTAAGGCAATTCAACGATTTTATAGAATCATTGAATTTCTAATCTGTTCACTGAATGTTAAAGCTGGAAAAGGAAATGGTTTAAAACTACATCAGATCATTTACTTATTGATGATTCAGTGGCCAAAATTGGATGTATTTACGACCATCAAATTGAATAAAGAGATTTTTCAGTGGCATTGACATTTTGGCCCGTGTTTTCTGCCAAGCGTTACAAGGAGGGAATTGGTATTTGTGGATGGGTTGAGTGAAGCAAATCAGCAACCCTTAACCTCTTTAACACATAACCCTCGTTTGTTTCCTTTGATCTCTAGCAAAATGGTTTGGCTTGGTTTCTTTGTTTAATGGTTTAATGGCATATCGACCTTTGTGATGTTTAATGCAACATTCATCGCTTTCGAGCAACAGAAGTGGTACTATTAAACCAATAGCATGGAAGATATGAAGATTCTTACATTTTTCAAGTGTATGAGTCGAAAAGGAAACGAAATAGCGTGACTGGAGTTTGAACTCACTTACTATGATGTTGGAGTACGGGAGGTTAATCACTTGAAAACGGAATACAAGAGGATTTGTTTGGGGAATTCGTTGTCTTTTTGACCTTTGACCATTCGAGTATTCTTAATTTTTTGACATCTTCAAATTAAGGAGGATTCCACATATATACACAATCCAATACATGCTTTTGGCTACAGTGAGACAGCTTCGAAATATTTATGAAGGTCATTTAATGAATAGAATTTTGCCTATGGAGTTGACAATGGAAAACATTATTTATAGTAGTGCCTTTTAAAGGGAAATCAATAGTTTAGGCCCTTTCATATTCCAGTAGCCTGTTAGTATGACCTTCTTTACTGACCGCTGCGTTAAAAACTTTTAACTGGAGATTCTGTGTGTTTCCATTCCATGAACTGTCTTTTCAATTTAGGCTGATAATGACAAACCAAAGTTTGGCCCATTTAAAACATTTTTGGTTAAAACACGCTTCTCCGCATAAATCATCGGCTCTTCTGTAAATTAGATATGGTTCGCACTTCCCAAGCACCAACAATTTGTTGACAGACCTCATTTCAATCTATTTTTCATTTGCCGTCATTTTGAATAGCCTCAAAACATATTTGTCGGCGATATTAAAATTATTTTTACTATAAACCAAATGTAGATAATGCAGCGTTGACGTGTATGGAAATAAGTTATGAAAATAATTTATTTTGCATCATTTAAAAAAAAAATGTTATTAATTCAAGGAATTTTGTTAATTAAAAATACCGAAACATTTCCAAAAATGGCTTTAAAATAAAATGGTTTCAAGTATTTCTACGTCACACTAGCAATTTATTATCAGTCACGTATTTGTACACGTTTAAATTGATATCATCATCATCATCATGCCGTGCTGCTTGCACGGATATCCCTGACCCTCTCTCGCCACTTCTCCCTATTGTTCATCGCCTCCGACGGGTCTTCAGGGCTATATCCCGTATCCTCACATAGCTGCTGTATGTATGTTCGAGCTGGTCGTCCTGCTTTTGTTCGGCCATATGTGGGGTTCCATAGGAGTACATCACTTAGGAGCATGACTCTGCTTCTCCAGCAGAGTCCTGCGTGTCTGGTTCGTCTAACTTGGATAGTTTTCGTGATGGGAGGCAGGTGGCCGTATAGTTGGTGTTTTGTGGCGTGTTGCCTCCAGCACTTGTTCAATATTGCTCGCAACATTCTTGTGTAGTTGCCGTCTAGCTTCTTCTCCAGCCGTTTTTTTAGCATCCAAGCGGTGCATCCATACAGCAGTATCGACACGACGGCTGCCTGGAAGAAACTGCGGTCAGGTTTGATTTCCATATGATCCATAGCTTTGTAAGTCAATAGTTTGGAGATAATTTCATGCTTCCATGAGTTAAAACGATTTTGTTTTCACATTAGTATTGTTTTGTTTCTACCCAGTTAGATGGTTTCAATTATTGCAATTTAACACTAATAATTCTTTTCAACATTACTTATTCTTGGTTTGTTTGGGTTTTATGGTATATCAACACTTGTAAATTATTTCATTTTAAAGCTTGTTGAATATATATACCGAAATTATTTTTTGTAAACCTTATGTAGATAACATTTTTAAATGAGCCTGAGCTCATATTAATTTTTGGCACACAGTTAAATGGTTTAAACATTTCCATCTGAAACGAATAAATCTGTTTTCTGTTAATCATTTGTTTGCACAATGTTAAATGGTTTCTAGTATTTCTAGATAACAGTAACAATTTTACATCAGTCATTTGTTTTTACACAATGAAATGGAAATACATATTTGATTTGATTTGTTTGTAATTTCATTTTTAAATATGTGTGCGTGTGTGTGTAGCACTATGTGGGTGGCCCGCCAAAGCAGACGATTCCTTTGTCTGTTTTGGCGCGAAACAAGACAAAGGATTCTTGGACCTAAAATCTCGCCGTATCCGGAAGTGGTAAGGGGACGCGAATGAGAGTTGGCTGGACAAAGGAGCTGGCAAGCAGTTGGCGGCGGGACAGCAAAGAGAGTTGGCGTGGAACCACGGACAGGGGCAGTCAACACCGGACTCCGGAGAGAGTAGCAGAGAAGATAGGGTCCAGCGAAGAAGATTGAGTCAAAAGATGTCGGCATTCCCGCGCTTGCGGAATTTTCGCTAGTAACCCCCGCTAGCAATAGTCCGCACACGGAAATGTAGTGTTGCATAACCTCCTTCTGTTCTTGGTTAACCCCAAGATTTGTTCGTGTCCCCCCGATCGTATTCTTGTGTAGCGGTAAAGAAATATGCGTTACCCGCCTCGAACCACTAGTTGATCACCGGCTGGCGTAAGAAGAGATATGGTTAGAAGAAAGTTAACGTGTGTGGGGGCGAGGGGGCGTAACGTTTCATGTGTATGTTTGTGTATATGGTATGTGTTTGATTGAAAAAGACTGACATTATGTGTCTGCCAATTCTATCTTTGATGAGTTCAAGTCTTCGTATTAATCATTGGGATTTTGGATGCAATGAATTTCAGAAAATGCCTTGTAATTCCGGTCGGGTGAACGAATAATTAAATGACAAACACAAGTCTGTCCAATTTAATCAAAGATGTTTGACAGAGAAAATGCTCCACACACACACACACACACACACATATATATATATATATATAAATGTGTGTGTGTGTGTGTGTGGTAGTGCAGATGATCTTCATTTAAGTGTATAATTTTCCTAGGACCCTTCCAAGTTTACTGACAAGTCCTTTGGTTTTAATTTGGTGTTAGTAGAGGAATATTTTCTCTTTATTGTAATTAATTTGTCTTTTTACCATACTACACGTATTTTTAAATACATGATCGTGCAGCTCACGACGATACTGACACCCAAAAGTATCGGCATAGTCTAGTAAAAATACAAATCAACTAAAATAAAGAAAAATATTCATCTTACAACACCAACCTAAAAGCAAAGCACTTGTCTGGAAATTTAAAAGGATCCTAGTAAAATTATATAGACAAATGTGTCTTTATTATTTAATCAAACATATATATATACGGCATTTTCTTCTCTTGGTGAATGCTTCTCCAATAAAATAAGTACATATATAGTAATAACAACACCAACTCTGTCTAGAAGTTTAATACCTCATCAATCCGACATTAGTACCATCTGCTCACACCTAAAAACCCATTCGTGTCTCTCCACAGAATACTGAAAATTTCCAACGGAAAAGACTTACATTACACATTATTACACATTAAAGAATAGAACAAAAAAATCCAAATTCATTACGCCCTCTATATAAAGATTAACAAACCTTCCATAAACAAGACCAAATTCTAATATATTAGCTGCTTTCAGAAAATCTTTTAAGTTATTTCCTTCAATTTTTCCTCATACCTTCAGTTAAGTACTTCACTATTGTAAATTCTCCTCTCATTTGCTTTTTCTCCAACTCTGTACATGAATGCTTATAACTTCGTTCTGTTTGTCAATTCAGTGTTCGCTCTTCCTGGGATCACCCCAGCAGGGGCTGAGAGCACTTGGGGAAAAATATGGCACTATTTTGAATTCATTCCGTCCAAGTGGCAAACGACTCATACAAATACTTGAACGAATCAGCTATAAAATATGCAGAAGCGAAATGTCTGTCCTCTTTAATCAAACATGTTTAAAACAGAAAATGCTGCCTATACAAATGTAAATGTGTATGTCCGTGTGTGTGTGTGTGTGTGTGTGTGTGTGTGTGTGTATACGTGCATTTATGTGTATGGTTATGTTTGTGTGTGTGCGTGTGTGTGTGTGCGTGTGTGTGTGTGTGTGAGACGGTATTATTTTAATACAATTACGATCTTTACTTCCTGATCTCTCATGCGGCTTTCAATTAAACAACGAGACCACATTTAATTCTTCTTTTGTTTCAGTATTTTCAGTCTATTTGTTTTTGCTACAAAGAATTCCTGATAATCATATATGATAGCAAATGTCTGTGACAAAACCTAATCTAATTTATGAAAGGTGGAACACTGTATATATGCGTGAATGAG
Source organism: Sepioteuthis lessoniana (assembly GCA_963585895.1). NCBI lineage: Eukaryota > Metazoa > Mollusca > Cephalopoda > Myopsida > Loliginidae > Sepioteuthis > Sepioteuthis lessoniana. The sequence goes on from OY757933.1 coordinate 49,121,445, forward strand.
ACGAAATATCCATAGATATAGCTAAAGAACAGTAAAAGAACTTGATAGGAGTAAGTTGGAACTGATAAATAATTATCAATATATATATATATATATATATACACACACATATATATATATATATATACACACACACACACATATATATATATATAAATGTGTGTGTGTGTGTCTATGTGTGTGTTAGTGTACCGAGAAAGAGAGAGAGAGAGCTTAGGAGTGAGAGAAATAGATTGACAGAAAGATAGCTGGATTGTAATGGCCATACTCTGATATATATATATATATATATATATATAAACAGAAAGAGATATAGAGATGGATAGTGTATGTAAAGTAATTTGATAATAATAATAATAATAATAAGAAGAAGAAGAAGAAGAAGAAGAAGATAGATAGATAAGCAAAATATATATATATACAGATAGAGAGAGGGAGAGAAAGAGAGATCGATTTAGTTTTATGTAAATGTAAATCAGCTTAGCAGAAACTATAATGAACATAGCTTGATATATATATATATATATATATATATCAATCTATGTTCATTATACTTTCTATTAAGCTGATATATATATATATATATATATATATATATATATATATAGAGAGAGAGAGAGAGATTGATATAGTTGTACGTATGAATGTAAATCATCTTAAGGGACATATACAGATGGATAGATTTTACGCTATGAAAGTAGACTTATATACGGTAATTTACACATACAAACAGGCACACACATTTATACATGTACATACACGCACACACGTGCGTTTATACACTCACCAACTCATGAACACACAAGCGCCTTTTTTCTTTTCTCTCCCTGAGGCTGATATACTTGTATTGACATTAGTCTCGACATACACAGCTAGCTTGCTAGCTAGATAGTTAGATAGAGTTGGTTGACTGAAATATTTGCACAAAGAAACAGGAATATTCGAATAAGTTTTGATCCAGTCTGTGAGTCTCTCTTTGCTTCTATTCATGCGGAGATAATTTTATCCATTTACGAACGACTTCCCAATCACTTTTTATAGAAAATTGTTTCTAGCCTTTAACCAAATAGATATCGCAATGAGCCCCCTTGACCTATATCTTATTCCAAAGTGTGTCAGAAATAATCCTGCCACCCCGACTCTGTGAACTTGCTCTAAAATCAGGGTTGGGTGGGAAAAAGAGAGAATCAAATTAATTCACTTATTATGTCTCTTGTATGGCCCACATTGTCATCTGAACTCTGTTTTGAATGAACGTTTTTGGGCACTTTTTCTCGCTCTCTCTCTCTCTCTCTCTCTCTCTCTCTCTCTCTCTCGTTATGCATTCGGGGATCTCCCACTCTTCCCACTCTCTCATAACTATATACTGGGATACCTCTCTCGCTCTCAAATATAGTCTGCCTTTCTCTCTACTTCTGTCTCTCTCTCTCTCTCTCTCTGTCTCTCTTTCTCTCATATATTTACGTTCCTATATATATATATATCATCATCATTATCATGATTACGTCGCACCATTAGCACGGATATCCCTGAACCTCTCTCGCCACTCCTCCCAATCTTCTACTGCTTTTAGCAGGTCTTCACGATTACATCCCGTATCCTCACGGAGCTGCTGCATGTAATTTCTTGCTGGTCGTCCTGTCTTTGGTCGACCATGTAGAGGAGTCCACAGGAGACCATCACTAATGAGCTCCTCCCTAGTCCTTATGCAGTGTACTGCATGTTTGGTTCGTCTAACTTGGATAGTTTTCGTGATGGGTGGTAGATGGCTGTACAGTCGCTGTTTCGTAGGGTGTTCCCTCCGGGACTTGTTCAATATTGCTCGCAGCTTTCTTGTGTAGTTGCCGTCAAGCTTTTTCCCATATGTTTAGTTAGCGTACACGAGTGTGAGTAATGAAATAAAATAAAATGAAATGAAAGGGTTTAAATAATAGATAAATTATTTACGTACGAAGATGACTATAATTTAGGGGTAGGGTGTCGTCATTGAAAATTTAAGAAAATGATTAGATAGCGGGTTTGAAGATTGGGGCTGTTATTTAATAGTAATATTATTTGTTGATGGTTGGTACATATACTCTTGTAGAAAAGTTTAGTGTAGATTTGGTAGGTAAGGTGAATGTGGAGAATTGAAATCTATTTTGATGCTCGTAAAAACTTAAAAGTTAAAATAGTTGAGGCGTGTGGGTTTTTTGTGTGGTGGTAGGAGGAGAAAAATGACACTTACGGTGCTTTAGGGTTGGGTTTTTTTTATTAAAAACGAGTATGGGGTGTTAGTGTTATGAAATAGCCGAGGGATTTCGGTTCATGCCTTTGAGTTTAGTTAGGCTGAGAACCTTTCGGCTCAGCACATGAGTTGTTTGGGTGTAAGATTGAAGCAGGTGTTAACGCGGGTGCGCGCGAGCGGATGGAGGTGTCACTCAGATGTCATAACAGTCCGAGACGATACTGGGTGACAAGGTGCGGGTGACGTCACGCACCGGAAGCACGCGGAAGTTTGTGTGAGAATTTGAAAAAAATGAGAGTCGGGTTTTGGACGCCGAACGACAAGGATCGATATTTTGGAGCTCGCAGGTGCGAGGCGAACTTGCGCCCTATGGGGGGGGGGGCGCTCGAGTTGGTGGCCAAATGAATAAGACAGCATAGAAGATTGTGTCTCTCCTCCTTACGTCGAAGCCTTTAACTCAAAGTAAATAAAAAGGTTTCGTACCTGAACAAGAAGTAGTTACGTGTTTTTGAGATTCCTGTTCTTTATATATTCGATCGTTAAGAACATTATATGTCCATTTCGCACATACCGTTAATTGCGAATATGGTACATTAGGTGGGTTGTGTGAGTGGGTTGAAGTGCGAAAGGTGTTTGTTTTCATGCCCACATTTTGAGAGGATTTCAGAATTTTTTATTTAGGAGGGTGTTTTGTGATGGATATGTGATGATGGCTAATTTTTCGTGGAAACAAAGAAGGCATTTTTTGGATGTTTTGTTGTAGGCAGGTGCTTGTTTTAGTATCTCCCAGATTGTGGGAGAGATGTTTGTGTCTTTTAGTTGCCATATGTACGAGGACAAGGAGGTGTTGGATGCGTAGTTTCTATATTTAAAAGAAAGATTATGGTTGTGGATTCTTTGTTTTATGGTGCCCACCGTTGCACCGATGTAGTGTTTGACGGAGTTGTGTATCTTTACAGTGGCTTTATATATGGTGTTTGTATATAGGCATTTATTTGGTCGGGGGCATGTGCTTTTGACCCTACAATTGCATTGCTTGTAGGGTTGTGATGTAGTATTGGTGGATGCGATTTTTTTGTTGTGTATTTTTTTTTAATTATTTGTGCCATGTTGTTTGTGCAATTGTAGCTGATCTTGATGCTGTTTTTATTGAAGATTTTGGCTAGGGGGCTATTATTGTGGAAGTGTTTAGAAATTATATTTAGGAGGTATCTAGCTATATTGGATGATATACACTTATTATAAGTTGGGTTAAACCAAATAATGTTTCTACTTCTGTGTTTAGAATTCACTTTTAGGTTGTGAATTTTAATTCTTGCTTGTAACCACTGTGTTTTAATGCATCGTCGTATAAGTGTTTGTTAAAATGTTGAAGTTGGAGGAGGTGCTGGATAGTCTACAGCTAATGGATATGGGGATTAGTTTTGTAATTTAGGGTGGGTGGTTTGAAGACACCTGGCACTGAAGTTTTAATTTGCAAATTTATATATAAATCTGCGATAGCGGAGATCATATAAAAATCAACTGCACACCTGGACACCAAAAACTGATTCTCATTCAATAAATGGAGTATAACGTCACCAGTCCGTTTTTTGTAGATTTTTAGAACACTTAAAAATCTGTTTAAAAACCTTGAAAAATTCTTCATAAAATCCTTTTCATTGAATATTTCATAAGGTCAATAAAAACAAAAAGAGACGAAGAAATCAAAAAACAAAAATGGAAAAATATGTATAAACACACAGAAAAAACGCACAAATATAACCATCAAAAGTCCATCTACATCCTCAAAAACTACGACCTTCTAAGGTCATCAGCATGTGATGCCGAGTAATTTGCCTTTATGCCAGGGAAACTGTAACTCGGTTACACGTGACGGTTGTATTACGTAAAAATGTTTATCGCAGCAAGGAACAATCGATGATTTTAATGCAGCGCCTTCCTTCTTTCGTTACCATGATTACATATCCCGGACCACCCTATTTTTTTTTTAATTATGTCTGTTCCTTCTTCAAGACGTTAGCATTATCACCGCTAAAGCGCACCGTCTATTCTCCAGATTCCGATAAAAATGCGAGAAAAAGTGTGTAATCAACCGTATTTATAACGTTAGGTATAAAACACGTAGCTAGATGACTCTCACACAAAAGAACTCAAAATAGAAAAATTAAGAGTGAAAAATTAACAGAATAAATAATGAACAAATGAATAGATAAATTACAGCAACCAAAGTTCAGAAAAATTAACTGCTTAATTAATCAGGTGGTATATTATATAGGAGATATTTACTAATATGTCTACTCTTATATATCAGTCATCTCCTGTCACGTAAACTAACTTTTACCCACTTAATTTTACCCACTCTGTGGACTTTTCTTTCGTTATTTTGGAATATCCTGATTTGTTTGTATTGTTTGACCCTCTCTTAGAATCGCTTTTTTTACCCGCGCGAAAATGGAAAAATACTGCGATGAATTGCAAGGCATACTCCCCTTTCGAGGGTGTGTCCTCCGATCACCGAAGAGTCACAGCAAAGATACAACTAAGCCTAAGAAAAAACGCCACACGAACAGCAACCACCAAACACTATGACTGGGCCCTTCTTAACAACAGAGATATTAGAGATAAATATGTATTAGAATTAAGAAACAGATTCGAGACATTACAAGAGAAGACAGAAATAGGTACCCCAAATGACGAATATGAGAATTTCGTCAACGCGCACCTAGAGGCGGCAGCGAAGTGTATTCCAACAAAACCTAGAACTAGATTTAGTGTCCCATGGGAAACGTTAGCGGTTAGAGAAATGTTTGCACACATGAAAACTGCCTCCAAAAGCTATAGGAAGAACCCAACAAACACAAATACCATAAAACTAAAAAAGGCTCAATATCAATTAACAGGCATATATCTAAAAGAACAGACGGAATAAATACAAAATCAGATAGAAAAGCTTAGACACTCGGTAGACGATAGGCAATCTAGGATAGTCTGGTAAAAAATAAACAAAGTGACACTGTAACATAGCCATGATACGCGGGAATCCGAAAAACACTGACGACTCTCTTTAGTTCAGGTACGAAACGTTTATTAACTTTTTTTTTACTTTAAGTTTTTTCGAGACGAGGAGAGAGAGACACAATTTTTACTATGCTGACTGTTCCATCTGACCCCACAACGTGCGGCGCATCCCGTAGTCCACAACTGGACTCGCCTCGTCCAGCTTCAGCTCTCAAGTCGCCACGCCCAGCTTCGGATCTCAACTCGTTTCGTCCAGCTCCAGATCTCAGTTAACTGTTTTTTTTCAAAAATCACCACAATTCTCAGCCCATCGCTTCTGGGCCTGAAGTCATTCATACCCCAGTCTCGTTTTCTCTCTGGGGTTTTTATTATGACATTTGTGATTGTCATATCCTCCGAGTGCGGGCGTGAACACCTGCATTCAATGTGTGCACTTGCACGTGCACTAAGCCGAATAGTTCTAAACCTAACTAAACCAAATGATAAGATATAACCAACGAAAAATGATAATATAAAAGAAATCATTCCGCAATTATATAACAACACTATCAATATGTTTACTCGACTCTTTCTTCAGATTTCCAACGGATGATTGGGCACTCCCCATGAACCATTGATTCATTATTCATTGACATATCAACTTTGGTGGGTTATTAAATGCCAAAGACATCTTTTTTAACCAAGGTGGAGGAGGAGGAGGTTCATAATTTTCGCCAGGGTATAAGTCTGAAAGTAAAAAGATAACAACGCAACTGGATTTAAACTCGCTTTATTTTTTTGAGACAACAGTTATCAACACGTGCTATGAAGACTGGCATAGATTTGAATCTGAATTTGTTGTGCATGTACAGAAGCAGAACTAAACGCATACTTTATTTCTTAGTATATATATATATATATATATATATATATATATATATATATATATATATATATATATATATATAACCTAATATACGTCAATATATAACCTAATATACGTCAAATTGTCAATATATATATATATATATATATATATATTGACAATTCTTTGGACTATTTACATTAAAGCAGAAACATTTGCAAGACGTATATTAGGTTGTTAAAAAAGATCTTCCTTCAAGGGATTTTTTTTTTTGGTATTCTTTCTTTTAGTTTAGATTTTTTTTTCGACAGCTATTCCCCTTATTTCCTACAATTGTTTTTTTTTTTTCATATGCTGAATGTTTTGCATTTAATTTTTCTTCTTTTGGTTTTGCTTTATTTTGTATAATCAATTTTTTATTCCATCGGATAAAGTCAAAGTATTATTCTTCCATTTAGTGCATTTTCCTCCTCCTTTAACACTCAGCAATATAAGGTACATATTAAGGGTAAAGTGGAGCAATCCAGGGAAGGGAGTAGCGCCCTCTCCGACACCTCAGTGTAGTTGCTTTTGAAAAGGGAGCCTGCGGGTCTATCTCAACTACGGTCGCCAACTTTACTTTATATATATATATATATATATATATATATATATATATATATATATATCGTTTTAAACAGGGCCGTTGGTCTAATAAGTAGTTTTCCTGGAGACCAAGGTTTAATCCTAGGCCGAGTCATAGCAAAGCCTTAAAAATGGTACTTGATTCCGCCTTGCTTAACACTTTGCATTATAAGGTAAGGGTAAAGTTGAAAAATCCAGGGAATGGAGTAATCCCCTTCCCTACACCACGAAGTAGTAACTATCGAAAAAGAAGCCTTCGAGTCACCCTCGACTAATGTTGCCAACTTCAACTACTAATACTGCATTTTAGACGCTTGTTTACTGTCAAGGTTGACAAGAGGTGTCATTGGTTTATATACTTTATGTATGTGTAGGTCAAGAGTAATATTTATTTTCATGTGAATTCGCATATCATATCAAATTGACTTCATTTGAAAAACTGTCTAGAATAATAGAAAAAAAACTTTTTTTTCGTATACCAATTAAATATCATTTGGTAAGAAATGTTCGAAGCCAAAATCTGAAGGTGACAGTGATATTTAAGGTACTTGGTGTCCTTGAAATGTTTCCAAAGACTTGAAAAAAGACTGGAGCAGTCTGATATCAAAGAAAGAATAGACACAGGACAACGTATTTTTAAAATATTCTATGATACTCAAAAGAGTCAGGAGGTCTGAGGAGACCAGCTGCCTCTCAAATTCTAGTGAAATACTACAATTAAAACTAGCGTAAAAAAAAAACTAGTGAGAATGAAAAAGTTATTGTTTTATTCAGTTGAGAGTTTTCACACGAGCGTTAGTTGATAGTTTTCCCTCCGGAGTTCAAGTCTCATCAAATCTCCAGGACTCTTCTAATTTTTCATAGCCGGTCTCAATAATACAGTAGTTTGGATGGTTTCCACTTGTCCTCTTATTTCCGAGTTTTACAGTCCTGGTACCAACCCTTTGGTGACTCTACTGAGCGTGCTAACTTAAACAGGTATCACCGCCTCTTTAATGTAGCATATACTTTTTTCAGTTCTCTCGCAACGTCTAGGTAAACCTGCTGCTTCTGGGCAAGTACTCAATTAATAACCCGTTTGTCACAGATAGACTTGATTTTTTTAAACCAGAATCTATGTGTGTCTTCATGTCCTGGAATTTCCCAATTCGATACTTTTTTCGCATGGTGCTCTTTGCAATTCTACCTTTATGTCTACCTGAAGTTCTTGGAATCCTTGTAATTCTTTTTAATGTTATTTATCCAATCAGCCTTTCTTTCATGTTCTTTCCGTTCCCATATTTTCTCCAAAAATGTTTTGCTGCTTTTGCATCCTATTTCAGGATTGTCCACGTGCATTCTCCACCAAATTCTCAGTGGACTTTTCTTTCGTTATTTTGGAATATCCTGATTTGTTTGTATTGTTTGACCCTATCTCAGGATTTTTATTAGGTTTTCTTCTTTCGTCAATATTTTTTTGATTTATCTCTTCAAGTTGTATGGTCAGACTTGTCTGCTGTATTTTTTAGGTGGGGTGCATCTCAACAAACCCATGCCTGTTTTTCCTTCCTTAGCAATTTTACTTGTTGCCGCTATTCCTTTGCCTGTCGGTCTAGCCTAATTTACCACCTAGGTTTAGAATTTCTGTTTGAGTTCGTTCGGGGAGCCCATATTCTATCACATACTATTTTCGCTTTCGTATATATCAGCTCTTTCAGTTGAGTTGTGCTGTCTGATAGTGTATTCCCTAATTACTTATCTGCTTTTCGGTTTCAATCAGAACTTTTTCCCGATCTTTGAGGTTAGTCTAGTCTTTCTTCTAATTCATCATTTTTTGCATTAATTCAACAATTATTTTGTCTTCTAGTGTTAACATTTTTGTACTGTTGGGGTTTGTGATGCTTCGGTTTTTAATATTTTGCTTTTCAGTTTGGATAAGTTGTTCTTGCATTCCCTTATTTAGTACATTGTTTCGGGTAGAAAGACGATGTTCATATTCTTCACTATTTACTTTTCTCCTTATTCCAAAGTCAGAAAGCCAACCTTTCTTTAAGATGATTCAAGCTGGGTCAGAAAGTCTTTTACTTGTTACATTAAATCAAACGGATCCTGCCTAAGTTTCTATGACACTTTTTGAGTAAGATTGTTTTTTAAACTGACAGTGGATCACATTTTCGTTTTCTTCTTTAATCCATTTTTTCCGTTGGTGGCTCATAGTTGAAGAGTAATTCACTAAAAATTTCGCTTAGATTTTGCTTTAAAAAACGTTTGAATGGGGTACCCAATGAGATTTGAACCCACTTGTGAAAGTTTCCTGGGATAAAATGCCAACCAAATCACCACCTGAGGTGCTCTGGTTCACAGTTGAATAATTGCTTTGGTCTGTGTGTACCTCTAATTAGAACAGCTGTATTCGCAGAATCCTGACGGGTTCTCACATGTTAGCTATCAAAGGACAACCTAAAGATCATAATCCTCAGATCTTTCAACTGATTCCCACGTTGATAGGGATTTGTCATTTTATACCAGACCCAGTGGTTTATTACGATCTGCGATCTAGTCATATATATGACAATGTATTCTTACAAAAAGAGAATACTTAATCATGCCACAATCTTTTCAAATCATAACACACCCTATTTTTAAACTTAGTAAGTTTTAACATTGTAAATGTATAACAATCACCTGTTTGGGTTGGGGGGCGTCCGTTAGGTTTATATCTTCATTCGTTAATTTTGCGTGGATTGTGACTGATTGTACAGTTTAATTGTTCAAAACCAAGTCATTCTGTATTATTCCACAACGCCAGATCTTAGCTCACCATAAAACCTTATATTCTTGATTTCTTAAATCATCTCTTTGTGCTGCTGCTTTGCTTGACGACTTTTGGTCAAAAAACTTTCGCTTACAGAAGTTGAAGATTGAGAAGAGAAAAGTGCTACGGCAAAAATTTCTTTGCTCGTCATTTTCTCTTACTACTTATCCAGTTTTCAAGCTTATATATATATATATATATATATAGTGTGTTTATGAGAGAGAGAGAAAGAGAGAGAGAGAGAGAGAGAGAGAGATAAAGGAATACACTACATTTACTCTGACAATTCAGCAGAGATTTTTAGATATTTAGAAAAAGGTGAATATTTCAGCATATCAGCGAATATGATAAGTTTAAATATACACTTATTTCTCGGCTCTCACCCACCTTTTGCCTTATATCCCAGACTACTAAAGTCATCCTTATCTGTCACTTTTAGGTTCAGTGGCTTTTCCCTTGTGAGTTTAGCGGCTTTTTCTTTGTAGTAGAGTGTCACTTATGAACTTGTTCTTACTTCTCCTGTGTGTGTTGTCCTTCTTACTCGGATTGTTTGTTAAGTAGGAGATGAATGGCCTAACAGCTGCTGTCAAGTCATGTGCTGCATAAAGGATACGTTGAAAACAGCACACAGTTTGTTTGCATAGTTCCCATCTAGGGTTTCGTTCGTATAGCAACTATACTATAGTAATGACTCGGCAACAGCTGAAAAAGTTTATGTCCTGATATTACTGATAAAATAAAACGAGAATAGATAGATAGATAGATAGATAGATAGATACGTGTGTATGGGAGTGTCTCTCTGAGTATATAAGTATTTTAATGTATATGTGCAGGTGTGTCTGTGTGTGTTTACAGACGTTTTGGTGGCTAGCTAGTAAGGTAACCTAAGATACTCAAAGACCAAACAGTGATAGATAGACGTAAAGATGCATTGATATAGAAATATTTCATTGAGGTTAACTGAATGAGATGGATCCTTTCCATAATTGAGTAGCGCTTGGCAGAACGGATTTAGTGAAGGATAAGTTGGGTGCTGTGTGTCATGCAAGGCCTGTGATTAAATCTCGTGACGGTGCTCTACGAGGCTTCTTGTTTTTCAGAAATCTTGAAGGGCCTTGTCGTTCAGGCTAAATCACCTGAAACCCCACATCCGATATCGGCTGCTTTCGGGGAGGGTTACTCACCGACACCGAGCGTCTCCTTTATCCAAAAGGATCAGATCTGTTTGAGTCTGTCTATTCAATTCTTACTTTTATTTTGGTTCTGACAGGCCGGGGGAAAAAAGGAGCTCCGTATGAAAGAGACACCCGACTGGTGACCCTTCTTTTACTCCGATTGCTGTCCACTCGAGTGCGTCCTGCACCATGCATGAGACTTGAAATCGCTGAATGACATTTTGTGCGCTGTCACATTGACTGGAGATACATTTGATTAGCCCCCTCAAAAGAAAAGCTTACATCTACGAAGACATTTTTGCTTCACCAAATTCTTCCTTATCGCTGATTCTTTTTCCCTATATATATGTCCACACACACACACACACACATATATATATATATATAGTTCGATCAAGATATCGTTATATAGGAAAAGATTCCTCGGAAATTTTATTTTGCATAAATAAAATCTACACATTCTACAAGACAAAAGAGAAAGTGTTTTTATTTTAATTAACTGTTATTCTATTTTGAGGGTTTTTTGCACCAACCTTAACTGAGTCTGAGAGACAGCAAATCTCATAATGTTTCCAGTTCTCTCCTGAATATTTAGACCGATCTCAAGAAGGTTGTAGTCTGAATGGTTTAGATTCTTTCTCCAATTTCCAACAATTCCTTTCTCCTACCCAGTGCTTGTGTGGTACGATAAAAGCACTCGACCTTCGTCTGTTATCACTGTCTCTCTTATGTTCTACAGTTTTCTTTAGTTCTCTAGCAAGGTCTTAGTAGTTGTATATATTTTCACTTTCTTTAATATTCACTCTGCAGTCTGCTGGAATGACAAAATCCCGTAAATGGTAAGTTTGTTGATCAGCACTAAGAATCTTCTGATAGCAGGAATTAGGAGATTCGTTTGTATTTCATTATCCCATGGTGTAATGGTTATCGTCGCAGGAATTGGACACGGTGACATGAGTTCAAATCCTGGACTGACTGCATTTCACATAGCACTAATACCCTTGGGAAAAGTTATGAATCCAATTATTCTCCTTTCAGCTATGGGAAAATTGTAGGGCAGACTGGGTTCTTCAGCCTTGGTGAGGCTACTAGTCTAGGAGAAGGAAAAACTCTGAATTCAAACCTGTTAAACTCAGCTTAAAAAAAATTGACCTTATGTCATATCATGCCCGAGCGGAGGGGTTGGGTAAATACGATCCCTGAGAATTTCGTTAATCACATTTTCTCAGGAGGTGCCCGTGGTGTAATGATTATCGTCATAGGAAATGGACACGGTGATACGAGTTCAAATCTTGGACGAGAGCAATTACATTTCACATTGCCCTAATACACTTGGGAAAGGTATGAATCCAATTCTTCTCCCTCTACCTATGGATAAATAGTAGGACAGACTGAGTTCTTCAGCCTTGGTGAGGCAACTAGTCTAGGAGAAGGAAAACTCTGAATTCAAACCTGTTAAACTCCGCTTAAAAATTGACCGTGTGTCATATCATGCCCGAGCGGTGGGGTTGGGTAAATATGATCACATTTTCTCAGTCGGATTCTGGTTTACATTTTTTTTTTTAAATATAGGACTCAACAAAAAAGCCTACATCAAGTATCTGAAGCAGAGAGTGTTGACCTGGATTGAAAGAGGGTCTGCTAGAAGCCCCTTCGTCTGGAATGATGACGGCATGCCACATGAGTTGGAGAATCCAATTTTTTTACCAGAATATTTCTGCAACCACATCACCCCAAACTTCTGGCCACCTAACTCCAAAGATTTCAAATGCCTTGATTATGCAGAGATGAAAGAAAAAATATTTAAAAAAAAACCTGGTGGATTGTTCGATCTCCGGTGGGGACATCATGATATACACTGCTGATGAGACTTCTTAAGGTCGAAATAGCTGTCCAGTTTTTCCGTATGTCACGCACAGTACATATCGGATTTTCTAGTCATGGTAATTCAAATTTATAGGATTTTGGTATGTGTAATTTTTCTCATTATTATTCGTTATTATTCGTTGTGAGTTTTTCACACCTGCGTTAGCTGGTTGTTTTTGAGAGGAGCCTGAGAGACAGCAAATCTTCTCGAGTCTCCAGGACTCTTCTCAGTATTCCGGACGATTTCAGTAACACTGTAGATCGGATCGTCTCTCCTCGTCCTCCGATTTCTAACTCCTCCAATCTTCTTATCAAGCTTTTGAAGATCGCTCCGCGCGTACCAATTAGGATTGGTATCACCGTAACGTTTATGTCCTATAGGGTTTTAGAGTTACCTGATGATTTTTCATTCAAGTTTTAGTATTCTACAGCCGAGCTGACGCGGCAATGCACAGAGTTAACTCTAAAGGCAGCTTTATTTAAGATAATTTAGTTTAGCATAGTTATGCAATTTTGATGTTAAAACAGTTCTATTTCGAGCAGTTCAGTTTAGCATAAGTACGTAGTTTAGTTGTATTTGACCCATAGATAGGACTCTACCAGGTGCAATCACTCCAGGATACAGTGGACCTGGGAGCAATGGCAATGAATGGGTACTCCGCATTCACCAAAGCACCAGCAAATTTTTTGTGTCATGTCCAGGACAATCGTTTGGGTGGGTCTTACTGCTCTGCAGAGGTGCATTCGGTGTATTCTACATCCCTAACTGACAGAGGAACCATTCAGGTTTTATATTTCTATTCGTATTTGTTTGTGGTTTGCCTATCTTATTTCTGACAAGTTTCACTCAAGGATAAATTAACTTGTTTACTTCTGTGATGTTGTCCGTTTGGATATATTTCAATATTTGGATTTTTATTTTTAATTTTTGCCAGGATACGGATGATAATGTAGTCTTAGTTTCAGTTAAGACATTTTGAAATAAATTCTATACTTATATATATTGATGTTGAATACACCGACTGCTTCTCTGCAGAGTGGTAAGACCCCTCCAAAGAGTGTCCTGGATTTGACACTAAACAATCTGATCGTGAGTTTCAAGTGATGCCGAAGCTTTACAGATTGCAGAGCACCCCTTCTTTACCATTGCTCCCAGGTTCACTCTGAGCCGGAATGGAAGCACCTGATAGGGCCATATCTATGGGTTAAATAGAACTAACTGTATACTGATGCAAAACTGAATTGTTTGAATTCGAACTGTTTGACTAAACTGAAGAGCTTGAAATAGATATATTTTTTACTCTTAAACTGTATTTCAATTTAAACAGCGTGCTTATACTAAACTGAATTATTTGAAATGAAACGCTTTTTGACATTGAATAATTTAATATAGAACTATTTTTACATTTAATTGTATGGAAACATAATATGTAGTTATACTAAACTGAATTAGGTGAATTAGAACTGTGTTGACAATTAAACTGTGTACCCAGGCTAAACTGAATTGTTTGAAATAGAGCTATTTGCATAAAAATAGGTTCATGTTAAATAACCTACAATCGTTGATATGCCATAAAATCCAACCAACCAATCAACTATTGATGTTAGTATTCATATTGTGGTTATGGATTCTTTGGTTGTTTGGTTTCCAATAGTTTTTGATACAATCCTTGTGTGTGGATCTCTTTCAGCATATTCTACAAGTTTTACCTGTCCAGATATTTTCAAGTATTTCTACGTCAAAAAATCAACCTTTCTCTCGAATCATTGGTCAACAAGCCTGTGATTCGTTGTAATAAATTTAGCAGATTCTGACCAAATTTCTTTTATTCTTTTCTTGACCCGTTTTATGAAGGGTTGCTCTAAAAAAATATCAGTATATGACATTTTTGTTGTCTTTCTACATCTATTTTCGTTGTCTTTCCATATCTATTTTTCGGTTAGTGACTTTCGGATGCTTTGTTGGTACGGCCTGTGTATAACCGAGATTAGATTATTCGCAAAATATTGGGCCCATATGTTGGTTATCAAGAGAGCACTTAATGATTATTAGATTTATAGCTGCCATCTGTGTCCCTCGTTGACTTGAATTTGGATTTGTCCTTTTAAATTGGTAGTGTATTGTGACTATATTACACATAGGGGTGGTTTCTTTTCTGAACTCCTGTCGCAGATGTGACCTGGTTCTTTTACAGGGTAGTGGACACATACGCGAATCAGAGAAAATCCCGTTTTAAACTTACTAGGTTTTAACTTAATAAAAATCTAACAATCACCTTATTTTTATAACTATAATAGGTTTGTTCTTATCTCGTTACAATGAGTCTAGATTGTTCTATGACCAGTACTAATATTCTGTGGGGAGTGTTCTGATGGTGTAATGGCTAAAGCGATGGACTGCGGAATCGTAGTACGCGAGTTCATACTCCACCCACGCTATTACGTTCACTTTCGGGCGAATTACCCTTGGGAAAGGTATGAACCCTCTTATCCTCCCAGCTATGGGTTAAATAGTACCGCTACTGTTTTTCTAGGAGAATAACTTTGGCATTAAATAACCTAAAACGGTTGATATGCCATTAAACAAAGAAACCAAACCTAATATTCTGTAGTTTAAACAAGAGTCATTTCGGAGTATTCCACAAAGGCCGATCATTTCTCACTGACTGCATGTTTTATTCTTCATCATCATCATATCGCGCTGGTAGCACAGATATCCATGACCCTCTCTCGCCACTCCTCCCTATCGTTCATCGCCCTAGATAGGTCTTCAGGACAACATCCTGTATCCTCACATAGCTGCTGAATGTACGTTCGAGCTGGTCGTCCTGCTTTTGCGCGGCCATGTGTGGGGATCCATAAGAGTACATTTCTTATGAGTCCATCTCTGCTTCTCCAGCAGTGTCCTGCATGTCTGGTTCGTCTAACTTGGATAGTTTTCGTGATAGGGGGCAGGTGACCGTACAGTTGGTGTCTTGTGGGGTGTTGCTGCCAGGACTTGTTCAGGATTGCACGCAGCATTCTTGTGTAATTGCCATCTAGCTTCTTCTCCAGCCGTTTTGTTAGCGTCCATGTAGTGCATCCATATAGCAGTATCGATGTGACCGCTGCCTGGAAGAAACTGCGTTTAATTTTATCGGGTAGGTCTGATTTCCATATAATCGATAGCCTATTGATAGCTGTCCATGCTTTCGTTAACCTCGTTTCGATGTCCTTTTAGGTTGATTCGACGCTGCTTCCTAGGTACGTGAATTTGTCTACTAGTTTAAGTGGGGTTCCTTCTAGAGTGGAGATGTCCCCCGTTTGGTTATAGCACATATATTCCGTTTTGTGTGCATTAACATAGAGGCCTATGCTTGCTGCTGCTCGTTCCAAACTATGCAGAAGTGTTTCGGCTTGGTCAGGTGTATTTGCCAGTATCGCTTTGTCATCGGCGTAGTCGGCATCGGTAATTGTTGTTGCGGGGTATCTTCTGCTTCTTTTCTTCGTCAGTTCGAAGCCATTCTCTTTGATTTTGTCAATCGATGTTCTAAGTATGTAGTCTAGACAAATGATAATGAGGTACGGGGCCAGCGTGTCCCCTTGTAGTACTCCTGCTACAATGTCAAAGTATTCTGTGTCTCCATCTGGTGATCGTACTTTTACTTTAGTGTTTCTATAGAGAATAGTTATTGCCGCTACGGTTTCTTTAGGTATGCCGTACGCTAGTAGGATTTGTTCCATTTTTCCTCTGTGAATGGAGTCGAAAGCCTTGGTAAAGTCGACAAATATTAATGTCGCTTGTAGGTTTTTTGCCCGTACACCTTCAAGGATTCTACGGATGGTTAATATTTGTGAGGTCGTGGATCTATTTCTTCGGAAGCCATTTTGGTTTTTTCTAAGTATGTTGTCGATTTTGGGTTCTATGCGGTTTCGTAGTAGGGCATTGTAGATTTCGGCAGCTATGGATGTAAGTGTTATGCCTCGGTAGTTTTTGGCTAATCCGAGGTCCCCCTTTTTAGGGAAGGGGAGTATGCATCCCTTCATCAATCTATCTATCGGATTTTGATTGTATACTGCGTTGCAGTGTCAGAGCAGTATGTCGTCGAATTGTCTGGTCTTCCATAATTTCGTCCAGCCCTGCAGCTTTCCGATTTTTAATTTTTCTGAGAACCGAGTCGAGTTCTTCTTGTGTGAACGGTCCTAGTTTAATGTCTAATTGTTTGCTAATTATTCTGGTGATTGGTTCATGCGTTGTTTTTCGTGGGTTTCCAAGTAAGTTTTCGAAGTGCTGTTTCAACAGTTTTATTCTTTCTTGTTGGTTTGCTGCTTTCAGTTTTGCTTTGGCTGTGTTCTTTCTTCTGCTCACTTCGTTTATTGTTTGCCAGGCTATTCTAGATTGTCTATCTTCCACCGAGTCTATAATCTTATCAATCTGATTTTGAATGTATTCTGTCTGTTCCTTTATATATATGCCTGCTAATTGATGTTGTGCCGTTTTTAGTTTTAAGGCATTTGTGTTTGTTGGGTTTTTCGATAGTTTTTGGAGGCTGTTTTCACTAGTGCACGTTTTTCTCTCACCGCTAAAGTTTCCCATGGGACTCTATTTTAGTTTTAATTGTTGTTGGAATGTATTTTGCTGCTGCCTCGAGATGTGCGTTGACGAAATTTTCGTATTCGTCGTTTGGTGTACTTTTTTCCGTCTTTTCTTGTAGTGTTTCGAATCTGTTTCTTAATTCTAATACGTATTTATCTCTTATATCTTTGTTGTTTAATAGGGCCCAGTCATAGTGTTTGGTGGTCACTGTTCGTTTGGCGTTTTTTCGTAGACTTAACCGTATTTTCGCCGTGACTATTCGGTGATCGGTGAACACACCCTCAAAAGAGGAGTATGCCTCGAAATTCAGTGCACTATTTTTCCATTTCTTGTTTATAAGGACGTAGTCTATCTGTTAGATGTTGCCCATTCCTATTTGACGTGTTGTGGGGCTGTATTTGTTGTTTCCGTTTTTCCCGATTTGGGCATTCATGTCTCCGCCAATGACTAACACGTTGTGTTTCGGGATGCTACGCACTAATGAGGATAACTCATCGTAGAAGGTGACTAGTTCAGTTTCTTCACTAACATTGGTGAGATGATTGTTGCTCTGGGGTTTCCGTTAAATGTAGCTGCCATCATTCTAGGTTGTATTTTCTCAACGCTATTAAGCGTTTTTAATGCTCTAGGTCCTATAAGTAATCCTACCCCTCCTACTGCGGCGTTGACAGAGTTTTTCCATGCGGATACAGTGGCGAGCGACCAGCCATTGCCAGTTTCGTGATATTTGATATCTTCGGTGTGCGTGTATCTGTGTTCTTGTATGCATATTATGTCTATCTTATGTTCTTCGGCCGATGCGATTAGTTCTGGGATTTGTCCTATTCTATTTAAGGTTCTTACGTTAAATGTCGCTATTTGTAGTGTTTGCTTGCATTTTAGTAGTTTTGATTGTTTGAGCTCTGTAGCTGATTTTTCGAACACTGAGGCCAGGGCTCCAACCTCAGCAGGACGCGCCCCTTTTTTCCCGCGCGAAGAGCGATGCGCTTTGTGTATGTGGTTTGAGTGTGGGTCATGGTTATCTTTCGATGGCTGTTTTATTCTCTTCTATAAAAGCCACTCTTATAGAGGAGCAGCAGTAGTTCCCCGATCGAACTAACGATCCTGAGCGTAAAGTCGTCAATCTCACGTCCAGGACCCGTTTAGGTATTGAGTTTGGTCGTCCATGGTTTTATTCAAATACCTTTACGTACATCATGCTGCTTCCCATGTGTACGCAAAAAAAAAAAGGGGGGGGTAAATTTTGGTTTAAGTTTTAAGTTTTAACTTAGTTAAAGTCCAAGATTAAGGTACTTTCGTATGACTTTCACTTTTTTTTTGCACTGTATTGGGACTTTTCCTAGGCTTTTTTTTTTTTTTACTACAGTTGGCAACCTAGCAGGCTTTAGGAATTATAGAGCTTAAAATTTGTTTTTTTTTGTTTTTTTTTTCTTTACGAATTTTTAAATTATATTATAGAAGAGGTTTAAAAACATTCTGCCTTGTTCGCTGACATTTGGAATGACTAACATCAATTTGGCTTTATAGTAGAGTAAGCGTGTCTTTACATTTAAAACGCATAGTTTAAGCATTATTTCACAAACAAAATACAGCATAACATTTTGTAAAATTCAGCATTTTAAATTGATAGGACTTAAAGACATACTGACCAATATTGATATATTTCTTCCAGTTGGCTCCTGAGTTCAAATCCTTCTTCTTCGTTTTGACTTTTATTTACTACTGAAATTTTAGGTAGCTTTGGAGGCGGTCTACTGGTGGGGAATTCATTTCATTTTTTTTTCCCTTTCTCTTGGGGGGGCTGGCCTGTGATAGCATTAGGTGTTTTAGGCTTTTTCTTTTTCTTCTAAACTACTGTTAGGGCTTTCTTTACGAATTTTTAAATTATATTATAGAAGAGATTTAAAAACATTTTGCCTTGTTCGCTGACATTTGGAAAGACTAACATCAATTTGGTTTTATAGTAGAGTAAGCGTTTCTTTACATTTAAAACGCATAGTTTAAGCATTATTTCACAAACAAAATACAGCATAACATTTTGTAAAATTCAGCATTTTAAATTGATAGGACTTAAAGACATACTGACCAATATTGATATATTTCTTCCAGTTGGCTCCTGAGTTCAAATGCTACTTCTTCGTTTTGACTTTTATTTACTACTGAAATTTTAGGTAGCTTTGGAGGCGGTCTACTGGGGGGGAATTCATTTCATTTTTTTTTCTTTTTCCCTTTCTCTTGGGGGGGCGTGGCCTGTGGTAGCATTAGGTGTTTTAGGCTTTTTCTTTTTCTTCTAAACTACTGTTAGGGCTTTCTTTACGAATTTTTAAATTATATTAGAGAAGAGATTTAAAAACATTTTGCCTTGTTCGCTGACATTTGGAAAGACTAACATCAATTTGGCTTTATAGTAGAATAAGCGTGTCTTTACATTTAAAACGCATAGTTTAAGCATTATTTCACAAACAAAATACAGCATAACATTTTGTAAAATTCAGCATTTTAAATTGATAGGACTTAAAGACATACTGACCAATATTGATATATTTCTTCCAGTTGGTTCCTGAGTTCAAATGCATCTTCTTCGTTTTGACTTTTATTTACTACTGAAATTTTAGGTAGCTTTGGAGGCGGTCTACTGGGGGGGGGGAATTCATTTCATTTTTTTTTCTTTTTCCCTTTCTCTGGGGGGGGGGGCGTGGCCTGTGGTAGCATTAGGTCTTTTAGCCTTTTTCTTTTTTCTTAACGCCTTAAAAATTTATATCGTCACATTTTTGGTTAACGGGTTTTTTCAAAAAAAGTCACAGTGGTGTGATATCAGGCCTTGGGAGTTTTTCATATCAGTTTTAGTTGGTGTATTTTTACTCGAGTCTAAGAGACAACATGTCAGTTCACGTCTCTAAGACTTTCTAAGTGTCCTAGCTTATCATAATAATCCTATTGTCTCAACGTTTTCGATTCCTTTTTTTTCTTATGCCTTTAGTCTTTTTTCAAACCTTTGGAAAGGGTTCCGAATACACCATCTTTAATTAACGTCACGGTCACTTTCATGTTCCACAGCTTTTCATACCCTCTAGGAACGTTTTAGAAGTATAAAAATATATCATATATCATGCGTGCTTTTGTGTTTGCTGAAAAAATCATTTCGTTTGCGTATATTGTTTGTTTTACTAAAATCTAAGCGATCAGAAAGTTCACTGCACAGATAGATAGATAGATAGATAGATAGATGTGTGAGATTTATTACTGCATATATATATATATATATATATATATGCAAATTTCATTAAACATAATAGACATTTTATGCCTACATATTTTCTTCTGGATCCGTTCGAATTCCTGTATTACTTTTATCGTATTCGGGGGGAATTGTTTTAGGTATTGTCCATAGTTGTATGTATCCCTAATACTTTCTGCCCGACTTTGGGCCATCATCAGGGGAGAATCTATTACAAAAGTGATGTAAGTCGGGCAGAAAGTATTAGGGATACATACAACTATGGACAATACCTAAATCAATTCCCCCCGAAAACGATAAAAGTAATACGGGAATTCGAACGGATCCAGAAGAAAATAAGTAGGCATAAAATGTCTATTATGTTTAATGAAATTTGCATTAACGAAGAAATGCTGCATATATATATGTATATATCAACTCCTTTGCTCGAGCAGAATATGACCAAAGACAATTTTTTGCGAAGTTTAACAGGTTTTAATTTAGAAACCTAAACCCATGGCCATACCAAGGTCAAAGAGCTCAGAAGGAAGAGATCAATGCATACCTGCATATTCTCAAGAGGGAATTGTTGGGTTCATTCTTTTCCTCAGGTTATTAGTGCAATGCGAAACGAAAACAGCTTTGTCCAAGATTTGAACTCGATGATTGGTTGGTTGTTTGGACTTTATGAGATATCAACCTTTGTAGCTTATTTAACGCCAAATCCATTTTTATGAAAGTAGTTCTATTTCAAACAATTCAGTTTAGGATAAGTACGCAGTTTAAATGTAAGTACAGTTTAATTGTCAAAATATTTCTATTTCAAGCTATTCACTTTAGTCAGGCGGTTTTAATTCAGCTAATTCGGTTTTATATAAGTACAGATTTTGTTTAGACACTGTGAAATGTCAAAACATTTCTATATTAAACAAATCAGTTTGGTGTAAATACAGTTCCATTTCAAATAATTCAGTTCGCATAAGCACGCAGTTTAAATGTAAATACGGTTTAATTGTCAAAGACATTTCTATTTCAAGCTATTCAGTTTAGTCAAACAATTCAGTTTAGCATAAGAACGCAGTTTAAATGTCAAAACATTCCGATCTCAACCAATCCAGTTTAGCACAAGGACACAGCTTACTTCGCCAGAGTGGACCTTGGAGCAATGGCAATGGCAATGAAGAGATGCTCCGCATTCCCCATAGCCCCAGCATCACTGGAACCTCAGCATCAGATTGTTTCGTCAAGGACACTCATTGGGCGGGGGTCTTCCCCCTCTGCAGTCTATGTATTCTACCGCCCCAGCCGACTGGGCAAATTTTAACTCGAGTCAATGTGGCTAGTTCCCACGTGTTAATTTCCTAAAACTAGCGAGTATATTTCAACCCAACCTGACGAATAATGTTTAATGGTTCCTAAAATCTTGAAAAAAATAAAAGCAAAGTTTAACCTCGTTAAAATATTTATGTTCAGTACTTTCCAAACTAGAGTACTAATGGTGACCATAGAAATACAGCAATCTACTCAATTACTCAAGAGTTTTGTAATATTTTGGCTCAGACTATTTTTGCTGTGTATCTCTCGCATGATCGAAACAGTTCAAGCTGTTGTATATGCTTAATGTGGAAGATAGAATCGTGATGTCTAGTATGAGCCCTATGTGTATTGATATTTCTGGTTTCTCCACAAAGGTTACGTATGATGATTATTCTATTTGCTTTTACAAGTATTCAATTTCATAACCCAGTCGGCTAGGGCTGTAGAATACACCGACTGCTTCTCTGCAGAGAGGTAAAACTTCTCAAATGAGTGTCCAGTAGCTCTGTCGGCTGGGGCTACAGAATGCAATGACTGCTTTTCTGCAGAGAGATACGAATCTGTTGTGTTCTAGTTAATGAACACAAGTAGTAGTAATAAGACAAACCACGATACGTGAGGAAATAGTTATATTTACAGGAAGAGTATTTACAAGAGAGAGAGAGAGAGATACTGTCAGTAGTAGTAACATACGATTAGTAATAGAGTAAGGATATACTTCAACAATAGGAGACCCTCTTCAGACTCGTAGACGTAGACTGATCGTAGACTGGTCTCAGACTGATCTGTTTATTTGTCGCTGCCTCCCACCAGACAGGACTTAACACAAGGTCAAAAGCCCGAAGGCGGATTAAAGTGGGGATAAAGCAGGGGGAAGTCGGGAACGAGCCGAGGCTAGAACCCTGCTGGTCTGTGGTGCTCATTGAACCACTAAGTGCAATGTGGGTCTAATGAGGCAACCAATTTAACGAACCCAAATGTGGGTCCGGGCACGTATGCTGGGTTATAGCTTGAACTAGACAGCAATGTCTAGTGTTATACATGGTGTCCTGAGAGCGTCCGCGAAGACCTCTCCATCTCAGACTGATCTGGACTGATCTCTCGGTACTGCCTTATATGGCAGTTGGAACAGCTCATTATGTCGGAAAGGTAGGTGATACCCAACAGAATCTCACAACGAGTGCCCTGCATATAACACCAACAATCTAATGGTGAAGCTCTGGTAAAGCTTGAGCTTTGGGGAAAGCAGAGTACCCATTTATTTCCATTGCTCCTTGGTCCATTAAGGCCTGGAGTGGTAGAACCTGATAGGGTCCAAACTATGGGTCAAAAAAGCGTAAACTGTTTACATATGTTAAACTGAATTGTTTTAAATAGAACAGATTTGAAATTCAACTGTGTGTAAGCAAAAAACTGTACCTACGCTAAACTGAACTGTTTGAAATAGAACTGTTTATATGCATAAATATTAATTTAGTATTTAATAATCTATAATGGTTGATATGCCATAAAACCAAAGCAAAACAAAACTATTCCATTTCATCAAGAGATGTAATCTCAGTTAAAGAAAAACTGTTTTATTGACTTTTGTCTTTTAATGTTTTTCTGTCCTCCAATGAAGGAAATATTTTGTTTGGAGTTTTACTGACTCATTAGTTGCTGTTTTTTCATAGTAAATATTGAGAGTCATGTCAGTAATTGGTTCTGATTTATTGATGTGATATAAATGGGCTTATATATCTTCAATGGAGATTTTGGTTTTTCAGTCATTTAAGTATGCAGATGATATTGTGCCAGGGACTACTGCAGTATTCTTTAGAATATAATTGAGAATGAAGTCGTATTGCGCGAGTGGAACATGAATATTGACATTAAATGTTCAAAACTCTTGATGATTGAATGTGTGTGATTTTTCTGGAGATAGGCTATCAATCATATGGAAAGCAAACCTGACCGATAAAATGAAACACAGTTTCTTCCAGGCAGCGGTCGTATCGATATTGCTGTATGGACGCACTACTTGGACGCTAACTAAACGGCTGGAGAAGAAGCTAGACGGCAATTACACAAGAATGTTGCGAGCAATATTGAACAAGTCCTGGCGGCAACACCCCACAAGGCACCAACTATACGGCCACTTGCCTCCCATCACGAAAACTATCCAAGTAAGATGAACCAGAAATGCGGGACACTGCTGGAGAAGTGGGGACGAGCTCATAAGTGATGTACTCCTATGGATCCCCACATATGGCCGAGCAAACGCTGGACGACCAGCTCGAACATACATACAGCAACTATGTGAGGATACGGGATGTAGCTTTGAAGACCTGCCGGAGCCGATGAATGATAGGTAGAAGTGGCGAGAGAGCGTCAGGGATATCCGTGCTAGCGGCACGACTAGATGATGATGATGATTACGCTAATTGATGTGACAATGAGAATGATTTTCTTGAAAAATAAATTGTGCAAATGTCTTTTTTTATTATTAAATTATAAACCTATTAATAACTCTACGTAAACACACACACGTCTCACATTTCACACATGAATCGATTTAACTGTGTGCAAATAAATGAATAATGTTGAATAGAATTGTTTGTGAAAGATAGCAATAATTAAAATCATTTTGTGTCCTTGGTTTGATATTATGATATAACAAATGGAGAGGTAGAAGTTTGGGAAATATGGAGTACCCCTTCATCACCATTCATCTTATATCCACACTGACCCGCAGTGGTATTACTTGTTAGTGTCACATCTATGAATGGAATAGAATTGTTCAATCTTTTATTTAGTCGATCCTGTGAATACTTTTTACTGTTGCAACATTCGATTATGTAGACTACGTTTTCAAATCGCAGTTGATTTTTTAAAAATTATAAATGTTATTTTGGAGTTTTCGAATATATAGGATCTTCCTCCTATTACATACTCTATATCTTTTATTTTTACATTTTTTGATTTCGTGCGTCGTGTGTTCCCCAAAATTTGATGAGATGAGTGTGCGTCTTAACTCTTTTGGTTGTCATTTGCCTTTGATCATT
The DNA here is from genome assembly GCA_963585895.1 of Sepioteuthis lessoniana. Taxonomy (NCBI): domain Eukaryota; kingdom Metazoa; phylum Mollusca; class Cephalopoda; order Myopsida; family Loliginidae; genus Sepioteuthis; species Sepioteuthis lessoniana. The sequence continues at coordinate 49,146,150 of OY757933.1, forward strand.
TTTGTTGTGTCTCATATGATTTTTTTTTTATTTTATCATTGGTTTAAAGTTGTTCAAAATTCATTGTTATTTCAGTGAACCATTCTAGCTTGTTTTCGTTGTATGTCCAGACGTATGCTTAGGGTTGTTCACTGCTATGATTTCTGTGGGGTTCGTAGTTCTAATAATATTTCTCTGCTTAATGGAATCCCTTATTTGTTAGAATTACTGGATATTCCCTCTTGTGGAGTGTTGCACGTAATTCCTCTTGACAATCGTGTTGTAGTGACTATGGTGCATTTTAACGTTAGTGACCACGGTGCATATTCTATGCGTAGGTTGTAAGGAAGATTTTATGCAGATTTCGGTGTGATGACTATTCAAATAGGGGGTGTCCTCGTGGTGTAATGGTTAAAGCGATGGACTGCGGAATCGTATTACGCGTGTTTGTACTCCAGTCGTGCTATTACGTTCACTTTCGGGCAAATACCCTTGGGAAAGGTATGAATCCCCTTATCCTCCCAGCTATGGGTTAAATAGTACCACTACTGTTCTTCTTGGAGAATAGCTTTTGCATTAAATAACCTACAAAGATTGATACGCCATTAAACAAAGAAACCAACTATTCAAATAGAGTGATTGTTGTATATCTGTGGGTCTGAGATAATTTGGCCAATTTGGTTTTTATTGACGAAATGTAAAAATAGTAGTTCTTTAAAGCTGTGTTCCATGGTGAATTTTATTTTAGGGTGTAGGTTTTGGAGGAAGTTATGAAAATCACCAATGTTGCCCGACGGGCATTTTCAAAATATGAAACAGTCATCTAAGTATATTTCCCACAATCTAATAAATTCTGTTTTTATATAGTTGAATTTTTCCAATAATTTCATAAAGATTTTCCACTAAGTATTTTTAGGTTAGGGTGGCGTACGTTGGTGCTATTTTAGTTCCACAGCTATCATGACATTATTGACGTTTGTTTGGTAGTATTTAAGCTCAGCAAAATATATGCCAGTATATGCAGATACATGAGTTGGTCTGATAATTTTTTTCCTAGAGTTTCAATTTTATTTATGTTGTCAAATTGAGAAGAGTCATTATTTAGGATTAGTTCCATACCATCAGTGATAATTTTTTTGTTAAATATTGGGTGTAATGTATCTGGGTAATTTACTATGGAAAATAAGAAGGTCCGTTTTCCCAATTCATGGAAGATATTACTGTATTGATTTTTGACGTCAAATATGACCTTTGAGTGTGCCGAGATCAGTTTTTTGTGGTGGAGTTTGATGGGCCAGCTAAAATGTGGGTCTAAATTTGAGTTTTCAGGGGTTTGAAATTTCTATGGATTGAGATTATTGAGTTTCAGCAACTATTTTTTATTTCCTTGTATTGATGGAGTCTTGGTCGTTTATGGAATATACTTCGGAAGTTCTTTTCTTTTTTAGTCATTGTTGCAATTTTTATTGGGCAAAATTTTTTTACATTTTTTTGGATGATATTATTTTCTATGTTTCTATTAATTCATAGTTAGTTTCATCTCTTCATATTTTTTGTATTTTGTTCTAATACATGTTTTATTTAAAGAGTCATTCGTTTTGGTGGTTAAGGAGGCAATAGTTAATGCTATTGTATATGCTTGTATTAATTCATAGTTCATTAATTTCATGTCTTCATATGTTTTTTGTATTTTTGTTCTATTGCATGTTTTATTTAAAGAGGCATTCGTTTTGGTGGTTGAGGAGGAAATAATTAAAACCCGTAATTTTTTTTTCTATATAAAAGAAAATTTGTAAAGTTAAAACACTTTGAATCAATGAAGAAAATATGGATGAGGATCTTTCAGCTCCCTCACGTTCATAATGAGAAAATATTTTGACCTACACTATGTATTGATTCATTGGTGGCATTCACCGATTTTTAATGCAAATCTAACTGGTCATATCTATCTTATCCCAGTCACTTTGTATCAATATATATATATATATATATATATATATATATATATAAAACTTACAAAAAGACCAAATTTATTCATGTTAAGGAATAAAATATGAACAACTGACCGGTTTCGGTCCTATCAGATCACAGTTTAAACTAGGACAACGATTAAGACACAAATTAAATTTCGTAATCTAAAAACTTGACCGACCCACGTTTAAAGGATCTCAAATTTTTACAGCATGTGAAAAAGTTGTCAAAATTGTTTAATTCTAATGTTTCTTTTTGTTGCGTTCTGGTTAATGAATGCAGGTAGTAGTAAAAAAAGACAAACCACGAGATACGAAGGAAAAGAGTTATATTTACGGGAACAAGTATTTACAGAGAGAGACTGTTAGTAGTAAGAACATAGTATTAGTGATAGAGTAAGGATATGCTTTAACAATAGGAAACGGCTCTTCAGACTCGTCGACGTAGACTGGGCTGGTCTAGTCTGGTCTCAGACTGATTTGTATTGGAGGAGAGTATTTGTTGCACGCCCCACCTAACGGGCAAGTATGGCACAAGGCCTTTTTAGGTGGGTCCAGGCGCAGGACCGTAGCCCACACGCGCCCGGCATTTCCTAAAAATACCTACGGCCCCGTCGGCATTCCTCTTATTAGGGGCGCCTCAGGCGCCGGTTGATTAATCCAACCTCCCCGAAGGGAGTAAAAGCCTGGGGGAGGCCCCCCGAGGCCATAGGAAATCCCCAGGCACTGAGACACACTCTGCCCGAACCGCGCCCCGACAGCACGGCCGGCCAAAGTGCTACCCTGCACCTGGAGAGGTCCAGTCCGGAATCAATTTGTCACCAAAATGATCGGGTCTGATCATCTTGGTATTCGAGCTACTGCCATATATGGTAGATCGTCTAGCTCATTATGCTGAAAAGGTAGGTGATACCCAACACTTTTATTCTCTTCGGAGTATATAAATATCATTCCCCTCAAAATAAAAGACATTCACACATTAAACATAAAAGTGTGAGTTTTTCTACACTTGCCATTAAAATCTTAAATCATTTGTATGAGGTTCGCTCGAGTGATTAGATTATGAAGTGATATTCAATTCTTTGACCCACTTTATATAACTATATAAGCTCTCAACCGTCGCATATGGATTTAATGTGGAGTATATCACTTTTTTAACACCTACCTTCAGTCAGATTACCACTGTCAGCCATGATGGCTGTAACTTCTTTACCAGGCGTAATGTTTTTTCTACGTAGCAGGTTGCACTGCCACAAAGATTCGCGCCGACACAACATGTGCTCTCAATAATTGCTGTTTACAGACAGGAGATAAGCTAACAAAACACGTGCAGCTTCTTTTACTTTATCTTATTTTTTCATCACTCCTTTGACACGGATCTCTTCACATATCCAGTAATTAGATTTTCATACACTATATTATTTTCTCTCTATATCTAACCATCTCAGCCTTGTCGGCTGGAGCTGTAGAATACACCGACTGCATCTCTGCAGAATGTTCTTGATATAACATTAAACATTCTGATGGTGAGGCTCCAGAAATTCTGGAGCTTTGTGGAATCCAGAGTGCCACTACTTTGCCATGGCTCCCAGGTCCACTCTGACCCAGAGTGGTAGCACTTGATAGGGTCCTCTCTATGGTCAAATAGAACTGTTTTATCAAAACAAACAGTGATTTGATGTCTCTTGCTCAAAGAATGAATTTTTATAGGACGTGTTCCAAATGATCCCAATTGCTTTTGTCTCTGTAAGAAATCATTATCATATTAATACGTTGGGTCTTCTTTTAGATCCCCTGTATATGTATGAAGAGGATTTGGCATTAAACAACCAAAAATAGTTGATATGCCATAAAACCAGAGCAGACCAATCTATCTCTAACCGACTGTCATGTTTCCTTTCTCCACAAAACTTTATTTCTCTGAGAGTCATTCATAATCTACAAACACTTATCAAACATCAAGAAATCGTAGTGCGTCGCTACACTTTATAGCAAGCTCCCGCTTATTCAATTGATGAGAATTTCCGCAATCATCTTCATATTTACGATAGATTATTGTATAAAATTTGAACTAAGTTTAAGAAATATTGTATGACGATAAGGAAGAATCAATACAATTTGTTTAAAAGTGACCTTGTCTGTGGATTATAATTGGTTTTACTGTCTTTTAAAGTGGTTATGAAAATTGCTTTCGATATAAACTTATATATAGTAACACACACACACACACACACACACACACACACACACACACACACACACATATATATATATATATATACAATTGTGAGTAAAATTTAAGGACAAAATATTTCTAATCACCAAAATATAATAATCAATGAACAGAAACATTGCAATCTGTTTAAGCATAAGATAGAAGAAAAACAGGATAGAACACGCAACTCTGAGTTTCACTTTGCCAATCCTAATGTGAACCAGTATTGATACTTCTGAAGTTAGTTAAGTTTTGATTACTCTGATTGATTATATTACGTAGAGTACATTGAAATTACATCGAATATATATATATCGATTAAGTTGAATTCAGTAGACTTCAGACTTGATGATACTGTAACACCAGATGATCGACAACATGAAATTCAGAGTAATAGCTTTTTATCCCTTTTGAGGGAGTATATATATATCTAAGTTCGTGTAACGGACAACCCGATGCCATATGTTTGTCAGTTTCTCGCCTATGTAAACAGTACTTCCTATTTCCAACTCCTTAGACAAAATTAATCTTATCTATTGAATGAGCCTCGTACTAAACACTATTTTCAGTGTTTGTGTACATCCTATATAAATTTCGTTACAGTTTGTACATTTGACTACGTAAACTACATTTTTTTAATTACAGCTTAAATTTCTATTTATTATGAATGTTGTTTTCGGGTTTTCGAAGAGATAACTTTTTCATTCTATGATTATATTACATACTCAACAACTTTTATTTTTGAATTTTTAGACCCCATGCGTTATGTGTCCTCGAAATTTACATGATGTTAGCGTTTGTCACTAGTTTTTAGTTCAGTGTCTTGTAATGATTTTTTGTCCAATATGTTTTTTTATTCTATCATTGTTTTTAAGTTGATTTCGGTTCATTGATATATCCGTCAGTTGTTCTGGGTCGTTGTTGGTGTATCTTGATATATATTATAAAGGCTGTTTATTGTTATGCTTTTGATGCTTCGTAGTTTTTCCCACGGTATTTTTTCTGCTAAATTCTATTCCCTAAATGATAAGCGCTTCGAGATATTCACTTTAACGGAGAGTTATGCGAAAATCTTCTAGAGCGGACTCGTCGGTGGTTTTTGTTTGTGATTATGGCGCAGTTCATGCGCCAGAGTTGCAGACACAATTAAAACGTAGAGACACAACAATAGTGGAATATATATGATTGATATGGCATTCATCGCTATCATGTCACGCTGCCAGCACGGATCTCCTTGACCCTCTATCTTCACTCATCTCCGTGGTGTAATGGTTCTCGTCGTAGGAAATGGACACGGCGACACGAGTTCAAATCCTGGACCTGACTGATAGCATTTCACATAGCACTAATACCCTTGGGAAAGGTATGAAAGGTATGACGGGGTTCTTCAGCCTTGGTGAGGCAACTAGTCTAGGAGAAGGAAAACTCTGAATTCAAACCTGTTAAACTCCGATTAAAAAAATTGACCTTGTGTCATATCCTGCCCGAGCTGAGGGGTTGGGTAAATAGGATCTCCACTCATCTCAATCACCCATCACTCCAGGAGGTCTTCAAAGCTATATCCTGTATCAGTACATAACAATTGTATATAAGTTCTAGCTTGTAGTCCTGGCTTTGCTTGTCCATGTGAAGGTGTCCACAGGACTTTGTCGCTTATGAGTTCGTCTTTATTTCTTCAAAAGTGTCCTGCAGCTCTGGTTCGTCTAACTTTGATAGTTTTTGTGATGGGTTTTAGGTGACCATATAGCTGCTGTTTTGTGGGGTGCTGCCTCCAGGACTAGTTCAATAAAGCTTGTAGGATTCTTGTGTAATTGCCGCCAAGCTTTTTTTTTTCTCTAAAACTTTAGTTAATGTCCATGTAGTGCATCCATATAATAGTATTGACGCGACGGCTCGCTGGAAACAACTCCGTTTTACTTTTATCGATCAGGTCTGACTTCCATTTGATCGATAGCCATTCAAGGCTGTCCATGCCTTTGCTAGTCGTGTGTTGATGTCAGTCTCGGTTGATTAGACACTGCGTTCTAGGTAGCTGAACTTGTCCACTAGTTTCAAAGTCCCACCCTTTAGTGTGCAGTAGTCGCCTCTTTGATAAAAGCATGGGTTTTCTATCTTGTCAGCGTTGACATGGAAACCTATGCTACCAGCTGCTCGTTCCAAACTATGTTGCAGGGTTTCGGATTAAGTGGGTATATTTGACAGAAGCGCTATGCTATCGGCGTAGTCCGCGTCCATAATTGTTTGTGCGGGGTATCTTCTGCTCCTTTCCTTTGCCAGCTTGAAACCGTTTTCTTTCATTAAATCAATAGACGTTCTAAGCACGTAGTCTAGGCAGATGATAAACAGGTATGGAGCTAATGTGTATCCTTGTAGTACACCTGCTACAATGTCGAAGTAGTCCGTGTCTCCATCCTGAGAGCGAACGTTTACTATCCTGTTTTTACATAGCATCATTATGGCTGCGACGATTACTTTGGATATCGTAACCATATTTACCAACCCCTCCGCTCGGGCAGGATATGACACAAGGTCAATTTTTAAGCAGAGTTTAATGGGTTTGAATTTAGAGTTTTCCTTCTCCTAGACAAGGCTGAATAACCTAGTCTGCCCTACTATTTACCCATAGCTGGAGGGAGAATTATTGGATTCATACCTTTCCAAAGATATGAGTGCTATGTAAAATACGATCAGTCTCGTCCAGGATTTGAACTCGTGTCACCGTGTCCATTTCCTACGACGATAACCATTACACCACGAGCACCTCCTTTGGATACCGTAACAGCCATAATGATTTGGCATTAAAAAACACATAAGTAGTGATATGACATCAAACACAATAAGACCAAACCAAAAAAGATTATATTATTTTGGCACAAGCTCAGAAATGTATTGATACTCAGTAAACGACCAGATATATGGATTATCTTGCGAGATTCGAATTCACGTGCTAAGGTTTGCAAGTCTACCCCAATAACGATTCCCCCAGGCAATACACCAGCATGTGTACGTGTGTATGTATTGTTTCTGTGTACCAACTCCCTCTACCAAGAACTGATGTGACACAAAGTCTATTAAAATGGAATAATGCTAGTTTGAATTGAGAGTTTTCCTTCACTTAGACTGGATACCTGGTCAGCTATAAAAAAATTCAGTCTGACCTTGTACATTCCTAAATCTAGTAGAAAGGGAAGAGATGGATTCATGTCTTTCCGAGGAGCATTAACGCAATTCAAAACGCAAAAAACATCGTCCAGTTCTTGAACTCGTGTCGTCGATTCCATTAACGTTACACTAAGGGCGTATGTATGCGCTTTGGTATGTGAAGGATTCTAATTTTCTTTTAATATTTTTTCTATATAGTCAAAATCTAAAAGAAATTAGAGAGAAAGAGAAAAAAATGGAAAGAAAGGAAATATGAAAGGAAAGATTCACATGTTTGGAATATAAAAATCATATGAAAACAATCTTGACAGCAGAACGTTTATATTCTTTCTGGCAAGACCTACATAATTCCCACAACCTAGAATCGTAGCAGTAAATAAATCGTATATTTTAATAACATAAATACTAAAAAGAATCAGGAAAAATTAATCCGATTTATACTTCCATTGGTGAATTACCTATAAACGTATTTACTTCGGATTAATTATAAGGAAAAATAAAAGATAAAAACAGATTTGTCTTTGTATTTTGAAGAATTTCTCAAATTACCACTATTCTGAAGTGGTGAAATGAAGATTGCTTTTTTATGAGAGAGATTATTTATTCTTAAATAACATTCTTTTTAGCTGGTAGGCGTTGTGGTAAGGAAGATAGGATGAGTGGTTTCAAATTCCAGTGAAAACTGCTTGAATATGCGTTTGTTACGAACTAATTCTTTGAATCTATCACTTTATGACCTGGGTTTGACACTAAAGCGTATCTGGTGGTGAGGCTCCAGTTCTGATTCTCTAGGAAGAGTGAAGCCTCTCATTTGTTACCACACTACACCCAAGTCGACTCTGAGCCAGAATCGTAAAACCTGTGAAGGCCCAATCAATTCGACAAATAGATCTGTTTAGGATAATTTGTAAAAAGATTTTTCTCAATATTAAAACATTGCATTTTAGATATTGATGGGAATTCTCTCAAACTGTAGCTGTGTAAGTAATACTGTATAGTCTCGTGACTTAGACTCAAACGAAAGGTTTAAGAAAAAAGATGCAATTTATAGAAGAATGCAGCGCGCTGTTTTCAAAAATCTTTGAAGAAGCAGCCCTTAATAGAACATTGTTACGGCCTCTTGCCTGCCATCAAAAAAAAAATCTACGTGAGCGAAGAAATAAATGTTGCGCGCTGCCAGTGAAGTAAAGACGAACACAAAAGCGAAATTTTCATTTGGACTTCAACACATGGGCATACCGGTGTTGGCCGACTAACAAAAACTTACATTCATCGGCTGTGGTCAGACTAGATGCCGTCTAAATACCTGCAAAAAGTAAAGGCTGATAGAGACGGATCGCTCGAGACAAGCACAAATTCCGTGCTGTCCACATACCTTGATAACCTAGATGATGTGTTGGACTCTTAATTTTCTTTCTGAATACATATTTTTTTTTACTGTGTATAACCGGAAATTGTAATTGCTTAACTGTCTGTGGCACTAAATAACCCAATATGAGTTGACTTGCCGAAAAAATCCCCACAATCCAAACCAAATCAAATCAACTTTTATCCGGTATTCAACTTTTGCTTTTAAAAAGATAACACGCTGGGTAATTTTGCTTTTAGAGTATATTACCAACAATTGAACACTATGGTTGAGGGAGATGGATTCGCTCCTTTAAAATGTAACCAGTAAGAACTTTAGGTAGACGGAAAATTCAGAAATTAGAACCCTGCATTTGACTTTTCGTTTTGAGAGACATTACATAAGCTAAGCCTCCATATAAACTCAGGTGTGAGAGTCCATGTTGCGTAGTATCTAACGTCCTAAACCATGACATCGGAGTAAACAAGTTCAAACTCCAGTCATTCTATTCCGCATACTTTTTAATTTATACCTTTGGGAAAATGTAGGGAACCCCTAAATCCTCCAGCTATTGGTTAAATAGTATCACTCTTGTCTTTCTACAAGAATATTCGCATGAAATAATCCAAGAAGATTGAAATGCCATTAAACAAAGTAACCAAAGCGTTTCAACACTGAATAATTTTATTAAATCTATGTTTGTTTTTAACTGTGTTCATAAGAAACTTTTGAGAGTTATTTCTATGTTTAAGCTTATGTAATATTCTGCAGGTGTTATGTTTAAATTGTCTGTGCTCTTCTGAAATGTTTGAACATTTGGTGGTTGATGTATCAGATAAATTCTATTTAAAGCAATTTTGACATCAAGTAATTTTTATCCGCCACAGGCATAATTTTAAGGAATACTCAACTACCCATAAAACGATTTGCCCCTTTACTTACTTTGGCTTAATATTGTTTAAGTTTTCAGAGCACACGAATTCTAGAAGCACCTTTATAGGCTCTGTGGCCAGGCTTACAATGACAATGCCAGTATTTTATACATATGTTCATGTTCGGATGTAAGGAGTTTTCATAATATCACCGAAATTCGGATGTTGAGAAAGTATTAAAATGCACATATGTAATATTGGGGTTGTGAGGAAAATAAATTAAAAGAATTAATTCTGAAGAAAATAACAAAGCAAAAAGGTTAGATAAATCTTTTGTTTGAAAGAATTGAGTATTGGCCAGAATCAGGGAAGATTACCAAAGAACTTTTAAAAAGTGTCACCAACTTATAACGAATTGTTTGGTTGTTGTTATGGTGAAAGTTAAAATTGAGGTGGTATCATTTTAGCGGAGAGATCAAATAGATAAGACAATTTGACAGCCAGGTGTCAAAGGAAATTATATTATTTCTTCACGTCGACGTTTTTCATTATTAGATTTTAGGGGAAAATATGCCCAATTCTAAAGTGCAGTGGATTCTGGTGAAATATAGAATAAGTTAAAGATTTTACAAAGGGGTGAAAAGAATCTCTGGTCCCTTATTTGTTGTTATTATTTTCTCCTTGACTAGAATCTTAAATCCACACCGACCCGCACCCATTTCAACTGGGAACAAAATTTCATATAAACAGCGTTTTTTCAAGGATTGAGGGCACTTTTTCAGGTACTGCTGGAGTCTAAGTCACTTGAAAATATATCCTGAAATTGCAACTAAAAGCCAGCCTCTGAATGCTCCGGTGTCACGTCACTAAAATAAGAACGTAAAAATTACAACTACTTTATATAACAAACGACACAAATAAGAAAGTCGATGCATTTATGACCTAAGAATACTTTGTTTCTTTTGTTGATATGAACAATAGTCATCTTCTGTTGATCTCCTCGGTGACTTCTAACGACGTGCTCTCCTGCTGTCATGAGAAACAAAGTGAGAATTGGGGGAGATAAGTTATGAGAGACACACAGATTTTGTCAATACAAGTGGAGCTGTACCTAAAGACACAACGCCAGCGAAGCCCCAAACACCTGTTAAGGAGGGAGGTCACAGTTGGATGGTGATCATCTAAGTCTTAATTAGGGAGGGCTAAAGGTCAGAAGTGAAAAATACATAGTATCTCATTCCCATTGGGAAACTGTTGGCCTGTGACATTGTGTTGTATAGCCATGATACAACTATACGTATCCATATACATGCGGAAATATTATCAACAATAATGACAAACGAACACACTTCTTTAGAAAAATATACCTCTCACACTTTATTCGAAAGGGTTGCGAAAGGGTTGCTATTGGTTATGTGTGAGAGGTGAGTTGGAGACGGAACAGACTGCAACATATTGACCCCAAGTTCCTCTGACTAGAGCTGCAATTCTTTCTCATTCTGCTGGGCTGCTCAACAAGGGGTCGCTGAGGGCCGCAAGCCCACTGTCTGGACCTGGTTCTCACTGCTTCAAACTGCGACTCGAACTCGAACTCGAACTACCACTGATTCCAACTAATTCAAACCGTCTGTGGCACGTGGTTATATAACTGTTATCGTCCACCTGCTTCCTGTGGGTGTCGCAATCGCACCGAATTCAATCATTCCACAGGTCAAGGTGATACCCCGATATCTTCGACCGGATGCACCTGTTTCTTGATTGACGGCTAGGTCGAGGGCCAATATGTTACAATTGTACTAAGTGAGTTTGAAATCCAATCTCGCAATTGCATTCAAATTTCGGACAAATAGAATTATTTCGTGGCTACATGTTAAATAGCACATCTATTGTCCTTCAATGAGGACGGCTTGGATATTTAATAACCCATAAACGTTGATATGCCATTATACAAAGAAAACCAAACCGAACCAAACAAAAACTAAAGTTCCGCTTATCTCTACTATTGCATTGATTTCACAGAAACTGAATTGATCACAATCTTTTGATTCCATCAACAGTTCTACATCTTTTATTTTTTAATCTCTTGTTAACAGAGAATTCCTGTACACTTGTAAATGTGCTTTGTTATAACTTTCTTGTTTATCGGCTCATTGGCTTAGTGGGTAATGTCTTCGCCAATGGTCCGCGAGACCAGGGTTCAATCCCAGGTCACTTTATAACATAGGCTTTAAAATGGTACTTCATACCTATCTTTCATAACATTCAGCATTATAACGTGCGTATCAAGGGTAAAGTGGAGCAATCCAGGGAAAGGAATAGCGTCCTTCCATAAACCTTGGTGTAGTAGCTATTGAAAAGGGAGTCTTCTGGTCCCCCTCGACTACGACTGGCAACTTACCAACTTATAACTTTCTTATTTATACTATGCGCTTCAATAATTGTCGCTATAACAGTTGTTAAAATGTACCTCCTATTTTTTCTTTCAATTTCAAGTTGTTTGTCTTGTTGGAATTTTTTTGCTTTTGCTTATTTTTTTCTTTTTTTTTTTTGTATTTTGGTAAAATCTTACGTGTGCATCCGTTCAAGTTCCCCAGGGAAAAAAATCCAGGCATTTTTTCTGTGATTTTAACTAATTAGACTCCAAATCTTACAGCAATATTTTTTTTTAAATCACAATTTATAAAGTAGGTTCACTGTCACATTTTTATTCACTGTAGAATGATCAATCATATCCAGAACGGCTAGAGTTTGAAAGAACAAACGAGCAGAGAGCTCATATTATTTAAAAGTTTTTTTAGGCATGTGTGGCAGGGGGGAATTTTTCAATACTTTTTTTCTGAAATAATCTTACGTTTACCAGATCAGGTTAAATAGGTATAGTCGGACTTTAAGTTAAAAATTAAAAGAAAGGACTCTTTTCATGTGTCTACTACTATTTTAAATGCCTGTACAAAAAAGTCTGGAACCTTATTGAATGCACCACGTATAAGTAATAAGTATTCAGTAAATGTAAGAAACGAGTTTTGTAATCTTCAGAAGACAACTAAAAGACATACTCCGAATGGCAAATATGAAAACTTTGTTACTGTCCTTTCAGAAGTAGCAGCCGAATGAATACCAATTAAATAGAAACCCAAATAAAAAGTCCTATGGTAGTTTATAGCAATTAAGAAACAAACAAGATAACATCTAAAAAGCATACTTACTTAATAAAGAAAAGCCAACAAATGCCAATGCGCAGAAACTTAATAAAGCTCAGAGAAAATTAACACATACCAAAAAGAGCAATTCACACATTTTCAAGTCCAAATCAATAAAATCAGAAATTTGCTTTTAGAAAGACAATCATGATTAACATTTCAGACATTAAATGAAGAGACCAAAAGAAATAACACATTGAGAAAAAAACTAAAAGATGCCATCCACGAAAAAAGACTTCAGAATTGGATAGTACATTTCAAGAATCTATTTGGAAACTCTTCTAAGATGACTGACAAACCTTTAGGAAAAATATCACTGACTAAAAGGACATCAAACGAGTTTTTTTTACGATGAGAGAACTTGACACAGTACTGAAATAAAATTAAAAACAGAAAACATGCTGACTTCAACAAAATGCCCCTGAAGATTGGAAGACAGGAAAATTTGATTACATGCTTCTTTGATTAAGCAATATTTTGAATAAACAAAACAGAAGAGAAATGGAAGAAAACCTGCAACTTCTCCTTTCACAAGAAAAGATGCACTAAAAACTACAGAGGCATAACTCTTGCTGCTATTATTACTAAGGCTTGTAATCCACAACTTTTCATATCCGACTCGAAATCGAAAAATCAGAAAAATCGTTCCACAACCTCAGAGATTCTGACAATCAATTGAATCATCGAATGTGTACAGGTGAAAAATCCACTGCTATTGCTGCTGTTAGACGCTTTCTTGATCCCATGTACGTCGGACTCTTCTAGCCGTTTTCAACCATGAAGTTCTCTATTCATCCTTCGATTTCCTACTCTTCCAACCCTCTTTCCAAGCATTTGGGAACCATTCCTAGCGGGCCAACTACAGTTGGTATCAGCGTTACCTTGATGTTCCAAAGCTTTCTAAGTTATCTAGAATGGTCCAAGTACTTGTCTCTCAATTCGAAGTCGCTGATTTTCACTCTCTTAACTGCTGAGACGACAAAGTCCACTATATGGTAAGTTATCGTTTTTTTGTTCATTATAACGAGATCTGGTTTTCTTGTCGAGATTTGTTGATCTGTTTGTGTCTCAAAATTCCAGAGAATTTAATGAGTCCCATTCTCCAGGACAGATTTTGATTTTTGCAAATACCATTAGTTTGTTTGGTCAACGTTAAATTTCTTGCACCGTTCCCAGTGGATCACTTTTCCCACCCAGCCATGTATAGTCTTATTTTATTTACGTACGAGTTTGCTTCATTCGCTTATTACGGGATTGATAGTTTCGTCTTCATCACCACATAAAGTACAGTTTCTATTCTGGTATGAATTATTATTATTATTATTATTATTATTATTATTATTATTATTATTATCACTGAAGATAACAAGAAAAATAGGACGAAAATATTCAATAAAGAAGATGGAGCAATCTTATAAAAATGCAAGGACAGAAGTAAAGTGACGTAAAACTGTTCATATCGACGTAATAAACAAATAGCAGAAAATTCTGTATTCCATTTATTGTATAATTAAAACAGACTTACAAAAATGAATGACATTTCAACGAAAGCAAAAAATATATATGTAATATAAATGTCAAATGGACCCCACTCGTCTGTTATTTCCAAATCCTCGAGGCTCTTTATTAATCCTTTAGTGACTGTACCAAGAGCACGAATTACAATTGGTTATAAATGTCTCTTTCATGTTCAACAGTTTCTGTATTTTTTCTGGCAAGGTCCTTGTACTTATCCTTCTTTTCACTTTCATTAAATTTTACTCTGTGGTCGGCCGGTACACCAAAGTCCACAATTCTGCAATATTCGGGGAGACCGGGGTTCAATCCCAGGTCTAGTCAAACCAAAGACTCAAAAATGGTACTTGATGCCGCCTTGTTTTGTAACTCAGCTTTATAAGGTAAGGATCAAGAGTAGTGTGGAGCAATCAAGGGAAAAAAGCGGCGTCCACCCGGCACCTTTGTGTAGTTGCTATTAAAAAGGGAACCTTCGAGTCACCCTCGACTAAGAATGCAAACTTTACTTTACTTTTATTATAAGATTTGATCGTCTGGCCGAGATTAAGTGACCCTTTTGTATCTCAAAATCCCTGAAGAATTTGTATGTGATTCTTCGGGACAGATGTTGTGTTGTCCATAAACCATTTGCTCGTATGATCAACTTCAAATTTCTTGCACAGTTCCGAGTGGATCACCTTTCCCACTCAGTCGTGTCTAGTCTTATATTCTTCCATGCTCATTTGCTGCATTCGCTTATAATGTGATTGGTAGTTTCGTCTCTATCAAGACATAACCTACATTTGCTGTCTTGATGCGACTTTTCTATCCTCACTTTGACAAGATTGGTTCTTATGGCGCTGTTTTGTGCTGTTATTAGGAGAGATTAAGTTTTTTTCTTAAGGTTTCCCTTTCTTAGCTACATCCATGTTTTCTTGTGGGAGATGCTGCTTATTAGTCACCTAAAACGTCTATAGGTTTTTTTCTTCCCATTTTTCTTTTCAGGTTATTGTCGTTTTGTTGGTCCTCATGTTGTCAGTATCGTTTCACTTGGCTATAACCAGTCTTTTCCGCGCTTTTGTATGTAGTTTCCAAGTCATTGTATTAATACTTCAACGCTGTCTTAAATACTGGCCAGTTATCTTCCTCCTTCTTTTCATGATACATATAATATTTCATGACTCATGACACATATAATATGTCAACCTCATGTCTGGGACTTTATACCTTATGCATGGTCATTAGTTTTCTTATTATTATTATTATTTTTTTTTACATCAGTGTCATCTGATGGTCTTTCACTGGAGTTTGAGTGACAGCAAGTCTCCTCAAGTCTCCAGGACTCGTCTCAGGATTCTGGCCGTTCTTAGCAGTGCTGTCGTTTGGATAGTCTCTACCCGTCCAGCAACTTCCAAGTCCTCCAGACCTTTTAATAATCCTTTAGTTATTGTGCCTAACGCACCAATCACAATTGGCACAGTCGTTACTTTCATGTTCCACAGTTTTTTTTTAATTCTCTAGCAAGGTCGAAGTACTTATCCTTCTTTTCACTTTCCTTCAGATTTATTCTGTGGTCTGCTGGGACAGTAAAGTCGACAATTTTACAGATTCTTTTTTTTTTTTTGTTGATTATTATGAGGTCTGGTCTTCTGGCCAGGATTAGGGCATCCGTTTGTATGCTAAAGTCCCATAGGATTCCTTGAGAGTTTTTTACATCAGTTTAGCTGATGGTCTTTCACTGGAGTTTGAGTGACAGCAAATCTCTTCAATTTTCAAAGACTCTTCTTAGTATCCTGGCCGTTCTCAATAATGCTGTAGTTTGGATGGTCTTCTCTCGTCCTTCAGCTTCCATGTTCTCCAATCCCTTTAATAATCCTTTAATTACTGTACCAAAGGCACTAATCACAGTTGCTATAATTTTCACCTTCATCTTCCGTAGATATTTCAATTCCCTAGCAAGGTTGAGTTACTTATCCTTTATTTCACATTCTTTCAGTTATATTGTGTTCAGCCGATACAGCAAAGTCAACAATTTTACAAATTCTATTATTTTTTGTTGATTATTATTAGGTCTAGTCTCCTGGCTAACATTAGATGATCAGTTTGTATGTCAAATTCCCTAAGGATTTTATGAGTGTTATTTTCTAGGACAGATGCTCGGTTGAGCATATACCGTTTGCTCATGATCAAATTGAAATTTCTTGCATATCTCCCAGTGGATCAGCTTGCCCATCTAGTCGTGTCTAGTCTCATACTTCTTTGCTAATTGCTGCATTCACTCATGTGATTGATGGTTTTGTCTCTATCAACACATAGCCTAAATTTGCTATTTTGTTGCGTCCTATTTGTTCTCGCTTTGATATCATTGGTTCTTACGGCGTTGTTTTAGTGCTGCTGTTAGGAGAGATTCTGTTTCTCTCTTAAAGTTTCCTTTTCTTAGCTATGTCCAGGTTTTGTCGTGTGATATGTTGTTTATTAGTCGTTTAAAACGCCCATAGATTTGTTTTTCTTCCCATTTTGTTTCCTAGTTATTGTCATTCTATTGTCCATCGTGTTGTCAGTATCGTTTTTCATGGTTGTAATCACTCGTCCATCGTGTTTTTCTATGTAGTCCTCGAGTCGTATTGATGCGTCAACGCTGTCTTAGAGGTTGGCAAGTCCTCTTCCTCCCTCCTTTCTTGATACATATAGTCTATCAACGTCGTCTCTATGGGATGTAATGCGTTATGCATGTTCATTAGTTTTCTTGTTCTTTGATTCATTTGCTTAAGTTCTTCTCTCGTCTTTTTTTAAAAGCAACCCAAATATCTAACGAGGGGTACAGCCCAGGCATGTATTCCTTTGATAAGATTTCTGCTAAATAGTTTTGTCTTGAGTAGCTTTCAAGGTCTCCTGAGATATTCTTTCTGAATTTTTTCTTTCATCTTGTCAGATGATGTCAGTCTCCAAGATGCCCAAGTATTGTAGGTTTCGTTTTCTCCGACCGTTCTAATCTTGTCTTGATTTGGTAGTTCCATTCCGTCAGTTAGATGTTGGTTGCCACTTTTCATAACGAGCATGGCACATTTTTCCATGCCAAATTCCATCTCTATGTCCTGACTGTATAATCTATCTACGTGAAGTATAGTTTCCCGTTCTTTTTCATTTTTTTGCAAATAGTTTGATGTCATCCATGTACATTAGGTAATTGATCTTTTTTTGAGATCAACTAAGTTGTTATCTGGCATTGCATTTTCTGAGTATGTGGTTACGTGGCATCCTGGCAATTATGAATAGTAACGGTGATAGTGCATCTCCTTGAAAAATACCAAATTGGATCGTTGCTTCCGCTAAGCTTCTTCGTCCTGCTGTCAATTCTACTCCCCAGATTTTCATGGTTTTCTTTAGGAAGTTTATTATTATTATACTTCTTTAGAGTTTTTCACATCAGCGTTAACTGATGGTTTTACACTGGAGTTTGAGTGACAGCAAGTCTCCTCAAGTCTTCAAGACTCGTCTCAGAAATCTGGCCGTTTTTAGCAATGCTGTCATTTGGATAATCTCTACCCGTCCTCCAATTTACAAGTCTTCCAGGCCTTTTAATGATCCTTTAGTTATTGTGCCTAACGCACCAATCACAATTGGCACAATCGTTACTTTCTTGTTCTACAGCTTTTTAAATTCTATAGCAAAGTCGAGGTACTTATCTTTCTTTTCACTTTCCTTCAGATTTATTCTGTGATCCGCCAGGACAGCTTTTTATTATTCACTTCTTTCTAGTTTTTAACATCAGCATTAGCTTGTTGTCATTCACAGAGGTGTGAGTGACAGCAAGTCTCGTCAGGTTTCCAGGACTTTCAGACCACTCTAGAAAATCATAGCGTTGCAGTAGTTTGGATTGTCAAGATTCTTCTTCTGAATTTCAATTCCTCCAATCTTTTTTCTTCAGGCCTTTAGAGACCGTTCAAAGCACGCCTGTTACAATCGGTATCACTGCTACCCTAATGTTCCACAACTATTTCTTCTCTGTGGCAAGATCCCAGTAATTTTCTCTGTTTCTTTTTCTTTCATTCTCACGAGGTGGTTCCCTGGAACAACAAAATCAACAATATCAGAAGTTCATTTCCCTTTTTGCAAATGAGCACTTCGTCTTATTTTCAGGACGAGATTAAGAGAGCTTTTCGTATCTCAATGTATTTGAAAAAATGGCGCGTTCAATTTTCAAGGACATATTCTGTATGCAGTGTATACTTTCAGTAAGTATGGTCAAATTTTGATCTCACAAAAAAATCCCTGAATCAAATGTTCCTCCTAGTTTTACCTTGTCTTAAATTCTTTTTGGGCCAAATTTGTTACGTGGTTAACCCCCTCACGCCTGTCACCACATAACCTTCTTTTGGTGTTCTGTTGAGCGTTATCAATTTTCGCATCATCAACGATTAAGATATATTCAGTTTCCCGTTCATAGGCTTATCCATGTAATCTATGTTTTCTTCTTCTTCTTTTTCTTTTTTTGGTTTATGGCATGTCAACTCTTGAAGGTTATTTAATGTCAAATCCTGTTTATATATATATATATATATATATATATATATATATATATATATATATATATATATATATCAAATACACGATTTGTTAACAGCTTTTGTTGGTAACATTTTAAAACTAGCCTGAGTGCCATTTTCCTCACAGTTAAATTGCTTCAAGTAGTCCCAGCAAATACGAATAAATTTATTCACAATTAATCAACTGTTTCCTCAAAGTTAAATGATTTAAGTTTTGCTATATAACAGTTGTAGAATTTAATCTAACACTGCTGGTTATACATATTTCAATCTTAATCGAATAGCTTGTAAGTAATTTAATTTTTAAATAAGTTAGAACTCATTTTTTCACAAACAGTTTTTTCTGTTGTCGCTACACAATTAAAGGGTTTCATTTATTACGATATAACACAAACGTTTGTATTCAACATTTATTATTTGTGTGCACACACAAGAATGCTGCGAGCAATATTGAACAAGTCCTAACGGCAACACCCCACAAGGCACCAACTATACGGCCACCTGCCTCCCATCACGAAAACTATCCAAATTAGACGAACCAGACATGCAGGACACTGCTGGAGAAGCAGGGACGAGTTCATAAGTGATGTACTCCTATGGACCCCCACATATGGCCGTGCAAAAGCAGGACGACCAGCTTGAACATACATTCAGCAGCTATGTGAGGATACGAGATGTAGCCCTGAAGACCTACCAGAGGCGATGAACGATAGGGAGAAGTGGTGAGAGAGAATCAGGGATTTCCGTGCTAGAAGCAGGACATGATGATGATGATGATGGTGATGTGTGTGCACACAGTGAAATGGTTTCGAGTATTGCTTTTTAGCACTATTCATTCATTTGCACACAGTCGAATGCTTCCGAGTATTGCTATGTCATGAATAATTCTATTGTGCATACAAGTAAACGGTTTCAAGTATTCCACACTAATAACTCTATTTGCCGACGGTTAAATGGCTTCAGAGTTGCTATGTATCATTATAAATCCAATTAAACTTGAGTAATTTGTTTGCCCACATTTCAAATGTCAAACGGTTCAATTTGATTCAAAGATAGGGTCTATAAGGTAGTAAAACACCGAGATATGGCATTATACAATCTGAGGCGAGATTCTTTTAACGGTGGAACTTTGGGAAATGTAGAGTACCCTCCCATTTCCCCTGCTCCCAGGTCGACTCTGTTATGGTCCTATTTATGGGTCAAATAAAACTGTTTAAAATTTAAACTGTGTTATTTGACATTTAACCTGAGTACAAAAAAAATGACTCATATAAATTTGAATTGTTTGAAATAGAACTGTTTTATCCTTTAACTGGGTGTATACAAATTACTGATGTTTAATTAAATTGTTAATGGTAAATAGCAATACCTGAAAACATTTAACTATTCAAACAATTGATTTATAATAATCACAGTTATTCCTATTAGATAGAAATGAATGAAAGCATTTAACTGTTGGCATAAAAGTTGAGCTCAGTCTCGTTTTAAAATGTTATCAACATAATGTTTTTGTAAAGCATATATTTAATGTATATGTATTAAAAGGCTTTGGCATTAAATAACCTACAATTGTTGATATGCTTTAAAAGCAAAGCAAACCAATAAACAAGTACACAGTGACATCCAAGAAGAAACGAAAGAACGAAAAGAACTTACATGAAAAAGAAATTTTACTGGGCGGCCCTGCAATAATCTGTGGGCAATGTCATCAGAATTCTGTTTGTTTCTTTACGAAACTTTAAAGAGATCATTTTCAGAGCACTTCTTTGTTTATTAAAGTCTCTTGCTACGATAAACAAGTCAGTTTCATGGCCGATTTCACTTGTGAGGATTTCCATGTGGTCCTTTTCGTTAGTTATAAGCAAAGTGAGTCAAAAGAACATGAAACGGAAAGTTTCATTTGAATTAAAAGAACATTGATGAACAGATTTTTGACACTTGATCATTCAGGTCAGTTGATACGTTAATTCTACTGCTGATAGCCAGAAACATACAACGATTGTATTCATAATATTCCGGCGAAAAATAAGATACAACACATTGAAGAACAATACCAAATTTGGCCTGTGTACACTATTTGTATTATGGAGGGTAATCTATTTTCTAAGCCTAGCCTAATTATCACACAATGCCAAAAGTATGGAAAACCCAATGATAATTGAACTCACTTAGAAGGGTATGCTAATCTTAATTGTCCACTATTATACCAGCTGAGACTGTAGAATAGACCGACGCTATCTCTGCACATGGGTAAAACACCACCTCCGACCACGAGTGTCCTGTTTTTAACTCTAAACTGCATCTGATAGTGAGGCTCAACTTCTGGGGCTTTGTGGAATATGGAGTACCCTTACATTGCTATTAATCTCCAGTTAACTCTGACCTGTTGTGGTCTTACCTGTTAGGGTCCCATCTATGGATCAAATGAATATATGTAAACATTTTCTAAACGTGAAACCATTTGAGTGTAAACAAATTACTGATGTTAAATCGAAATCGTAGTATTAGATAGCGAGTCTTGGAAACATTTTACAGTAGGCAAATAAAACTATTTATGTCAGATTGCAATACTCTTAAGTATCTTGCTGTGTGCAAACAAATAAACTCTGGCTTGTTTGAAAATAACATTACCTACAACTTATTCATTTACAAATCATATTTGTTCAATATATATATGTATAAACAGGATTTGGGATTCAATAACTTACAAGAATTTATATGTGATAAAACACAACCAAATATTACACCACAGGAGGCGTCCTAGTAATTTACCAAGCTTTTGAAACGAGGTTATATTTATTAGATATCTACTGAAAATTGAGCTCACTAACAAGGCTCTAATAATTTAACCATGCCTTACTCATATAAAATAGTTATTTACTAATCATAGCTAAATTGTGGTACAGAACCAGAAGTAAAAGACACTCCATATTAAATGAATACATTAACTATGGTCTGCTAATATAGCTTTTTATCTATTACACCACGCGAGGCACCCTATTTGCTTACAAGGCTTAGCTTAGTTGTGACTCTTCACCAGAAGTATTGGGCACTCAGTTGAAATTGAACTCACAGACAATAGTCTAGCTTGCGAAACATTACATGAGGTGAGATACTCACATTGCAAAAGAGATAGATAGAGGGATAGATAGATAGATATTTACGAAATTTTTTAAAGTTGTTGCCCAATATAAGAAGAATTGGAGACCCTGTAATTTTCGAACATACTTATGATAATCTGTTAATCTAGCTTATTAACTATTACATTAGCTGAAGTGCTCAAATGGATTAGCAGATTGATAGATAAGTATTTACCAAACTCTGCTAAGTCATGGCAAAATACCAGAAGTATGGAGACACGTAGTGAGGATCAAATTCATTGAAATCGTCTGCTAATATCGCTTACTAATCCTTATATTCCCTAAGGTGTCTGATCTTAGGTGGTAGTAATTATTTGGTTAAATTTTTTATAGTCTATGGCCGTCAATTAATATTGTAGAACTCACACAAGTGCTTCCTATGTAAGTGGTTGGTTGGTTGGTTGGTTGGTTCGTGGGTAGGATTAGACGTGCCAAACCTTTTGGGGTTATTTAATGCCATATAATTTTTTCTCTTTTTTATCTTTTATTCAAATTCTATTTTCAAACAAGTATATCTTCTTCATATATTCTTAATATTAATAATTTGCCCAATTACAGGGTTTCAAATACTCCTATCTGATGGCAATTTGCTCATAGCTATATGGTTTCAAGAACACCTATTTAATACTAATAATTTTGAACCACTTTCACGTATTCCTATGTATTGATAATAAATTGCCAACAAATATATGGTTTCAAATGCAATAATAGGAAGAATGGTAACTCTATGGATTCATCAAACAACAAACAAGGGAAATTGAACTTAGAATAATCCAGATATGACTAAGAATAGAAAACCTGATGAAATAAACTAAACTTTTTTCATAACACAAAAATAAAGCTATAATAACAAGTATGTTAAAGTGAAAATTGATCATGTGTAGTAGAATTGCTAGTGTAGGATTTGTGGTGACAAAGCTCAAACAATTACATTATAAGTGTTAGGTATCACCTACCTTTTCAGCATAATGAGCTGTTCTATCTGCCATATATGGAAGTAGCGGAGATCAGTCTGGGAAGGATAAGCCTAAAAGTCAGACCAGAAGAGCCGTTCTTATTGTTGAAGTATATCCTTATTCTATCACTAATCCTATGTTCTTATTACTAACAGTCTCTCTCTTCTAAATACTCTTTCCTGTAAATATAACTATTTCCCTCACATATTGTGGTTTGTCTGATTTTTACTACTACTTGTGTTCACAACCAGAACACAACAATAGTAAGCGATCGCAGCAAACCATTAAAACGAGGAATACAAGACTTAGCACGAATGTGTGGGAAAAGTGATTCACTGGGAATTTTTCAAGAGATTAAAATTTAATTGTGCTAGCAAATTTATATGCACAAATTATTATCCGTGGAAAAAAGACATACACTTTTCTGTGATTTTGAGATACACATGGATTATGCAATCCCAGTCAAAAGACCACATCTGAGGGTTAAGAAAACAAGAACTTGTGATCAGGTGGATTTCATGATTCCTGCGGACAACTAAGTGAAAATAAAAAAAAAACGAGCGCTATTACGTTCACATTCGGGCAAATACTCTTATGAACCCCTTATCCTCCCAGCTATGGGTTAAATAGTACCACTACTGTTCTTCTAGGAAAATGGCTTTGGCATTAAATAACCTAAAAATGTTGATATGCCATTAAACAAAAAAACAAACCAAACCAAAAGAAAACGAAAAGATAAACTAATACTAGGATCTTACCAGAGAGCAGGAGACGTAGAAAAGGAAAATGACGGTGATATCAGTTGTACTTGGAGTTCTTGGAAGCAATTCCAAAACTTGAGAGAAAACTCTGGAGAAACCGGCATTTAGTACAAAAGTCCAACAGAGATTAACCTGAAAGCTGGTATTAAAAGTGGAATACATTTCATTCAAAAGATTATTAGTGTAAAGTGAAAATCAATCTAGAGTTTCTTCCCAGAAGAACAGGATTCTGAAATAAGAAATTGACCTTACGCATCCAGTAAACAAAAAACAAAAAAAAATGAAAAATGTCACATTGCTGAGTCTCGGTGCAAGTTGTCCCAAACCAAAACGATATGAGTAGTTGATAAGTTTGCAAAAAAAAATTTTTTAAAGTCAGATACGTGTTCCAAGAAAAATACCACTCACCTTATTGGTGACTTTTGGCTTCCTGCCAAGCCAACGTCAAAACAGGGAGATGCGAATGGATATATTGTGTCAATGAAGGATAATGTTTTGCTCAATAAATCGTAGCCCACCAGCAAAGAAGGGTAACATTTCGTTTGCTCCAAAATTTATAGTCTTTACTTGACTTCAGCCAACTCCTAAGACTCCGAGCCCTTTATAAAATTACCAAACACCTGTGGGACATCTTCCGTAATAACTGCAAGAAATTTCGTGACTGACCCATTGTTTACTGTCAAACAAAGGCTCATTCGGGATGGGAAGGTTGTCAAAATATTTACCGGTGATGGGCAGGCTACTTACTATTTAACATGAGGATTATAAGTTAAGTACATTTATATGACGTTTACGGTAATCCACACATGTTCAGTTTAGGATTTCATGTCTTTCGAGATAATGCAAACAGACGCATCGAAAAGTTGAATTCAGTTCACCGATATTATCTCTTAAGACAAGGTGCATCGACAATAACCATAGCACAGTCGGCTGAGCCTGTAGAACACAGCGACTTCATCTCCACAGCCTCACCATCAGATTGTTTAGTGTCATATACAGGACACTCTTTTAGGGGATCTTACCCCTCTGCAAAGAGGCATCTGGGTATTCTATAGCCCAAGCCGACTGGGCTGTTTTCA
Organism: Sepioteuthis lessoniana; assembly: GCA_963585895.1. Lineage (NCBI taxonomy): Eukaryota > Metazoa > Mollusca > Cephalopoda > Myopsida > Loliginidae > Sepioteuthis > Sepioteuthis lessoniana. The sequence continues at coordinate 49,170,873 of OY757933.1, forward strand.
ACATTGAGTTGGTAATAAATACGTTGGTTGTTTGTTAGGTTTTGGTGTGTATTACAAATTTTCAGGTCATTTAACGCCAAATTAAGAAAGTTTGATAAATGTTTCAAACAATGCAGTTTAATATAAGTATTTTTGCGCACAGTTAAATGTCAAAAACAATTCTGTTTTAAACTATTCAGGTAAGTATAATTTTTTTGTTTAACACAGTCAATTTTAAAACAGTTAATTTCAAACGATTCTATTTAGTGTAATAAATATTTAGTTCTAATTGGCCCATAGATAGGAACATATCAGCTTCTACCACTCTGGACTAAAGTGGACCTTAACAATGGCAATAAAAGGATACTCAGCATTCCCCAAAGCTCCAGGATTACTGGAACCTCACCATCAGATATTTTAGTGTCCTATCCAAGACATTTGTTAGGGGAGTCTTACCCCTCTGCATATATATATATATATATATATATATATATATGGGGGGTGCACGCGCGTATGTGTGTGTGTGCATTAATTTTAAATGAGTCAGAGCTCATTCCTTTGCACACAGACGATTTCAAGTATTGATGTTAAACATTCTATTCAATATAATTCATTTATTTGTACTCACTTGAAAGTTTAAAGACTTCTATTTGACGCATAGATGGGACTGGAACAGGTACTACCAATCTAAGTCTGATTGGACCTGGAATTAATGGCAATGAACTGGCACTCCACATTCACCCAGGTTTCAGGATCCGAGCTTTACTATCAGATACAGTTTAGTTTCAGATCCAGAACACTCATTGGGAAAGATGATTACCACTCCATAATGATACAGTCAATGTATTTTAGAGCCCAGTTACCCAATTGGCTGGGGCTGTAGAATACACCGACTGCGCCTGTATATGACACTAAACAATCTGATGGAGATGTTACAGCGATGCTGGGGCTTTAGGGAATGTGGAGTATCCCTTCATTGCCATTGCTCCCAAGTCCACTCTGGCCCAGATAGTAGCACCTGATAGGGCCCTTTCTAACTGTATACTTATGCTAAACTTAATTGTTTGAATTAGAACTGATTGACTAAACTGAATTGCTTGAAATAGAAATGTCTTTCATAATTAAACTCTACTTCCATTTAAACTGCGTACTTATCCTAAATTGACTTGTTTTAAACGGAACTGTTTTTGACATTGAAACTCTACTTACACTAAACTGAATTGTAATATATAGAACTGTTTTGACATTTAACTGTGTGTGAAAAAATTAGCTGAATTAGAATTGTTTGAATAAACTGAATAGTTTGAAATAAAAATGTCTTTGACAAATAAACTATGTACTCATGCTAAACTGAATTGTTTGAAAGAGAACTGACAATTGGTATAAAAATGGATTTGGAATTAAATAACCTATAATAGTTGATAGGCCACAAACCTAACCAACCATCTACCGCCCCGGCCGACAGGGCGGTCATTTAGGTGGTGGTCTTAACCCTCTTCAGAGGTGTAGTCCACGTATTCTATTGCTCCAGTCGATAGACTGGGTTATTACCGGTCAATACGATGCTGCTCCGAGCACCACATATGAAATGCTATTAATCCTACTTTTTATTCAGCCAAAAATAGTACTGTATATATTCAGTCGTATCCCTGTGGTATTGAGGCTAAGGTGTGGATCTGCAACCCCAAAGTAAGCAAGTTCGAGCTCTAGTCACAATATTACGTTTACTTTCGAACAAATACAACTGGGAAAAGTAAGGCATCCCTTTTTCGCCCAGATAACAGATGTTAGATAGAACCATTTCTTTTCTTCTGCATGGATAGCTTTGGCATATAATAACTCATCAAGGTTGATATGCCATTAAACGAAACTAAAAAGTATGTACTCGAGTAATGGACGATTCCTAAATTTTAGCTTGAAAAGGGTGATTTTATCAAACATTTCATGTAATGAACGAGTCTAAGTTTCGAAATTTTCAAAAACATATCTCTTTTAATGAACCACCCCCTTTTTTAGGTAAAAAATTAATCTTGAAAAGTTGTTCATTACACCGCTGTATATATATATATATATATATATATATATATATATATATGCGTGTGTGTGTGTGTGTGTGTATGTGTGCGTTTAAAGTGTAAACGCCAACAACTTTTTGTGTCGTAATCCGTCATGGATTTTCATGGATCAAGATCGTGAGAATTTCCCAAAATAGAAGAAATAGAGCGTAAAGCCTGGTTAAAAAAGCTGACAAAAAAGCAATATACAATACATGCTTTATTTCCATATCGTAATGTCATTGCAGCGGCGTGCATTGTTGGTTCGTCGCTTGTTTGGTATTTTATTTTATATCAACCTATGTGGGTTATTTCATGCAAAATCCTTCTTTTTTTTTTCATAGATGATTTGTTAGCAAATAGTTCGTTGGTAACTTTGTTTTTAATCGAGGTGTTAGATCTCATTTTTTCACAGGTAAATGGTTTCAAGTATGATATTTGTCGCTGCCTCCTATTAGACAGGACTTGACACAAGTTCAAAAGCCTGAAGGCCGATTAACCAGGGGATTTAGAGGAGTGGAAGGTCGGGAACAAACCGAGACTCGAAACCTGCTGATCTATACTGCTCATCGGCCCACTAAGTGCAATGAGGGTCTAATGAGGCAAGCAGTTTCACGAATCCAAATCTGTATCCGAGCACTTATTCCAGTTTATAGCTTGATCTAGACAGCAAGGTATAGTGCTATACATAGGGGACAAAGGTTGCAGCTCACCCACCCAAAGGTGGCCCAGCCGAAGCTGGGGGCCTTTCGGCCTCGAATCTACCATTGATTTCGATACCCCATCCAGCACGAATGCCAGACGGCCCAGCAAAAGCCAGGGAAGTATGAGTAAAAGGTTTCAAGTATTCCTAAGACTAATAATAGAATATAATAATAATCAATGGTTTGCAACATAATTTCAGGAATTACTATTTAGCATAAGTAAATCTATTTACCAAGTATATCTATGGAATATAAACATTTTGTATCCATCTGTATGGTTTTAAATGACTAAAAATTATTATCTTCAGTAAATGATTAAACAGTTCTATTTGACCCATAAATAGAGCCCTAGCATGTATTACTAACCCGGGTCAGGGTGGACATGAGAGAAATGGAAATGAAGGAGTACTCTACTTTCCATTAAGCTTCGGGTATGGTTTTATGCCATACTAAGGAAAATCCTGGGGAGGTATTACGTCTTTGCAGCGGTCCAGACGGCATATACTACAGCCCCAGCCAACAGGTCGGAATTCGCATTTTGATATCCATGGTATGTCTATTGTTAAAAATCTATAGAAAACAAGAATTTTAATAAAAATAGAAGCAAACATTTGAATCTTATACATTATGCAACGGAAAATTTTAACTTGTAATAAGTTAGACACATCTGAACAATGTCACTAGACTTAGAAGTGAATACAACGCAAAAATATCTTTCTTCTTTTATTTATTTTTTCTGAAATTAATTTGAAATGAAGAAAGAACGTAGGAGAAAAGGTAGTGAAAATATCGTCTGTTTCTCGAGAGATTAACGGACAGGATTGTTCTCACAATTTGTCGACTTTTCTTCCACATTCAATTCACGATGTCTGCGTTATAAGAAGATTATAATATTTTGTTATTTTTTTTTATTATCTACCTTCCAATTCTAACATTTCTAGAGAATCTTTCTAATCCATCTACCTTTCATGCTGTTTTTTTAAATCTCTTTCTCTGTTCCTTTGTCTTTTTTCGAATTATCATTTCTAAGATTTCATTCTCACGTTTCGCTGTCTTTTTCGTGCCGTTAGCTGTATATATCAGTGTATAAACAAGTTTTCACGACGGAAAATCCAAGTCGTAAATTCACAGAAAAGATGTCATTCGTCACCTATTCATAGGGATTGGATTTACCTCAAGGACGTTTTTGCTAGTTCAAAGTAATTAGATTGTTTGTTAAAAGCCATGTTTTTGTTTGTTGGATTTCGTCTGTCTGTCGACCAGTTAGGTTTACATGTGTTATGAATCATATCTAATCTTATGGGTCATATATGCTCATCCTGTCCTGCTGCTAGCACAGATTTCCCTGACTCTCTCTCGCCATTACTCTTTATCATCCATCGCTTCCAGCAGGTCTTCTAGAATACATCCTATGTCTGTACAGACCTGTTTTAGATAAGTTCTAGTTGGTCTTCCAACACATGCACGTCTCTGTGAAGAGTTCCATGGGAGAACGTCACTTATAAGTTCGACCTTACTCTTCAGGCAGTGTCTTGCATGTCTTGTTAGTCTTATTTGAATTGCTTAAGAAATGGGAGGTAGGCGACAGTACAGCTGCTGTTTTGTGGAATGTTGCTTCCAGGATTTGTTCAATATACCTCGTAGCATTCTTGTGGAATTCCCGTCCAGCTTTTTCTCTAAACGTTTAATCAGCGTTCATGTGGTGCATCCATATAATAGAGTTGACGTGACCATTGCTTGCAAAAAAATTACGTTTTGATTAATCTGGTGTCTCCAAAGGAACTGTCTCCGCGATAATGATGCTCTATATAAACGAGAAAGTATAAGTTCGGAGCGAGACACAATTGTTGCTGGTGTTGGGCGAGGAGATACATGACTGATCATAATCTGCCGAGCCTACGTACTTAGAATGTCGATAGGTCAAATGAAAGGCAATGGTTTTACACTAAAAAAGGGCAAGAAGCCGACGATACTCTGCATAAACTATTACGAACACAGACTACGCAGATGACATAGCGCTTCAGGCAAATACACCTGCTCAAGCCGAATCTTAGCTGCATAATCTGAAGCAGGCAGCTGGTTGTATTGGCCTCCATGTGAATGTTGACAAATCGGAGTACGAGTTTTAATCAAAATGGGGACATATCCACACTAAAGTGTGGTTCTGTGAATGTAGTGGACAGGTTCGGTTTTCAGTTGTTATATATATATATATATATATATATATATATATATACACACACACACACACACACATGTATATATATATGTGTGTGTGTGTGTGTTATTTCTAAGCGAATAATTTTTACGCAACATAATCTTTAAACGAGACAAGGCTCATTGGTTCAATAATTTCAAGTATTGCTTTTTAACACTAATTGTTCTATTTATTTTTTGTACAGTTAAATGGTTTCAAGAATTGCTACACATTGTTTCCTTAAATCGTTTTAATATTGCTTTTTAAAGTTTGCAGACAGTTAAATCATTTCAGTATTGCTATTTATTGTTTGCACACAGTTAAGTCGTCTCAAGTATAGTGAATAATTTAATAGTTATTTTTAACCCATAGTTGGAAATGGATTTGCGTGAACCAGGGAGTAATGACAATAAAGGGGTTTTCAACACTCCCCAAAGCTCCAGGACTGGAACCTCATCATCAAATGCAGGTTAGGGTCATATCCAGGACACTGGTTGTGAGGTAGGTTTTTTACCCCTCAACAGAGATGTCTGCCATTAGATTTGAGACGCTAGATTCAGTGTTTCATAAAAAAAATATTCATTGGTTTTGTACGGCTTCTTTGTTTGATGTCATATCAATCTCCCTGGATTAATTGGTACCAAATCTATCCTTATAGAACAACAGTATGGTACTATTAAATTCATAGATGGAGAAATTGGAAGGTCCTACTTTTCCAAAGGGTATTAATCCGAAAATCAATGTAATAGCGTGACTAGAACTCGAACTTGTTAACTAAGATGTCGTTGGCTAGCAACTTCAGTACAGAGTACTTCCACCATTAATATTGCTTATTCTTTTCTGAAGGCATGAAAACGCATAAGGTCACCTGTTAACAAGTAGACGCATAACTACGATAAAAATTTGCTGAATAATCACATACAAACATGTATTATTTGAATTTATTTCTAAGAAATAAATCCGCTGACCACGTGCGGCTCTTGATTTGGCCGGAGTGGAGAAGGGAGAAGTAGACAGTGCAGCACCAAAAAGTGACTTCCTCTTTCTTGTCCAGAACTACTTGTCTGAAGCTCAGTACGAACTCGGGGACCCGAACTGACAGCACGAAAAACTTGAGCTAGGAGATTGGTTTGATCACTAGCTTCTTGAATGAAGCTTCCCAAGAAATAAAAATAAATGAAAGTCGACTACTGAAGTTCTACCAAGGAAATTCAACTGAAAGAATATTCAACCGAGAATTATGCGGAAAAGAACCTTAAAGAAAACTCGAAATTTAATGAACTATGAAACTTTTCGTTAAAACAGAAAAAGAAAAGAAAAATATTCAAATTCAAAGAAATTGTTTCCCGGACACTCTCTCAGATAAGTTTCCCGCAAATTATTCTAAAAATTTGCAACACTCTATCTTTTTTATCCTTTTTTACTTATTTCTTTGTATAAAATTTCCTTTTAAAAACTTTATTGTCTGTGTTATCGTTTCAAATCAATATCCGAACTAGAAGCCGCAAAACTTACCGTTTAAACTTACTGTTTAAATTACCGTTTGAATTACCATTAATGGCAAACTAAAGCCCCCCAAAAAAACATTACCCATTTAAATACTAAACTCGGCTTTAGTCTCACTCACTTCAAATCAAATTTTATTCTCCCTTCATCATTATCATCATCATCATATCATGCCGCTAGCAGGGATATCCCTGATCCTCTCTCGCCGCTTCTCCCTATCGTTCATCGCCTCTGGCAGGTCTTCAGGGCTACATCTCGTATCCTCACATGGCTGCTGAATGTATGTTCAAGCTGGTCGTCCTGCTTTTGCCCGGCCATATGTGGGGGTCCATAGGAGTACATCACTTATGAGCTGGTCCCTGCTTCTCCAGCAGTGTCCTGCATGTCTGGTTTGTCTAACTTGGATATTTTTCGTCATGGGAGGCAGGTGGCCGTATAACTGGTGCCTTGTGGGGTGTTGCCACCAGAACTTATTCAATATTGCTTATATAAATGCAAATATTGCCAATAATTTCTTTAATATTTCATTTTCAAATTGTTGGTATTACAATATTTATCTTGATAAATCAAATGAATCATAATGTATTTTGAGATGCAGAATAAGAAATAATGCTTAATCTCTATGAAAACTATCGAATTAACAGCAAATGTTTAAGATAATTGGCTAAATTACCATTGCACTATTATAGTGTACGATTATTTTACATCAAACTAGGTAGGTTTAAAATACAACAGTCGGATTTAAAGTGATTTGCTCAACCATTATGCAAGCTAGTCAAGCAGAACCTAATTATGATTTAGGAGTCAAGAGCGATTCTGACGAAACAAAAAGGCTGGGTCTACATAAAATGACTCCATTGTTTAACCCCTAAATACATACTCCATATTGGCGAATTCTCTGTTCGGATAAGCTCAGAGTTGCAGCATCGAACGCATTTGCCTTTTCCTGTATTCTCTGAATTTTGGTTTGGTTTCTTTATTTAATGACATATCAACCTTTGGAGGTTATTTAATGCCAAAGCTATTCTCCTAGAAGAACAGTAGTGGTACTATTTAACCCATAGCTGGGAGGAAAGGGGGCCCATACCTTTCCCAAGGGTATTTGCCCGAAAGTGAACGTAATAGCGCGACTGGAGTACGAACTCGCTTACTACGATTACGCAGTCCATCCCTTTAACCATTACACCACGAAGACACCCGTCTCTGAATTTTAACGACGACGGCTTTTTTGTAAATAAAGCTGTGACAGTAAAGATTTGTCGCCCAGGACCAACTTTTTGGTATTTTTGAGTCAATTTCGACCTTTCAGTTTTATTGTGTACCCAGCCACAAGAGATCATGTAAAAATATGCATCTGCAAACAAATAATGTGCATTTGTAAATTTTCACTTTGCCTCCCTGCATTTTTCTTCTGTAATGAGAGAACATTTGATACACACGAACGAATTAATAAAAACGAAAATAGTGACCAGCATACAAGATGCAATGCAAGTATCAAAGATATCCTTGCCTCATCATCGACCTTTAGGTGGGGTTGTGGACAATTGATTGCTCGGTCTCAATGGACCGCCCCTCCCCGGCTATGCATGTTTTCTACGGCTGGATCTATTGGTTGCCCCCTGAGGTGCTCCAAAAGGAGAATGTCGACGAGATAAAGACTTTTTTTGACGGCCGCATAGGAATCTCGAGTCATGCATGACCTCCCTCATTAAAATTACTTTGTGTCAAATCCTACCAAGTGGGATCTGGGATGAATATCGTTGCATCGATTCGTATAATTACATGTTATATTATAATGATTCTACGTTGTATGAAAAACTGTGTTCTACCTTTGAATTTGCCTGGAAACTTCCGTACATCTTGCGATTTTTAAACTAATTCTAAAATTTTATGACCAACATTTATATTGCAGTAAAACCCTAGGTTGAAATGCTCCTGCATGCGTAGTTAATCAAGAATTTAAAGAAGGTATATATGTAATTCTAAATCATAAAATGTGAGGAATATCATTAAACTACAATACCGGCCCATTTGTCTAATGACTAAAAGTGTTTGCCTAGAGGCCTAGAAGATCGGGGTTCAGTCTCCGGTCGAATAATACCAAAGACTCATTGCTTAACACTCAACATTATAAGGTACTTATCAAGCGTAAGTACAGCAATACAGCGAAAGAAGTATACCCCCGCCCTCACATCTCAGTGTAAAAGCTTATGAAAAGACAGCCTTTGGGTCGCCCTCGACAACAGTCGCCGACTTTACTTACAATAAAAATAAATGGATGATTAGGTGAATATGGATAAATATTACAAAAAAATAACATGGATAAATATTACAAAAAATTAATTCATGTAATGTACGTAGTTTTTGATTAATGACGAAGGGGTTGAGAAAATACATTCATAAAACATTTCGTCCATGTTTGAAAGGTAGACAAACGAATATATCCGAATTATTAATATATAATCGTGAGTCCAAAGTTTTAGAATATTTTGGTACCATGACCCACAATTCGTCAAAACCCGGAGCTTTGGGTGAGGTGACGAACCACATTCGACAGTGAGATGCTAAGTTCACCTGATACTCTCAAAGGAGTACTTACCAGATTTGCTTCCATGGCTTGAAGCATGACTTCTAGAATCCACGGCTTAAGACTTACTTAAAGTATCCTAATAAGACTATGTTGCACGTTTGTGCGGTTTTTAAATAATACACAGATTGAAGCAATTCACATGTCAGCGTACCAACTACCACGATACTAATGACAAGAATAGTTAACTCCCTCGGCTTAAACTACTCCGGCCATGTTATATACGCGCCGCACACTGGCACATACCAACATATGGCAAAACTTTTGACTCACCTTTGTAGTATAAAAATCCATTGCAAGTTTATGAGAAAGGCTTAATTTTGTTTTTAATTCTGAATATTCAAATGATATAGGTATGTGTAAAACTTGAAGAAACTGTGGATGCATATTTGCTCTCAGTAGGAATGAAGTCAACCTGATTTGACACTCGTGTTCTTAAATACACGCAGACAATACATTGATTTTTCAATAAAGCTTTTTCATCAAAGGCAAAATTGAATTCATTTCGGTATCAATGCGTTTATACTACTGAAATACGCGACTGAATGAAACTATCTTCGAGTCAAATGATCGAGAGGATGACGATAAAGATACGTCAATCGATAACGTTGGACAAATTATCTACTAAATAGCAAGCGCCTACACAGATATTTACTTACGTGGATTTCGGGTCTGATAAATGAGGATAAAATTATTCTTCGCTTGGTCCAACGGGTACTTCCTCTCAGATATCTCCTGTTCCCTCCTCTAAAAGTGGAGAGAGCCAAGTTTATTGCCTGGCGCCTGAGGTGTCCCTGAAAAGAAATATCGATGGGACCAAACATTTCTTTGTAACTGCTGCACAAGTGATTCAGTGTGTTGATCTTTACCATAGAACAGCCTAGTATCTATCCTGACTTGACTGGAAGTCGGAAAAAATTAAAATAAAAAATAACAGATATTTTCAGAGATTGGTTTGATCGACGCAAGGCAACCACGGAACATTATGTCTTTTCTACATTGCAATAGGTCTTAGAGATTAGTTTGTTTGAATATCTATCCCGCAGAAGCCATTTGTATAGGTTTGGGTTTCTTTGTTTAATGGTATATCAAATTCCCATGGTCATATAATATGAAAGCTCGATTACAGAAAAACAATCTTGGTTTAATTTGACGCATGGCTGGTGTGGGATAAAGGGGTTCATACCTTTCCCAATGGTTGTTGTCCCAAAGGAACTTAATAGCGTGATTGTCCTATACCCAGATATATAAAAAATGCTGGTGGTTATTGATGGAACTGAGATTAGTTTGGCAAGAGGCAAGAAAAATAGGGGCCTTGTGAAAATTAAAAAAAAATTCACAGCGGTCAGATAGCCAAGCTTGCTAACCGCTACGTACTAAGAACAGCATAAGTACACAGTTTAGATGTCAAAGAGTTCTATTTGATCCATAAATCGGACCCTATCAAGTGTTATCAGTCCGGGCCAGAGTGGATCAGGGAGCGATGGCAATTAAAGGGTACTCTGCACCCCACAAAGCTCCAGGATTACTAAACCCTCACCATCAGATTGTTTAGTGTCATATCAGGTCACCCGTTAGGGACTGGTCTGGTTTCTCTGCAGAAGTGCAGTCAGTGTTTTCTGCATCCCCAGCCGACTGAGCCATTGTAAAGAGTAGTGATATCATGGTCGAGAAACTACAATTACCAAGCGATGCTTACCAAGATTCTATGTTATTGAAACCTATATATGGGCGGTAACTATTTTGTGGAGGTGTTCGTTGTGTAATGCTTAGCCTCATTGGCAATAAACACAGAGATCCAAGTTCGAATCGTAAATAAGGTTGTTTGCATTCCACTGACTGTTAAAAGTAGTAAAAAAAAATTCTCTCGGCTACAATGTTAAAAATAGATTTTTACTCAATTAGAATCATTAATAAACCATCAACATTCTTTTTATCGAATTTTGATCTTATATATAAATAGCCAATTTGGCTGGAGTCGTAGAACACATCGACTGCATCTTTTCAGATGGATAAGACTCCCCCAACGAGTGTCCTAGATATGACACTAAACAATCTGATGATGAGGTTCCAATAATGTTGGAGCTTTGGGTAATGCGGAGTACCCATTTATTGCCATCGCTCCCTGTTCCTATCAAAGGGTCAAATAGAACTAAACTGTGTGCTTATGCTAAACTCTTTTGTTTGAAATAGAACTGTTTTGACATTTAAAATGCGTATTTATGCTAAACTGAACCTTTTTTACATCAATCTGTGCGTAAATAAATGACTGATGTTTGATTGAATTGCTCGTGATATGTAGCAATACTTGGAAACATTTACCTTTATTGACTAAATTGAATAGTTTGAAATTGTATTGTTTTTTTTTTAACTTTAAACTGCGTACTTACGCTAAACTGAATTATTTTAAATAGAAATGTTTAATTGTATAAAAATGGATTTGGCATTAAATAACCGATGAAAGTTAATATGCCATAAAAACCAAACCCAAACAAATAAAACAAAACAAAACAAAAAATCTATGTACTTATGCTAAACTGAATTGTTTGTAATAGAACAGTTTTAACATTTAACTGAGTGTAAAGAAAACTGTTCTTACTCTAAACTGAATTGTTTGAAACTTTTATCAAAATGACTTAATTTTGCGTCAAATTACCCGAAAGGGGTTGATATGTAATATAATGGCCAAGGGATTTCGTTTTATGCCATTGGGTTTAGTTAGGCTAAGAACCTTTCGGCTATGTGCATGGGTTACTTAGGTGTAACATTAACGCAGGTGTTCCCGCGCGAGGGCGGAGCGGACGTGTTACTCAGAGATGTCACAATAACCCGAGATGGAAAATGGGGTTAGGGAGTGCAAATGATGTCACGCACCGGAAGTGCACGGTGGATTTGGGGGATTTTGAAAAAGCCAGTTAGTGAGTTGAGTTGAGTTGAGTCCTGCCTCGGGAGAAGACGGTTGATTTTCGCTTGCTCGCGTAGGCCTTGCGACGGGTGCGCACGTTTTTTTTTTGGGGGGGGGGGCAGATGGAAAAGCCAGAATAGAAAGAATGTGTATCTCTCTCCATATGTCGAAGAACCTTTAAACTCAAATGTAATAAAAAGTTTCGTACCTGAACTAAGAAGTCGTAAGTATTTTTCGTGTTTCGAGATACCTATGTTCTATGTATATATGTTATGAAAATTTTATGTACGCTTCGCGTAGCCATATCATGGCTATGTAACAGATACGCCAGAAAACAAAACAACCAATGAACCAAACTTATAAATAAGTAAATAGATAAATATTTCTATTGACGGTCATCCAGATTTATATTGTACCAACCCAAAAATTTTCGTTTTGTATCTTTTGAGTGAAAATCTGCATCCCTTTCCTTTATGAAGGCATTTAATTTCAACATAGTTCACTCGTCTAAAATTAAAAAAAATGTTCTAAGATTACCTCTGCTACAATTCAATCTGTCCCATGTTTATATACTGTTGTGTAGGACATGTTGGGAAGGATTATCTATTTTGGATTGCATTCTTGGAAGTACCACCTGGTTACATTTATTTGATTTGGTAATGTTGTTATTTAATTAAAACAATTATTTTTAGTAATTATTTTCTGATGGTTATATATCGCCCTGTCGATTTTCTTTCAAATAAGAATAGCGAAAAAATTGTTACTTTTAGTAAAAATATTGGGATACGTTACAACTTTTTTCATGCCAATATATTTAGGAACTTTTTTCCTTTCGAAAGGTGGGAAACGAATTACATTCGTATTTTTTCTTGTGATCATCAATCAAGATAAGAATTGATTAAATTAAAATATTTGAATAAACTTGGGCGAGTCAAATGTTTTGTGACATGTTGTTAACTTAATTGTTTAATTGTAGTAACTTAAACAATAAGTTACTTCTAAAGAAGCCTATCATTTTATGTAGCGGTCATCGTTTTCTTCTTTCTGAAGTCACTTTTCTACTAACGCTTTGATCCCATGGTGATACTTTTTCTTTTCCTTCAGGACGAAGATTGCTCAGTCGGCTGGGGCTGTAGAATACACCGACTACTTCTCTGGTGAGGGGTAAGAGCCCCACCACCACCACCACCATCGAGTGTCCTGGACATGACACTAAACAATCTGATGGTTTGGTTCCAGTAATGCCGGAGATTTGGGGAATGTGGAGTACCCCTTCATTGGCATCGATCCCAAGTCCACTGAGGCCCAGAGTGGTAGAAACTAATAGGGTCCTATATATGGGTCAAATAGAACTAAACTGCGTACTTATGCTAAACTGAATTGCTTCAAATAGAACTGTTTTTGACCTTGAAATTGTCATTACGCTAAACTAAATTGTTTAAATAGAACTCTTATGACATTTAACTTGGTTTGAAAAAAAAACTATGCTTTTACTAAACTGAATTGCTTGAAATAGAACTGTTTGACTAAACTGAATAGCTTGAAAAAGAAATTTTTTGATAAAGTGTGTACTCATGCCAAATTAAATTGTTTGAAATAGAAGTATTTATTTGTAGAAAAATGGATTTGGCAGGAAATAACCGATAAAGGTCGATATGACATAAAACTTAAACAGCTAACTAACCAATCGGGACGAAGAACTCCGTTAGCAAGGCTTCCTCCTCCACTAGGCTGTTGAGGTGTCACAAATCCAAGAAATGAGCCATAGGTCGAAAAATGTAATAATCTGAAGCATCTCGTTCCGCACTATATTCTGGATGAAGCCAACTTGTTTCATGTTCTTTGATCCCATTCTTATCATATTTACCCAACCCTTCCGCTCGGGTAGGATATGACACAAGGTCAATTTTTAAGCGGAGTCTAATAGGTTTGAATTCAGAGTTTACCTTCTCCAAGACTAGTTGCCTCCACAAGGCTGAAGAACCTAGTCTGTCCTACTATTTACCCATAGTTGGAGGGAGAATAATTGGATTCCTACCTTTCCCAAGGGTATTAGTGCAATGTGAAATGCAATCAGTCTCGTCCAAGATTTGAACTCGTGTCACCGTTTCCATTTCCTACGAAGATAACCATTACACCACAAGCACCTTCATAAAAATCCCATATTTATTCCAGTTCTTATCCATAATTTCTTCCCTGCTGCTTTCGCATCTTCCTGTTTGTTGAACTGTCGTGCACGTATTGGAAGTGGATAAATGTTGTATATTACTGCTTGATTTTGAAAAATAGCGAGAAACACGTATAATAAAAATCTTATATTTTTATTCTTCGACGATGTCGCTTGTGTAGAGCTAGAAAGCAGTCGGAGATAGATTTCGCCCACACAAAAAATTGTCGGGAGTCGGAACAGCCAGCGGAAAATGAACTTCGTCCAAAATTCTAGAGCTTATATTGTCTTAAAACTCCAACGCGACACACATGGCTTCGCCTCTCCATTCAGGCAATTATTTTTCTATATGTCACAGCTTACCCCCACGCATTGCTTTTTCCCTATTGATCACGGCTTAAACCCCTCGTATTTTTATGCTTCGGGTATCACGCCCACGCATTTTCCAGTAGTCACTATGTTGACTTTATCTAAGACTGGATATATCTGTCAACCACGCCAGCTGGATTCTTCGCCAGTCAAGGCAATATATTACATAAGTAATAATCCCAGCTAGCTAGATCCGTATTATTGGAAGGGTGTGGAATGAGTTCGATTCTATCAATTTCTTGCAGTTTATTCCAGAAAGTACCACGTATGAAAATATGAGAAACATTTTAACACATCCTTGTATTTCTGTAGATGTGTAGGGATTAAAACACAGAAAATAAAAATATCTCATTTTTATTCATCCAAAGCATAAAGAAAAGGTCGAACGTTTTTCCTTTTTTTTTTAAATTTCTTTCCATTGCGGATTGATTCTATGTGGCCAAAATAAATCATATTTAAAGAGTCACAACTGTTCTACTGTATTTTTTTTTTAAATTTTAGATTTGTTTTCTGTTGTATTTTTATATAGAGTATTTCTAAAAGGAAAATTCACTTTAAATATTCATTCTATAACTCTTAAGTAATATTTTAAAACCTGTTTCCTTGATCAATTTACACGTTCAATTCCTCAATGGTTACAACAGTAATGCAAGCTTTTGTTGTACTTTGCTAAGTTTAGTTCAGTTCATTCCACACTGCAGTTTTGTCATTCGGGCTTTTAAATTTACACTTCTGAAAAGGCAGATTTAGCTTAATGGATTGATTGATAACTTAAAATAAATTGGTTGTTGGGCTGGTTGTTTTTATGTCACATAAAACATTGAAAGTTATTAAATGTTGCATTATGTTTATGCATATATATGTATATTTAATGTATTTGATTTGTAAATGAATAGTTTGAAGGTAACATTTTTAAACGAGATAGTGCTAATTTGTTCGCACATAATTATATAGTCATATCTATAAGAATTATGAAAGAAAATCTTAATTTTTTACAGATTGAGAGGTAATTTTGTTTCACACAAGTATCACTATTGTTCGCACACAGATAAATGACGTCAAAGATAGCTATCAATCAGGAATAATTATTCTTAGTATTAATCATTTGTTCTTATACAGTCAAGTGTTTTCAGGAATGGTGTAATAGTTATCGTCGTAGGAAATGGACACAGTGACACGAGTTCAAATCCTGGACGAGACTGATAGCATTTCACATAGCACTAATACCCTTGAGAACGGTATGAATCCAAGTATTCTCACTCCAGCTATGGGTTAATAGTAGAGCAGACTGTGTTCTTCAGCCTTGTGGAGGCAACTAGTCTAGGAGAAGTAAAACTCTGAATTCAAACCTGTTAAACTCCGCTTAAAAATTGACCTTGTGTCATATCCTACTCGAGCGGAGGGGTTGGTAAATATGCATATAAACAACCTCATTTCAATATATTTAAATGGTTTCAACTATTGCTATCAAATCCTAATAATTCTATTTAATATTAATCATTTATTTTCACACATTTAAATCGTTCCAACTATGGCTTTTTAACTCTAATAATTCTAATCAACACAATTTGTTCATTGTCTAGTTGACCGGAGCTGTAGAATACAGCGACAGCTTTTCGGTGGAGGGGTAAGTCTGCACCAATAAGTATCCCAGATATAACACTAAACAATCTGATGGTGAAGTTCTCGTAGTGTTGGAACTTTGAGGAATGCGGAGTAGTCCTTGATGCCATCACACCCTGGCTCACTGTGGCCTGTACTAGAAGCACCTGATAAGGTCCGATCTATGAGTCAAATAGAACTAAACTTTGTACTTATGCTAAACTGAATTGCTTGAAATAGAACTGTTTTGACATTTAAACAGCGTACTTATGCTAAACTAATTTTTTTTTAAATGGAATTATTTTTGTATGCTAAACAGAATTATTCGAAAGAGACTTGTTTTTTATATTGAAACTGTACTTACGCTAAACATAATTGTTTGAAACAAAACAGTTTTGACATTTAACTGTGAGTAAACAAAAATTATACTTATACTGAACAGAATTGTTTTAAATAGAACTGTCTAACTAAACTGAATAGCTCGAAAAATAAATGTTTTTGATTATTATACTGTATACTTATGCTAAACTAAATTGTTTGAAATAGAACTGTTTATTTGTATGAAAATGAATTTGGCATTAAATAGCCTACAAAGTTTGATATGCCACAAAACCCAAACAAACAAGCAAAAAAAAAATTATTTCCTTTTTACAAAGTTGAATATTTCCATGTATTGCAATGTAATACTAATAATTCAAATTTGGTACACGGTGAAACGGTTTCAAGCATTTCTATAAACATAAATAATTCTCTCTTAATCATTCGTTTGCACCCACTTAAATAGCTTCAAGTGTTTAAATATGAAACGAATAGTTTTATTTGTACTCGTTTGAATGGCTTCAAGCATCGCTATGTAACACTAACAATTAAGTTTAACACGAGTTATTTGTTTGCACAGAATCAAAAGAAAGGACAAACAATACTACTTAACCCATAGATGTGACTCAATCATATACTACCACTCCGGGTTAAACTGGACCTGAAAATAATGTAAATGAAGGCGTACTATATATTTCCTGGAGCTCCAGGATTGAAACATTTGCATCAAATAGTTAAATGTTATATTCAGGGAACTCGTAGGGAATGGTAGAGTTCTTGACTCGTTGAAGAGTTGTAGACACCGTATTCTACAGCTTCAGTCAAATGGGTTGTTACGATAGAGATAGATCATAAAAAATACTGCGATAGATAGAGATTATCGTGCTTGGATATAAATAGATATCTAATCAGAAAGTTTGTAAATCAATGAATAAACCACAGAATCTACATTATATTTCTTTAACGAACGAAAAGTTTTTGAAAAACAAAAGTTACAATCTTTTCTTCTTAGAAAATATGAAACACGTTTCATTGTAAATATTCTCAAATTAGTTCACAAGAAAGGAGAGTTCATGTATTCAATGTAGTAGTTTTGTCTCACCTTAAACCTAATATATATTTTGTTGTGTGTATATCCACTTCAAATGTATATGTTATTATGTCGTGCAAAGGCATGTTTATGATCCTAATGTCAGTTTGTATGTAAAGACAGTAAAAACAGCTTGTAAAGATTTTGTTTAATATTAGTACGGATATTTCCAGCACAAAAATGTCAACTAACAAAAGTTAAAGATTATTGATAAAATTTGATACATTCTTGAAAGAACAGAAGAGTGGACTTTCACTCACAATAAATAAAGACGAAAGCTTTGAGTAGAAATAGAAATAAATCTATAATCTACAAAAGATTTATTTGTTTCATCGTTTTATTTATAGAATTGAGCTTGGTTAGAAATTGAATTTAAAAATAGATTGATTTATCTAAGTTGGTTAATTGATTAAAAATGAAATATTAACAATCTTGAAGGGAAAAGTTTTCTTCCATCATGTTTAATTTTGTACCTTCAAAATTTGCCAAGCTCTTCAAATATTATCGTCTGTGATCACAAATCATTTAAAAAGAGAGATCCTAAAAAAGGTACCAATCCGTCAATAAATGTAAAAATACGGATTCAAGAATGTCAGCTTCTTGAGCCCTTTTTTTGGGTGGGGGCATAAGAATTAACACTTTTTCTATGGAAATCAATTCATTTCCATAGATTGATATATAGAACCAGGTTAAGATATAGAGATAAAGATAGAGACGTAGAGCCAGAAAGAGAACCAGTAGGAGATAGATAGATAGATAAAGAAAGAAAGAAAGAAAGAAAGAATTTAGTGATATGAACAGGCAGGGATAGACAGATAAATATTAATAGGCAAAGAAAAGAAAGAAAGAATGAAAGAAAGAAAGAAAAAAGGACGGGTTTATAGATATGAACATGCAGGCATAGCTTGATAGACATGAACAGGGATAGATAGATAGATAGATAGATAGATAGATAGATAGATAAAGAAATAAAGAAAGAATTTACAGATATGAACAGGCAGGGATAGACTGATAGATAGACAGATAAATATTAATAGGCAAAGAAAAGAAAAGAAAGAAAAAAAGAAAGAGAGAAAGAAAGAATAAAAGAAAGAAAAAAAGGGACGGCTTTATAGATATGTACATGCAGGCTTAGATCGATAAATAGACCTGAATAGGCAGGGATAGATAGATAGATAGATAGATAGATAGATAGATAGATAGATAGATATTAATAGACAAAGAAAGAAAGAAAAAGAAAGAAAGAAAGAAAGAATTTACAGATATGAACAGGCAGGGATAGACAGATAGATAGACAGATAAATATTAATTGGCATTCTTTCTTTCTTTTCTAAAAGAAAGAAAGAATGAAAAAAAGAGAGAAAGAAAGAATGAAAGAAAGAAAAAAGGACGGGTTTATAGATATGAACATGCAGCCATAGATCGATAAATAAACATGAATAGGCAGGGATAGATAGATAGATAGATAGATAGATAGATAGATAGATAGATATTAATTGACAAAGAAATAAAGAAAGAAAGAATTTACTGGTATGAACAGGCAGGGATAGACTGATAGATAGACAGATAAATATTAATAGGCAAAGAAAAGAAAGAAAGACTGAATGAAAGAAAAAAAGGACGGGTTTATAGATATGAACATGCAGGCATAGATCGATAAATAGACATGAACATTCAGGCATAGATCGATAAATAGACATGAACAGGCAGAGATAGATAGATAGATAGATTGATAGATAGATAGATATAAACAGGCAGAGGTTGATATAGAGTTATCTATAGATCATGAAGAAGTCTTTTACAAAGTTTAGCTTAGTTTTATCGCAAGTCTTTAAGAATAAAACAGCCATTGATTTTGATACTAACAAGCAACAATCCTCAAGCCCAGCTTGCTAACAATCAAACCACTTAAAGTATTGGTGTTTTTAAACTAAGCCCAGCTTCAATTTCGCACACTGAGAAACAATTTGACTTCTAATTACAACGGTACTGCAAGACAAGATTTCTAAACATAATTCACGCCAAGATGTTTAAGTCTCCATCTTATACTAGATTAAATTATTGTTAGTTAACCAAAAAAAAATTATTATTATTAAAAATTATTATTATTATTATTGTAATTCTATGCAGCCCTATATGTCTGTCTGTTTTAATGTGCACATAAATATAAGTCTATAAATATTAAAACATCGGTTTTGTGTACCGTCCTCCGAGTGTGAATAAAGGGACATGTTTCATTTATTAGCATCATTATTTTCAGTACCATTTTGAAAATGTCTCCATTTCCTACCTCCTAAATTAGAGAGTGTTATTAATTCTTGCTCGCTGATTGCTTCGTTTGACACAACTTTTGCTTTTCGCCATGGGGCATCGTAAAATTCACTTTATCTAGGAAACAATTTTGTAGACTACTTTTTATCATTTTCACTAGATCATTAATTCCTCCTTCTTTATTTTTGACATTTCCGATCTAATTTATGGTAAACACTGCATATTTTCATTATTTCTGTGAATTTTTTATACATAAAATCTGAATCAGCGATGTGAAACAGAAGAATACCCAAGATGCCGAAACTGACACCTTGATAAAGCGACATCAAAACTTCATCGAAATGCGATGACATTGACTAGAAAAAACAATATCGGAATTTGTTTGTTTGTTTAGGTTTGTTTGTTTAGGTTTTATGGCATATCAAACTTTGTCGGTTATTTAATGCCAAATCCACTTTTATACAAATAAAATGATCTATTTCAAACAATTCAATTTAGCATGAGTATACAGTTTGATTGTCTAAAATATTTCTCTTTCAAGCTATTTAGTCTAGTTAAATAGTTTTATTTCAAACAATTTAGCGTAAGTACAATTTCAATCTCAAAAATCGTTGTATTTCAAACAATTTATTCGATGAATTCAGGTTTGCACAAGTACGCTGTTTAAATGTCAAAACAGTTCTATTTTAAAGAATACAGTTCAATATAAGTATGCAGTTTAAAATGTGAAAACAGTGCCATCTCGACCAACACAGTTTAGTTGTATTTGACCCATGGAGAGGACCCTATCAGGGGCTATCAGGCCAGAGTTGACCAGGGAACGATTGCAATCAAGGGGTTCTCCGCAATCCCCAAAGCTCCTGCATCACTGGAACCTCACCATCAGATTGTTTAGTGTCATATCCGGGACATTCATTCGGAGATTTTTACCCCTCTGAAGAGATGCTGCAGGCAAATGGACAATGGAAATTAGTATTTACACTGGGAAAAATTGTGTCCTATTTCAGCAGTTTAGAGAAAAAGATTCCATCAGAAAAAAAGCAGATTCTGTGATGTGGTAGAAGGGTAGGAATGACGCAGCGTGTATCAGCCTATATTTTATCTCCTGCATTATTACTGAAAATTACCCGATGACTGTGTGATGATATATGTGTTTATGTCTATATGTACATCTTTATATATATATATATATATATCATCAGCATGTCACGCCATCAGCAGAGATATCTCTGACCCTTTCCGGCAAACCTTCTCTATCGTCCATCGCTTCCGGCTGGTCTTCAAGGCTACATCTTGTATCGGCACCGAGCTATTGTATATGGAATATCAACGTTAAAAATTTCTATTTTAGTAAACCTTCACCAGAACATCAAGATCGGGAAACATGTAATGCTATAACAACGATGGATGTTTTAATAAATGTTTTTCATGTGTATAAACCATTCCTCTTTTGGTTTTTTTTTTTGGGGGGGGGTTGTGTGTGTCCTTTCCTCTCTTCTCTTTTCTCCTCTTTCTCACTCTCTTCTTTTTCTTTATTCTCTTCTACTTTATATCCTTCTTTTCTTTCTTTATATCTATTTTTCTTTCTTTTTCCTACGCTTTCTTTCCTTTCCTTGTTCTTCCTTGTCCCTCTCCTTTACTTTGGAGTGTTTTGGCAAATGTTTGCTTCTATAAACTTTCAATCCGTTATATCTCTCTAGAAGTTCCACACATTTATTCTTCATTACTTATGACAATCACGTGATAGTTTTTGAAAATAAAGAACGCTGGCTGAATGATTGAACGGTTATATGGTCTTTCTTTATATATATTTTTTTCTTTTCCCCCGTTATTTTATTTTATTAAAACATCCATTGTTGTCCTTGCAAAACTTGTTTCACCATCTTAAAGTCCTGATAAATATTTACTCAAACCGAAACGTTTTAACATTGACTTTTCATTATAGTAAGTTCTTCACTTTTGGATTACATGGTTTTTCTATTTTATATATATATATATATAATCTTGCATAAATGACTGACCAAGTCAACTATTGGTGCAGAATACACTGACTACATCTCTACAGAGGGGTAAGACTCCGCCAACGAGTGTCCTGATATAACACTAAACAATCTGATGGTGAGGTTTCAGTAATGTTGGATAAGGGGAACGTGGAGTACCCCTTAACTGCCATCGCTCCCAAGTCCACTTTGACTTGGAGTGGTAGCACCTGATAGTGTCCAATCTATGGGTCGGATAAAACTAAACTGTAATTACATGAAGCTAAACTGTTTTTACATTTAACTGTGTGTTTAAATTCTGCACTTATGGTAAATTCAACTGTTTAAATAGACTAGTTTTGACCATTTACTGCGTTGAATAAAAATTCATACTTATAATGAACTGAATTGTTTGAAAGAAAACTGTTGTTGACATTTAAAGTGTATACTTATGCTCAACTGAAATACTTGAAATAGAACAGTTTTTGACTTTTCAACTGTGTACCTATTCTTAACTGAATTGTTTAAAAGAGAACTGTTTTGACAAATAACTATGTGTAAACAAAAAACTATACTTATACTAAACTGATTTATTTGAAACCTTCATCAAAATTCAATGCGTAGATATAACATAGACAAGAAACTGATGGGCCCCTGACACCAATGACTCAGTGTCTATGTTATTCTGAGTTCAAGATATCGGAGAGAGCCAAAAACACAGACACTTATTAAGATATAGTTTTTTTTTAATACTTTCTTTGGTGTTATTCATCTATTTCATTCCCTCGTTTCATCAAACATTATCATCTATAAATATAAGTAAAGGAACAGAAAAAAAATCATATATATATATATATATATATGTGTGTGTGTGTGTGTGTGTGTGTGTGTGTGTGTGTGTGTGTGTGTGTGTGTGTGTGTAATTTTAATTGCGTAATTATAGCAACAAAACGAATGTGTCTTACCTAAATATATTTGGCCTTCATATGTATTATTTTAGTTATATTTATTTTATGTTACCTTAATTTTAAATATGCTTGCCTCAAAAACTGAAAAATTTAAAAAGTGAATAGAAAACTGGAACATTTTTTTTTAAATTGTCCAACATCAGCAAGAATTCCAAAATAGAAACACCATTAAATTTTATTTTTGAATGGCAGATGAATATCAAATCAATCTAAATAGCGAGCAAGAATTTAGGAGTTATTTCCTTTTTAATTTTTTTATGATTAACAATCGGACGAAAAATTATATTCATATTTACTTCATTTCTATAACTGGGGTGTTTTTATAATTCTAAAGTAGTTAGCTAGCTTTGTATAACACGTTAAGAGAGAATGTATTCATTTTTCAGCCACTGGACAATGATAGATAGATAGTTAGATAGATAGATAGATACATACATACATACATACATAGAAATTAATGAAGACAACTAACTTCTATATAGTTGTATGCGGTGGTATAGATTTCAATTATTTTACCGACCATTATTTTTCTATGTTGTTTGATCACGTTTCCACTGTTATCGATTGTGGTCATTTTCATGGACCCTTCACATCAATGAACTTTATGAGGCCTTCATTTGAGCTGATCATTTTGCAGCAGAATACTTCTCCCCAACTCTTATCTGTCCTATCAAGGGTCTTCCCCGAGAAATAGTGAGCTCGAAGCTGCAAGGTTTTCCGGGGGAATGCGTCTCCCTTTCTTTCTTTTTTCCTTTTTTTTTTCTGTTGCCAATATTTTCAGAGTGTTTCCGAAAATAATCTTTTAACTAAAATCACACATACTTTTTAAGATTCTTCTTATCTTGCAAACTCTAAATCTCGTCAGTTCTCATTTCTTATCTCGTTTTACCTTCCACCTAACTCGGTGCCACAGTTGATCTTTAGTCAGTGTTTCTTTCGCGCCGCAGCTGTGTGTTATTTTACAAACTAAAAAGAAAATATATTTTCTCGGCATTTTGTTTCATTTCTCCGACTTACTATAGAGTACGCTGTTTTTTTCTTTTTTTCTTCTTTCTATTTTTTCTCTACTATATATATATATATATATATAGTTTCAAAGTTCTCCGGGTAAACTTAGTTTGATAGAATTTCTCTTGTCACTGAACGATACTCGAGCATTTTAAAGATTTTCAGTATTTTTTTCAGGAAGTTACAAAAATTTTCTTTTTGTGAGATAGAAGGAGCGATGAAGTAAAAACATGCTGACTGAAACTTTCTTGCGGTGGTAAATGTAAAAAATAAATCCAGTTTTTTTAAACAAAAAAACCCCAAAACTATTCAAATAAAAACAACCAAAAAAGTAAGAATAATACTATACAATGAAGGGGGGGGAAGAAGGGGAATTGACGAAAAAAAGAAGATTCTGATAAAAGAGCGGAAAGAATACGAGATAGACAAAACCAAAGGGCAAAGAAAAAATGAAAGAAAGAAAATCCTACGTAAAAAAAGAAAAAAAATTATAACCAAAGAAAGAAAGAAAGAAAGAAAGAAAATCAATAAATGGTGAAGAAGTGGCGAAATAAATAAAAGAGAATAAAGATATTAAAAAAATGAAAAGTTAAAAATATAAAAGAGGGAGAAAGAAAGAAAGAAAGAAAGAAAGAATTAGTGATTAAAGAATGACAAAAAGAATGGGAACGTGAACAGAACATTGTCCATTAAACAGACTATAAATAAAATAGGATGAATGACAGGCAGACAAACAGGATGATTAAATTTAACAAAAGATTAAATGAATATACAGAAAAAAAGGTTAAAATGAAAGTCGTAAAAATGAAAGAAAGAAAGAAAGAAAGAAAGAAAAAAGAAAGAAAGAATGTATAGCTTATAAAAGAAAGAAAGAAAGAAAGAAAGAAAGATATGTATTGCATAAGAAAGAAAGAAAGTATAACATACGAAAGAATGAGGGAGAGAAAAAAAACGAAAAAGAATACCATGTGAAAGAAAGAAAAACTACAGAAAGGGAGAAAGAAAAGCATTAGAAAGAAAGAAAGAAAGAAAGAAAGAAAGAAAGAAAGAAAGAAAGAAAAGTATAGCAAATGAAAGAAGGAGAAAGAAAAAAAAATAAAGCATACGAAAGTAAGAGTTAGAAAAAAAGAAAGAAAAAAGAATAGAATGTCAAAGAAAGACAGAAAGAAAGAAAGAAAGACAGAAAGAAAGAAAGTATAACATTCGAAAGAATGATGGAGAGAAAAAGAAAGAAAATGATTACCATGTGAAAGAATGAAAAAGAACAGAAAGAAAGAAAGAAAGAAAGAAAGAAAAGTATAGCAAATGAAAGAGGGAGAAAGAAAAAAAACTATAGTATACGAAAGAAAGAGTTAGAAAAAAAGAAAAAAAAAGAATAGCATGTGAAAGAAAGAAAGAAAGAAAGAAAGAAAGAAAGAAAGAAAGAAGTATAACATTCGAAAGAATAAGGGAGAGAAAAAGAAAAAAAAAGATTACCATGTGAAAGAATGAAAAACAACAGAAAGAAAGAAACAAACAAACAAAAGTATAGCAAATGAAAGAAGGAGAAAGAAAAAAAACTATAGCATACGAAAGAAAGAGTTAAAAAAAAGAAAGAAAAAAGAATAGCATGTGAAAGAAAGAAAGAAAGAAAGAAAGGAAGAAAGAAAGAAAGAAAGGAATAAAGAAAGAAAGAAAGAAAGACAAAAAAGGGAGAATGAAAAGTATAGGAAAGAAAGAAAGAAAGAAAGAAAGAAAGAAAGAAAGAAAGAAAGAAAGAAAGAAATCATACGCTAAAAGCCAGATAGAAGCAGTGATTGAAAAATGAACAAAATAAAAGGTAATAAATATGTTTGATAGAGTTACTAACTAAAAGTTAAAAAGATCTAATCATAAAAAAGAAAAAAAATGAATTAATAATGGAAGGAAGGGGGCTTAATAAACGAGCGGAAGATGGAATGTTTGAAAAAAAAAGGAGATCTGAAGAAAAGAAGAAAAGAATGAAGTAAAAAGAAGCCAAGGGGAAAAAACGGAAGTAAGCAAAGAAGAAAATTGGCATGAAAAAAAGACGACAGAAAGAATTATAGAAATCGAAAACAAAGATACAAACAAAGAAACAAACGAACAAAAAAAAAAAAAAACAATCATGATGGAATTAAGAGAGGATCTAGAAGACGAGAAAAAACATAAAAAAAACAGAAAGAAACAATAACACAAAAATATAAAGATGAGAAATGAGAAGAAACGAGTGATAAAGAAGAAGAAGAAGAAGAAGAAGAAGAAGAAGAAGAAGAAAAAGAAGAAGAAGAAGAAGAAGAAGAAGAAGAATGGAAAGAGGAACTTAAGAATTAACAGAAAATTAGTGTAATAGTTTAAATAGAAATCTATATCAAATTGAACGGCATTAAATAACCCACAGAAGTCGGTATGCCATTAAACAAATAAGCCAAACCAAAGTACGCTTACACATCTACACAAGATCACCTGTGTAAACGTTAACTTTAAACGAATATTATGTGCTTTTATTTATCAAACGAATATTATTAAGTATTATCTATAACCTACCTTTCCAAAGTTGAAGCACAAAAAGCGAAAATGAAATAGTATAAATATCTATATGAGATTATCTGTTTTCCGACAGTTATGTAATCATACGTTTTGTATCTATTTTAAAATAATGTACAAGGGTGGGCATAAAATTTTATTGAATAGATGTTTCATATGATAAACTCATATCTGCTATTGAGTATATTATTATTACCAATTGCCTCCAAGCACTACAACACGGCTAGAAGAAATATGAGGACCGCAAAGGGGACTATGTTGAAAATTAAACTTCATTCCGTGTTTGTATCTTCGTCAGTCCGTGAATTTTTCAGATGACCACCAGACAGATAGTTAGATGAGAATAGACTATATATATATATATATATATATCGTGAGAGAGAGAGAGAGAGAGAGAGAGAGAGAGAGAGAGAGATAAACAACTTAGGGATAGATAGATAGATAGATAGATAGATTATGATGCTATCACTTGTGGTAATCGATACTGTGTCAGATCATTCCATCTGCAAAGAGACTTTAGATCTCATTTTGGACCCATACTTGTTGCCTTGTGCCAAACTTAGCCAAGTTCAAGATGTACTGTTCAATTCGTATAACAACATAAAACAATCAAAAAATAGAAAACCGGAATAAAGAAAACAGGGCATCAGTTTTATAGAAACAAATAAAAAGAATTTATATATATATATATATATATATATATATATATATATATATATATATATATAAAACCATAGATAAAAAAGAATGTTTAAAAACAATAGAAAAAGACGTATGCAAGAGCGAGACAAGTCTTATTGCAAAGGAAAGATAAGTACATGTCGGTTGAATACAAACTTCTTTTTTTTAACTCTTTTTCTGACCTTCCCATTGGCCGGTGTCTTCGTGTAAGCAAAATACAATTGTTCTTCCCCAGAGGCAGAACTTAGTGGTCTCCAATAACCACACAGGAATAAAAATACGTTCACCTCTCTCTCTCTCTCTCTCTCTCTCTCTCTCTCTCTCTCTCAAATCCGTATTGTGTTAGAAACAGCGTTTGGTCACTGCTCGCGGTTTATGATGAAGAGTGGGGACGTGTTTGACTTAGATAGTAAGGTAGCGGCGGTTCCTTGGGAACAATGCAAAAAGAAAAATAAAGCGAAAGAAAAAAGAAAATAATAAAAAAAAGATTTTGTAGTTGCGATACTTTAATGTTTTTTTTTCTTTTCTTTTTTTTTGTTTTTTTTTTTTACTTTTGTATCTTTAAGGTGACTTTGCCAGACAAAGTCCAAACGTAAAAAAATATAGAGATGGTAAATCTTCTTCATTCCAAACGGTTCATATAAATACAAAGGAATTTTACGAGAAGAAAAAAAAAACACCGCTATTTCTTTATTTCGTTTAAGCGTTCCACTATCAAGAAAATTAATGACCTTGTGCCATAATCTTTGTGCTAAGAATCGTCGGGGAAGTTTTCGTTTTGTGAGTTTTCTTACAGACATTCCAAATTGCATATATCTTTTTGTTCAGCAAATGAAGTGCCGAGATACATATTTTTACTCAAGAAAGGATTTTAAGAAGGTGCTCTTACCGCAACTTTTTTCATCTAAGGAAATAGAATAGGTGACCCGAGTTCTAATCCTGGACGAAAGTGTTGACGTTTTTCTTGGAAAAGGCATGAATCCATCTGCCTCCCCACTTATAATATAGGTAAATAATAAAGCAGACTTATCCCTCTTTTTAGTGAAGTATGAGTGACATCAAGTCTCCTCAGGGCACCAGGATTCTTCTGAATATTCTTGCTAGTTCTAACAGTGCCGTAGCCTGGATGGTCTCGATTCTTTCTCTAACCTTCAAATCCCAATAGCTTAGTCGACTGGGTCTGTAGAATACACTGCCCGCCCAACGAGTGTCTTGGATATGACGTTGGACCATCTGAGGGCCAGACTCCAAGTTTGGAGATTTTGAATATGTGAAGTAACTCTTGATTACCATTATTCTTAGGTCCAATCTGACCCGAAGTGTTAGCACCTGATAGGGTCCAATCTAAAAGTCAAATATTACAAACTACGTATTCAAAGGACCAATGCCGAAGTGTTACTGTTCTATAGCAATACTTGAAACCATTTAACTGTGTGTAAAAAGAGCTCGGGCTCATTTAATGATGTTATAAATATTTACCCAACCCCTCCGCTCGGGCAGGATATGACACAAGGGCAATTTTGCAATGAAATTATACTACACATTCCTTAGGGATCGAGAACTAGAACCTCTGCTTAGTGTTATACCAAAATACCTCTTTCATAGTGAAGGGTTTACCATTTTGGTTGGTTTTTATGGGATATCAACCAGTCTAGGTTATTTAATTCCAAATACTTTATATATATATATATATAGATATATATATATATCATATTTACCCAACCCCTCCGCAAGGTCAATTTTTTAAGCGGAGTTTAACAGGTTTGAATTCAGAGTTTTCCTTCTCCTAGATTAGATGCCTAACCAAGGCTGAAGAACCTAGTCTGTTCTACTATTTACCCATAGCCGGAGGGAGAATAATTGGATTCATACCTTCCCCAAGGGTAATAGTGCTATGTGAAATGCAATCAGTCTCGTCCAGGATTTGAACTCGTGTCGTCGGGTCCATTTCTTACGGCGATAACCATTACAATGATGTTATTTGCAAAATATGTTATCAAATCATATACATATTTAATACGTATATATAAACACTTTGTGTTGATTTAGTTTGGTTTAGTTGGTTTGGTTTTATGGGATATCAACCATGTTTATTTTCCAGGCCTTTGGGGACTATTTCAACAGCACCGACTACTTTTGATATCACCATCAGTTGCTTAATTTTTTCAGCTTTCTGGTAAGATATGGTTATTAGTCCAACTTTTCTCTTTCTTTTATTTCCTCAGTATGCTACACAAAATTTAATTATTTCTTTTTTTGTTTTTTCTTCTTATCAAAGTAGAGGTAAATAGCCGGGCTAATAGGGTTCTCATGCTTGGTAAGCCAACAAGTCTTAGGGACAGAAGAACTCTGAATTCAAACCAGCATACTCCTCTTAAAAGTGAACTTGTGTCACTGTCTGTCTATGGAGCTGGGTATATAAATACAAAAAATATTCTTTATTACAATATATCAACGCAATTTCTTCCAGGCAGCGGTCGCATCGATACTGCTATATCGATGCACTACATGGACTATAACAAAACGGCTGGAGAAGAAGCTAGACGGCAATTACACAAGAAAGCTGCGAGCAATCTTGAGCAAGTCCTGGCGGCAACACCCCACAAGAGACCAACTGTACGCCACCTGCCTCCTATCACGAAAACTATTCAAATTAGACGATCCAGACATGCAGGACATTGCTGGAGAAGCAGGGACGAGCTCATAAGTGATGTACTCTTATGGACCCCCACACATGGCCGTGCAAAAGCAGGACGACCAGCACGAACATACATTCAGCACCTATGTGAGGATACAAGATGTTGTCCAGAAGACCTGCCTGAGGCGATGAACGATAGGGAAAAGTGGTGAGAGAGGGTCAGAGATATCCGTGCTACCAGCACGACATGATGGTGATGATGATTACAATATATATTTAATGTTTTCGAGTGAACCAGAAAAAGTATCCCTTGATCTTGACATCTGAAAAGAACTATAAACAAGTTAGTTACAAAAAAAACTCACGTTTATTTTCTCATGTTATATTTTCTTTCTTCCCATTTGATGGATAAATGAAGAAATTCTTTCGATTCCAAGTCTTTGCTCCCAAACTACTGGATGACATTTTTTCGAGGTTCCTGTCCTAACCATCTAGAATACCTATGACTCGAATCCCACGTTACAGCCTCTAAACAATAAACAAGGAACAACACATCTCCGAGGTTTTCTTTCACAATTATAAACTTGACTTGTCATTTGTAAATTTGGCTTTGGAAAATCTGTTATTCAGAGATCTGAGAATACTAGTGGCCATTACTTAATACATATACCATTAATGTAGAAGTATTTCATTATGGCAGGTTAATAACCTGAAAGTCAAATAGTACATTTGAGCTTCAGAGAAAATATCTCTTCAAACATTATAGTCTAATAGTAGAATTCTTTAACGGTATATATCAGTCTCCTTGAGAAAAATTCGCCCGGGCGTTGTGGCCGATGGCCTTAATTTGCTGTTGGTTTGAACTTAACAGGCACTGTTCAACAAAGGCAAACTTGAGGCCGAAAGACCTCCAATTTCGGTTGGGCCACCTTCGAGTGGGCGAGCTGTATCATTGACACCTTTGTCACCCTTGTATAGCACTGGACCTTACTGTCAAGTTTAATTTATAATCGGGCATATGTGCCTGGACCCAGATTTAGGTCCAAGACCAGTTTGGGTCATCAGGCCCACATTGCACTAATTGGACCGATGACCAGCGTAGACCATCAGGGCTCGAGCCCTGGCTCGTACTGGACCTTCCCTTCCTCTTAACTTTCACAATAATCGACCTTCGAGTCATTGACCTTGTGTCAAGTCCTGTCTGGTGGAAGGCAGAGACAAATATCTGTCTCCTTGCGAAAGAAAATCTAATGTTGATAAAACCGGAGATATGTTCTTTGCAGTGGCATAGGGTTAAAGACGACAAATGAGGATATAGATTCGGATACCTCTTAGACTATCCATATTATCTGAGGAAATAACAACTAAAACACACACACACACACACACATATATATATATATATATATATATATATATATATATTCTTTTAATTTCATTTTCTTTTTTTATATATATATTGATATTAATAAGCAGTAAGTTATTGGACCTGGAAGTTTTTTGCACAAAGCCGTTAACCCGTGGTGGTATATAGGAATACATAAATTGTATTTCAAGAAATTCAGGAGGTAAGGAGGAAATTTCGTCTCTGAAAGAAGATTGTACATTTTGGAATCTCTCAAAATGGATCATGGGTTAGAGTCCAAATATTAACATCACCTTATGTATACGCATTGCATAAATGTATTTCCCCACCCCCAAAATAAACAGAGACGTTGATATAAATAATAAGAATCTACAACCAGAATTTAAGAATAGAATTTAGAATAGAAAAATGTTCCGTGTAAATAACAAATTGTGCGAAAAAGAATCTACTGAATGAATAGAACTTCTAAATTACGAAAATCTTTGAACGGTTTGAGAGAAAAGGAATCCCAAGTACTCGGGAATATTGGAAGTTTGTTTTTTCGTTTGTTTGTTTTACGGCTAATGAACCTCAGTGGGTCATTTAATGTCGATCACTAACTGAGTTTACACTCTGTTAATGATCAAAGAGTTCTATTTCAAACAATTCAATTTAGGATTGGTAAAACTGAAATGGTTCCAAATATTGCGATGTACCACAAACATTAGTCATTTGGTCACACATAGTTAAAAGATCAGTTTTACTTCAAACACTTCAATTTAGCATGTCAAAATTATATGGTTCCAAATATTACTATATATCCATATTTACCCAACCCGCCTCTAAGGCAGGATAGGACACAAGATCAATTTTTAAGCGGAGTTTAACAGGTTTGAATTCAGAGTTTTCCTTCTCCTAGACTAGTTGCCTCACCAAAGCTGAAGAACCTAGTCTGCCCAACTTTTTTACCCATAGCTGGAGGGAGAATAATTGGATTCATACCTTTCCCAAGGGTATTAGTGCTATGCGAAATGCAATCAGTTTTGTCCTGGATTTGAACTCGTGTCGCCGTGTCTATTTCCTACGACGATAACCATTACACCACGGACACCTCCTAATATTGCTATATATCTCTCACAATTCACTTAAACATCATTCATCTATTTGCACATAGTTAAATGATCAAACAGTTATTTTCTAAACAATTCACTTTAGCATAAATCATTTGCTTACACTCAGTTTAAATACCAAACAATCTTATTTGATCCATAGAACCCTTCCAGGTGCTACCACACCGGGCCAGAGTGGGCCTTGAAGCGATTGCAATAAAGGGGTACTGTACCCTATTATCCAGCATTACTTGAACTTCACTATCAGATGGTTTAATGTCCAGAGATGCAGCCAGTGTATCCTATAGCTCCAGGCGACGAGGCTAAGGAACATTGGAAGATGAAACAACCAAGAAAGCGAAGATGAAAGAACAAATAAGAAACGAATTCGTCAGAAGAACGAGAAAGCTTCTTGAAATCAAGTTCTGCAGCAGAAATCATAGGGATAAAAACCTGGGTAGTCTTCTTTGTAAGATACTTGGGAGCATTCTTGAAATGGACTTGGGAGGAACTCAGACAAATGGATCTAAGTACAAGAAGGCTGATGACTATGCAAAAGGAGTTGCATCCTAGAAATGACATTGACAGACTATATGTCAAGAGAAAAAAGAAGAGGACGCGCTAACACTTGGGATTGCATTGCTGAATCAATACAAGGATTTTACGACTTAAACAGGGGAAAAAGAATATCAGTATAGCCGATAATAACAGCACTGGTAACATAAGTACCGACAGAAAAAATGATAATAAAACTAGGAAACATATATAGAAAGAATGAAACTGTATGGATATTACTAGCAACAATCTGACGGGATTCCACAAGAGAAGAAGTGGACCTGGTTTCCAAAAGCAAATCACAAGAGAGGAATGGAATCCCTTCTATTAGCAGCTTAAAACAATGCCATATAGAGCAAAAATGTTAAAGCGGAGATTGATAATAGGTAAAAAATAGCAAACGTAGAATAGGGGTAAGAGATGAAACGATCAATCAACTTATATGGAAATAAGCAAAATTGGCACAAAGGGACTACAAGGCAAGACATAGCAGGTTGGGAAAGGTTACATATAGGAAATTGCACAAGAGATAGAATATTGGCCATTGTAGCAAATGGTACATGCAGAAATCAGAATCCGTCCTAGAAAATGTGACTCATCAAAATCTCAGGTATTTTTAAATTCAAATGGATCCCCTAATCCCGGCGAGAAGAGCAGACCTTCTAAATATAAAAAAGAGAACTTGCTATCTGGTTGATTGTGCTATTCCAGTGGGTCACAAAGTGTAGATGGAAAAAAATATAAAACATCAAAATTTATTAGACCTTGCCAGAGAACTAAAAAAAATGAGCTACATGAGGACATGGTTTACACAATTGTAGTGATTGCCCTTGGAACGCTCCCCAAAGGCTTAGAAAGAGGACCAGAATAATTGGAATTCAGAGAAAGAATCCAGACCACGCAGCGTTGTTGAGATTGGCCATAATACTCATAAGAGTCCTAGAGACTTGACAAGCCATGCTGTCACCCAAACTCCTCTGAAAGCCAACCAGCAAACGTTAGTGAGAAAAGTTACAAAGAGTAAAAAAAAGATAATAATAGATAGATAGTTTTAAGTATCTGGAGTATAAAGGATTTGTTGGTTTGTTGGCTAGTTTTATTTTACAGTATTCTATTTACCAACCCCTCCGCTCGGGCAGGATATGACACAAGGTCAATTTTTAAGCGAACTTCAACAGGTTTGAATTCAGAGTTTTTCTTCTCCTAGACTAGATGCCTTACCAAGGCTGAAGAACCTAGTCTGTCCTATTATTTACCCATAGCTGGAGGGAGAATAATTGGATTCATACCTTTCCCAAGGGTATTAGTGCTATGTGAAATGCAATCAGTCTCGTCCAGGATTTGAACTCGTGTCGCCGTGTCCCATTCCTACGACGATAACCATTACTCCACGTTTTATTTTACAGTATACCAACCTTTGAAGATAGTTTTAAGCCAAATTCTGTTTATACACATAAATTATGTATATATTTGTAAATGAATAGATTGTTAGAAACATTATACTTTATTAAGTAAGTGGTCATTAAATAGTTTGAAGTATTACTATACAAAACTAATTTTCTATATTTGCGCTCTGTTAAATGGTTTCAAGTATTGATATCTAGAACTAATAGCTTTCTTTATGCATAGTTAAATCATTTCAAGTACTGCAATTAAAGACTTGGATTTCTATTCAACATAATTGTTTCAAGTCTAGTTAATGAAGAAACAGTTCAATTCAAACAATAGATGTGACTCATATGTACAGCCATTCCTGTTATAGATTGACCCTCGACCGAGCCGTCAATCAAGAGTTGCACCTGTGTAAATAAGCGGAAGAACAGTGGAAGCAGGTGGACGTGGGACAACAACATAACCAGGTGCCAGGGGCGGCTCGTGTCGGTTGGAGTCAGTCGAGAATCAGCTTGCAGACTGAGGGTCTTGCGGCCCTCATTGACCCACGGTTGAGCAACCCAGCCAAGATGAAAAAGAAGTGCTGCTGGGTCAATGTAACAGTCCGTCCGTATCTCCACTCGCCTCTCACACACGGGAAGCACCACCCTTTTGAGATATATGTTTTATAAAGAAGTGTATTCGTTCGTTCATTAAAGTTCGTCATTATGTTTGATTATGTTCCACATGTATTTGTAAATGTATACGTGCAGTTGTATTACGGCTATACAACATTCCGAGTCAGAGTGGACTTAGGAGCAATGGTGATGAAAAGGCACTTCATATTTCCCTAAGATCCAGAACCGGAACCTCAACATCAGATTCAATTTAGTGTCATACCAGGACACTCATTTGGCAAGTCTAACCTTTTTAGAGATATGAAGTTGGCGTATATCACAACCCCAGCCAACTGAGCATGAGTCTAGTGGAGGAATTAAAACAATCCAGACCACAGCATTCATAAAATTGACAACATTACTTTATTATATTTACCATCCCCACCGCTCGGGCAGGATATGGCACAAGTCAATTTTTTAAGCGGAGTTTAACAGGTTTGAATTCAGAGTTTTCCTTCTCCTAGACTACTTGCCTCACCAAGGCTGAAGAAACTAGTCTGCCCTACTATTTACCCATAGCTGGAGGGAGAATAATTGGATTCATACCTTTTCCAAGGGTATTAGTGCTATGTGAAATGCAATCAGTCTCGTCCAAGATTTGAACTCGTGTTGCCGTGTCCATTTTCTACGACGATAACCATTACACCAAGGGCACCTCCTTACTTTATAAAAGTCCTTGAGATCTGAGAAGACTTGCTGTCACTCAGGCTCCATATGAAAACTATCGGATTTAACAAATGTGAAAATCTTGCATAACAATAATCATAAGTAAAAAAATTAATCAGAAATAGAAATAGATGGTTATTATAATTTAAAACTAATAATAATTTGTAATTTGTTTTTATATTCAATATTTCATGAAATCTGTTTCGTGTCAAATGCAATTATTCCAAATAACGATTGATGTTTAAAATAAGTATTCAATTAAATATCTTACCATCCAAGATTTTTTTAATTACTGGTTTGATCATGAAAAAGATATTTGCATCATCATTGTCATTATCAAAGCGATCTGGCAACTTGGATTTTCTTGACTCTCTCTCTCTCTCTCTTCTCCCGCCATCCATCCTAATCGATCATCGTTCTTGGTAAGTCTCTTGGCCAGCGTTACTCAAAGGGCTGGTATACATACTGGCGTTTCTCATCGACAACCAGTACATGAAGCTTTTCCGGTTTTATATCATAATATACATGATGTATAAAAATGCATTAAATATTTCAGTATTCTTCTTATTATATTTTCACATGCTGAATCATAAATCGAACAATACCACAGCGCAAATATATCAGTATGTGATACATTGTAAAAAATCTTCCTTCTCGTAAGTTGGCGACCATAGTCGAGGGTGACCCGAAGGCTCCCTTTTCGATAGCTTACTACACCAATGCGTAGGGGAGGGTGCTACTCCTTTCCCTGGATTGCTCCACTTTACCCTTGATCCGTACCTTATAATGCTGAGTGTTAAGCAAGGAGGCATCAAGTACCATTTTTTGAGTCTTTGGTATGACTCAACCTGGGAACGAACCCAGGTGTCCCGGGCGAATGGCGAACACTCTAGCCGCTAGGCCAATGTCCTTCTCGTACGCAACATCAATTAGATGAAAATCACTGTTCTTGATGGCATCCGGTGTCTGCACAGAGCTGATGAATGTATGTTTTTGCTGGTCAGCCAGAACTTGTGTTTACATGTAGAAGTAAATTGGAAAACAGCGTTTATGAGTTCGTTCTCCTTCACTAGCAGTGACCAGCATGTCTTGTTCGTCTTATATGGATAACATTTTGTTTTGTCAGATGTTCTTTCCAGGATTTATTTAAATCAGAACGCTTGCGTAGTTTCCATCAATATTTTCTGCCATAAATCTTGTGATGCAACCATATAATAGTACTAAAACGGCTACATCTTGAAAGAATAACTGTTTTTTGTTTTGTTCATTTTTTTTTTTTCTAGTTTTTATGGGGATTTCATCACTCTGATAATGTTTTTAAGAAAATAAAACAGATTAATCATTATGAACATTAAATGTCCATTTGAATATTTAAATTGTTTGTTGCTTTTTTATCATTTGGGTATGTTTTGTTTAGTTACTTTGTTTAATGGTATATTAACTTTCCTGGGTTATGTAATACCAAAGTCATCCTTGTAGAAAGACTGATATGGTACAAGGTAACCCATGCCTGAAGGAATAAGGAGGTTCATATCCTTCCCAAAACAATGATTCTGAAAGTGAACGTAATAGCGCGACTGGAGTTTGAACTCACGACGATATCATAGTCTAACACGTTAGCCACTACGCCAAGGAGACTCGATTTAGTGATATACTTATACAATTTGGCATATCTCTTTGTTTGTTTGTTTGTTTGTTTGTTTGTTGCATGTCTACTTTTGTAGGTTATTTAATGCCAAATTTATTTTTATAGAAATAAATTGTTCTATTTGTAACAATTCAGTGTAGCTCAAGTACAGTTCAATTGTCGAAAGCGTTTCTATTTCAA
Source organism: Sepioteuthis lessoniana (assembly GCA_963585895.1). Classification (NCBI taxonomy): domain Eukaryota; kingdom Metazoa; phylum Mollusca; class Cephalopoda; order Myopsida; family Loliginidae; genus Sepioteuthis; species Sepioteuthis lessoniana. Next base: position 49,207,991 of record OY757933.1, read on the forward strand.
GCTATTCAGTTTAGGCGAACAGTTCTAATTTAAACAATTCAGATTAGAATAAAGTATAGTTTTTGTTTAAAGACAGTGAAACGACAAAACAGTTCTTTTTCAAACAATTCAGTTTAGCGCAAGCACAGTTTCAATGTCAAAAATAGTTTTATTTCAAACAATTCAGTTTAGCATACAAAAACAGTTCCGTTTCAAACAATTCAGTTTAGTATAAGTACGCAGTTTAAACGTCAAACAGTTCTATTTCAAGTAATTCATTTTAGCGTAAGTATGCAGTTTACTTCTTTTTAACCCATAGATAGGACCCTATCAGATGTCACCACTCTGGGCCAGAGTGGACCTGGAAGTGATGGCAATGAAGAGGTACTCCGCATTACCCAAGGCTTGAGCATCAGATTATTTGGTGTTATATTTTAAACACTCATTGGAGGAAGGCTTACCTCTCTACAGAGACACAGTCGGTATATTCTGCTGCCCCAGCCGACTGAGCAATTGAGTGTTTGTATACGTTCAAACTTAAATTGTTATAGGTATAATTTGTTTTGATTTCCGAGATGAAAACTTATCATTACCAATATTTATATATTGTCATCAAATTTTCGACCGCAATGACTTCCGAATTTTTTCAGCAGAAAAATTGACTTAGCCATTCGCATTTAATAGAGGACTCAATTCGAAATGTCCTTAAGCTTACGACTAATGAGAAAAGACGCCTCAAGAAGGCCGGAGATAACAGTTGTCGAAACGTTGTAATCCAAACAATACTCACATAAGCAATTTGAATAGTCTCATTTTAATTAATACGGTCTGATATTTTCATACTGTAAATTTATATGTCCTTGGTGGATGCTATACTGCATCACATGATGTAGTTCCAGCTTTGAAATCCTGGAACTATGGACTCCTCCCTTCATTGTCATTACTCCCAGGTTCATGAGATGCATATGGTGTAATGGTTATCATCGTAGGAAATGGACACGGCGACACGAGTTCAAATCCTGGACGAGACTGATTGCATTTCACATAGCACTAATACCCTTGGGAAGGGTATCAATCCAATTATTCTCCCTTCAGCTATGGGTAAATAGTAGGGCAGACTGAGTTATTCAGCCTTGGTGAGGCAACTAGTCTAGGAGAAGGAAAACTCTGAATTCAAACCTATTAAACTCAACTTAAAAATTGACCTTGTGTCATATCCAACCGAGCGGAGGGGTTGGTAAATAGGATTACTCCCAGGTTCACTATGAACCGGAGTGGTAGTATCTGTTAGGGACCCAAGTATGGGCCGAATTGATCAGTTTGAAAATGATTCACATTCTATAGGACTGAGTGCAACAACAACAAAAAACTCTAATGAAACTACTGGAAACAGATATAAATATCAACGTAAAATGACCGGGATTCCCTAACCACTTGGCATAAAATGATCCTAGATGAATTGACATCCCGTTAAGGTAAATTAGTAAATCACTATACCAAAGAAATGCTCTGACTATCCTTGAAATAGCTGTTAAACCTTCTTCTTTTGTTACATATTTGAATGAATAAACGAAAAAGTTGAAACGTTGGGGGAAACGGTTTTAATAACTTGATTTTATTGGTGTGAACACTCGAGTTTAAAGGCCGATATTGCCCTACTTTTACTTTTTTTTATTTGGTATTCTGCGTGGAAGTTTTCTAGGCGGGAAAAGGCTGTGCAAGAGGGAAAAGCATTTCCTTCCGGCTGCGCGGAGGAAGATTAATGTCGACAGCCAGGAACTATTTACTCTTGTCCCTCATTTATCATGACTGCTCCTTGTACGGTGCATAAGGGTTGTTTTTTTTTTTTCGAAAGAATAGCCATCGGCTTCCAAGCTCACACACGTAGTTGAATCGGAAAAATTTGGGCTGGCAAGTGGTGATAGACAGACATGATTAAGAAAAAGTCTCCAATGTGATTTGCGTGAAAACGGCAACGTTAATGAAATGTCAGTAACGTCGGGTATTTGTTAAGTTTCGGGTCCGTGGATATTTAGAAAAGCTTTCCTCACCTAACGAGTTATGTTTGTTTCTCTCAAATTGATCATAAAACTCTCTCACACCAAGAATTCTAAGAGTTTATACATACATATATATATATATATATATAGTCATCTACAGACAGATCTGTTTCGTTCTATCAGAACTCATCAGTGTGGCTAGACAGTATCTTCCCGTAGCTGGGATCGAAACCCGGTTGACTCAAACGTCAACCCAAGCTTCTAAACATTCAGCCACGAGGAAAAATTAGCAGCGAAGCAAATTTTAAACTGTTATCAATGACAATTACTTTTGTTTACATACATCCGTTCAACGGTAGCCGTTGATTTCAGTTGATTTTCCATTTCTATTCAATAAAAAGTGTTCATTTTCGTACAAAGCTGTCGTAATTCTTTGTGTATTTTTGCATTTCTTGATCATACATGGCATTCGAACTATTCTTTTAAAAATTTGAAATACTTCTCGGTCAACGAACGCGTTTATGTTTCCGTGAAAAATTTAAACGATCAGAACCCAAAATTATTTAAGGAATATTATCACTCAATGAATGTTAGAAATACAAATTTTTACCCAAACATAATCAGAGATAAGTTGCCAATTCCATTTATCTAATTTCAAGCCTACCTGAAAAATATAAACAAGCGAGGAAATAGATATTTTTTCACTAACTAATGAATTATTACTTATTCAAATACCTTCAGATTTATTTCTTTTGAATGTAAATTTACTTTCTTTTCTTTCCAGAATGGATTTAATTTCAACAGTTAAATATTTCTTATATTGAACAAAAGTTCGTTTACATTTATATGTTTAAAGAAAGGAAAATTATAAATTTGTAAATCGAATTTTTATCAATTCATTTTACACCTTTATCCTTTACATATGTACAGGCAAACACTGAAAATAGGGTTGTCTTTGTGGTGTCATGGTAAACGCGCTGAACTGGGGAATAGTAGTATACATGTTCAAACTCATGTCACGCTATTACGTTCTCTTTTGGACAAATACACGTGGGAAACGTAAGACACTCCTTATATTCCCAGCTAGGGGTTATATTGTACCACTGTTGTTCTTTTAGCAGAATTGCTTAGCATTAAATTACCTGCAAAGGTTTATATGCCATTAAACAACAGACAAACAAACAAACTGAAAAATAGACTTACTTTAAACTTAATTACTAGAAAATTTAAAGCATTATTTAACAAAACTCCTTCATGTATGCAACTAGGGAATCTTTGAATTAATACCAATATACCGGACCGATAAGAACTCATTACTCTAAATAAAGGAAGAAAAAAAATTCACTGATTTCGACCAACGTTAAACTAAGCCTAACTACTACGCCCAAACATACAAATATCTATACACATTGAGTAGCTTAAAAGTCATTTATATATGGAGATTAATTCAACTTTACACACATTAAATCCCTCCAATGTCGTCAAAAATATGTGTGTGAGAGTGTAAATATACATACGCGTAAATACATATGTAAGTGAGCATACACTCACATACATACTCATATACACAATCACATGAAGAGACTTTATAAAAACACGCGCAAATTTGGATTGATTTGAGGTAAAAAATTAAAAAAAATAACAAAAACTGATCATTAAAACAACCAAAAATCTGTAGGAATCTTAGATGGTACAGACACAAACCTGGAATTAAAACAACTATCAAAGTAATCTTAATAACAAAAGAAGCTTAACAATTAACCTAAATTCAAACGACCCTTACTGCCTGGCCTGAAAACATGATGAGGACTGAATTGTTCGAAACACGAGTACAAAAAGTATAAAGAATGAAAACAAAAAGATTCCTGATGAGAAATTATTTGTGGACTTATATATATATATATATATATATATATATATATATATATTGATCATATGAAAATCAGACCTGACCGATAAAATGAAACGCAGTTTCTTCCTGGCAGAGGTTGTATCGATACTGCTGTGTGGATGCACTACTTGGACACTAACCAAACGGCTGGAGAAGAAGCTAGACGGCAATTACACAAGAATGCTGCAAGCAATATTGAACAAGTCCTGGCGGCAACACCCCACAAAGCACCAATTATAGGGGCACCTGCCTCCCATCACGAAAACTATCCAACTTAGACGAACCAGACATGCAGCTATGTGAGGATACGGTTTTAGTAGTAACATTTTGTTCTTTATTCAAGGAAGAATTTCATCAGACTAACTTTTTTTTAGTTTTTCTAGATTTAATTATTTGAGAAAATAGATAAAATATTTTTCGTTTTAGTTTGAAGAAGATCTTTCTCAAATAAAGACATCAATATCACTGTTAAACCTGTTGTGTGTGTTTGGTTTATTTACTTTTCCTATTGTTTTATCATGTCAAATTTATTAAAATCAACCTTTTCTCCATATATATATATATATATATATATATATATACTAGCATCATAAATAATATACAAACAATAAATAAGGACGTTAAAAAAAAGCAAACTATTTTCAATAAATGAAACGTTGCACTGCATGGAATTGGCTTATCGCAAAAATTGATTTAAAAAACATTTCGACATTTTAGATGTTTCCGAAGGAAAATCGTCTTTCAATGAAGACAAAGGCTCAGAAATTATAAAGAACAATTGTATTGTTTGGCTTGGTTTGCTCAATGTCCAATATAACATAATGGTTTATTAATGGCCATATTATTCATTGAAGGAGAATATTAGAGGTAGTAGTGGTATTAGTAGAGATGGATTTTAGAGTTCATGCCTTTCTCGAAGGTATTCATCCTAAATGGAAAGGAATAACGCAACTTGTTTTTGAACTCGTCTACTTCGAGGTGGCAGTCCACTACTGTATGCTGTTTCCGTTATTTTTTGATTTTTGTTTATTTTTTATTATTGCTTTAGTGTGTGTGTGTGTGTGTGTGTGTGTGTGTGTGTGTGTGTGTGTGTGTGTGTGTGTGTGTGTGTGAATAATGTTCATTGAATCAAAACCGTATATTGTTGTTATTCTTCTTCAATTATAAAATTTATTCACTAACCATTTTTGGTAAGGAGACCATTTTTATCTTTATTTCAAAACAAATTTTTAGAGGCCATTGCGGAGGTGTCCTCGTGGTGCACTGCTCAAATCGCTATCCTATGGAATCGTTGTAAGCGAGTTCGAACCCCAGTGGCACTGTTACGTTCACTTTTTAGCTCCAAGTTTTTGCTGAGCCACGTTCGGGTGGACAAACGATCAATGACAAGCAAAGCATTGCACTAGACATTCTGGTTTGGTTCAAACAATGAGCAGGCATACGTACCGGACACACAGGGGAGAAATTTCGACTCGCACACGACCATTCATTTCCCTAAAACCCCACTATGAAAAAAGACCTTGTGTCAAATCCTATTGGGTGGGAGGCAGAGATAAATACCGTTATAGTTGTATTTTATATTTGTCTAATCTTTGCACATGGCGTAATGGCTGACATAACAGACTACTACATCACAATAAGCAAATTCGAATTACCGACTCGCTATTGCTATGGGACAAATAGTACTATTACTGTCCTTCTTCAAGGATGGCTCTGGCATTAAATAATCTATGAATGTTGATATGATCGTACTATTACTGTCCTTCTGCAGCGATGGTTCTGACATTAAATAATCCATGAATGTTGATATAATATGAACTAAGAAACCAAAACATTTAAATACATTCTCTATTTTCCACATTCACTATGACTTCAAACTTTTGTGGTCATTATTTGATTTATAGGATTTCTTTAAGAAACTTATGATGGCTCACATGTTCACTTTTCATATTTACTTCCTTTGTTTTTTCCTGTTCATTTTCCGGAAAATGCTTTCAAGACATATGATAAATATTTTACGTGAAATTCGCGAAAATCTTATTCAGTTGTCTCACATATTTTCTAATTTTTATCTCACGTGTGTCTTTGTCTAGTGGCATAATGGCAATAGTATTTTTATACATATTGTTTTATAAATTTTGCATAGGTTTTGCTAAACCACAGCTCTTGTACTGAATTTAAAAGTTACCTGTGTTCCATTGAGATGAATACATTTGCATAAGCCACGAAATATACACAAAATATCTTGTATTCAGTTTTTCTTCCCAACATACGCACGCACGCACACACACAGACACACAGACACACACACACACACACACATATATATATTTATATATAGTTGGTTGAGTAAGTTTATACATTGACTGCAGACCAAACAGTAGTGTTGCTTCCCAAAAGCCCTTCATCAGTTGATATATGTATTCATGTATATATATATATATATATATGAGATAAAAAATCATATATATATATATATATATATATATATATATGAGATAAAAACTAACGAAACTGCTTGCGACCTGAGTTGGGCTAATATTACGCAGTCTTTATGTCTTAAATACGCCCCCACACCAAAAAGAAAGAGTTGTCCTGCATATGAAACTGTTGCCAGTGCGTTACTGTTCAGTTCTGTAGATCTAAGGAGTGTTGAGTTCTCTTTATTGCTATTACTCCCAGGTCCAATCCCTTGTATCTGATTAAAAATTATTGGTGTTCCCGTCTGTAAGAGATATTTTAAGGACCAACTACATAAAAAATGTTCGGACAAACATACAATGAATGCGATTTCCTAACATCTGGACATAAAATAAGACTACACAACATGACGTGCCAATTATATCAATGAGTTGAGTTTCAATACGGTCACTCATCGATGAGTTGAAATTCATGAAACTTGAGTAAAAAGGAACTTTTTAATATTCTTTATTTTACAAATAAAGTACTATATTTTTCAAAAAGACTTTTCCTTTTCCTTTATCACTTGTATTTTAAATCATTGACATAAATATTTACATACAATATCTTTCACCACTGAGAGTTTCACGCAATCAGTCCACAGGTTACTTAGTTTTCAAGTAATGAATGTTAACTGACTTGAGTTTTTATCCTGTTTTATAATTCTTCTATCTCATACTTGAAAAAAATGACAACTGTGAAGATTTTGCGGATTAATAATCCTTTCACCGTTATATCATAAGCATAATTATATATATATATATATATATATATATATATATATATATATATACATTTTCACATATATATATATATATACATATATATATATATATATATACTGAAGAGTCTGTCTGTGGATGACTATATATATATACATGTATTTCTCTCTCTCTCTCTCTCTCTCTCTCTCTCTCTCTCTCTCTCTCTCTCTGTGTGTGTGTGTGTGAATTTAATAACCCTTACGAACGAGAAGAAATTCTGTAGATGATAGACAATCGAAAACAGCGTGGCAGGCAATAAATTATGCGAGTAAAACGAAAATGACCTCCAATGCTAAACTAAAAGCTGTCTGCCAAGAAGAATGAAAACAGATGTGGAAAGAACATTTCGAGAATCTGCTTGGAAACTCCCCTAAAGGGACTAATAAACCTACCACAAAAAATAGTTATAGCGAACTAGACATCAAACTAGAACATTTTATTCAAGGAAAACTCAACATAGTACTAATAAAAATTAAAAACAGAAAGGCAAATGGACATGACGAAATAACCGGAAGACAAGTGAATTCGATGAATTACTAATCCGATTCTTAAACACCGTATACATCCAGAACACATTTGAGAGATGGACAAAATGCAACATCCTCCCCTTCCTCATGAAAGATAATCTCATAATCTCCTAATACTGACGTGGCATAACTCTTACCTCCATAGAAGCAAAGGTTTATAAGGCTCCGTTTCTCAATATCATCGAACAAGAAATTGAGAAAATGTTTGAAAAAACCTAAACAGTTTTCGAAGGATTCGATCCCCAACTTTACAGACCCTGACAGTTTGTTAAAACGTAGAAAGTGTCCATGAAAAAAAACCTTGAGGCGATTCTTTTGTTTGTAGATTTCTTCAAGACATTTGATTCCAGACTGAGAAAAGATGGAGCAAATACTTCCAGCTTATGTTTGTTTGTTTGTTTTTTACGGCATATCAACCTTTGTAGGTTATTTAATGCCAAATCCATTTTCATACAGATAATTCTATTTCAAACAATTTAGCATTAGTACGTACTTTAATTGTCAAAACATTTCTATTTCAAGTTATTTAGTTTAGTCAAACAGTTCAAATTCAATCAGTTTAGTTTAGTGTAAGTATTTTTTTCGTTTACACACAGTTAAATGTCAAAACACTTCTATTTCGAACAATTCAGTTAAGCACGAGTACGCAGCTTACATGACAAATAGTTCTATTTCAAACAAATCACTTTATCATAAGTACGCAGTTTGGCTCTATTTGACCCGTAAATAGGGCATTATAAGGTGCTCTCACTCCAAGCCAGAGTAGACCAGGGAACGATGGCAATGACAGCGTACTCTGCATTGCCCAAAGCTCAAGCATTACTGGAACCTCAATGTCAGATTGCTTAGTGTCATAACGAGGACACTGCAGAGGCGCTGTCGGTGTATTCGGCAGCCCCAGCCGACGGGGCAATTATCGCTTATGGTCTCCCCAAAGAAACAGCCAGAGCGATAATAATGCTCCATAGTTACACAAAAGACAAGGTTCGCACACCAGAGGGAGACACATACTTCTTTAACATGGCTGCTGGAGTTCTGCAAGGAGATACATTACCACCATATCTGTTCATAATCAGCCTAGACCACCTACTTACAACGTCGATAGATCTAATTTTAAAAAATGGCTTTACACTAAAAAAAAGAAGTAGATGATATTCTGCAGAAACTATAACGGACACCGATTATGCAGATGACGTAGCGCTTCTTGCAAATACACCTACCCAAGCTGAATCCCCACTGCAAAGCCTGGAGCAGGCAGCAGGAGGAATTAGCCTCCTTGGAAATGCAAACAAAACAGAGTACATGTGTTTTAATCCAGAAGCAGATATCTTCACTCGAAATGGCGGTTCTCTGATATTAGTGGACATGTTCACGTACCTCGGTAGCAGTGTCTCATCTACTGAAAGTGACATCAGTATGCGCCAAGGAAGTTTGACCTGTCCGATAAAATAAAATGGAATTTCTTCCAAGTTACCGATGTGTCAATACTACTTTTTTGGATGAACAATTCCTGTAAACTACAACCCATGAAACAACAGCTGTACGGCCATTTACCTCGCATCTCTAAAGCCATACAAATGAGACGAACAAAACATGCAGGATTCTGCAGGAGAAGCAAGGACTATCTCAAAAGTGACCTTATCCTATTGGCCCACATCATATGGACGAGCTAGTATTGATATACTAGCAAGAACTTATCTTCAATAGCTCAGTACTGACAGAGAATGTAGTCTAGAAGACCTGCCAGGAATGATTGATAACAGAGAGAGAGTGGGGTCAGGGAAATATGTGATTGCTGCGTAATTTAAAATATCTATATTCAGACATGGACAAACGAATAGAACTCTTTTTTGGAATAGTACAATTTCTAAATTTAAATTATATATATATATATATAGAGAGAGAGAGTGAGAGAGAGAGAGAGAGAGAGAGAGTCAGGGAATTATGTGCTAGCAGCATAACATAATAAGGATTTATATCCATACTCACACACATACAAATGAATTGAACGCATTTTTTTTAGAATAGTATGATTTCTAAATTTAACTTATATATATATATATATATATAGAGAGAGAGAGAGAGAGTGAGAGAGAGAGAAAGGGAGAGCAGATTTCATACATAGTTAATGGTATATATACTAATGGCATATTGATGGAAAAAAGGAGCTGAGGCTTGTGAAATTGTTAGGATTTTTATTTTAGAAAATGGTTTTCCTATTCAAAATTATATATATACCGTTTTATACGAGACCAATGAAACCTTTTTGTGATGGTTTTCGTTTTACACAACTTCTTACATTTCTCTCACAAAAATTGTTTCAATTTCGACCGACTAGTCTTCATTTCATTCTACATTTTCTATATTCAATACGTATCGCTTTGAGTTTTCTAACCTGACACTTCCATTTCCTCAGGGATCAGCCAATATATTTTCCTTATTTAACTACTCAGTATCTTTCTGGCCCACTCGGCTAATACTTCAGGAAACTCTGACTACTTGTCTACAGAGAGGTAAAACTCTCACCCAACGAGTTTCCTGGATAAGATACTCAGCAATCAAATTGGGAAATGATAGTTTTGGAGCATTTGAGAATGGAGATTACTCCTTCATTGTCATTACTTTCATTTCCTCTTTGACTCTAAGTTCTAATACTTTTTAGGATCCTATATGGGTCAAATAAAATTTTCTGACTATTTAACTGTAAACAATACGCTGTTAAATTAAATTGTTATTGCTAAGTTGCAACACTTGAAACCCTTTAACAGTATGCCCAAATCAAACTATGGGTATTAGATAACAATACTTTAAACCATTTACTTGTGTGCAAATAAAGATATTAGTGCAGTATAAGTGAAACCGTTTAATTGTGTGCAAAGACGAAATTATTGGTACGACATAGTTATACATGGAACTATTTGACTGTAGGCAAATGAAAGAATAATATTTTTTTTAAATTGTTAGTAGTCGATGGCTCTCTTCTCGATAGCTACAACACCAAGGTGTAAGGTAGGGCGCTACTCCTTTCCCTGGATTGCACCACTTTGCCCTTGATCTGTACCTTATAATGATGATTCTTAAGCAAGGCTTCAAGTACCATTTTTGAGTTTTTGGCATGACTCGTCCTGGGATTGAACCCAGGTATCCCGTGCCATTAGCGAACACTCTTACCATCATGGCAATGTCCACTAAAATAGCAACTCTGGAAAACATATAACTATGTGTAAAAACATCAGAACTTTATTGTGTGGAAATAAAGTAACTCTAACTTTTGGAAGTAATGTAATGTTTAATAATGTTTAATAATGTTTAATGTTTAATAAACAATTCACTTACACATTATAAGAATATTATTTAACTGTGTGCAAACAAATGACAGGCGTTAGATTGTTAGCGTAACAGTAATTCTAGCAAACCTTTACCTTCAATCAAAAACGATTGATATTGAATAGATTTGTTTGTATTTGTTAGAAATTCTTGAAGGCATTGTGTTCTAACAAATGAGCTCTGGCTCGTTTAAAAATCTTTTCTACACACGCATACACACACACACACACACACACACACACACACACATATATATATATATATATATAAAGGATTTGGCATTAAATAACCTACCAACCAACTATTACTTTCATATCTGCACCAAATTCAATACAAAGCCGACCAAGAACACCCCATGTCTTCACTTCACTCCAAGTTGATTGCCTTCTTCGAGAATTAGGTTTAAAATTAATCCTATTTACCCTACCCCTCCGCTCGGGCAGGACACGACACAAGGTCAATTTTTAAGCGGAGTTTAACAGGTTTCAATTCAGAGTTTTCCTTCTCCTTGACTAGTTACCTCGCCAAGGCTGAAGAACCCAGTCTGTCCTACTATTTACCCATAGCTCGAGGGAGAATAATTGGATTCATACCTTTCCCAAGGGTATTAGTGCTATGTGAAATGCAATCAGTCTCGTCCAGGATTTGAACTCGTGTATCCATGTCCATTTCCTACGACGATAACCATTACACCACGGAGGTTTAAAATTCATTCCATTATGTCAACCAGCAGTTCTTTTGCAGGAGCCATATTTCCTATAAATTAGGCAGGTTCAATTGATTTTTTTGAGATCTGCAAGAACTGTCTTATAATTCAAAACCGCTTCGAGTATCTAAGTTTTTGGAGGTATTTCTTTTAGGAATGCAAATAACAAGATCACATTTTACGCTGCAGGGATTTGAAAAAAATATGTTGCCCTAATTTGTTTATTATTCGTTTTATGAAATCAAATAAATAGATTTAAGAATACATTGCATCTCATTTTTTTATTAATTTATATACTCCAAAACGAAATTATATACACACATGATGCAATATTTAGCAAAATAAATGGGAGTGAAATACAAGTGGTATCGAGTGGCACCTGGTACTCCATTTTCCTTGCCTTCAGTCTCGACTAATCTACGTTTAATTGATAACTATCTAGTTACACATGCACATATATGCACATACGGGTATGAATACTTACATACTTCGATATACACTTATATAACTGTTGTGTTCTGCTTAGTGAACACAAGTAGTAGAAATAATAAGACAAACCACGATATGTGAGGAAACAGTTATATTTACAGGAAGAGTATTTACAAGAGAGAGTCTGTTAGTAGTAAGAACGTAGTATTTGTGATAGAGTAAGGATATACTTCAACAATAGGAACGGCTCTTCAGACTCGTAGACTGATCTGGACTTGACTCCTGGTATTAAAGATACTGCCATATATGGTAGATGGCCTAGCTCATTATGCTGAAAAGGTAGGTGATGCCCAACAATAATATGAATATACACATATAACCACATGCATAAACACATATCAAAATGCAAGCCTTAAGGTACACATATACACAGCCACACATGGTATGAGGATAAGTCACCCTGGTGTAAATGCTAAAATGCTGGACTGCGAAACTTTCGGACAAATACCTTTGAAGAAGTTATGAACCCCTTCAAACCAACGGTTATGTTCTTCTACACGTATGATTTTTGCATAAAATAACACATGAAACTAAACCAAGCAGCCATACACATAAATATGCATATACATGCACACATACACACACGTTCAGAGAGTCGCACTTAGTTTAACGAGTATCGTTCTAAGAAATAGAATAGGTGCTAAACCAAGCAGCAATACACATAGATATGCATATACATGTACCCATAGACACACGTTCAGAGAGGCGCGCTTAGTTTAACGAGTATCGTTCTAAGAAATAGAATAGGTGCTAATTTTATAATTTTTCCCTCTGGTAGTATCGTGATGACATAGTGTAATATTTAAGAAACTATGTTAGTTGTCAAGTTGTTTCTACTTGGAAGATGTCGATATATATTCTTTTTGTTTTTATTTATTTATTTGTTCATTTATTTTTATGGATCCTGGAAAATGTGGATTAAATTAATAATGGTATTGTTTTAATAAACAGCACTTTAGCTTCACACAAAAATGAGGAATTTACCCAATCAGCTGGGGCTGCAGAATATACCGACTGCGTCTCTACAGAGGAGTAATACTCCCCATGAATGCCCTGGATATGACACTAAACAAGCTGATGGTGAGTGTCCGATAATGCTGAAATTTTGGGGAATGCAAAGTACCCCTTTACTGCCATCATTCCAGGTCCACTCCGGCTCAGAGTGGGAGCATCTGAGAGGGTCCTATCTTTGGATTAAATAGAACTAAACTGAGTACTTATGCTAAACTGAATTATTTGAAATAGAACTGTTTATGTGTAAAATCTGGATTTGGTTTTAAATGACTTTCAATGCTTGATATGCCATAAAACCAAACCAAAACAAATCAAACCAAGGAGAAGTTGTAAATTTTATTTCAAATAATATCAAAGTTTAATCATTCGTGCCGCCAACTGAGAAGACCATACGGCAATAATAAATCGAAGATTGAAAAGTTTCAAGAAAATCAGTTGACAAAAGATCTATATCTGTTTGAAGAAACGGTTTAAAATTTAGTTACAGTGTCTTAAACCAACAAAAGAAAGTAAATAGAGGGATTCGTTTTTATGGCTCACGAAAAAAACCACAGAATGTTAGACTTCAGGTCTCTCCTAAAGGAATTACGGACTTAATATATCTTGTTCCAACGTCTTAAGGAATAAGCAAATACATAAAACAGGTGTGCTTTATAGAACCATAAAAAAATCCTTTTACATGGAAGAGTTGTGAGATCTAACCAGAAAAAAGGAAGGTATTAAGTGATCATGCCAACGAATTAAATATTCTTCAGTCAATAGATAAGTTTATATATATATATATATATATATATATATATATATATATATATATATATTTGCCTCAAATGTTGATTGTATTGTTAAGTAAGGGCAGTTACTGGTACTTTGAGGCAAAATACGTACTCTAAATTGTGCTATATATATATATATACACACACATATATATATATATATATATATATATATATATATATATATAGTGTGTGTGTGTGTGTGTGTGTTTGTGTTTGTTGTATATTTATCAGAGCTGACGGTAAGTGATTATAAAATGCCAGTTTGAGTACGATTAAACGTAGGCTCGTACCTATCTATCTGTCTTTCCGTTGATCAGACTATCGGAAATGACGGCGTATAAGTCGACCTTATAAAAATCAATACAAAAGTAGGAGTTGACTTTTACAATAGAGCTAGAATGCAAATCTTTACCGTAGAATTGGCAATCTTTGGTAAATGTGTGGATTCTATCCCTTCTGTATAAATCAAATCCTAGTTTTGCAGAGTTATTTTCCGGCTTGAAAAGTTGACTTACACACCAGAATTTACGGTATATATCTATCACAGCGTCTTCATAACTATCAATTGTTCTGCCTGTCAGTCAGTCTGAATGTTTCAGTTACTTCATATATATATATATATATATATATATATATATATATATATTAAGTAAGGTCTCCTTAGATTGACACCGAATATATCACTTATTCAAAATATTATGTGCATATCAAACTTCTCTTGTGTGGATAAATATGTTTGAGGAACCCTTGTGGGTTTATGCAGATGATAGTAATAATTTATCTATCAATCTATCTATCTAGCTAGCTATCTAGCTGTATGTCTGTCTGTCTGTCTGTCTGTCTGTCTGTCTCTCTCTCTCTCTCTCTCTCTCTCTGTGTATGAATGTATGTCTCTCAGTTCGTATCAATCTATCTCCCAGCGATTCACATTATTTTATTTACTTTTCTATACTTTTTGTTATAGAGGAAAATTAAAAAGCCCCTGAGTTAATGCCTTTATAAGATTTTCCACGGAATTTCTTTCATTTTTACTTTTTTTCCGAAAGAATAAAAATCAAAGAAATGCAATGCCATTTTTCCTACGCATTAAAAAAAAAGTCAAAAACCAAAAGTTTTTAATCAGACACATCGTCAATTTGTTAGAAAACATTGATAAGCGATGAACATTTGAATATATTTCTTTCTTTCTTTCTTTCTTTGTACTTTTGTTTTCTTTTGTTTCTTCAAAGTTTGCTCCATTTGTTTCTGATAAATATTTCTTATCAAGAAAAGTTGTACGCATTATTCATGTAATTAATAACAAACTCGCTGGTTGGTTTGGCAGGCAAATATTCACGGCCTGCCCCTTCACATGCACTAAACACACACACACACACATACACACAATTATATGCCCACGTACACACAAGAGTACTCATGTATTCACTGCGACTCATATGTACAACTTCTGTTCAAAAACTGTAGGCTCTGAATTATTGGACAGAGGTAGTTTTAGGCGAGGTGCGTTCAAAAAAGTAAAGAGACTGAAGCTGTTTTTACCAAAACAGAAATGAATAATGGATTTAACTATCTTTGTCCCATATTAGATGGAGCATTTCTGTATACATTTTGTATATTGAGTATAAAGTTCTTTATTGGATAAAGGTAGTATTAGTCGAGGTGTGTTGAAAAAAGTATAAAAAGTAAGGCTGTATTTACCAAAACAAATGAACAACGAATAATTAATATTTTCTTTATCAAAATAGTCTTTCGACATTCAACATATTTATTCCGGGGAGTTTTTACTGTTCATTTTTTTTGTAATGTTTTGATTCTTTTTATCACGCGATATATATATATATATATATATATATATATATATATATATATTATGCAAATTTATCTTTTTATCACGCGATATATATATATATATATATGCAAATTTATCTTTTTATCACAGGATATATATATATATATATATATATATATATATATGCAAATTTATCTTTTTATCACAGGATATATATATATATATATATATATATATATATATATGCAAATTTATATTTTTATCACGTGATATATATATATATATATATCTATGCAAATTTATCTTTTTATCACGCGATATATATATATATATATATATATATATATATATGCAAATTTCATTAAACATAATAGACATTTTATGCCTACATATTTTCTTCTGGATCCGTTCGAATTCCCGTATTACTTTTATCGTATTCGGGGGAACTGATTTAGGTATTGTCCATAGTTGTATGTATCCCTAGTACTTTCTGCCCGACTTTGGGCCATAATCAGGGGAGGATCTATTACAAAAGTGATGTAACTTTTGTTTTAGCAAATTACTACTGTGTAAAGACGTCTTTGCCGTTGAAGATTATGGCGTTTGTTTTAAATGTAATTCTGTAAATAGTGCCAGTAGCTAAAGACATTTAAGTACATTAGCACTGGTTTGAAAATTAATTTTATTAAGTGCTGGTTGCAGGTTTCTAATATATAGTCCTTCGAGAATCTGAAGTTCTTGTTTATTATTTTGATGTTCGAGTATTGTTGTGTTGTCGGTGAGAATTTTGTCGGGTAGAAAGTACTAGGATACATACAAAGTCGGGCAGAAAGTACGAGGGATACATACAACTATGGACAATACCTAAATCAATTCCTCCCGAATACGATAAAAGTAATACGGGAATTCGAACGGATCCAGAAGAAAATATGTAGGCATAAAATGTCTATTATGTTTAATGAAATTTGCATTAGCGAAGAAATGCTGCCTAAATATACACATATATGTATATATATATACCCGTAAATACATAACTACGTACATTTACACGCACATGTTAGACAATGGCTAAGAACTTAAACTTGCTGCACACTACCAGTGAGATTAACTGATAATGGGTACTCCATTGTTCTAGCCTTGTGCCACAACTAATTTTAATAAATAAGAACGTAATTATGCATGTATATGTTGTATAATTGCAGAAGGATTTTTTTTTATATTATCATTTTTTGTTTTATATATCTTACCTTTCGGTTTAGTTAGGCTTAGAACCTTTCGGCTTAGTGCATGGGTAGGTGCAGGTGTTCACGCGCGCGCAGGGAGGAAGTGACAATCACAGATGTCACAATAAAAAAAAAACAGTTAGGAAATGCAACTGGGGATGTGAATGACGTCATTTCCGGAAGCGATTGGCTTGGATTTTTAGAGATTTTGAATAAAAGCAGTGAGTTGAGAGTTGAACTTAGACGAAGTGAGTTGATTATTCGAATCTGGGCGAGGCGAGACCAGTTTGTGGACGGCGGGGTGCGTGTGCGCGTTGGTTGAGTCAGTGTGTTGAGAGCTGACGATGGACGAACAGTCAGCATAATAAAAATTGTGTCTCTCTCTCCTCGTGTCGAAAACCTTAACTTAAAGAAGGTAATAAAAGTTTCGTACCTGAACCAAGATAGTCGTCAGTGTTTCGCGTGTTTTTCGGATTCCTCTGCGTATGAACATTATGAACGTTTTATACATCCGTATATTTTACACATTCGCATTTTGAATATGTTACATATATATCAGAAGTACACATGCAGATACATTTACAAATACATACCCAAACCGTTATCCGCAATGCGATATATACTTATATGCACACACACACGCACCAAACTGAAAGATCACAAATACACGTACATAAAGCCATGTAAATACATTCACGAGCACGCATATACACACACTTGCGTTTGTAAAGGCGTAATTTTCGTGATTGTTATCATGATAAGAAATAGAAACAGAAACCTGTGATCAAATCCAAGATGAATGCATTTGTTCTCTTCTCCCTCTAATCCCTGGGTAAGTAGTAGGGCAAAGTGGGCCCTTTAGCTTTGGTAAAGCAACCGTAATGTAGAAGAAAAATCCAAAATTCAAATAAGCATAATAACTCCATTTAGAAATTGACCTTATGCCACATCCTGCTGGTGGCTAGCTCAGTCGGCTGGTGCTGCATCTTTGCAGATGGGTAAAACTCCCTTAACTAGTGTCCTGCATGGAATTATCAACTGAACTCGGCGAAGATCTCTTACTGACAAACGATATGCAAAATTCCGTTTCCAAATATTCTAGGATAATCTTATCATGGTGCATTTTCGTTCAGTAAAAGAAAAGCTTACACAAGAAACCGGGTTCATCAAACCTCAACTATACTCAATTATTTCTAACGATTTGAGTCTCTTCAAACATTTTTTTTTTACATTATTACCCCAGTTATCAGGACCAATCGGCTGGGGCTGTAGTATACACCGACTGCATAACTGCAGAGGGATAAAACTCTCCCAAAGAGTGTCCTGAATATGACAATAAACTATCTGATGGTGCTGCTCTAGTAATACTGGAGGTACCCGTGGTGTAATGGTTATCGTCGTAGGAATTGGACACGGCGAAACGAGTTCAAATCCTGGACGAGGCTGATTGCATTTCACATAGCACTAATACCCTTGGGAAAGGTATCAATCCAATCATTCTCCCTCCAGCTATGGGTAGATAGTAGGACAGACTGGGTTCCTCAGCCTTAGTGAAGCAACTGATCTAGGAGAAGGAAAACTCTGAATTCAAACCTGTTAAAGTCCGCTTAAAAATTGACCTTGTGTCATATCCTGCCCGAGCGGAGGGGTTGGTAAATAGGAGTAATACTGGAGATTTGGGGAATGAAGAATACACCTTTATTGCCATCGCTCCCAGGTCCACTCTGGCCTGGAGTGGTAGTACCTGCTAAGGACCTATCCATGCGTCATACAGGACTAAACTGTTTTGGCATTTAAGAGTGTGTAACCAAAAATTTCACTCATACTAAACTGAATTGTTTTTAAATTGAACTGTTTTTGACATTTAAACAGTTATGCTAAATTGAATTGATTGAAATAGAACTGGTATACAATAGCACATAATGTAATCAAACAAAAGCTAATGTAAATGCATTGTAATTTCTGAGCTGTCATTGAAATGGCTGAGCGGTTACATAACAAGTCTAGTGTAAAGTTAGGCGCGTTTCGATCCCGGTTTGAAGCATCCTGCGTGTCTAGTCACACTGAAGAGTTAGGATACGACGAAACAGTCTGTCGATGGATGACAATATATATATATATATATATATATATATATATATATATATATATATATATACATGTGTGTGTGTGTGTTAGCACAAAGAAAAGGCAAACAGCTTCGTCAATAACATAAAATGTGCTAGCCTATTCAATTTTCTAAACAAAAATCGTAAGGCTCGAAGTATATACACCGAGATACTCACACGTATTCACATATGAAAATAAAACTGTTATAAAAGGTATTCATATATAATATAATACTCACTATCCCGTAAATATAGGAGGATGACATTGTAGTGCGGTGGTTAAAACACTGAACTGTGGCTTTGAAGTAAATTTGTTTGAACTCTAGTTGCTCTATAAAGTGCATTTTCCTTAATAATGACAGCTTTACCTCTACGAGAATGTCTTTAAGAGGAAATGACCCACGACGGTTGACAGGTCATTAAAACCAGGAAACCTAGCCTAACCGTTTCTATAGAGACAATGGTACGCCTACATTAATGCTGATGCGCAGAATATAGGGGCCCTTGCTGCTGGTAATTGTTGATGAGAAGCAATATTCTTATAATTTATTTTACGCTGGAAGTGGCAATTTAATCAAGAGAGAAATCTGTTATGCTTTCAACTTTTAATAGAATTTCCCTTGAATTTTCCCTGCAGAGTTTGTCGTAAGAGAACAAATACCGCTGTTGCCAATTACAATCAACGCCCGCCAACAAACTACAAACAATAGCCAATGGATGCCGCTTATTCTATCCCCTGTTCTAATTCTTTCTTTTCTTCTTTCATAAATAATAATGTGAAGAAAACCGCTTCATAATCTATCTATCTATCTATGCATGTGTATATATGTAGATATATATATATAGATATATATATTTATCATTTTGTTGTCATCTATGTAAATATATTACTATCAATCTATCTGCCTCAATCTGTTCGAATATAGCTATCTTACTATCTATTAATGCATTCATCTATTTCAGTCATTTCAATATATATATATATATATATATATATATATCAGTGGCGACTCTAGCCTATTTTTGCTACTCGTGCCCCCCTGCCCTCTGTCAACTTCAGTTCCCAACCCGTGGTCCGTGGACCCAAAGTAAGTCATCATAGTCGCTATTGCGTGATTCTCCATTGTATAGCACAGATTGACAAACGTACCTTGCATGGTGTTTTTTTTTGTAAACAATCAAGATACTATATAATATGTAATCTTGTTAATACAGTAGATAAGATAATTTTTTTCCTTTCAAAAGTATAGAAGAAAAGAGAAGATGTTCATTACTATGACGAGAAAAATATGTTTATTAGAATAAAGAAACTGATGACAATAAATACAGACACAGCTAGTAGTTTCAATTTTACTTAAAATAAAGATTATTAGTTGAAAATGTATTCAAATAAACAAATTTTAGTGACAGAATGTAATATATGCAACATTCATTAAAGAAATAGAGATCTGTTAGTGAAAAAACGAATTAAAACACGCCGTTTAACCAACATTTACCATAGTGATAATGATGACGTTGGCGACGGCAAAAATCTGCTACCCTCCCCCCCTCTCTCTCTCTCTCTCTCTCTCTCTTTCGGTCACTCTCCCTCTTCCCAAGACAGCTGTCAGCAGTCAGAATGTGCTAAGATTTTTGAGCGCGTTGTTTGAGTTGCTCTTGCTATTGGCTACAGCCAAAAGCGGATTTCTCTAAAATTACTGTTATTATAAGGGTCTAGTGCTCGGTACGGATTGCGCGTGTTCAACATTATAGCCAATTTTATGGGATGTTCAATGAATCTGACGGTGGCCGGAGAAAGACCATCCGTTCAAAACAGCATCGTTGTATTATTCCCAGATATATTTATGGCTACTTAGTTATTGAAACTTGAATAGATACGTAATTTAATTGAGATCAGACTAATTATGTTTCCTTGAAATTAATGAATGATTTTTAATCCATTTTGAATAACATTGACCGTGTTATTGGTCGTGCCCGGCACGAGTAGCACTAGTCCCGTCTCCGCCCCTGATATATATATATATATATATATATATATATATATATATATATATATATATATATATAAGGATAATTAAATAAGTTTCCAGACTTTTTTCGTATTGGCACTTTTATTGGTAGTACTCACATGAAACTTTAAGCAACTTTGAAGTTATCCCCTCCGGTTGCAATGCACTTTTGTACCGTTCCAACAACTACTGCAAGGCCAATGGAAGTCCTGTTCTGTGAGTGTTTCAATGACCTTCGTCACAACCTCTTTCATCTCCTCAGTTGTCTCATAACGACAGCCTCTGAGTTTAGGCAATAACCAAAAGTCACAGGGAGCAAGGTCTGGACCACAGGGAGAATGAGGAACTGTCTTGATGCCCATCTTGGTCAAATAGTCTGTGACAAGGATGGAGTTGAGGACTGGTGCATTGTCCGGGTGGAAATGCCACTGACCCGATTTGAAAATTGCTGGCCTCTTCCGACGGAATTTCTTACTGAACTCCCTTAAAACCTAAACAGAGGAAACCTCACCCTAACCCTAACTATTTGGCCAATCAACTCTAGTGTATTGACTTCCTTACTCCTGTCACAGCTCCCATCATCTCTCACAGACTCCCTGCCAAGATACTTATCAGGAAACTTGAAAAGATCTTAATAAAATCATATAAACATCTTTATTATTTTATCAAACATGCTTAAATGAATGACTCCTGCCCAACCACACACACACACACACACACACACATATATATATATATATATATATATATATATATATATATATATATAATTCTGTACTCTATTTTAATCAGTATATCTGTCTCTATCCGTTATAATCTGTCAATAGAAAATGAAAGAATTTATGTAGGCATGAGTATGAACACGTGCACAATCACACACAAATAAATATTTCTATTTCTAGATGAATAGATATAAATTGAAGGATATAGATAGATAAAACAAGGTAGATGTCGATAAATTGATACGCACGCACGCACGCACACATACACACACACACACACACACACATATATATATGTATATATGGAGATAGACATCCAGACATACAGGGAAACAGTTAAACAGATAGACTGACTGTGGGTGCTAGAAATATTATTTGATATGTACAGGGGATGTCAGAAAATTTGATATCGTTTCGTAATCTAATAATTCAATCAATTCTCATTCAAATATACTCAAAAGTTTACAACCTGTTTAGAAACAATTGAAAATTGTACCTAGTGTTTAAACATCTATTTTCTTTTTCAGTGGATGGCATTACTATTCTGAAAATAAAAAAAATGAAAACTAAAATCATTAAAAATTGAGTTGCTTGTTGTTTCTCGACATGATTTTAACATTTCTGATCATTAGTTATTAGATGGTATACTGAAATAACTTATGAAAGAATATGTATATATATATATATATATATATATATATATTGCTTCTATCCATCTGTATACCTATCAATCCATTTTATTTGGTTCATAACTATCAAGATATATATATATATATATTTCATTTTTATCTATTTAAATATCTATCTATCAGCTACATATTATCTATACCACTGGCATACTGGGTAGTGTGTTTGCCAACGGTCCGAGAGACCGGGATTCAATCCAAGGTCGAGTCATACCAAAGACTTAAAAAATGGTACCTGATGCCTCCTGGCTTAATGCTCAGGATCCAGGGAAGGTAACACCTATACATACACCTTGGTGTAGTAGCTTTAGAAAAGGGAGACTTCTGATCGTCTTCGACAACGGTCGGCTAATATATATATATATATATATATATATAAATGAAAGTCACAGACCTAGAGATTTTGTGCAGATGTGTACACTTTCGATTGCCTAGAACCGTCAATTTTGCTTGAAGAACACATATCAACCACTACTCCCAGCAGATATCGAACTCCAAAATTCAGCATCGTAACTAAATATAAATTGGATCCACGCATACAATCACATCACCGTACACAAGCATACAGGAGTTCAAAACAGGTTGGAATCGATAGATTGACATCTACAAACACGAAGTGTAACGGGCGGAAATAAAACGTAATTTGATAGGTAAATCGATGAATAAAGACATTGATATATCAATTGATTGATTGATTAACTTGTGCCCGCTCGGACGCCAAAATCGTGACGAAGTGGAAAAATGGGATTGGATCCTTGATAAGTCGTCAGTAAGAAGAGAAAATGGACTTTGTTGAATAGTGGGAATTGTTCGACCGAAGAACCCATCTAATTAGGGACCAAGAATCGTCACAATTGTAACAAAAGATGTAAACAGATTTTATACGTACGAACATTCACATAAAAGTATATATATATATATATATATATATATATATATATATATATATATATATATATATTTGTATCTGTTTGTCTGTGTGTGTGTGTGCGTGATACAATAAGATACAAAAAAGTATAAGATTTAGAGTTTTCGGACTATTGTCTCCATCTTTGTTGTTATAATCACAACATTTCGGCCGATTTGACATCCGACCAACATCAGGTGTTTCCTCATTCGGCCTTTTTCAGGTGTTTATTGTCGATATTTTGACAAAAAGAAGTATAAAATTAATATTACTTTCCAATGTTACCGACTCTAGCCGTTGGCGAGTTTGAAGGAGAAAAATAATCCTGAACTGCACTATGTAACTAGATTTTGTCACCTCCAAGCAGGTGCTTGATCGGCTGATCGATTTTAACGTCTTGTCAATTCGTCAAAGGTTATGTTATGTCTAAACTTTAATGAATTGCGTTCATTGTACCTTCATTACTATGTTTTTTTTTTGTAGTTGTTTCTTAAAAGTGTTTTATTTTTCTTGGCACACGGTCCCATCAAATACAAATCATTTTCAACCTGATCTATTTGGATCATAGATGGGGATTGTAACTCTACGAGTTTGAGTGGACCAAGGTGTAATGGCAGTGAATGGGTACGCTTTATGACCTCAGATCATCAGAACTGGAGACTCGGCACAATATACAGTTTAGTATCATACCCAGAACTGCTGAGATCCTACACTTTTGCAGAGAATACTAAGGAGGCTTTCGAGACTGGAAAATGAATTATATATATATATATATATATATATATATATATTGTAGAATTGGCAAATCGTTCCAAAACCTATCCCTTTGATAAAAAAAAAAACTATCCGGAGGGAGAATCATCATCATTATCATATCGTGCCACCAGCATGGATATATCTGACCCTCTCTCGCCACTTATCCCTATCGTTCATTGCCTGTGGTAGGTCTTCAGGGCTATATCCCGTATCTTCACATAGCTGCTGTATGTATGTTCGACCTGATTGTCCAGCCTTTGCTCAACCATATGTGGGGGTCCATAGGAGTACATCACTTATGAGCTCGTCCCTGTTTCTCCAGCAGTGTCCTACATGTCTGGTTCGTCTAAGTTGGATAGTTTTCGTAATAGGAGGTAGGTGGCCGTATAGTTGATGCTTTTTGGGGTGTTGCCGCCAGGACTTGTTCAATATTGCTCGCAGCATTCTTGAGTAATTGCCGTCTAACTTTTTCTACAGCCGTTTTGTTAGCGTCCAAGTAGTGCATCCATATAGCAGTATCGATACGACGGCTGCTAGGAAGAAACTGCGTTTCATTTTATCGGTTAGGTCAGATTTCCATATGATCGATAGCTTATCGATAGCTGTCCATGCCTTCGTTAGCCGCGTGTCGATGTCTTTTTCGGCTGATGAGACACTGCTTCCTACGTAGGTGAACTTTTCTAACAGTTTCAGAGAGCTTCCGTCAAGTGTGGAACGGTCACCGTGTGCATTTGTGTGCATTTACATGGAGGCCAATGCCTGCGGCGGCTTTTTCCAAACTATGCAGTAGTGTTTCGGCTTGGTTGGGTGTATTTGCCGGAATCGCTACGTCATCGGCGTAGTCGGCGCTTGAAATCGGTTCACCCTATCCATTTCCTACTGTAATATACTATCTTAGGTGGTGACGATGAACTTAGGAGATTCAATGTGGTTGCAAGATAACATCAACAAAGTGGAGAAAATAACAGAGGATGGCGAAGAATATAATTTATTGCCTATGAATAGAGTGACAGATATTTCCGTTTGCAACAAATTAGCGGTAAGAAAACAGAAGTAAGTTCCGATAACCAGCCATAAACAGAAAAATCCGTGAAGCGAAGAGGATGTTCATAATTCCGCATGGGACTTGAAAAGACAATATAAGGTCTGTAATTTTGGACTGAAGGCAGAGATTCACTGGTTGCTCAAGTGAAGGAGAGATACCCGCTGGTCTCTCAAGTGAGGGGAGAGACCCGCTGGTCACTCAAGCAGACCTGTCAGCTCCCCGAATGTGTTCTCCGGCCGTTGCACTACTTCACAATAAGGGTCTCCGCCACTGAAGAAAAATATGTGTGAACTTTCACTTACTGTATTCCTATTACAAACAATCGTCGCCATGAAAGAATAAAAATATAAATTATATGTTTATATATCTAAGATTTTTCCGTTGTTTGTCCAGCGGATCAGTATATGACACTACTCCAGGTAACCATTTCACCGCGAGCGTCACAATTTTATATATATATTTATATATATACATATATATTTTTTATGTGCATTAACATGGAGGCCTATGTTTGCTGCTGCTCGTTCCAGACTATGCAGTAATGTTTCGGCTTGGTCAGGTGTATTTGCCAGTATCGCTATGTCATCGGCGTAGTCGGCGTCGGTAATTGTTGTTGCGGGGTACCTTCTGCTTCTTTTCTTCGTCAGTTCGAAGCCATTCTCTTTGATTTTTTCAATCGATGTTCTAAGTACGTAGTCTAGACAAATGATAAAGAGGTACGGGGCCAGCGTGTCCCCTTGTAGTACGCCTGCTACAATGTCGAAGTATTCTGTGTCACCATCTGGTGATCGTACTTTTACTTTAGTGTTTCTATAGAGAATCGTTATTGCCGCTTCGGTTATTCGTTATTCGTTATTGCCGTACGCTAGTAGGATTTGTTCCATCTTTCCTCTGTGAATGGAATCGAAAGCCTTGGTAAAGTCAACAAAAATTAATGTCGCTTGTAGGTTCTTTGCCCGTACACCTTCAAGGATTCTACGGATGGTTAATATTTATGAGGTCGTGGATCTATTTCTTCGGAAGCCATTTTGGTTTTTTTCTAATTATGTTGTCGATTTCGGGTTCTATGCGGTTTCGTAGTAGGGCATTGTAGATTTTGGCTGCTATGGATGTAAGTGTTATGCCTCGGTAGTTTTTGGCTAATCCGAGGTCCCCCTTTTTAGGGAAGGGGAGTATGCATCCTTTCATCCATCTATCTATCGGATTTTGATTGTATACTGCGTTGCAGTGTCGGAGCAGTATGTCGTCGAATTGTCTGGTCTTCCATACTACCGGGGGAATTTCGTCCAGCCCTGCAGCTTTCCTATTTTTAATTTTTCTGAGAACCGAATCGAGTTCTTCTTGTGTGAACGGTCCTAGTTTAATGTCTACTGCTAATTATTCTGGTGATTGGTTCATGTGTTATTTTCGGTGGGTTTCCTCGTAAGTTTTCGAAGTGCTGTTTCCACAGTTTTATTCTTTCTTGTTGGTTTGCTGCTTTAAGTTTTGCTTTAGCTGTGTTCTTTCTTCTACTCACTTCGTTTATTGTTTGCCAGCTATCCTAGATTGTCTATCTTCCACCGAGTCTCTGATCTTATCTATCTGATTTTGAATGTATTCTGTCTGTTCCTTTATATATACGCCTGCTAATTGATATTGTGCCGTTTTTAGTTTTAAGGCATTTGTGTTTGTTGGGTTTTTTCGATAGTTTTTGGAGGCTGTTTTCTCTAGTGCACGTTTTTCTCTCACTGCTAATGTTTCCCAAGGGACTCTATATTTAGTTTTGAGTTTTGTTGGAATGTATTTCGCTGCTGCCTCGAGGTGTGCATGGACGAAATTTTCATATTCGTCGTTTGGTGTACTTTTTTCGGTCTTTTCTTGTAGTGTTTCGAATCTGTTTCTTAATTCTAATGCATATTTATCTCTTATATCTCTGTTGTTCAATAGGGCCCAGTCATAGTGTTTGGTGGTCGCTGTTCGTTTGGCGATTTTTCGTAGGTTTAACCGTATTTTCGCCGTGACTATTCGGTGATCGGTGGACACACCCTCAAAAGAGGAGTATGCCTCGCAATTCATTGCACTATTCTTCCATTTCTTGTTCATAAGGACGTAGTCTATCAGAGCTTTAGTATTGTTTCCGTACGTGTATGTCCATAGTTTTCCCTCCCTTTTTTGGTAGTTTGTATTGAGGCATGCTAATCTATTTTCTATCATGAAATCTGTTAGATGTTGCCCATTCCTATTTGACGTGTTGTGGAGGCTGTATTTGTTGTTTCCGTTTTTCCCGATTTTGGCATTCATGTCTCCGCCAATGACTAACATGTTGTGTTTCGGGATGCTACGCACTAATAAGGATAACTCATCGTAGAAGGTGACTAGTTCAGTTTCTTCACTAACATTGGTGGGGCTGTAGCATGAGATGATTGTTGCTCTGGGGTTGCCGTTAAAAGTAGCTGTCATCATTCTAGGTTGTATTTTCTCAACGCTATTTATCGTTTTTAATGCTCTTGGTCCTATAAGTAATCCTACCTCTCCTATTGCAGCGTTGACAGAGTTTTTCCATGCGGATACGGTGACGAGCGACCACCCATTGCCAGTTTCGTGATATTTGATATCTTCGGTGTGCGTGTATCTGTGTTCTTGTATGCATATTATGTCAATCTTATGTTCTTCGGCCGATGCGATTAGCTCTGGTAGTTGTCCTATTCTATTTAAGGTTATTACGTTAAATGTGGCTATTTGTAGTGTTTGCTTGCATTTTAGTAGTTTTGATTGTTTGAGCTCTGTAGCTGATTTTTCGAACACTGAGGCCAGGGCTCCAACCACAGCAGGACGCGCCCCTTTTTTACCCGCGCGAAGAGCGATGCGGTTTGTGCATGTGGTTTGAGTGTGGGTCATGGTTATCTTTCGATGGCTGTTTAATTCTCTTCTATAGAAGCCACTCTTATAGAGGAGCAGCAGTAGTTCCCCGATCGAACTAACGATCCTGAGCGTAAAGTCGTCAAACTCACGTCCAGGACCCGTTTAGGTATAGAGTTTGGTCGCCCATGGGTTTATTCAAATACCTTTACATACATCATGCGGCTTCCCATGTGTACGCATATAAAAAAAAAATAAATAAATTAATTAATTAATTAAAAAAATAAATAAAAAAAATAAAATAATTTTTTTTTTTAAATAAAAAAGGTGGGTTATTATGATTGAATTTTTTTTGTTTTTTGTTTTTTTTATAAGTTTTAACTTAGTTACAGTCCAGGATCAAGGTACTTTCGGATGACTTTCACTGGTACTGATTTTTTTTTTTTTTTGCGGTATTGGGACGTTTTCCTAGGCTTTTTTCCCTTCCCTGGCGTTTCAGGCTTTTAGTTTTTCTTATAAACTACTGTTAGGGCTTTCTTTACCAATTTTTAAATTATATTATAGAAGAGATTCGAAAACATTTTGCCCTTTTCGCTGACATTAGGACAGAGAGAGAGCCTTTAAAATCAATTTGGGTTTACAGTAGAGTAAGCGTGTCTTTACATTTTAAACGCATAGTTTAAGCATCATTTTACAAACAAAATATAGCAAAACATTTTGTAAAAATTCAGCATTTTAAATTAATAGGACTTAAAGACATACTGACCAATATTGATACATTTCTTCCTCTGTTGACTCGTGTGTTCCAATGTTTCTTCTTCATTTAATGTTTACTTACTACTGAATTTTAGGGACGGTCTGTTCTATTCGGTTGGGGGGGGGAAGTTAATTTTTTTTCTCTTTTTTGGGTGGGGGGCTGGGGTGGCATTAGGTGTATTAGGCTTTTACTTTTTATAAACTACTGTTAGGGCTTTCTTTACCAATTTTTAAATTATATTATAGAAGAGATTCAAAAACATTTTGCCGTTTTCGCTGACATTAGGACATGCACACACAACGGAATATATATGCTATAACCAAACGGGGGACATCTCCACTCTAGAAGGAATCCCTCTTAAACTAGTAGACAAATTCACTTACCTAAGAAGCAGCGTCGAATCAACCGAAAAGGACATCGAAGCGAGGTTAGCGAAAGCGTGGACAGCTATCCATAGGTTATCGATTATTTGGAAATCAGACCTAACCGATAAAATGAAACGCAGTTTCTTCCGGGCAGCGGTCACATCGATACTGCTATATGGCTGCACTACATGGACGCTAACAAAACGGCTGGAGAAGAAGCTAGACGGTAATTACACAAGAATGCTACGTGCAATCTTAAACAAGTCCTGGCGGCAACACCCCACAAGGCACCAACTGTACGGCCACCTGCCACCTGTCACGAAAACTATTCAAGTTAGACGAGCCAGACATGCAGGACACTGCTAGAGAAGCAGGGACGAACTCATAAGTGATGTACTCTTATGGACCCCCACACATGGCCGTACAAAAGCAGGACGACCAGCACGAACATACATTCAGCAGCTATGTGAGGATACGGGATGTTGTCCTGAAGACCTACCTAGGGCGATGAACGATAGGGAGGAGTGGCGAGAGAAGGTCAGGGATATCCGTGCTACCAGCGCGATATGATATGATATGATATATATATATATATATATATTTGCGTGTGTTTCTGTGTATGTGTATGGGAACAATCATTGGTTCAGATTACTATGTTTAATCCAAATAATTGGCACAAAATGAAACGGT
The DNA here is from genome assembly GCA_963585895.1 of Sepioteuthis lessoniana. NCBI lineage: Eukaryota > Metazoa > Mollusca > Cephalopoda > Myopsida > Loliginidae > Sepioteuthis > Sepioteuthis lessoniana. The sequence goes on from OY757933.1 coordinate 49,237,819, forward strand.
TTTAAGTGTGAAAATATATATATATATATATATATATATATATATATATATATATATATATATTAGTGAAAGCAATATCAAAAAAGTATTAAGTCCTAGCTGACATTCTCTCTATTTGCAAAGAGATGGGCTGTCAGACAATTCATTTTTTTCACCCAACATATTAATTGTTTTTAATTGTATATTTTCCTCGATTTTGGTCTGTTCAGCGAGGAACGAAACAAGTTAGCCTGCCTCGTCTTTTTTAAGTTTTAATTTTCAATATGAATAAGACCTTAGGTCTTTTATTGCCATTATATATATATATATATATATATATATACTGAGAGAGAGAGATAGAGGGCAAGAGAGCCAGAGAGACCAAAATATAAGCTCCTGTAAGAAACATACTAGTTGGCTATTCTCGTACTATTTACAGATGCAACATTAAAACTGAAAATACCGGAATTATTTATTTTAAAGTTCGAAACACATTCCGAACATCACTACTCAACATTATTATCATGTTTAGGACATGTTTAATCATTAAAACTTTTATATCGTCACCATCAAGTTGTGCTGTTAATTAGGAGACCCTTGAATCTCTTTAGCTATCTTTATTGATCATTTATCGCTTCTGACAGATTCTCTAGACTGCATCCAGTGTTCGTTCAGAGCTGATGAACGTAAGTCTTTGCAAGTTTACCTACACAACTGAACCCATTGGTTGGAGTCCATATGATTCGAGAACAAGGATTATGTGTTTGTTGGTAAATCTTTATCCATATTTACCAACCCCTCCGCTCGAACAGGATATGACACAAGGTCAATTTTTAGGTGGAGTTTGACAGGTTTTGAATTCAGAGTTTTCCTTCTCCTAGACCAGTTGTCTCACCAAGGCTGAAGAACCCAGTCTGTCCAAATATTTACCTATAGCTGGAGGGAGAATAATTGGATTCATACCTTTCCTAAGGGCATTAGTGCTATGTGTGATGCAATTAGCTTGGTCCAGGATTTGAACTCGTTTCGTCGTGTCCATTTCCTACGACGATAACCATTACACCACAGACACCTCCTTGGTAAATCTTTACACCTTGGTAAATCTTTATCAGCAGCCAGGATGTCTTCCTTGTCGTACTTGGAGAGATTTTGCGATGGGAAGAGAGTGACCGTACAGCTACTGCTTTCTGAAACGAGCTTCTTCCACAGCAGCAGAAAACTTCAGTTAAAGAAATGCATTCTATGTATGACACAGGTGCTTGTGGCATGGCAACTTTTCTTGGAGAAGGATCATTCCAAATGCAAACCTGCTAAATTCCACTTAAAAATGACCCTGTGCCGCAGATTGCTTGTGCAGGGGGCGCAAGACAAATACACATACATCGCAGAATTTACATGAAGATGCTTTTTGGTGAAACCCGTTGCTTATTCGGGTTAAATCGGCTCTACGTACGTATTGGGCATTTTTGAACGTGTTGTACGAAAGCACAATCCGTTTTTGTTTCTTTTTGTGTGTCAATTTATTCGTTGACTCATTTCATTCATTTTTTTGTTTTTGTCTTTTTATGAATGGGTTCCTTTGCCTAACTAGTCATTTCCATATATGTAATTTCAGTTATAATTAACCGCTAATCAGTTAAATACTGTGTTCAAGAATTAAGAGAAACATTATATTTCAAATATAGAATAAAACAGGGCTAAATGCTTAGGCTTCTAAGGTTCTCAAATTCGATCTTCAGATAAGCTTGTATCCACACTGCTGAAATCCACTGAATTCCCTTGAATTCAACAAAATAGATTTCTGTTCTTAATATGATAATTAAAAAAATTTTTAAAAAAATACTATTCACGTGTCTAATTCATTTAGTCTCGTGGCTCAATCTGGGGCCAATTTGCGAATCAAATATTTACCTTCGTGGCGACATTTAGAGACAAAGTCTGACCTTTTATTCAACAGATTGCAAGAAATCAGAAAATTCATATTCTTTCCTGTAAGCCCCATTTACTTTGTTTTAATCTCTTATTACAAGCATAGAGATATTTGTAGAAACTAGACAACTTAACCTCAAGTTTTTCATGATAATTTTCTTTATATTTCAAGATATACTCAAACTGTATATTTCAATGAACGCAGCATTCATTTCTTATTGAAACATTGTGATTATTGTATTCCATGGTTTCTTAGTAGATCCAATGTATCGATCTATTTATCAATTTATCGATAGATAGATAGATAGATAAATAGATAGATAGAAATGAGCAGATAGATAGATAGATAGATAGATAAAGAATCAACGAATGTACGGAAAGAAAGATTGAAGCTGATCGAGACAGATAGTTTTCCAGAGACATGAACAAATTTATCGGAATCTCACGAAGTACGTGTAAAATCACCACCGACTTCAGTGAACGCGGCCAAAGTACTTCGGGTAGCGAATCTTTTGGCTGACTAAACAAACATCTGATTTAATTGTTCAAGTCGCCTGGCTGTGGTCTGTAAATGCAATCCCAATCTGGCGATAGGAGTTAAATTGACGATACCAAAAAACACGCCTCACTTTCGACCTAGCGGACAAACGACATGTGTCGATCTCGCCTGGCATTGATAGCAACGAGATTTGAAACGAGATCAGACGAGTCGGACATGGTTTCTGCACGAATGGCGACCGAAATAGACTGCAATTTCCGAAGCCTTCTAACAGTTTCAAGCTTATGAATGTGGGAAGGCGTTGTCGTGGTTGAAGGACGCTAGTTGGAACGGAATGAAAACTATTTCCACAATATCGTTGATAGAATGCTTATAGATTTTGTTGAAATCTACTGGACCTTCATTTCTTTTAGGCCTACTATTCAGACGCCCCTTACCAACACCTTTAATACCCATTTTGACGCCGAAAGAAAATGGCATTCTTGACATAATGCAATGTCTATCTTTGTAAATTACAATGCTCGGCCGGCAAATGCTATCATCAAATGGTTTTACCAGTTCAATAAATTCTACGTGCCGCATGCTGCAAAGATGCAACACCAATATTTGAGAAATCAAATACTTTCCTTTAGCCAAAGAGTTTTTGAATGTATAAGTGTCGTAAATTTTGATCTGAAACTTATATTTCCCTTTGTGTGGAATATTGTACCCATCTCTTGTAGGCTCTTCTTTAAGAAACAATTAGAACCCATATTGCCTTTAACATTTACCCTGGCTGGTAAGCGCTAACCAATGTATAATTTGGTTTATTGCTCAATTGTCACTTACGAGACGAGCTTAAGATATTAAGCTCATCTTTAGGATCGAACTCACTACTCCATTTTGTTTTGTTTTTTTCAAGCTGTGGTACAACAGTGAAATACAACCAAATTTCAATATATGTATATATATATATACATATATATATATATATAGAGAGAGAGAGAGAGAGAGAGAGAAGAGAGCGATTTCTTTAAAATTTAACCACAATTTACTTCATCTTTTTTCTGTCATTTATATTGCTTTGTTACACTAGTATTCATTTTTATTGTGCTTGTTTTATCCTCTCCCCTTATTTCTCCTTCCCCCGCCTTTCTTCTTTCCTCTTCTTTTTTTTCTGTTTTCTTCTCTCTTACTTCCTTATTCTTCTTTCTTTTTCTTTCTCTTTTTCTTTTTTTTTCTTCTTCCTTCTTTTGACACAAAATTTTTTTCTGGATGAATAAATGGAACATATAAATTCTATATGATATTCCCAATAAGTCACACGACGTAATTTTAGGAGCAAATGCTGATTTACTGATTAAACGGCCAACTTTTTCTCGATGTATGGAATTTTCCTAGGTTTTTGTATAATTTTTAAACGTTCATGGCGGACTTAACCTCACTGATATCATCCCTCACAGTCCAGATGATGCTTCATTAGAACCGAAACGCTATAGAGTCGACTTTATTTCTCAATATATCTCTCCATCTGCTTGGATTATCTTGTTATCAGTTTTTACACTAAATTGTCGGATTTTACTCCATTATTTACTGCTCCGACACTGCAACGCAGTATATAATCAAAATCCGATAGATAGATGGATGTGGGGATGCATCCTCCCCTTCCCTAAAAAGGGGGACCTCGGATTAGCCAAAAACTACATAACACTTACATCCATAGCAGCCAAATTCTACAATGCCCTACTACGAAACATCATAGAACCCAAAATCGACAACATACTTAGGAAAAACCAAAACGGCTTCCGAAGAAATAGATCCACGACCTCACAAATATTAACCATCCGTAGAATCCTTGAAGGTGTACGGGCAAAAAAACTACAAGCGACATTAATATTTGTTGGCTTTAGCAAGGCCTTCGATTCCATTCACAGAGGAAAGATGGAACAAATCCTACTAGCGTACGGCATACCTAAAGAAACCGTAGCAGCAATAACGATTCTCTATAGAAACACTAAAGTAAAAGTACGATCAGCGGATGGAGACACAGAATACTTCGACATTGTAGCAGGCGTACTACAAGGGGACACGCTAGCTCCACACCTCTTTATCATTTGTCTAGACTACGTACTTAGATCATCGATTGACAAAATCAGAGAAAACGGCTCCGAGCTGACAAAGAAAAGAAGCAGAAGGTACCCCGCAACAACAATTACCGACGCTGACTACGCCGATGACAGCGATACTAGCAAATACACCCAACCAAGCCGAAACACTACTGCATAGTTCGGAATGAGCAGCTGCAGGCATAGGCCTCTATGTCAATACACACAAAACAGAATATATGTGCTATTATCAAACGGGTGACATCTCCACTCTAGACGGAACACCTCTTAAACTAGTAGACAAATTCACTTACCAAGGAAGCAGTGTCGCATCAACCGAAAAAGGATATCGACACGAGGTTAACGAAAGCATGGACAGCTACCAACAGGCTATCGATTATATGGAAATCAGACCTAACCGATAAAATGAAACGCAGTTTCTTCCAGGCAGCGGTCGCATCGATACTGCTATATGGATGCACTACATGGACTCTAACAAAACGGCTGGAGAAGCTAGACGGCAATTACACAAGAATGCTGCGAGCAATCTTGAACAAGTCCTGGCGACAACACTCCACAAGGCACCAACTGTTCGGCCACCTTCCTCCTATCACGAAAACTATTCAAATTAGACGAACCAGACATGCAGGACACTGCTGGGGAAGCAGGGACGAGCTCATAAGTGATCTACTCTTATGGACCCCCACACATGACCGTGCAAAAGCAGGACGACCAGCACGAACATACATTCAGAACTATGTGAGGATACGGGATGTTGTACAGAAGACCTGCCTGAGGCGATGATCGATAGGGAAAAGTGACGAGAGAGGGTCAGGGATATCCGTGCTACTAGCACGGCATGATGATGATCATGATAATTTACTGATATATATATATATATATATATTTGAATTTTTTGATTCCTTGTGATAATTTCATGTGAAAAAGTTAAGACCTGTCTTCGTGTCTGACATTTTGAAATTGGAAAGAATATGCAACTGGCCATGACAACCCATCTGTTTTGGATTCCGGTTGAAGACTCTAACCATTGTTTTCAGGAATTGAAATGATAGCTTTGTCTTTGCCGTTGGCTTAAAGGGGGAATCTGTTGTTTAGTGGTTAAAAAATCAAAGCCAACACAATTATATTGAAGGAGGTGCCGTTGTTTGTAATTAAATATTAGAAAATGTTTTATACAGTCTCCCACATGACTCAATAATATGGTGAAGGTAAAGTAAGTAAAGTTGGCGACCGTAGTCGAGGGCGACCCTAAGGCTCCCTTTTCAATAGCTACTACACTGAGGTGTAGGGGAGTGTTCTACTCTATTCCCTAGATTGTTCCACTTTACCTTTGATCCGTACCTTATAATGCTAAGTGTTAAGCAAGTAGCATTTTTTGAGTCTTTGTTATGTTTCAACTTGGGATTGAACCCGGTCTCCCGGAATATTGGTGAACACTCTAACCATTATACCAATGACCATATTTAACTCCCAACAATTGGGAAAAATGCTAAAAATTATCACTGTAAGCTAGTGTTTGTGGTTGTTTGTTGGTTTTTTGTTTTTTTTTTTGTTTTTCTTTGTCTTTTTTTGTTTTTTGCTTAGATAGCACAGATTGGAGCTTTGTGGTATTCTTCGGAGAGTATCTCCTGCACAGAGCTAAGAATCCCCCAAAATAAGGTGAATCCGATTTAACACTAAATTTTATATGATAGTGAGACTTCGGTTATGTAGTTCTGAGAGTTATTAGATAGGATCATGAGCAAAAAGAAAAACTTTGGAAAATAGAAAAAAAAAAAAAAAAATGAACGTGCGGTGAATCCATTTCTCTTATCCCTCGTCATTGAATTAACATTGCTTGGTCGGAATGCAGTTAAAATCAATTAATCAATACATTTGATCTCTTGTCATTAATCGTTAATCCCATATAATCGTTAATCCCATATAATGTCACGCAGAGTTGACTTGGCGAGTAAGGAGTGGTTTGCACGCCTAGAAAAATCAAACGGAATGAATCTGCAAGCCCGAAAAAAACATTTCTCTTGCATTTTTTTTCTTTTTTTTTTTCGTTTTTCACTGCAAAGAATTTTACACCAAATATGTTAACTAAAATTTTTAATCGTGTCATGGTAACGGCTAAACCTAAGGAGTAACCAACACAAAGGTACGTTTGTGAAGAAAACACATTTGATAAAAAAGCAAGTTAGTTGAAAAGCAATACATTTTACAAATAAAATTTCTACGACAATACAAGCGTGGAACTCAACTAGTTTTCAGGTTGGTTACTCATATTAATTAGATGAAACTGGTTTCGAAACTTCCGCTTTAGTAGCGATTAAAAAATGTGAAGCTGTTGTTTCTAGAGTCTATGTTTTATTTTTAATACTGGCTTAGTTTTAATGTTAGAAAGTGAATATCTATAAGAAAATATACACGTGTTTACTTCTCAAACTGATTGTTTTCTGTTCGGTAATTATAAACGACCGATAATAAGATATTCAAAATCATGATTTATACTTTTAAAAGGAGGGTTAAAAAAAGTATTGTTAGATTGACATGTTTCAATAAGATTATCATGTAAGATATGACTTAGCGTCAGGTTTAATGACCTCAAAACACAGTGAGAAATGACTCATCATTGTCATCATTATCATCATCATCCGGTGCTGCGAGCACAGATTTCCCTGACTCTCTCTCTCTCTCTCTCTCTCTCTCTCTCTCACCATTCGTCTCTGTCGCTCATCGCATTCGACAGGTCCTCTAGATAACATCCTGTGTCTGTACAGAACTGTTGTAGATAGGTTTTTGCAGGACGTCCAGCACCTGCTGTCCGTATGATGGGGTCCACAGAAGAACGTCACATGATTTCGCCCTTACTTCTCCAGCAGTGTCCCGTATTTGTTCGTCTGATTTAAATGATTTTAGAGATGGGAGGTTAGTGACCGTACAGCTTCTGTTTTGTGGATTTTGCTTCGAGGATTTGTTCAATATTGCTCGTAGCATTTTTGAGCAATTGCCGTCAAGCTTTTTTTCTATCCGCTTAGTCAGCATTCGTGTGGTGCATCCATATGGTAGTATGGACACTACCGCTGATGGAAAAATTACGTTTTATTTTATCGGATTTGTCAGACTTCCATATGGTTGATAGTCTATCGATAGCTGACCATGCCTTCGTTAGTCACGTTTTGATATCATTTTCCTAGGAAGGTGAATTTATCCACTAGTTTCTAGGAACCAATTATTAGGGTGGAGATGTTTCTTGATTGATTTTGATTAAAACTCGTGTACTCTGCTACATTTTCTTTTTTTCAAGTAGAGGAATTATATTGTGAATTGAATTACCATGACCAGAAAATCCGGCGAACCCCTATGCATGACATACGGAAACACTAGACAGCTCTTTCGTCCTTATTAGGTCTCATCAGCAGTGTATACCATGATCTCCACCACGGGAGATCAAACCAGCGACCACAGATTGCAGTGCCAAAACTCTACAACTGAGCCATCAGTCTAGATGGGTGTATTTACCAGAAGTGCTACGTCATCAACGTAGTCCGTAATAGTTTGTGCGGGGTATCTTCTGTTTCTTGCCTTTTCCATTTTCTTTCATTTAATCTATAAACGTTCCAAGCACATAATTTAGGCAGAATATGAACATATATGCGTCTAGCTTATTCCTTTGCTGAACACAAGCAACAATGTCTAAGAATTCTGAGTCTCCATCTGGAGAGCGTATTTTTACTTTTGTGCTTTAAAAGAGAATCATTGTGGCTGCTACGGTTTCTTAGAGGAGACCAAGGCAGAACGTATTAGCCCCAGCTTCTCTCTGTGTATGAAGTCAACTGCCTAAGAGAAATCTACAAATAAGTGACACCTCAATGTTTTTTTGCATGAATTCCTTGTAGAATTCGAATTTATGATGCTGTAGATCGATTTCTCCGAAAACCTTTTTGATTTTAATAAACAGCAGTTATCATCAACGTCGTTACAGATTCCAACATCAGAACAATTTGTTTTCACACTTTGCCGTGGTGAATATTAACAACAGAATCATGTCTGAAAGGCTCAAAAATAAATTTAGGCTTTAAATTTTGCAGGGAATTTATTTATTTCCAAAGAAACGCCTACAGAGAAATTTATTGTCTGGAGTTTAATTAGTTACTGAACACTGTAGAATTTTTTGTCACTATTTGCAACCTGAACTGTAAATAGTAACACGTCTTCTAAAAATAGTGCAATTCTTCTGAAAATTGATTTAAATCAACATGCCAAAAGAATATATGGCATTTTTTTTTATTATGCAGTTTTTTTTTGTTTTTTTTGGGGGGGGGGTTGGGGGGGAGTGGCAGTTAAGGTAGATATGTGTGGAATGGTAGTCACATAATCTGCGTCATGAAATTTTATTATGTAACCTATACCTGGAATGTTATTGATGGAACTAGTGTCTAGAATAACTATAATGTAACCGTTCTTTTGAAATGATTGTATACAGCATATGTCTGAAATGAAATTTGCGAAACCTATGACTGGAAACCTAAATTTTATGTCAGTCTAATACTCTGATTTACATCCGTGGAAAAATTATCCCTGCCTCGTATCAGATTTTAATTGGTCATCAATTTAAGCCACAATATAGCGTCTTGGTTGATTAATAGTCACAGACCAAGCTTTGTGGGGAGTATCTCTTTTCACATTAACCAAAAAAATAAAATATCTGATTAATCTATGCAAAGATTTAACCTTTTAACTCTAACAGAGGGTCAAGAGTTTGTGCTGGTTGTCATGATTTAAAATTGATCAATGCACCGACCAAACCCCAGTCTTATTTATTTTGTTTTGATAATTGGAAAGTTTGGTTTATACAGGTCCTTCACAGACCTTTGAATTTCTATGGAAATCAATAAGTCCGTTTTATATTTAAAGCAAAAACTACATTTATCTAAATAAAAACATGCATCATGCTCTCCTTAAGTTTTTAACACCAGCGAATGCCTCATATTGTCATTCTTCTTTTCAAAAGAATACAAAAAATGAAGCGAGTTTTTTCCTGTGGCTCCCAATCATGTGATAGCAACTCTTTGTTCCTTGAAAAAAGAAAGTTGGAGTAGTATTACATCTTCACTGTATTTAAACTGATCTTGTGCCAAACTATCCTCATAAAAGAGATGTACCTCGTTCCTTCCGATCCCAAATATACTCGCCTTTGGGGCAAAAATTATTGTCTGGTTAACTTTTACGGCATTTCAACCAGTCTGTAACCCTTTTACAGAATAATTTTTAATAGATAGTGTCTTCATGAGTGATGAGCGTGATATATTTTTGTTCTTTGACCCTGTAACTCGGTTTGGTCATGGTCTGACATACCAACGTGTCAGAATATGGCACAATGCTGTTTTATATTGGAGGCTACACACAAATAGTGACTCATGCGCAGCAGGTGCAAAATACTTGACCCATCCGCTTTCCCAAAATGGGGCGCCTCAGGCACAAGAAATAAACAGTACTACTGAAGCAAGCAAAGATCTGGGGGACAGCCATCCGAGACCAAGGTGTTATAGTAAGCAAACAACCGCGCTGCAGAAATGCCAGGAAGTCGGCACGAATGTCCGTCGGCGACGATACTCACGTAGCATGTCTTCGGCAGGAAATTGCATTGAGGAACCCATCCCTCTCCAAGTTCACAATTGATTTGAATTCCAAGTTTCCCTTCTCGTAAAACGGTTATCACGCAAAGATTAAAAAATCTAGTCTGCCCAACTATTTACCAATTGTTAGCAGAAAAATATTTGGATAAGAGGCATTAACACAATGAAATATTTGGATAAGAGGCATTAACACAATGTAATATTTGGATAGGAGGCATCAACACAATATAAAATGCAAACTGCCTGATTCAGTATTTGAAATCGGATAGCTGAGCCCACTTCTGATAACGATACTTTTCACAAAGCAATAAACCAGCAGAATGGCTAATAACGATCAACTGTGGGATTTGATTTTTTGATCAGTAGATTTTACACTTTTTATTTGAAATTTCTTTTCACAATTTTTTTTTACATTCAGTCTGTATCTTGTACACAGTAAATCAGTAAAATACTGTAAATGAACAGCTTTGCAAAAATGTTTATTGGGCGCAATCGGCTGGTACTGTAGAATTCAACGACTACATCTCTGCTGTGGAGGAAGACTCCCCAACGAATGTACTAAATAAAACACAAAGTATGGTAAAGCTCCAGTAAATCTGGAGCATGGGAAATTGTGTAACATACTCATATGCAGATGCATGCAGAAACATATTCAACACAATAAAGACGAGCGGACACAGATTTTTAGAAAAATATACCTCTCACTTTATTCAAAAGGGTTACGAAAGGTATTATCTGTGAGAGGTGAGTTGGAGACTGAATAGAACTGCAACATATTGACCCCCCAACTCTTCTGGCTATAACAGCATTTCTTTCCCGTTCTCCTAGGCTGCTCAACCGGGGCCAGGGAGACCAGCCTCTGTTGGGATATGGTTCTCATTCCAGCATCTTCTCTCCAACTGATCTGACTTCCTGTCGCACCCGGGTTATATAATTATTTGACGACCACCTGCCTCTTGTGGGCGTCACATTTGCATTCAATTCAACCCGTCGACACTCAAAGTTATCCCCTGATATCTTCGACCAGAGGCTCCTGTTATATACACAAGGTCATTTCTTCTTTTGACAGCTTGACCGAGGTCAATATGTTACAATTGGAGTATCCAGTAATCGACATCACTCACAAGTCTACTCAGGTCCGGAGTGGTAGCATCTGATAGCGTCCTATCTATTGGTCAAATAGAACTAAACTCTATACTTAGGCTAAACTGAATTGTTTGAAATATTACTGCTTTGACATCTAAACTACGTACTAATGCTCAACTAAATTGTTTGGAATAGAACTGTTTATATGTTTAAAATGGAATCAGCATTAGATAATCTACAATTGTTGATATGCCATAAAACTAAACCAAGCCAAACTAAACTAAAACATTTATTCAATTGGTTCCTCACTTAGTTTTTTTTTTTTTTTTTTTTTTTTTTTTCTAAATAGAATCCGTGGTATTTGCAAAATAATTAGGGACTTCAGTGATTGTGAAAAGAAAGGTACATATATGAAAAAAGGAGAAACAAATGAGATGGAGAAAGATAGGTTCCCGAAATCCAGATCATCATAGCAGCGGGCGCGCAAGTTAAATATAAAAACGTATCTGCAGCGAATCGACAACAACTTCTGATTGGCTGGAAGGAACTCCAACGAAAAGGGCACAGAGCAGTGGATGCTGGATAGGAGAGAAGAAAAGAGTTTGTTAATGGCTGGACGCGACGCAAAGATTGCTGTTGAAGATCACTCACGACGATTTAAAGACAGTCGATTGTTGCTGCCCCCAATTTTGGGTTGAGTTCCGGAAAGGGGTATCAAACCCAGACACGAACCTGTGAAGACGGACTCCGTAAGCAAGTGCGTATTAGAACTACAACAAAACAAATGAAAGATAATTCAAGATCTGAGCCTGCTCTTCTTCCCCTCACATACTATTTCTCTTTGTTTTGTTTAAAGGGTGGACTAATTTTTCATACGTTGTTTCTCCCTTCTCGACGTCAACTAAATAGTGTAGTAGTGAATAAACTTTTCTATAAGCGAACGAAGACGGTGTTTTTGTTTGTTCGTCACTTTTTCTCTCGGTGAGGTCGCGCTTCAGATGTAGTGCTACTCGCATAAACCTGTTCGACATGTTGTGGTTCTAATTAGACATTTTTAATCATAAGAGCAAAAACGTCCATTTAAGAACCGTAACGTTACAAAATTCTGTTAGTGCCGCGTAATGTTAAAAACATATTTTTGGTGACACAACGTTTCATATTAATCTTATTTAAAATTATTGCAAGCAATGTTGGGGGAGGCAAGAATATATTGACTGTATCCCCTGCAAAGAACAAAACCCCGCCTAAAAAGGTATTGTCTTGGGTTTGATACTAAACTGTATCCGATTGTGAGGTTCCTGTTCAGGTGATTTGGGGAATGTGGCGTACTCTATATTGTCATAAATCCCAAGGCCATTTTGTTAATATCAGTTAGGGTTTTATCTCGTGTCAAATATATCTGCTTAGAAATTATTCATATTCGATAGGAATGCTTGGTTTGGTTTCTCTGATTTAATGGCATATCAACCTTTGTAGGTTATTTAATGCCAAAGCTATTCTTCTAGAAGAACAGTAGTGGTACTATTTAACCCATAGCTGGGAGGATAAGGGGGTTCATACCTTTCCCTAGGGTATTTGCCCGAAAGTGAACGTAATAGCGAGACTGAAATACGAACTCGCTTACTACAATTCCGCAGTCCATCGCTTTAACCATTACACCACGAGGACACCCCCGGGAATTTTTGAAACCATATCGCAGTGCGGCTGTGTAGAAGATTGCTTAGTGATTGGACTTGTCCGTAACGGTTATTACAGAAAAATATGATCTGGATGATTATTAGCTAACTGGTAATCCGTAACGGGAAGGACAATTCAGATTTTGCTAACTTCGTGACAGATACGAACAACATTGCGATACTAAGGTCGCCTGATACTCTCCTAGCGCTACTCACCAGGTTTATCTCAAAAGATTGGAATACGGCCACAGAATCAACGATTTTAGGCTTATTTAATATTGTGTGATCGTTGAGATTCTTGCTACGTAAGTTACTGAATTCGACTACATTTTATATTAATTTGTGTTGCTTTCCAAATCCTATACGCAGTGATGCAATACACCACACATCAGCACATGATCTATCACGACACAGGCATCTACAGTGGAACACCTATACAATTTAAACTGCTTTGGTCACGTATTATATGTACCGTAAAACAAGCAAGTAATAAAATATTGCCCAACTTTTTAATTACTCGAATATTCAAAAGGTCATTTGAGTCATATCTCAGGTGAAAGACTATGTAAAAGATTGTATCAAACCGCAAATCAAGAAGAATAATCAATTCATTTCTAAAAAAATGAAATCACTATTTATTGATTTTTTAAAGTAATTAACCTCTAAACATGAATTCACTACGTTGGCGGGGTCTTCAATACGATGACTTTGAACCCTGCAAAGTTATGAGTCTGAATTCGTCTTGTTGAACCTTTTTGACATGTTTTCTTGAGTAAATATTTCTCAAAGCAAATTATTTTGATGTTAGAATCGGTAAGACATTGGGTGATAACTACTGTTCTTTACAATTAGAATGCAATATTCATTTCTCATAATGTTTTGGGGCGATAAAACCCAATGTCAATCAACTTATATGGTCAGATGAATGAAACTTGTCAGTCTAACATTCATACTTTTTGATTATCTTTCAAATCATGACTTTAAATATCTTAAAATCTCTTTCTTATATTTATTTACAAAGCTTTCACATAAGCAGTCATCGGCACAAGGTCAAATTCTAAGCGAAATTTTACAGCTTTTAATTCATATTTTTCTTACTCCTAGTACGGTTTGTGTATCAAGTTGAAAAAAAAACCTGTCCACCCTACTATTTACCTACAGTGAGGGAAAATAGTTTGATTAATACCTTTCTCAAAAGTATTAACAATTTGTGATATACAAGCTATTCCAGAATTTGAGCCTGAGTCACAGTGTCCATTTCCTACAACGGCAATTCGTTTATTTATAATACTCGGATAGTAAGTAAAACCTCAGTCGTGATATACGTACAGCAAATTGGCACGTACTAACATATTTCAAAACTATTGTCTCACTCTTGTACAGTAAAAGTTTACAATATAAATCGTCTTTTCTAAACTCTTGGAGACTCTGATATTCTTAAAAATCTTAAACTTTATTCCCTGTGTTTGTCATTCGTGAAACAATGATCTCCTTGTCTTTCTTCTATTGTTTAATGGCGAAAAGGTCGTGTTTTTATGTTATTTTTTTTTTCAGTTGAAAGTTGATGAACGAGATATAAAGACGGCTTTTGCAAACAATTTGAGTGAGTCAAAAAAAAAAAAATTAAATAGAAAAGCGGCTTTGTCAAAGACCAGATAGAGATAATGCATCGTCACGATTGATGAGCGGATGTTTCGTGGAGGTTTGCAGGAAGATCACACGGGCGAAATGTTATGTTGGACCTCCTTACTACAGGCAAGATAATTTGAAAAATTTTTTTTTAAATAAACAAATATTTGAAACAAGATGCCAAATTTCAAAGAAACTAATCGAAATATAACAGATCGACAAAATTTATAAGAAGTAGGCAAACATTTCTTTTCACAATGAAAAACGTTAAGCAATAGCTTTCTTTCGTATTTTTTTAGGGATCAAGATATATATATATATATATATATATATATATATATGGGAGGAGAGTCTACGTGCGTATTTGGGCAGCATTTCTTCATTCATACATATTTCATTAAGGAATACAGACGTCATTTCTCTATATATCTGAAAATGATACGTACGTTGTCTTTAACCTCAACTATCACTAGGAATCTCTCTCATACCATTTCAATAGCACAATATCTAAAAAAACGTCCTTTCCCAAAAACTGAGTTTTGCAAAATTCTTGCTGAAAAGACAATAATATTAGAACAACAAAATAACTAACTAAAATTACAGATTCTCCATAGTTCCATATCAGAAAGATACTACCTAAACTCATTAGAATCAATTTCGAATCCAATACTAGTGTACTTAAATGTCTTTAGCAACTGGTGCTACTTATGGTACCAAATTTTGAATAAAAGCTACAACAACACACAAGAATAATAAATCCTCAAAACTTACAAAATAGTCACATACATCCAAAAGTCACATCACTTTTGCAATACACGCACCCCTAATAATGGGCAAAGTTCGGACAGAAAGTACTGGGGAACCAATTAATTATGGGCGGTTCATTAACCAGTTTCGGCCGGATACTATAAAATCTATGCGGTGACTCGAGAGGATATATACAAAAACGTGTAGACGAAGGAAGTTTGTATATATATATATATATATATATATATATATATATATATATATATATATAGTAAGTAAGTAAGTAAAGTTGGCCACCGTAACCCAGGACGACCAGAGTGCTCCCTTTTCAATAGATACTTTATCTAGTTTGAAGGGAAGGTACTACTTTTTTCTCTGTATTTCTCCACCTTACCCTTGATATGTACCTTATAATGCCGAATGTCAACAAAGGGTGTATCAAATACCATATTTTGAATCTTTGGTATGACTCAATCTGGGATGGAACCCAGGTCTCCAGGGACATTGGCAAACACTCTACTCAATATAACAATGAGAAACAATGCTTTTATAGCGTATTCATGTTTACAATTAATAAAATGTTTTCAAAACGATTAAAATATTTTAAATTCTAAGAAAGGGACTCTTTCTTTCGATCACGTATCTTCAGAGAGGGGCACCTCGGGTGGTGTAATGGTTAGCGAGGTAGACTAGCCAATCTACACGAGTGAGTTCGATTCTCATTGGGTGCCCAATTCATGCGGCCTTGTGCTACATCTAAGCAAAAAGCTTAGTAAATTACCACGTCTCTTCAGAGAGTTGTTACTGTGATGTAACCGTAACGAAAATCTTTTAATCGTTTTTTATAATATTTTATCAATCTTGAATATGAATACGCTTTTAAAAGCAGTGTTTAAATTTTGCTCGTACCATAACATATATATATATATATATATATATATATATATAATGTGTGTGTATATATATATATATATATATATATATATAAAATGTGTGTGTCTATATATATATATATAATGTGTGTGTATATATATATATATAATGTGTGTGTGTGTATATATATATATATAATGTGTGTGTGTGTATATATATATATATATATATATATATATAAAATGTGTGTGTGTATATATATATATATATATATATATATATATATATACAATGTGTGTGTGTGTATATATATATATATATATATATAATGTATGTGTATATATATATATATATATATCAGTGGCGACTCTAGCCTATTTTTGCTACTCGTGCCCCCCCGCACTCTGTCAACTTCAGTTCCCAACCCGTGGTCCGTGGACCCAAAGTAAGTCATCATAGTTGCTATTGCGTGATTCTCCATTGTATAGCACAAATTGACAAACGTACCTTGCATGGTGTTTTTTTTGTAAACAATCAAGATACTATATAATTTGTAATCTTGTTAATACAGTAGATAAGATAATCTTTTTTCCTTTCAAAAATATAGAAGAAAAGAGAAGATGTTCATTACTATGACGAGAAAAATATGTTTATTAGAATAAAGAAACTGATGACAATATACACAGACACAGCTAGTAGTTTCAATTTCGCTTAAAATAAAGATTATTTGTTGAAAATGTATTCAAATAAACAAATTTTAGTTACAGAATGTAATATATGCAACATTCATTAAAGAAATAGAAATCTGTTAGTGAAAAAACGAATTAAAACACGCCGTTTAACCATCATTTACCATAGCGATGATGATGACGTCGGCGACTGCTCTAATCTGCTATCCTCTCTCTGTCTGTGTGTCTGTCTCTCTCTCTCTCTCTGTGTCCCTCTCCCTCTTCCCAATATATCTATCAACAGTCGCACGTGCTAAGATTTTTGAGCACAGTGGTAGGGTTGCTCTTGCTATTGGCTACAGCCAAAAGCGTATTTCTCTAACATTACTCTTATTATAAGGGTGTAGTGCCTGGCATGGATCAGGCGTTCAACATTATAGCCGATTTTATGGGATGTTCAATGAATCTGACGGTTGCCGGAGAATGACCATCCGTTCAAAACAGCATCGTTGTGTTATTCCCAGATATATTTATGAACTTTTGGCTACTTAGTTATCGAAACTTGAATAGATACGTAATTTAATTGAGCTCAGACTAAGTGTGTTTGCTTGAAATTAATGGATGATGTTTAATCCATTTTGAATAACATTGACCGAGTTATTGGTCGTGCCGGGCACGAGTAGCACTAGTCCCGTCTCCGCCCCTGATATATATATATATGTACTGCTGAATGTGACACAAGGTCAATCATTAAGCGGAGTTTTACAGATTTAAATTTAGAGTTTCTCCTCGACGAGACTGTTCTCTACACAACAGTTTAAGATTCCCGTCTGCCTAACGATTTACCGAAAAAAAGAGGGAGAATAGTTGGATTAATCCTTTGCTTCTTATTGTTCTTTTACCTTCCTCATATTATCTTTCCTCTCTCTTTTCTTCTATCTCTCTTCACTCCATTCTTCTCTTTTCCACTTGATTTTCCATCTTCTATTTCTTACTATCGTTTGTTCTTCTCCTTCCAGTCTCTTCTTTTCTTTGCCACTTCTCCTTTTTATCGTTCTTTACCTTTCTCTCCCTATCTTTTTTCTCTTACCTTCTTTCCCTCGAGGACAGCAAGAAGTCTTGTCCAGAATTTGAACTAGGGTCACTGTGTCCATTTCCAACTACAATAACCATTATACCACGATTGCTTGAGAAGTGAGAAGGTAAATTTGTTGACGTCTTGAGTCATTTTTTTAGAATTGAAGGTTTTTTTGGTTGGCTGATTGTTTGAGTTTTATGGCATATCAACCCTTGTAAGTTTTTTAACGCCAAACCCATTTTCATACAAAAAAAAACAGTTCAATTTCAGACAATTCACTTGAGCGTGAGTACCCAGTTTAATTGTCAAAAACATTTCTATTTCCAGCTGTTCAGTTTAGTCAAACAGTTCTATTTCAAATAATTTAGTTTAGCATCTGTTTAAATTTTCTTTACACACAGTTAAATGTCAAAACTGTTCTATATTAAACAATTCAGTTTAGTGGAAGTACAGTTTCAATGTCAAAAACAGTTCCAGTTCAAACAATTCAGTTTAGCATACAAAAACTGTTCCATTTTAAAACAATTCAGTACGCAGTTCAAATTTAAGTTCACAGTTTAATTATCAAAAACATTTCTTTTTCAAGCTATTCAGTTTAATCAAATATTTCTAATTCACACAATTCAGTTTAGCGTAAGTATGTATTTTAGTTTTATTTGACTCATAGATAGGACCCTATCTGGTGCTACCACCACCGGCCAGAATGAACCTGGGAGCGATGTCAATGAAGCGCTGCTCCGCTTTCTCCAAATCTCCAGCATCACTGGAAACTCACCATCAGATTGTTTAGTGTCATAATCAGGACACTCGTTGGGGAGGATCTTGCCCCTCTTCAGAGGCGCAGTCTGTGTATTCTGCAGCCCCAGCCTACTGGGCAGTGGAACTGAAGAGTGCATGTAAAGAATACTAACGTTTGTTTCACAAACTCACCGAGATATTAGTACGGTAACATCTCCATGATAGATTCAATATTTTGTATTTTTAGAATACGGCAATTTCACCTAACACATTTGAAACTGTCACATGCATGTTGCAAGTAAAATTAGGCTCGTGGTAATAGTTACTCAAATTTCATAATGATTTACCATTTTTATCAGATACAGTCACTTCTGGGCATGGATTGAACCTGTGGACACTGAGTGCTTTTAAACGTTCTTTTAAGATTGGTGAATCAGTTATTGCTACTCAGAGAGTATTTTGTAATTATTTCATATTACATCACAATGTCTTTCTTAGAGATAGAGGTTTAAACGATAATAATGTCAATGTTCTATCCGGAGCAGCATCATTCCGACATTATATGAAAGAACATTAAAAGCTATCAGTGTATCAATTAGAGTTTCACCCGTCTTAAAAAGAAACCTCTTTTAAGCAAATACACTGTGAGCACCGGTCTAAGCTATGACTGTAATGTATCCACCTGCAGTAAAATGGTAAGACATTAGCAAGATAGAGCTACGATTATCAATTGCTTAACTTTACTTCTACCTCAAAATTGACAGTTTAGCATATTGGGGATATTTAGGTTGTAACCTATACAATGTTATTGTTGTTTTTGCATGAAGTTATTTAATTGTGTTTATCATACAATCAAACTCCAACAAAACCGTATTTAATTTCCACTTTACATTTTCTATAAGATTTAAAGATTTCACACATTTCTTTGCACTAAGTAATATTCTGAATTGTTTTGATGTTTTACTATTAACGATTGATTGACGTTTTCAAGAAATATACGCTTTATCACGAAGGCCTGTAATTCTTGAATAAAATTACACATGCAATTTCTAAATATTTTTCAGTGTTTTATTAATTAAGACAAGGTAACAAGAGGGAATAATGAGTCTTTAACTTTTCTTTGGAAACCATTTGAGGAGAATGAAAATGGGTATATTTGTCTCCGCATCCCACTAAAATGGACTTGACACAAGGTCAGAGACCCGAGGGTCGGTTATAGTGGGGATTTACGGGAGGGGAAGGTCGGGAACGAGCCAAGGCTCGAACCCTGCTGGTCTATGCTGGTCACCGGTCCACTTAGTGCAATGTGGGCCTGATGCGCCTAGCTGGGTCCAGGCACGTATGCCTGATTATAGCTTAAACTGGACAGCAAGATTCAGTGATATACAAGGGGACAAAAGTCTCAATGTTGCAGCTCGCTCTACCCAAAGGTGGCCCAGCTGCAGCGAGGGGCCTTTCGACCTCGAGTCTGCCATTGGTTTCGATACCCCATCCGGCACGAATGCCAGACGGCCCAGCTAATGCTGGGGAAGTATGAAAATGATAATTCAAACCATCTAAACTCCACTTAAAACTAACCTTGTATAGCAATTTGCCCGCAAGTGAAGGGTTAATACAAACGATATGGATAACCATAATCGATGTATTGCCAATGAGAAATTGATAAAAATTGGTTTGCTTTGGTTATGTTTTATGGCATATCAAACATAGTTTGCTATTTAATGCCAATTCCTTTTTATACATTTATATCAAATATTTGATTTCTAAACACATTTTGTAGATAACATTTTTAAAAGAGCCTGAGTCCATTTTTTTCACTAAGTTAAATGGTTTCACTTATTTTCATCTTATACGACTAATTCTATTTAAGATTAATCATTAGTATTCCGTAATTTGTTGTTTCGTATTTAGAAGAAGAAGAAGAAGAAGAAGAAGAAGAAGAAGAAGAAGAAGAAGAAGAAGAAGAACCACAATGACAAAGAGAAAAGAGGAAAAAATTTAAGAGGAAGGCAAAAAAGGATGTGAGAAAAATCAAGAAAAAAAGAGAGGATATGGAGAAAATAAAATATTGATCTTCAATGATTTAGGAGAAATTTCTGTGGATGCATTACCGAATTCATTCATAAACAGGCCAGCCTATGAATTTTGACTGGTAATATATATATATATATATATATATATATATATATATATATATATATATATATATATATATATATATTAGACAAATTGAAGGAATACGTCTTTTGATATAAAATGAAATATTAGAAAAAATTAATTATGAAAATTTACTGAGAATCAAAAAAAAAAAAGATTTTTAAGTACAAACATGGACGTTGTTTTTGAGAAACTTTTAGAATTGAAAAATCTTATATTTTTTTTTTAAGTTTTAAAAATATCTGTTATCCTTTTTTGATTTTTTTGCCCCTGAAAACTAATTACCTCTCCAGATTTTGAAACAGAACGCTATAAACAATAATCGTATGATAAAAATTTTTTCACTTTTTTTATTCATCTTTTTTTTCATTAGAAAATAATTTTTAGGTGAAACATCATATTCTCACATCGCCCTAAATATAATATAGCAAAAAACTGAAACGAAAACCTTAGCATATTATCATATACAAATCAATAATTCCTGTCCAGTGGGCTAAAGCTGCAGAATACACTGACTGCTTTTCTGTGGAGGGTAACCCCCCACCCACCCAACGACTGTCCTGGATATGGGATTAAACAATCTAATGAGGAGGTTCCAGTAATTAAGCTTTGGGGAATGCGGAGTACTCTTTCATTGCCATCGCTCCCAAATCCATTCTAGCCTGGAGTCGTAGCGCCCGATAGGGTCCTATCTATGGTTCAAATCGAACTCAACTGTGTACTCATGCTGAACATAATTGTTTGAAATTGAACAGTTTTTGACATTTAAACTGTGTGCTTATACTAAACTGAATTGTTTGAAATAGAACTGTTCTTGGCATTTGAAATGTGTACTTATGTTAAACTTAATTGTTCGAAATAGAACAAGATTTTCATTCGAAAACATCTCCTGTTTTTCATATGTACCAATCATCCAACTATCTCATTATATTTTCTTATTCTTTCCACGTTTGTTGTTGTTGTTGTTGTTGTTGTTGTTGTTGTTGTTGTTGTTGTTCTTCTTCTTCTTCTTCTTCTTCTTCTTCTTCTTCTTCTTCAACATTTTTCTGATTATCGTTTTCTTCTTCCCGACTACGTTCGCGTTGCAATGATCCGGAAAATAAAGAAATAAGATTTGCTTGCCGTTACCTCTCAGTTTTCCAGATCGAATGGTATCAACTCCAATTCTGACACATCTTTTTCTTTACGTTCTTCTACTCCTTTGTTATTTCTTTTAGTTTTTCTTCGTTCCTTTTTATATTTCTTTTTATATTCAAATTCATTCATATTTAATAACCTCTTACTTTCTCCTTCTTTATTTTCTTCTTTTTCTCCCTTTCTGCTCTGTCGACGTTCAGAGTTTACTCCTCTCGTCCAATTCCCATAATAAATTCCTGCATTCTCTTCCTCATCTTTTTCTACTCAACATTTTTCTTTTTCTTTTTCTTCCTCTCATCTCTGCTCTTCTTTCTCGTCTTCCTCCATTCTTCCCGTTCTTCCGATTTTCTTCTTCTACCATCACGTCTTCTTTTTTCTTTTCATTCCTTCACCATTGTTTCTTCTTCTTCTTCTTGTTCTTCTTGTTCTTGTTCTTGTTCTTCTTCTTCTTCTTCTTCTTCTTCTACACCCCCCTTTTTCTTTCCATTTGTTTTTTCCTTTCAATCCATCAACACCTTTCCTTCTTCTTCTTCTTCTTCTTCTTCTTCTTCTTCTTCTTCTTCTTCTTCTTCTTCTTCTTCACCATATCTTCTTCTTCTTCTTCTTCTTCTTCTTCTTCTTCTTCTTCTTCTTCTTCTACACCCCCCTTTTTCTTTCCATTTGTTTTTTCCTTTCAATCCATCAACACCTTTCCTTCTTCTTCTTCTTCTTCTTCTTCTTTTTCTTCTTCTTCTTCTTTTTCTTCTTCTTCTTCTTCTTCACCATAATTTCTTCTTCTTCTTCTTCTTCTTCTTTTTCTTCTTCTTCTTCTTTTTCTTCTTCTTCTTCTTCTTCACCATAATTTCTTCTTCTTCTTCTTCTTCTTCTTCTTCTACACCCCCCTTTTTCTTTCCATTTGTTTTTTCCTTTCAATCCATCAACACCTTTCCTTCTTCTTCTTCTTCTTCTTCTTCTTCTTCTTCTTCTTCTTTTTCTTCTTCTTATTCTTCTTCTTCTTCTTCTCATATCAATATCTTATACTCTTTTCAACTTTTCTTTTCGATATATATTTTCATTAATTTTCCATTGTTTCCTCCCAAACATTTTACTCTCATCCCAACTCTCTGTAAACATCTCATTATCATTTTTTGTATCAGCTATTCTCTGAATAGGCGTGTCTCCCAGAATCTCGACGTTTTTCTACGACACACGCATGCGCACACATGTCAACGATTACGCATTGGCCACCATTTCATCTTTTGTTCTTCAATTATCCCAAAAATATTTCCTTGTGTCACCATATTTCATAATTTCAATACCATTCGTTGCTTTGTTTTAGTAATTTATTGATTCCTTTGTAATTTATTCATGTTTTTGTTTTCATTTTGATTTAGCTGTTAGAACCGTTTTTATATTGCTTTTTCGAAAGAAAAAATGTTCTCCTTTTTCATTTTTCTTTTTTTTTTTTTTCTACTTCAAATTTCTCTTGTCCTTCGACTAAAATGATAAAACGAAGGTCAAAAATAAATCGGCATATCAGTCTTAAACAATTTCATATATTACTTGAATTTTGATGGTGTTTTATTTTATTTCCTTTCCATTTCAAATAGGCTGGTGCTTTGGAGTGATGGAGGCGTTTGTGTAAATGACATATTAGCATATTCAATCAGTCTTCCTTTTTCTTTTTCTTTTTTTTTTTTTTTTTTTTTGCCTGGCTGGTTTTTGCTTTAAAATACGCTTAATTTTTGAATACCCAGCATTTCAATGTTCTTTATCAGTCTGCCAGCCTGCCTTTCTATTTATCTACGTCTATTCATATCTGTCTGTCAATCTACGTATCTATCTGTTTATGCTTATTCAAATCTATCTACCGATCACATCTAAGTATTTATCACAACCAGGTCACATCTATCTCAAAGTGATAAACAGAAATAAAAATTTAAATCTATCTATCTATTTATCTATCTCATTCATGTGAATCGTTTTTTTTCTGTATATCATCATCATCATCATCATGTCGTGCCGACAGCACGGATATCCCTGACCATCTCTTGCCACTTCTCCCTATCATTCATCGCCTCCGGCAGGTCTTCTGGGTTACATCCCGTGTCCTCACATAGCTGCTGTATGTAAGTTCGGGCAGAAAATTCTAACTTATTTATATCTATTCACCTTTATATTTACCCCAATTTATTCATTTTCAATTTTTTCATGCCTAACTATATTGTATGAAAACACTTAACTGTATATGGTGGTGAGACTCCACATTTTTATCTCTGGAGAGTACCTTTTTATTCTATTACGCTCGGAGTAGTAATATATGCTATGGTGTTATCTTTGTCTCATAGACGAGAATGTTTGAAAGTAAATTCTTCATAGCATAAACTGGGAACAAATAAATGATTAGCATTACAAAGGAATAGTATCTTGAAACAAATTCATGGTGTATATTTCTTAATATTTGATATAAACACTTAAAACAATATAACAAGGCAAAATATTAGTTTAGAGAGAAACTCTTGCTATCGTAGAACTGTGTGAAACAAATGATTATACTGTCCTGCGTTAAAATTCTTTTCCAAAAGTCAATGTTTTTTCAAGTCATATATGATCGTCCTTTTATGCTGAATTCAAAAATACTATTCATTCTATTTGGTTAGGTATGGTCTCTGAGATGTTCTTGAATACTTCCCGACAAGTTGTACACAATAATAACACATATTCAAAAGCTGATCATGGTGTCTCATGTTTAGTTTATCATATAATGCTGTATGTGTACCTAACTACAGTGCACCACTCTACTCGCTAACACACACATACCTAGAGGAGGTGGGGCTTATCCCTCAGCTTAAAAGAATTTTAATATCCTGTATCAAGTGTCTGTTGTATTTTGGCCTTTGACCCGGCCAAAAATGCCATTCCAAGGTGATGCACCGGAAGGAAGTGACACATTCTAATGGCAGTTATGAGAGGAAATCGCGTGGGTGGAAATTGGCTGATGAAATGGGACGAGGTAAAAAATTCCAATGGTACAATCATAGACTGACGCACCGGAAGAGAGTGACCTGTGAACTGCATGACAGTTATTTCCGCTTGATGACGATCAAACATGCGATTTAAAAGATCGAGTGGGCGAACGAGTGGGCGGTGAACTATTATATAACTCAGTCAAGACAGAAGTCAAGACAGTTCCAGTTCCAGTTGGAGTGGAGTTATAGACGAGATGTGGTAGGGAGAGCCACATCAGGCTGAAGGGGCCTTAGGGCCTTGGTGAGTTGAGGTCCAGAGAAGATGCTAATAAGATGCAGTAAAGAAAGCCACCACGCAGCAGAGTGGGCCTCTGGGCCTCCGGTTGAGCATCAGGACAACGAGAAAGACACAACGTTGACGGCCATAAGAGTGGGGGTCAAAATATTTCAGTTCTGTTCGGTCTCCAGCTCCCTCTCACTCGCAAACCTTGTGTAACCTTTTTCGAACCCTTGCAATAAAGTGAGAGGTAAATATTTTGTTAAAGAAGTCAGCGTGCGTCTTTATTATTGTGTTGTTATGATTATGAACATACAACATGTCAACAACGAGCTGAATGCTGATTTATTTTTCTCTTTTCAGATTAACATTTGCATTCCTGTAAGAATAGATCGCAATTACGAGAATAATCCTGACTGGTTCTGTCATATCTGTGGTAATGTGGTTCTTACTCACCGTCAAGAAAAAATCACTGACTTTATGAAGAATACATATTACAATTAGTTTAGAGTCAAACGAATGGATCAAGAGAAACCATTACCTCCCAACTTTTACTGTAAAACATGTATGTAGGATTTTTATCATTAAGGTTTTTCGGACTATTGTCTTCATCGTTATTGTTATTTCCACAACGTTTCGGCCGATATGTCCTCCGGCCCTCTTCAGGTGTTTGACGAACTCGGGAACCTTCACGGAACTTCGAACTACGTCCTTTATTGAAACCACGGGGGTCGCCTGTTCTAATTCCGTTTGCCATAACCGGGTACAAGTGTTAAGTATTCCTGTATATTACTCGCCTGTAGTGTGGATTGAACCTGCAACCTTCAGATGATTGTCTTCTTAGAAGCTCAAATGATAAAAATCAACAAGCTTCGTCTCAGAAATTTAGACAACTAATGTATGTAGGACTTGAGGGATTAGTGGAATAGTAAAAGGAAGAGTATGCCATTTGCCATTCTAATGGTCTAAAGGACAGGAAAAGATCAAAATAACGGACTGCTATTTCTGCATGATAAATCTAAAAGGAATACATCGCAAGAACAAGCACTATGCATCTTCTGCCAGAAGACCAATCCTTCATGGCCTAGACCTTCCTGTTCCTTAGCCATACGGTAACGTGGAATATAGCTCTGATTCCGAACATAGTGATCTGACCGTTTTTAGCTGGAGAAGACACATACTTCGAATAGAGGATGACTAGTCAGTAACCTTGTCACAATCAGAAGTCAACGCTCTGACAGGAGACCTGAACATGTCAAAGGAGTCTGCTCAGATGCTGAGTTCATGTCTGAAAGAGAAACATCTGTTATCACCAGTTACCATGCTCTACTAGTATCGAGACGTGAGAGATATTTTACCAGTTTTTCACGTTTCAGGATAAATCATCTTTGTTTTATAGGAACAAATTTGCCAGATTGATGAAATCTATGGGCTTAGCGTATGATGCTACGGAATGGAGCCTTTTTTTATTGACTCATTCAATAGAAGTCTCAAATCAGTTCTTCCACATAATGGGAAGAGTTTTTGATCTATCCCTATTTTACATTTAGTACAAATGAAAGAAACCCACAACGGCATGGAACATTTGATTTCTATTGTTAACTAACAGTAGCACAAATGTTTAATCTGTGGAAATCTTAAGGTGGTTGGACTGGTTCAAGGGCTCCAAGGTAGGTACACAAAGTATCCTAGTTTTCTGTGTCTCTCAGATAGCTAAGTTGACGACCAACATTATGTCAGACAAGAGTTGCCGTTAAGACGAAGGTTAAAACCTGCTTCGCATAACGTTCAGTCACACCCTTTCGTTGAACCGAACAAAATATTGCTTCCACCTTTACATGTCAACCTACGAGTAATGAAGAACTCTGTGAATTTGCTTTCCTCTAGGATGAGTTCTCTCAGATTAGCATGAAGAAAATTGAAAGTTGGTATAGTTGACAGTTTTCAAAAAAGGGAGCTCTTGAAGGACCCAATGTTTGAAGAGGCACTGAGTGGAGCCAATCAGTCCCCGGGCAGTCACTGAAGTCAGTATTTAAAAACTACCGGATTGAAGAATACGAGAAGAAAATTAAAGAGCTACTGTAGAATTTCGACCAACTCTGGGCACGAATGTCAGTCAAAATGCACTTTCTGCGGCCACACTTGTACTGTTTTCCGAAAAACTGTTGAGATTTGAGTGAAGGGCCAGGTAAGCGCTTTCACCAAGACATTTGCATTATGAAAGAGCCATACCAAGGCCTGTTGGACGTAAAATTTCTCGCTAACTATCGTTGGTGCTTAAAACCAGATGCAGTGGCTGCAGCGCACAGGAGGAAGTCCCCGAAAAGACCTTTCATCCATGAATAGCTCTTTGGTGTATTTTTCAGATTACTATGGCACAATAAGAGCTTTCAGCAAATATATCAGCCGTAAATTTAGCATTATTTGCTTAATTCAAAAAGAAAAACAATTGATTTATAATACTGTTCTATACATTTCAAGCAAGAGAGTGTATCTTTAAAAAATTCATCTGATTAGAAAAAATGAGTATGATATTTGGATTGAATGTAAAAAATAATCCCTTAAGACATCACAGGCCAGTGTTATTGTAAATAAATCAATCTATTCATATATATCTATTCACTTTACTTTTTCCTTTAATATTTTCTTTATGTGTAAGTTCTTTCATTCTGTCTCTTTTTCTTTCTTTTTCTTGTGTCTGCATATCACCTGTTAGTTCTTTTCTTCTTTTTTTGTATTGCTTTCTTTCTTTATTCTTCATCTCCGTCGGCCTTTCTTTCTTTCTTTCGTTTTCATTTTGTTATCTCTTTGTTTTCTTTCTGTTTATCCTTTTTTTTCCTCCTTTTTTCCTTCCTTTTCTTTCGTTTTGACTGTCTTTTCTTTTTTTTCTATATATATTTTTCTTTTTCCGATTTTTCTGTCATTTTTTATTTCTTTTTTCATTCTTTCTGTCCTTTCCTTATTATATTTTTTTCTTCCGTTCTTTTTCTTTCATTCATTTACCTGTATTTTTCTCGATTTTTACTTCTTTCTGTCTTTTTGTTCATTTTTCTTACTTTCTTTATCCTCCTTTACGTCTTTTTACATTTCCTTCCTTTTTTCTTTTTTTTTTTTTTCTTTACTTACTTGCTTTGTTTTACTTCCTTCTCGTCCATTTCAAGCAAGATATTATCTTCGTTTTTCATTCACCTTTCCCTTTTATTTAAATCTTTTTTTATTCTCTTTGGCTTTGTTTGTTTCATATTCTGTTATCTCTTTTTCTCCTTCATTCATTCGTTCCATTCATTCACCTCTTTCCATTTCTTTTTACATTTTCCGACCATTTCGATTTTTTTTCCGACTCTTTGCCTTTCTTATCATTTATTTTTCTTGCCTCTTTTCTTTATATATTCAACCACATTAATTTTGTTTTAACGCTATTTCTTTTATTCAATCGTATATATATATATATATATACACTTTAATCGTTCCGTTATTTGCGTTGTTTTCTTGTCTACTTATGTCATGACGTCTGTTTTCTTCTGTTATTTATCTTCAAATCGATGTATCGTTTTCATTTCCAAATGATTTATTCCGTTTCTTTTTTATCCTTGTGTAAATGAGGCTGACATTTTTATAGGCTTACAAGCAAAGAACGCCAATGCCAAGTCAACGGTGTTCAATAATGTGTGAATTGCAAGTGCGTTTAAAAATGCAAGCAGGACTAGTAAAAGAGAACAAAGAACAAAGGAATACGTTGAGAGAAAAGGGTGAAAAGGAACAAGGTGAATATATACGTGGAATAAAGTTAGAAATTACAAAAAATCAAAAAAGGTAGAAAAAAAAGACATCTTAGCGAAAAACAATGACGGAAGATTCAAACAAGGAAAACAAAAAGTCAGCAATAAAACCAGATAAAAGTTCTAAAAAAAAATAAATAAATAAACGCCAATGACAACTAAAAATAAGCAAAAAAGGGTTCTGCCAATGAATTAATGCCGGCACTTCATTGACTACTCAAGGTTGAAATGTAGTTTGAACAAGAATAATCGCCGGAAACCTAACAAGCGAAAATTCAGGAGAGATTCCCGCCAATTTCTTTCTTTGCCAGTGCAATTTTTTTTTTTTTAGCTGAGTTTATTTTATCGATTTTCCCGTTATTTTATTCATTTTTCTTCGTTCTTTTCTTTTTGAAAGTCCCAATGATTGATTTCTGTTCCTTAGCTAAGGATAGCTTCTTTAAATTAAGACACTAACATCAATGCAAGATTTTTTTTCTGTTTTAGATTTGATTGCTTTAACAAAAAAAGGAAGAAAAATCCAACTAACAACCCTGACAACGATTGTTTTAGCTTGAATATTTATATATTAACACAGCATGTTCTCGGGATTTGGCGTCTGTCAGATTAAGAGAAAGACGCGACAGATAGACTCAACCACCGACTTTGTATAGTAAAGGCTTACATGCATGAGTCCTGTCTTGCTAACGGAAAGAAATTTCGTATTCTTGTTATCATATACCTTTATATAAAAGAAATAGGGCGGTTAAAAAATGAAAACATACTGCTCGGCCACAAAAGAGATCAAAAAGAAGAATAGAAAACTCAAAGTAATAGTCATCGAAAACAGAAAAGGTAC
The DNA here is from genome assembly GCA_963585895.1 of Sepioteuthis lessoniana. Taxonomy (NCBI): domain Eukaryota; kingdom Metazoa; phylum Mollusca; class Cephalopoda; order Myopsida; family Loliginidae; genus Sepioteuthis; species Sepioteuthis lessoniana. Next base: position 49,267,586 of record OY757933.1, read on the forward strand.
AACAATGAAGAATAAATGGATAGAAAGAGTCAATATTTGTGATAAAACGATAAGAAACCGACTAAATGAAATAACATATAAAACAGTCGTTCAAAAAGTTCTAACCCTCACTGGTATTGTTGCGTTCTGCTTAATGAACGCTGGTAGTTGTAATAAAAAGACAAACCACGAGATACGAGGAAAAAGAGTTATATTTACAGGAACAAGTATTTACAAGAGAGAGGCTGTTTGTAATAAGAACATAGGATTAGTGGCTTGAATAAGAATATAGTTCAACAATAATTATTGGCTTCCGTTATAAGGAGCGGCTATTCGCCTTCCAGACTTGACTCTGACTTGCTCAGACTAGTTCAGACTCAGGCTTAGACTGACTTCACCAGACTTACTGGTCTTATAAACTACTGCTATATATATAGCAAATGGGACTGGCTCATAATGCCGAAAAGGTAGGTGATACCCAACAGGTATTTTGCCGGATACCTGTAACCTTTGTACCTCTAACATCACCAGTACAGAAATTAAACAGAAATTTGCATTAGCATTTTTTAAAGTTTTATCGGTGGTTGTGCATTGCCTTCAAAAACAATGTTCAGATATAGCTCTACTTTTTGTGTCTAAGTACTTTTTAATAAACGTTTGTTTTATGGAAACGTCAAACAAAAACCATCTCGTTTATAAACTGTTTGTACGAGAAAGGAATATGTGAAATCATATAATAGTGTGTAAATAAGTTGTATGAGAGAAGAATATTTGATATCATATACCTGTACGTCAATTCTCATTCATGTTTTTTCACAACAGCTTTAGCCGATGGTTCTTCAGTGGTATCTGAGTGGCAGAAAATCTCTTCAAATCTCCAGGATCCATCTTAGAAGTTTGGTCGATCTTAATAATTCTGTAGTCGGTAGGGTCTTCTCCCGTCCTCTGGTTCCTAAATCTTTCAATCCCTTAACAAAGCCTTAGGGGATTGTTGTTGCGAGCGGACCAATTACAATTATTATCACCGTTACCTTCATATTTCATAGTTCTTTAGTTCTCTGGCTAACTTCAAGTATATGCCTTTCTTGTTGGTTTTTTTTTTTTTTTTTACTCAGGCCTCTCCGGGACGGCAAATCTACTATACGTCTGTTTCACTTTTTTTTTTTAAATTATCACTTGGTCTGGTTTTCTGACGTTTTTTTTCTTTTTTTTTGTGCAGCTATAAGGAGAAATTCAGTTTCTTTCTTAAGGTTTCTCAAATTTAGCCTTGTCCAAGTCTTCTTACGTCTGATTTCGCTTGTTTATCGCTTGAAATATCAATACAGTCGTTTTTCTTCTCATTTCTGTTTCCCGGTCGTAGTTGTTGTTGTTCTGTTGATCCATGTTTTGTTTCTTATTGTTTCTGGTCACTGTTATTAGTCTCATTGCTCTCTTTTATGTTGCCTTCGAGTCGTCGTACCGACCAATCAAAGCTATCTTCACTGCTGGCGAGTCCTCTTCCGACTACTTTTCTTTACACATATAATTTGCTTATGTCTTCTCTGGGATGTAAGACAATGTACATGGTCATTAGTTTTCATGTTCTCTGGTCCATTTGTTGAAGTTCTTCCCTTGTCTTCTTCAAGAATGGTCCCAAGTATCTTACAATGGTTACAGCCCAGGGGTTTATCCTTTTAGTGAGATTTCTACTCTATTGTTTGGTTTCGAGTGTTTTTTAGTTTTCCAAAGATACTCGTTTTTGATTTTTTCTTTCATCCCCACGTGCTAAAAAAGTGCCAATTGGCAATATTCCCAAGTACTAGTAAGTATCCGACAGTTCTGTTTTTTTTGTCTTTTTTTTTAAATTTGGTAGTTCTATTCTTTCCGTCATGAGTTGTTTACCGCTTTTCATTATTAGCATGTTACATTTTTCTCCGCCAAGTTCCATCTATATATTTTGATTGTATATTCTCATTGCTTGTATCTGAGTTTCCAATTCTTTTTCATGTTTGGCAAACAGTTTGATGTCATCCACGTGTATTAAGGGGCTTATCTTTTCTTGTGATTAAGTAAGTCTGGAGTAGCCTGTGCATTATAATTATAATCAAATAGGAAAATTACTTGAAACGATACTATTGTTTATAAACTGTCAATATTTGACAAGAATACTTAAAATCATATAACTGTGTGCGTGTTTTTACTTAATAGAAATACGTGATACAATATGTTGTGGCCTTGTTAGGAGCCAGAAATAAAGACACAAAAGAGGAATTGAGTTAAAGAAATATATTAATAAAACTGTAGAACAATCGTATACAAATCAGAGGTTTACCAGTGAAACTGTTTAGTCCGATTGTCATGACTGTCTGCTGGAATACTGATTCCTCCCTATTCACAGTAGCTGCTGCTATTTATACCTGGGAGGGTCCATGTGTGCGAGGGTAAATAACCATAACACTATATAACTCGATTTTCCTTGCTTGCATTAGTACAGATGCCTTAATCTTCAGTTAGAATGGTCAATCGCTTACCACTTGGCGAGACGCGCGCCAATATTCATATAATGAAGATAGGTTGTTAGCTACAGCGGTACTGTCACATGAATTCTCTGCAGACACGGTGTCGGGCGAAATCTCTCTGTTAAATGACTTGTATATCGCTACTTACTTATCTATCATTCGTGTATGTCACAACTTTCTTTCAATCCATTCACTTCTAATACACACGCAGTTTGGAAATGCACATAACACACTGGCTATCCTCATTAAGAATGGAATCGGCAACCCGAGTTCAAATCCTGGACGAAGTCGATGGTAACTAACATCGAGCTAATATCCTCAGGAAAGGTATAAATGCAAGTATTCTTTATCCACCCAAGTATTCGTAAATAGTAGCACAGACTAGAATTTTTAAACTTGGTATGGAAACTGATCAAAGAGAAGGAAAACTCTGGCTGGTTTGTGGGTTAGTTGGTTGGTTGGTTGGTAGGATTTTTATGCCATAGCAATCTTTATAGGTTAATTAATGCCAAATTCTGTTTATAAAAATGTTCAACCAAGATTAAAACTCTGAATTCAAAGCAATTGTACTTCAGTGAAACGTTGATCTTGTGCTGCGTTCTAATCATGCGTTAAGGTTAGGTAAATACTCACGCTTTTTCCCGCTTAAATAATTTAAAAAGAAGCGTAACATCTCTCTCAGATGTGTGCGTGTGTGTATGAGGGAGAAAGAGAGTGAGAGAGAAAGCGACAGAGATGTCTTAGTCGTGCGACGTTACTAGGACCACGAATCAAAAAAAAAAAATTAGCATACCTAGTCTACCCATGTTGACGATCCCATCTTCGTAAGCAAACCCAGCAACCGTAATCCTTCACCTTCTTTAACTTTATCTGAAATACTACAACAATATTAGAATTGCAACTGACAAGAGTATTTATAGTTCAATTATATCTAGAAAGCAAACACGCACACATCAAATTCCTAAGACAGAGAGTAGAGAGATGTAGATAAAAATGAGAGAATCCAGTTGACAGCCTTTGGATATCAAAGCTAATTAAATCTTTAAGATTTTATACTATATAATTCAAAAAAATTGTTTTCATACTACCATTGTAAAAATTTATAGAATTGACGCGTTTAAAGAATGTTCACTTAAGAATTTTTACATAGCTATAATTAAACATAATAAAAGATTAGATGGAAAATAGTCTTTCCTTGATAGCTTACAATTCTTGTGCCATAAAATATTTCCTAATCAAACCAGATTAAATTATTTAAAGTAATGGTACATTTTTTCCTAACCATTGAGAGGATACGGTATCGTTAAGTTTGTTCGATCAGATTTTATCTAAATATTTTTTTTCTATTCAAAAGAACGCTATGACCGTCCGAGCATATCATAGTAAAGAATTAAAGATTTCATTTCTGTATCACACGTTAGGGTAAATAGTCAAATGAAGATTTTTGCAGGTAAAAATGAATGGAAAATTATATAAGATTATGAAAGAAACAAAATAGATCTTATTTCGAATGCAAGCCAGAAAACTCATGAAGCTTGACTATTGTGATTGCATCGCATATGTCGGCTTTAGGGACACCTGAATTCCTCTACTATTAGCAAATCATAAGAGCTCATTTCCAAATACATTAGACGGTCGCCGGTAACAATACCAATTCATACAACGTTGTGTAATCTTTGCATTTTATTACTTATGTAAATGTAGGACTTATACAAGGGAAACTATTACATAAGTGGAGTAAAGACTTTGTTGCTATTACTTTCAGGTCCATTCCGACCAAGAAAACATTTGGCCTAGTTGGTTGGGCAGTTGAATAGATCTATTTCATTTCTGCCGAGGGGTAAGACCCCCCCCCAACGAGTGTTCTGTAAATAATCTGATGGTGAGTCTCCAGTTATGCTCGAGTTTTGGGGAATGCGGAGTACACCGTTTTTGCTTTCGCTGCCAGTTCCGTTCTAGTCAAGGGGGGTTTCAACTGATTGGATCCTATCTATAGGTCAAATTGAACTAAACTGTACCATACCAACGATACGGATATGTTGAAACGTACATAAAATGTTTATAATGTCCATAACGCACATATATAACATAGGAATCCACAAACACAAAAACACTCACGACTTCTTAGTTCAGGTACGAAACATTTTATTACCTTTGAGTTAAAAAGTTTTTCGACATAAGGAGAGAGATACCATCTTTCTATAATGACTTTTCCATCCCCCCCCCCTCCCAGCTCACCAGCAGATCCGCCACAAGGCTTCGGCGAGCGAGCGAAAGTCAACCTTCTTCTCCCGACTTTTTTTCAAAATCCCCCAAATCCTCCGCGCGCTTCCGGTGCATGACATCATTCACATTCCCTGGTCAACCTTCTATCTGGGATTTTTATTATAACATTTGTGAACGACACATCCTCCCCGTGCGCTTGTCGACACCTGCGCTCAGGTTTGCACCTAATTAACCCATGCACTGAGCCGAAAGGTTCGCAGCCTAAATAAACCCAACGGCAGGATATATAAAATGAAATCCCTCGGCCATTATATTACAAAACTATGTGCTTATGATAAACTGAATTGCATGAAATAGAAAAATTTTGATATTTAATTATGTGTAAACAAATATCTGATGATAGTTGAATTGTTAGTGGTATATAGCCATACTTGAAACCATTAACTGAGTTGACTAAACGGAATAGTTTTAAATATAACTGTTTTTGGCATTTAAACTGGGTAATTATACTAAACTGAATTGTTTGGCATAAAGCTGTCTTGACATTTAAGTTGTTCATTCATGCTAAACTGAATTGGGTGAAATAGAACTGTATATATGTATAAAAATGGATTGGCATTAAATAACTCAGGAAACTGCTTACCGACTCATGTGCAGCTCTTTTCCTCTGCCTCTGTCTCCCTGCCTCTCTAAAAGATAATATCTCGATTTTGCTTTGCTTCTTTATCTCCCCAGGTCTGGCATAAGGCTGCCTCTATGTGTCGCATTATCTCATTCCTTCTATGCTTCTTTATAATATTCTCTATCGGTAAGATTACATCACGTCCAAACAATAAGGAATATGTTTTTCTCTGCCTCTCCGCTCTGGAAAGTCTGACACAAGGTCCGAGCCCACAGTGCGTGAAATTTAATAGTAGCCTTCTGCTTGTCAGCCGCTTGTCTACCAGGTGGGAGACAAACCCTCTCATTTAATTTATATCTTCATCTGAGCAGCAGTAAGAGGTGAAATCACACAAAATATTAATATTTTCCTAATTTGGATTTCAATAATTTTCTGTTGACATGTATTATATAAGGATAATTTTAGAATTCCATAATCGAATTTAGGCAGCAGGTTAATCGAATTTTAAATTTCAGTACTGAATAGCTTTTTGTGATTGACTGGTTTTGGTTTTGAGTTACGTTCGATTTTTATTTCAAACTGTCCATGAATGCTGTGATCTGTCAAAACAATTTTATTATTGGACTCCTTTACTTTAAACAATGACAATATATTTTCTTTTCTTTTCTATTAAAATAACTAATTTTGTCAAATTTCTTCTCGTCGAAAATAATACAATTTTTGCCGATATTTCATTTCAAAAATCCATTCTGCAATTTCTCATTTGTACTACTCTATTCTTCCAAAATTTAAGCCAGTTTCTTTTTCCTCTGGTTAATAAAATTTCTCTGAACGGTCTCCGATCATATTGGGTTACAATTTGGTTAAAAGAGACTATTAATATTTAGTAATAAGTTGTTTATATGCAGTTATATTGTTTCAAGTAATTTTATCGAATTCGAAAGTAGTTAAATGGTTTGAAGGAACTGGAAATAAAATCGTTAGAAAACAATTATAGATTAACGTAAATATTTTTAATACAACTGATTTGCATTCAGTTAAATGGTTTCACGTATTCTTTCTAACTGTAATAAATCTGTTTAGAAATAATCTTTTGTTTGCACGCAGTTATATGACTTCAATTATTCTATTTCTTTAAGATTGGTTTCACGTAACTAGTAATCCTTCATGAACAATTATAGCTCTATGTAAATGTCCTTAATACAACTGTTTCGAAAAATTTAAACGGGTTTAGGTATTCCTATCAAGTGATAATAAATCTATTTAATAACAGTGATTTTTTTAATAATCATTAGTTTGTATACAGTATTATGGTTTAAGGTATTCCTTAATACTGAATATGTCCAAACCGATATATTTGACCCATAGATGGAAACCTAACAGGTATTACCCTTACGAGTCAAAGTTAACCAGGAAATAATTGTATGAAGGGGTACTCCACCAAGTTCCACAAAAGGAGCATCACCACAGAATAAAGTTTAGGGTTCTACTTACAAATCCTTATTTTGGAGGGATGAGTCTTACTCATCTATAGAGATTTCATTTTGCCCGATTTAAGTCACGTTGACCTGGCGCTTACTAAATAGGAATTGTTACTTGTAACCATCCATATATAATTTAACAAGGGAAATCATAACGTATAATCAACAGGCAGCACTAACGTCCGAAAAATCAATATCATCATGACCATTATGGTACTTTTCGAAAGATTATCATGAATCAGAATAAAATATGATATTCATTTAAGTCATCCTTGTAGAAAAAGAGTAGTGGTACTATTTTAACCCATTGAATGGAGAATCCTACCTTTTCAAAGGGAATTTGACAGAAAGTGAACGTAATAGCGCGACTGGAGTTCGAACTCGCGTACTACAAATGCAGCAGTCTGGCGTTTTAACTATAACACCATGAGGACATTCCCAAGCAAAATTGATAATACACAGGAGAATTGGAAGTCTAGGTTATACGGTACCTGATATGAAACAGTTTATCACATAATGCAGCAAACAGATGGTTGTATCGTTGTAAGGAAGCGATACACAGTGAAATAAAGAGTTAATTAAGTGGTACATTCCAAGAAATATTATGGGGGTGTTACGTCCGAATTTGGTCTTACTACTGACCGAGATCTTGCAGAACTCTGATGTGCTTAAGAAACACGACGTCTTTTATACCTCCGCGATACCAGAAGTCACATGGTACGAGCCACTATATACCACTGACACAAAAGATGCTCCGAGTATGAATGATGAATGGGGAAGATGAGACTAGAACTTGGACATGCTGAGAAAATGTATATGCACAAACCAGAGTCCGTGGTAAAAAAAAAATGGGTCAGCTAAACCCGGCTAGAAGATCAGGACTAGTCTTAAAAAATAAGAAGATAAAAACATGTTATGTTGTGGGGTATGCTATGCAGTGGACAATTGCGTAAGAATAAAAGTAAACGAAAAGATAACCACATACTTAGATCTTGCCAGAGAACTGAAAAATTTCAGTTATTACTCTGTATATTTTCTTTTCACTCCAGTGCTATAGTTTTCTCTATTCGTCGTTATTTTCCTTCTCCTTTGTGTTGTGGATCGTACATCTAATTGAGTTCATATAATACTAATATCTTGACTGTTCACAGAGTTATCGACAGTATGGCGAATGTCTTTATTTTTATTAAGAAATTGTGTCTGATTTTTTTCTTCGTCTAAAACAAATACGAAGAAAAATGGCGGTCGAAGATTTGCAAAGATTACACGTCTCAAAACTACCGCCAAGTTTGTCGCTGTCGCGTTTATGACCTTCAACATCTTGCAGTCACTTGTCAAACGACGTCTGCTCCGTGTCTATTCTTTCTTTCATGAATTAATTATGAGTTACAGACTAGCAATTAACGTGACTAATTAGTCCTAATGAAATAATTGATATCTGTTCTTTCGATCAAAGATAATCGTCTTCACATGCATGAGAGCATCAAGGTTTGTTTTTTTTTTGTTTTGTTTTGTTTTGTTTGCTTTTTGGTTTTTCTAGGTATTTTTTGGTCTGTTTTTTAACAAGTAAAAGCATGAATAATATGAAAATTTAGTAAATGTATTTACGTATTTTAATTAACAGAAAGTTTACTAGTAATCTATCAAGAGCTCCTGTGTATTTTGAAACTCATGAAATTCTCTACATGGAATATTAATACATCACTCCAAGACAGAGATATGTCATGGTTCCGTTAAATGAGGATAAAAAAGCATAAATAATTTTTTACTAATTGGTTTTAACCCTGAAAACAGCATTATTTACCGTGAATAATCAAATGTAAACCACTGTTAAAATGTCTTTGTTCTCTCTTGTACAAAATCAACCTCGAAAATTAAAAACCGAAATACCAATGGCATCTGGAAGAATTGTTGAATGTTTATTAAGATTCTGAATATATGTATATATATTTACGCTAAGTGAAAAGCAAGGTGACCAGTCAGGAATTTGAATTCGGTTCACCAATTCCATTATCAGCGACAATAACCGTTACACTATGTTTATTTAGTAGTAGTAATAGTACCAATACAATTTTAATATTGTTTCTATCCAAAACATCATTTTGAAATTTTATGAAATGTCTAAGAAAAGCTCTCATTGCAGCAATTGTACTTTCACCAGTATAAAAATGTATTTTGGCCTTCGACCCGGCCAAAAATACCATTCCAAGGTGATGCACCGGAAGCGGGTGACACATTCTAACGGCAGTTATGAGAGGAAATCGCGTGGGCGGAAATTGGCAGACGAAATGGGAAGAGCTAAAAAATTCCCCATGGTACACTCATAGACTGATGCACCGGAAGAGAGTGAACTGCATGACAGTTATTTCCGCTTGATGACGATCAAACATGCGATTTCAAAGATCGAGTAGGCGACTGAGTGGACGTTGAACTATTATATAACTCAGTCAAGACAGAAGTCAAGGCAGTTCCAGTTAGAATTGGAGACGGAGAGGGACGAGATGTGTTAGGTAAGGCCACATTAGGCCAAAGGGGCCTTGGGGCCCCTGATGAGTTGCAGTAAGAGATCAGAAGGAGTTATAGACGAGATGTGGTAGGGAAAGCCACACCAGACCGAAGGGGCTCAGGGCCCCCGATTGAATTGGAGTCCAGAGAAGATGCTGATTAGATGCAGTAAAGAAAGCCATCATCTAGCATAGTGGGCCTCTGGGCCTCCGGTTGAGCATCAGGATAACAAGAAAGACACAACGCTGACGGCCATAAGAGTGGGGTCAAAATATTGCAGTTCCGTTCGGTCTCCAGCTCCCTCTCACACGTAAACCTTGAATAACCCTTTTCGAACCATTACAATAAAGTGAGAGGTATATTTTTGTTAAAGAAGTCTTCCTGCGTCTTTATTATTGTGTCTTTGGGATACGGTATATGAGAATATAGGAAAAAGAAACGGTTCAACTGGAAACATACGGTATAAACTGATCGATCTAAGTCATTATCATTACTGATTGTATGAACCGTCCTGTCTGCTGGGGCTGTGGAACATGCCGACTGCACCTCTACAGATGGGCAAGAATCCTCGCTCCTACAATAGGGTCACCAGTTCGCTAGGGTTGAGGCCTGTAATGCTTGAAGACGAGATAAACAGTTCGTAATTCGGCAAACAAAATGGTCACGTGACTTGCAGCACCCCTACTTTCACCCTTACTGGACTAGACTGGCGGACGGAGAGACCGGACCAAATCAATCAGCTGGTTATGTAATACCCTAGTTCCTATATGATATATAAAACAAGTAAGTAAAGTTGGCGACCTTAGTTGTGGGTGACCCACAGGCTCCCTTTTCAATAGAAACGACACGAAAGTGTAGAGGAGGGCGCTACTAAATTCCCCGGATTGCTCCACTCTACCCTTGATCCTTACCTTATAATGCTGAGCGTTAAGCAAGGCGGGATCAAGTACCATTTTTTGGGCCTTTGGTATGGCTCGACCTGGGATTGAACCCGGGTCTCCCAGACCATTAGCGAACACTCCACTATTTAGGCCAATCGAAACAAGTACTCAACTTTATTTCATCTTAAAAGTATTAGATTGCGGTAGTTGAAGATTTATTGTGCTGATATAGCAATACTTGAAACCATTTAACTATGTGCAAACAAATAATTAATACTTAATAGAATTATTAGTACTAAACTGCAAGACTTGAATATATTTAACTGCATGCAAAAATAAACTACGAAGGTTGATATGCCATTAAAAAAACAAAGAAACCAATTTTGCTTTGAAAAAATTAGTTTTATGATAAGATTTTCTGCTGCTATTAAAAAGATTTAGTTCCTTTTTTCAAGCGGCAACTTCTTAACCAGACTGAGGTTATCTCAAGTAAATTTCTTTAGTTTGTCGCTTGAAGTCTCCATAAAGCTGTATTTCTTCCCATCTTTTATCATTACTTACTCTTCAGTTCTCCAAGACAGTTTTCGAGATTCTTCATGATTTCAACATTGCCGCGATCTTTACGGTCTTAATCCTCATCAGTTTCTCTCTCTTTTTTTTTTCGCTTCGTTTTTAACGTATCAATTATCATAAAAACTATTTCTAAAATATTCTAAAAAGTTTTTTCCCCGAAATCTTTCGGATCATCCCCCATATGGTAGAGACTAACGTGATGGATTGCGCGATCGGAGTAAGCGAGTTCGAACTCTAGCCGCGCTATTACATTGACTTCCAGACGAATACTCCTAGAAGGAAATGACCCAACTTATTCACTCAGCTATGGGCTAAATATTACCCCTACTGTAATTCTACAAGGATTGTTTTGGTGTTAAATTCCTATTTATTGAAGGAAAATTATTTACTGGATTCAAATGTGATCAACTGGTCTTCATAAATTTACTGTCAGGAAACCTAGAATTGAGTTTTACAATTAGAACATACAGGCTTTTAAAAATCGGGTTATAGTTAAGATTAGCAGAGATATTTCGTTTTTTTTATTTTATTTAGGTGTTTATGTGTCACCCTCAAATCTGAACATCTGATTTCCAAGTGGTACCTTGAGGTGCCCGTGGTGTAGTCGTTATCGCCGTAGGAAATGAACACGGCGACACGAGTTCAAATCCTGGACGATACTGATTGCATTTCACATAGCACTAATACCCTTGGGAAAGGTATGAATCCAATTATTCTCCCTCCAGCTATGGGTAAATAGTAGGACAGACTAGGTTCTTCAGCCTTGATTAGGCAACTAGTCTAGGAGAAGGAAAACTCTGAATTCAAACCTGTTAAACTCCGCTTAGAAATTGACCTTGTGTCATATCCTGCCCGAGCGGAGGGGTTGGTAAATAGCATCAACAATATGCAAGACGCTATATATAAGGGGTGTCCTCGTGGTGTAATGGTTAAAGCGATGAACTGCGGAATCGTAGTACGCGAGTTCGTACTCCAGTCGCGCTATTATGTTCACTTTCGGGCAAATACCCTTGGGAAAGGTATGAACCCCCTTATTATCCCTCCAGCTATGGGTAAATAGTAGGACGGACTATGTTCTTCAGCCTTGTTGAGGCAACTAGTCTAGGAGAAGGAAAACTCTGAATTCAAACCTGTTAAACTCCGCTTAAAAATTGACCTTGTGTCATATCCTGCCCGAGCGGAGGGGTTGATAAATAGTACCTTGAGGGTCATTCAGCTTGATGTCACAACCATTTGGGCTGAGTGGTTAAAGAAGCTTTATTGATTTACCTACATGGGGTTCTATTATCGCTGTATTATTTTCCTATGCGATTTTTCAATCCTTTCTATGTTGGTGACCTATTTATTTCAGTTAAAATCATAACATTTTGAGAGGATATGTTGTTCAACAAGTATTCGACTGCTGCAACCCGTATTTTTATTCTGAGTCTCTAGTTAGAAAAAAGTGTTTTTTAGTAGAATATTTTTTTATGAATGAGTTTTTCAGAACAAAATTGGTATCATTTCGTAATTTAATAACATGACGGGTTAAGATTCAAATGACCTAAGGTTTTAGCAACATGCGTAGAAACAACTCAAATTTTTACGTTTAATGTTTTGTTTTTCTTTTCCGGTATTGAAATACCATTCTTTAAAAAGGGGAAAAGCGTTTGTAAAAAAAAAAAAATTGTGGCACTCCTTTCAAAATTCAAGATCCTTTTGAACGAGAATTGATCAAGCTATTAGATGACAGATTATTTTTTTGGAAACACTGTACACCTCAGATGATATCTGGCCTAGTCGACTAGGGCTGCAGAATACACCGACTGAATCATAGTAGAGAGGTAAGACTTCTCAAACGAGTGTCCTGTATATGACACTAAACAATCTAAGGGTGAAGCTCAAATAATACTGATGCTTTGGGGAAGGTCGAGTACTCCTTCATTACCATCATTCCCAGGTCCACTCAGGCGAGGAGAGGTAGCACCTGATATGACTTATGCTAAACTGAATTGCTTAAAACACAACTTTTTTACCATTTAATTGTGTGTAAATAAATGTATAATGTTTAATTGAATTTTTAGTGATACATAATAATATTTGGAACCATCTAACATTGTTAACAGACTAAACTGAATTATTTGAAATTGAACTGTTTAACCATTTATCTGTGTGTAAAAATGACTGATATTTAATTGAATTGTTAGTGCTAAATAGCAATGCTTGAAAACATTTAACAGTGTGCAAACATATGATTAATAGTAAATAAAATTATTCGTATTAAATAGAAATTAATGAAACCATTTAAATATGTGCAAAAAAATGAGCTCAGGCTGGTTTAAAAACGTTATAAACAAAATTTGTTTAAAAACTATGTATTCAATATATATGCATAAAAAGGATTTGGGATTAAATAACCTACACTGTTTGATATGCCATAAAACCAAACCAAACCAAACCAAATCAGATGATATTAAAATTTTCATAACATCCTTTCACTCTCTCTCTCTCTATCTATCTATCTCTATCTCTCTCTCTCTCTCTCTTTATATATATATATATATTCACTTAAAAAGTTATATTTTTGTTTTGTTTTGTATTTTGATATTTTTGTCTTTACGTTTGGAAGTATTGCATTTAGAATTCGTTCCTGACTCCATTATCTTTGTCTTTTATTCTAATTCTTGGACCATTTTCTTCGTTTCTTTCGGCGGATCCATTCCTCTCTGGCCAAATCATTCAGAAGAATTTGCCATCGTGTGTTTCTTTTCAGTGCTTTCGTGCAATCGTCTTTTGTTGGCGGCAAGAAGCAACCACATTCTCCCGCCTCTTTATCGAACGTGACACTGAGAAAATGGCGGTAAAATGGATAACGCGCGAGATGACGCCATTTTTCTTTCTTTTATCTATTTGCTGTGTGTGCAGAGCTCTTCGTCAATTTAGTTCGTTCGGGTGTGCGAGGAAAATTTGTTTAAAAGTTGCTTTTGCTATTCTTTGTTTTCTGACATATTATGAACGAAAGAAAGTGGTGTCTTGGATAGAAAAAAATGAGCAAAGATGAAAGAAAAGAAGACATGTCAAACGCTTTAAGAAATCCGATCAACCTAAAGACAAAAAATATGACATAGATGTCTGCGACATATAACTAGAATTTTAGTTCCAGTCACAAAATCTTTATTTTTTTTTTTTTGTTTTCACAGTATATCACAAAATAGGTACAACTTTTTATGTATATTTTTGTAATGAGTGAGTCCCTGTGGCGCAATGGCCAAAGTACTGTATTGCAGCCTCAAAGTAGGTGAGTTTGAACGCCAGTCGAGCAACAACTTTGACTTTCGGACTAATACCTCAGAGAAAGGTACACTTACACTCATCGGTAGTGAAGGGTAAATTGTTTAGGTGTTCTGCTAGTGTCCCCATCACAAAGAGTTATCACGCCCTAAAAGTGATATCTGTTAATTTTGAAGGGGTATTATTTTAAAGGTGCATTATTTAGAAAGAGCATTGTTTTGGAGGGCAATTATCTAAACTGTCAGAAGTCAGCGTTTTCTTACCGGCGCAGTTATTTTGACATAAAGGAGGGTACTATGTAATCAAGGGAGAATTATTTACCTGTCCTCTAATTATCCTCTCACAGGTAGAATTATTTACGAGTAGATGTCAAATTTTTCAACGGATAATTATTCTGATCATTTAGAATCAATCCCGAAAGATATTGATATTTTTTTCTAGATTCGAATATTACATGATACGAGTGAATTATTAACTGATACAAGTACGTATTTACCTAACCCATCCACACGAGTAGAATGTGACTAAAGGTTACTTTTAATAGCAGAGGTTAGTAGGTTTGAATTCTGAGTTTTCCTCGTCCTTGACCGCTTGCTGTACCAAGGTTAAGGAGCCCAAATATTTACACATAGCTGGGGTAGAATAGTTGGATGCATACTTTTATGTGAAAGGAAAACAGGTTTTTTCCAGGGTTTGAACCCTGATCGCTGTGTCCACTTCTTCGGAAGATAACAATAACACAACGAGCACATTACTCATTGTATACAAAGAATAAGAAATATCCCTGAAAGAAACCAGAAATGATTGAACGGAAGAATGATTAGGGTTTAAAATTCATAAAATTCATATATTCAGAAAGTGAACTGGATTTTATATAATTTTTTAGAGATTTCAATGCAATGTGCAGAAAAGCTATTGTATGTCTGCCTCCGTTCTCAATGGATTACTTAGAAAAAAACAAAAGTTTTACAATATTTTGGTAACTTACTTTATTCTTCAAGTTACTACAAAAGCAGCCACGAATTCACAATAGAGACCATCATATAGTACCCTCCCTCTGATGCCATCTTTCTGAGAGTTTTCTTTTATCCCAAGTTGACACCTATTCCTGTCTTTCGAGGCGAGGGACACCTTCATTGAAGCTTACACATATTCTTGGTTGTTGAAGCCTCTCTAGGGCAGGAAATGAGCCATGGATCAGAATAATTAATAATCCGAGGGAGCTAGGTTTGTACCATATGCTTGGTATGGTATCAGTGCGACTTCCTCAAGTTCCTGACGTTTGTTTTGGAATATAGTATGTATGCAAATATTGTATAACTTTTGACTTAACCTTGTATTTCTGTGAATCTGCCTTTTCTGGTCTCTTTAAGACTAAAAAAGAAGAAAAGAAAAGTTTAATTAAGTGAAAATAATATTATGTGCAACAAATTTCAGTTTTATATGTTAGATAAAGTAGTAAATTTTAATTCCGTATTGAGTTCAGTACCGATTAAGAGTGAACTCTTTTAAAGTATATTCAGTTTATATTTTAATATTGTTAACTCTGATCGGTCAATAATTATTAACACAATATGAAATTGCCCAGCGGGCTGGGGGGGGGGAAGTTAATATATCGACTGCAACTCTGCAGAGGGATAAGACTCCTCACAATGAGTGTCTCGGATATGACACTAAACAATCTGATTGTGAGGTTTCAGTGATGCTGGCGCTTTGGGGAATGTGGAGTACCCCTTCATTGCCATCACTTCCAGGTCCACTCTGACCCGGAGAGGTAACACCTAATACTGCCCTATCTCTGTGTCAAATAGAACTAAACTGAGTACTTATGCTAAACGGAATAGTTTTAAACAGAACTGTTTTGACATTTAACTGTTCGTAAAAAACCTATGGTTATATTTAACTAAATTGCTTGAATTAGAAATGTTTTTGACAATTAAAGGGTGTACTTATGCTATATTGAATTGTTTAAAACAGAACTGTTTATCTATATAAAAATGAATTTGGCATTATATAACCTACTTGGGTTGATATACCATAAAACCCAAACAACCAACTAACCAATTGCAATCTAATGTATAAGCCAATCACTCCACACAAACAGGATGCGACCCGAAGACAATTTACATTTGAGTTTCACAGGTGTGCCTTCACAGTTATATCTTCTCGAAGACGGGATTCCGTGCAAAGGTGAAATAGCCCGGTCAACTCTACTATTCCCCCTTACCGAGTGGAAGAATAGTCTGATACCTACTTTTCCCAAAGTAATTAGCCCAATGGGAAATACAAACTGATTCGTCAATATATATATATATATATATATATATATGTGTGTGTGTGTGTGTGTGTGTGTGTGTGTGTGTGTGTGGTGTCTTACACAGACAGACTGTTTCGTTGTATCACACCTCATCTGTTTAGCTAGACATACGAGATGCTTCAAACTGGGATGGAAACCTGGCATACTTTACACCAGTTGGACATCTTACCGCTGATCATTTAACTGCTTCAGAGTATGCAAAAGAATTTTACACAAACGTATTATTTTTCCTTCGTTTAAATTTTCTCTCATGGCTACCTTTCAATTCATTGGAATAGGTTTGCATTACGCGAGTTGGGACCGGTAATTTCTTGCGATGTAGTATATTGGACCACTAGGCAAACAACGAAGGACTCGTAGATATGTTGTATAGCCACATAATAGATAAGCAACTATACAGATTCATGCAGAACATAATAACGCAACAACAAGACGAGTGAAGACTTCTTTAAAAAAATATACCTCTCACTTTATTTGAAAGGGTAAGTGTGAGAAGGAGTTGGACACCGAACAGAACTGCAATATACTGACCCCAACTCTTATGTCCATCAGCGTTGTGTCTTTCTCGTTCTCCAGGGCTGCTCAACCGGAGGCCCGGGGGTCCAGCTCTCTGCTGGATGATGGCTTTCTCAACCGCACCTTGTCTCTAACTCACCTGACTCCAACTCACTGACTTCCTGTCCAAACCGAGTTATATAATAGTTCAATTGCCCACTCAATCTTTGGAATGGCATGTTTGATCGTCATCAAGCGGAAATAACTGTCATGCAGTTCACAGGTCACTCTCTTCCGGTGCATCAGTCTATGACTGTAGCATAGGATTTTACCTAATCCCATAATGTCAGCCAAGCCGCCTACGCGATTTCTTCTCATAACTGCCATCGGAATGTGTCACTTACTTCCAGCTCATCACTTTGGAATGGCATGTCTGGCCGGGTCGACGGTCAATATACAACAGATATATAAAAATATGATTTATATTTTTATTCTTCGACGGTGACGATTGTGTGCAGAGAGAGTTCGCACATATTTTCTTTAGCGGCCGGAGAACACACACGGTGGGAGCTGACAGGCTCGCTGGAGCGACCAGCAGATCTTTCCCTTTCACTTGAGCGACCAGTGGATCTTTGCCTTCAGTCCAAAATTAGAGACCTTATATCCCATACGGATATATGTATATCCTCTTCACTCACGTATTTTTGACTTCATGGCTGGTCATCGGAACTTACATACTTCCGTTTTATCTCGGCAATTTGTTGAGCTTATCTAATAATATAATAGCCAATAAATGATATTCTCACCATCATATTTTATATTTCTCTTTCCTGTGAAAACCACTTTGTTGATGCTATCTTGCGACTGCATTGAATCTGACAAGTTCATCCCCAGCACTCCGTCTCCTACTAAGCTAGTATATTACAGTGAGAGGACCATATATATATATATATAGTTAAGGGTTTTCAGACTATTGTCGTCATCTTTATTGTTATTTCCACAACGTTATTTCCACAACGTTTCGGCCGATATGTCCTCTGGCCTTCTTCTGGTGTTTGTCGAACTCGGGACCCTTCACGGAACTTCGAACTATGTCCTTTATTGAATCCACGGGGGTTGTCTGTTCTGATTCCGTTAAGTATTCCTGTATTGTTACTCACCTGTAGTCAGGATTGAACCTGCTACCACCAGATGTTTGTCTCCTAAGAAGCTTAGGGAACCAACGCCTATAACCGTTACGCCATGTGTCCTGACTAGAATTTCAACTAATAATATGGTTTTTACCTGTGCTCATATTCAGTTTTTCTGTTTACAATGTCAAATATCGATCGGCTTAGCTATATTGTAGCACCAATGAATAGTTTCGAGATGCCTTGTGAGAATCGGACTCACAAGGTTGCAAATCTAAATTACTAAACAATACATCATGTGAGGTGCCAGTCAATGTTAGATATAATTTATTGGTTTAGTTTCGTTTCAATCAGTTACATGGTACATAAACCATTGTAGGTTATTAATGCCAAATCCATTTGAAACATATAAACAGTTCTATTCAGATCATTCTGTTTAGTATAAGTGTAGAGTTTTGTTTACACACAGTGAAATCTCAAAGCAATTCTATTTCAAACAATTCAGTAGTAGAGCACAAGTACGCTGTTTAAATCTCAAAACAGTCATATTTCAAGCAATTCAGTTTATCATAAGGACACAGTTTAGTTCTGTTTGACCCATTGATAGGACCCTATCATGTACTTCTATTCGGGGCTTGAGTGGACCATGAAGCGATGGTAATGAAGGGGTACTCCGCATTCCCCAAACCTCGAACATTACTGGAACCTCACCATCAGATTGTTTAGTGTCATATGTAGGACACTCGTTGGGGGGGGGGTCTTACTCCTCTGCAGAATCGTGGTCAGTGTATTCTACAGCCCCAGCCGACTAGGTAGATAAACTTTATAATCCAATATGTTCAACAATGGTGGGTATATTTGAAGACTTAAATTAAAAAAAAGGCGTTTTTTTTTTTACTTTTCTTCCTAATAGAAACGGGAACGTTCTTCCAGGACTTCGTTAATTACCCTACAGTTACATAAATTTGGATATACGAATCGTGTAAAGCGAACAGTTCGGTCGATTGAGTTATCCTAATAAACTCAAGCCAGTGCTGGCGCGTAAAAACAGAACCCACACAAATGAATGCAAGAAAACAACATGTTAAAACCAGTTGCGGGAGAAATTGTAAGATCTCGTTTAATCACATGAGACTTGTTCTCGTTGTCACGCGGCTTGTTTTTCTCACCAGGCCCATCGCTTTAACAAGAGACGGGAACGTTTAGCGAGTTTTGTGGACAGCGTGAAAAACAGATTACCCAGCATGATGCTGCGAGCTGAGAGCTCGTGTGCTAGTTTGTAATGAGCTACCGAATCAAGCACTAAGTTATTGATCTAAGAGCCTAAGGCCCGTATAAGGGCGGGTAGGAATGTCTTTAATCCTTGGTGGACGGATATGCAGACTCCAGCCAATAGAAGAATAGGAAGCAATTGCTGAGAGGCAATTGGAGGGTTCTCCTGTGAAAGAGAGACCGTGAATTGCATTTTCTTATTTTCGAATACACCTGCTCAGTAAAAAATCAATAGGAAATTACCAACCTTGATAGAACTAGGGTGAGTCAAAAGTTTTGCAATGTTTTGGTAAAGTGAGACACAGTTTCTTAGAACTGGATGCTTTTTTCGACGCCCTGTAGGTAAAGAACCATACTGGACAGTGGGATGCGAAGCTCACCTGATACTCTCCTAGGTTACTCTCTTGATTTGTCTCTACGGGTTGGAGTAGGGCCTTAGAACCCATAGTTCTTGGCCTGCCTGACCTTGCTGAGCATCGAGGTTCTAGTAACATAAGTGACATTTCTACAATTATTGATTATCATACTGTTCGCAACCGCACCTTTCATTTTTCGCGCCAAAATTGTTTATGGTTGCTCTCGTGGCGTTACAGCAGAGTTTATATTCGTAAAGCATCAGTTTCTGAATTAGACGGGGTTACAAGTCCAACTCTGAGGTTTTAAAATAACACAAAATGGGAAACAATGCGCACCTTGTTGGAACACCAGCTGCAACGATACTACAGTACACAACAGGTAATTTTCACAGCTTTTAAAAAGCTTTAGTGTTGTGAAAAACGCCCGGAAAACTAGTGCGTAAGAAAATATTGCAAAACTTTTTACTCGCCCAAGTATACACCTTTCTGACGTGTACATGTATATCTCGTACATTTTTGTGGTTGTTTTAGAGCATCAACTTTGGTTTGAAATGGATCATTAATGGCGGAGTCCAAGTTGTATGGACGCACAGGCCTTGGATGGATTTTAATATATTAAGAAACATAACCTTCATATACATGTATGTTTATTTCATATTTTCCATTCTAATGTGCTTATACTTTTAATATTGTTATGTAATAAGTATCTATCCAAAGCGGCTTATTCTGTAGACTTCACTAACTGCATCTCTGTGGAGGGGTAAGATCTTCTCCAACGGGTTTCCCGAGTATAACACGAAACTGCATCTGATTGTTAGGGTCCGATGCGGAGTACCCCTCCCTTGTCATTACTCCCAGGTCCACTCTGACCTGGAATAGTAACTCTTATCATAGTCTCAACTATGGATCAATTAGAACTATTCAGTCTTTTATTAGTGTTTATCATTATTGATATCGAATAGAATTTTAGAGTCAAAAAGCAAAGTTTGGTTTGGTTTGGTTTGTTTGGTTTTATGGCATATCAACCTTTGTAGGTTATTTAACGCCAAATCCATTTTTATGTAAATTATCAGTTCAATTGAAAACAGTTCAGTTTAGCATAAGTACACAGTTTAATTGTCAAAAACATTTCCATTTCAAACTATTCAAGCAGTTATATGTAATAATTCAGTTAAGTGTAAATGCAGTTTTGATCTCGAAAAACAGTCCTATTTCAAATAATTCAGTGAGGCATAAGTTTAAATGTAAGTACGGTTTAATTGTCAAAAACGTTTCTATTTCAAGCTATTCAGTTTACTCAATTCATTTTAGCGTAAGTATGCTGTTAGTTCTATTTAACCCATAAATAGGACCTTATCAGGTGCTACCACTCCGGGCCAGAATGGACCTGGGAGCGATGGCAATGAAGGGGTACTCCGCATTCCCCAAAGCTCCAGCACTGCTGGAACCTCGCCATCAGATTGTTTAGTGTCATATCCAGGACACTCGTTGGGTGGAGTCTTACCCCTCTGCAGAGGCGCAGTCAGTGTATTCTACAGCGCCAGCTGACTGGGCAATCAAAAAGCAAAAGATTTAACTGTGTTCAAACAAATCATTAATATTAGATTTGATGTAAATGGATGATTAATGAAATTACTGATGAGAGATAGGAATACTTAAAACCATTTAAGTGAGCGCAATCAAATAGTTTATATTAGATAGAATTATTGGTTTTGGAAAACTACTTGAAACAATTTAGCGGTATGTAAACAAATTAACTCTTGCTCATTTAAAAATCATGTTATCAAAAATTTATTCACTCGAACGGCTGGAGAATAAGCTAGACAGCAATTACACAAGAATGCTGCGAGCAATCTTGAACAAGTCCTGGCGGCAACACCCCACAAGACACCAACTGTACGGCCACCTGCCTCCTATCACGAAAACTATCCAAGTTAGACGAACCAGACATGCTGGGCACTGCTGGAGAAGCAGGGACGAAGTCATAAGTGATGTACTCTTATGGACCCCCACACATGGCCGTGCAAAAGCATGACGACCAGCACGAACATACATTCAGCAACTATGTGAGGATGCGGGATGTTGTCCTGAAGACCTGCCTGAGGCGATGAACCGTAGGGTCGAGTTCTCTAGCGAAGAAGTAATCGTGTTGCCATTAGCGCCTTTGCAAGTCTCTTCGTATTTGAATCGAGATCTCGGCGGCCGTTGAATGGATGTATGTAAACAATACTAATTGTGATTCATAACCGTTTAAAATGTACTTCGTGGCTAAATGGTTAGAAGCTTTCGCTTGGCGTTTGAGTCAACCGGGTTTCGATCCCAGCTACGGGGAGACACTGTCTAGCCACACTGATGAGTTCTGATAGAACGAAACAGATCTGTCTGTGAATGACTATATATATATATATATATTAGATGGTGGTGTCTGTGACCCTAGCTTATATGCTTTATGCATTCATCAGACAGAGTGCGTAAGATATACAGACTTCACTATATCTCTCTCTATATATATACAGGAGGTGTCTTCGTGATGTAATGGTTAAAGCGATGGACTGCGGAATCTTTGTAAGCGAGTTCGTATTCTAGTCGCACTATTACGTTCACTTTCGGTCAAATGCCCTTGGGAAAGGTATGAACCCCCTTATCCTCCCAGCGAAATAGTACCACTTCTGTTCTTCAAGGAGAATGGCTTTGGCATTAAATAACCTACAAAAGGTTGATATACCATTAAACAAAGAAACCAACCAGCCAACCAACCAACCATATATATATATATATAGAGAGAGAGAGAGAGAGAGAGACGGGCGGAAAATATATATTGTTAATATATATCATAACAGTGTTGGTTGTCACTAAATCACTTTGTGGGTTTGTGGCGAAAAAAGTGCATTATAATATGGAGAGCGCTCAATATCTAGGATAGAGCTATTATATGATAATAATAAATAAACATATATGAGATTTATATAATTAATGTCGTGGAATTTAGTCGGCGACTCCTGTTGTTACAAAACAACAATCATCCTGCAGTTAACAAAATGAAATGAAATGTATTAACATATATACAAATTATATGACAGTGTCTGTTATCCTGTATTTCAAGAGACAAACTCTGTCTGACTAATGTGTGTGTGTGTGTGTGTGTGTGTGTGTGTGTGTGTGTGTGTGTGTAAAAATCTCTATCATTGATTTTTGTTGTTTTCAGAAGTTTAGTCGAACAGGCGTTAGTCAACTTACTTAACTTGCAAAACGAACCGATGGATGATCACCAATAAGACATCACCAAAATGCTACTCTTTTCTACTTCAAATTTAGTCACTTTTTTGTTCATCAAATCTCGCCACTTCACGTGGACTTATCTCGTTCTCCTCTATAAAACAAGTCACTCCTCTTGCGTCCTTTTCTACTTCTGGTTTCCGCGTGCCGGTAGCAGAGAGAGCACACCTGTTTCCTCGAGGTAAGATTGTTCGTTGCATTTCTACTACATTAATAATGTGCCCTAATTAGGAATACTGCAAAATTTGGTCCATCATTAATTGAGCTAGTGAGAACCAATACCCTCTACAATATATATATATATATATATATATATATATATATAAAGATCATTTGGCATAGAATAACCCATATAAATCCATAAAGCACAACCACAAACCAAACGGAAAGTCTTTCAGAAAAGAACATGTAATTCTTTATTTCTTTTGAAAATAAGTGAGTAATATAGATTATGCGGTATGAAGGCGGGATTTGTGAAACGGTTATCGTCGTAGATATTGGTATCGATGACCAGAGTAGAAATTGGAGACTAGGTTGCTTACGTTTTACCTTTTGTTTATGCTCATTAAGGAAGGCATAAATCTCTTTCTTCTCCCTCCTCATATCAGCTATGGGTAAATAGATAGGTAGACTAGATTCTATAGCTGTGGTTAGGCAACCATTCAAATTAAATGACAACTATTAATTCAAATTTGGGTATAAGATATAAACAACTGCCTGTCTGAAATAGACATCGACGTAACATACCGATTAAAGTGTATCTTCTAATTTCTATGAAATGAAGTCTGAAGGGAAATGGATGTGTTGCCATGTTGGATTTGCTGTTTGGATTTGTCTGTTTGAAGTTTTGACCTTTCTTATTTTTATGCTGAGAGGGATTGTGTAATTCTTATTGACTCGAGAACTGATACCAAACATTATCGGATAACTGAAACTAAACCCTTTCCTCAAGTTTATTCTCTGTAGTACTGTTTATTATGTCACATCTTCCAACACCAATAAGCTTTAATGGCTCGTTGTAGAGGAGTTGATTGGTTTGGTTTCTTTGTTTAATGGCATATCAACTCTTTTTAGGTTATTTATTGCCAAATCCATTCTCCTAGAAGAACAGTAGTGGTAATATTTAACCCATAGCTGGGAAGATAAGGGGGTTCATATCTTTCCCAGGGTTATTTGCCTGAAAGTGAACGTAATTGCGCGTCTGGAATACGAACTCGCTTACTACGATTCCACAGTCCATCGCTTTAACCATTACGCCACGAGGACACCCCCTAGAGGAGTTGAATAAGTCGGTAAAGGTAAAAATCCAATTGAAAACATGTGACAGATTCAATTTTATACCTGACAATATACGAAGCGATTGGGTTCCCGCTGTACGATGTTTCTATTTAGGAAAGAGCGAAGGATGCTAATTAGCATTCCATAATTATCTGAAGTTTATCTAGAATTCGAGTAAGAGAAAAACATGCACAGCACAGACGCAGACACCAGTAAATCATCATTCCGTTAAAAGTATGGGGGTAAATTGCTTCATTCTATGAGTTTCTGCAATTTAAGTACATTGTGATGATAAAAATAGATTATGTTTAACCGGAATATTTAGTAAAAAAATTTCATCAATTAAAAAAATATCATAAATTTATTATAATTTTTTTATAAAGTATTATAAGGAAAATTATTAGGAAAACAACTAAAAAAAACTTTATTTCACCGTGCCGGCTTGGGCTAAAGAATACGCCGACTAAAACTCTGTAGAGGAGTATTACACCTATCCCAATGATGCTATCTTTTGGGCATGGGTGATACCCCGCAATGCTTGAGTTCAGGATATTGGCGGCAGAGCCCTTTGTGATCTGGCAACAGAAGGAGACACGTCACCTGAAACACCCTTGCTCAGTGCAGTACAATACACCGATTGCTTCTATGCTTAGGGGTAAGACCTCCTATCCAACGAGTGTCCTGATAAGACACTAAACAATTGCTGGATCTTTGCGGATACGGAGTACCCCTTCATTACCATCGCTCCCTAGTCTAACCAGGCCCATTGCGATAACTACTTTTAGGGTTTAATCTAAGGGTCAAATAGAAATTAACTGTGTACTTATACTAAACTGAAATGCTTGAAATAGAACTGTTTTTGTTATTGAACCTGTGTACTTGTAATAAACTGAATTGTTGGAAATAGAATTGTTAATATGTATAAAATGGATTTGGCATCAATAACCAACAATTGTTGATGTGACATAAAACCAAATCAAACAAATCAAAACCTGAAACACCCCCTTGTATGTTACTTGGCCAGAGGAGCAGTCGGAGAAGACCTATCCGATCAGTCGGGTGATCATGTCAAGCCCTAAACCAGAAATGATTGTCCTGATCGTATTCTTCAAGTTGGTCTAAAGGCAAACAAATACCCAAGCCTATTTCATCTTAAAGATGCTTGAAGGTCGTAGTTAAAGGTCAATTGCGCTGATGTTGCAATACTTGAAACCATTCAAAATTTAGGTAAAAAAAAATTAATACTATATAGAATCATTAGTGTTAGATAATAATTCTTGAAACCATCAATATGCAAGCAAATTATTCATATTATATAGAATTATTAGGGTAAGCAATAGAGAAATCATTTAAATGCGTGCTAAGAAATCAGCTCAAACTGGTTTAAAAATAAAGTTTTCTACTAGCAATTTACTTAAGAATTATATATATATATATATATATATATATATATATATATGTGTGTGTGTGTGTGTGTGTGTGTGTGTGAGAGAGAGAGAGAGAGAGAGAGAGAGAGAGTTAATCATGGATATAAATCCGGCTGTAAGACGAAAAGAGAAAAACAAATCAATTGTTTTAACGTGATTTTCCAACATAATAAAGACATATATTATGGATTCATTTGTTATATATAATTTGTTATATATATATAATTTGTTATATATATATATATATATATATATATATATATATATATATATATATATATATATATATATGGGCTTTGGCATTGAATAACCCATGATTGATATACCATAAAACCAAATAACCAAACCAGAATAGCAAATCCAAAAAATTATTTTTAAAGATATAATAAATGAAACATTATAAGAATTTCTATGAAAAATATAATAAAATTGATTAAAACTTTTTTTTCAAAAATTATTTAAAAACTATTATGAAAATTACAATAAAGAATTAGCTAGAATATTATAACAAAAGTAAAAGTCATTATGAAAGTATAATAAAAAATGCATGTCATTAATTCAAGTAATTTAATTGATATTTTTATTATAGAATATTCTACTATAAAATAAAAAAAAGATTTGAATTTTATATGTATTTGGTTTATTGACGGCTATATACAATACGAAGGTGAATATTCTCTATGCAGGCTATTTCCAGGATTTCAGCAAGATGCAATATATATATATATATATAAATATATATATATATATATATATAACCGTTAGAACAAAAGGGGATTTCTTACAAGCAGCGATGGTGCCAATACTACTACCACTACTATTTATGTATGCTGACAAAACACGTAGAGAAAATGCTAAACGGGAACTGCAAAAGAATGCTTCAAGCTCTATTGAATAAATTATGGAAGAAACATCCCACGAAACTATAGCCGTACGGTCACTTACCTTCCATTTCAATAACCTTCCAAGTAAAACGAACAAAACATGTGGGACACTGCTGGAGAAGCAAGGACGAACCTATGATTGACGCTTCTTTATGGACCTCTTCACATATTTCGTGAAAGTTTTGGCCGATCGGGAAGAACTTAGCATCTACAAATCTGCACGGACACATTATGTAGTTTGGATTACCTGCCGCGAGAGATAGATGATAGGTACGGATATAGGGAGAGAGCCTGGGTACTCCTTGCTAGCATAGCGATTTGATGATATATATATATATATATATATGAAAAAGTCTCTTTCTTTCGTTCCCATTGGAAATCACGCTTGCTACATCTTATGGACGTAATCCACTGTCCTTACAGCGTAGATAAATTTTAGTTTCTACTGATCAGCCTACACTTGGGTCTTCATATGCAGGAGTCTGTTGGAGAACGCCGTTTATGAGTAATTTTTTACTTCGCCAGCAGGGCCCCCCAACTCTAGTTTGTTTTACCTGGATAGTTTGAGAGATGGGAGGTAAGTTGACGTAAAGTTATAAATTTGTTGGGGGCTGCTTACAGGAATTGTCCCAAATCTCATGCAACATCCTTTTGAAGATCATATGTTGTTTCTTCTCCAAGTGTCCCGTTGGAATCATATTATTTCAAGCATGAATTAGTACCGACGAGTCTCCATCATGAAAGAATTTCCGTTTTATTTAATCAGATATATCAGATTTCCATATGGTCGACAAGCTCTGAATAGCAGTTAACACTTTAACTACGTGAATTTTTACACCACTCTCAGTAGATGAGATATTGCTACCGAAGTCTATGAACCGGTCTACTAATTGTAAAGGCTTGTCGTTTAAAGAGGAGATGGTACCATCTTGATTTCGTTTGGTTTCTTTGTTTAATGGCATATCAACCTTCGTTTGTTATTTACTGGCAAAGCCATTATTGTAGAATAGTATTGGTACTATTTAACTTATAACTAGGAGGATAAGGGGGTAAACACCAAAGTGAAAGTACGTTCACCAGATGGAGACAGAGAATACTTCGACATTGTAGCAGGAGTACTACAAGAAGACACGCTAGCTCCATACCTCTTTATCATCTGTCTAGATTACGTGCTTAGAATGTCGATTGATAAAATCAGAGAAAACGGCTTCGAGCTGACAAAGAAAAGAAGCAGAAGATACCCAGCAAAAACAATTACCGACGCCGACTACGCCGATGACATAGCAATACTGGCAAATACATCCAATCAAACCAAAACACTACTGCATAGTTTTTAGCGAGAAGCCGCAGGCATAGGACTCCATGTCAATGCACACAAAACGGAATATATGTACTATAATCAAACAGGTGACATCTCCACTCGAGACGGAACCCTTCTTAAACTAGTAGACAAATTCACTTGCCCGAGAAGCAGCGTCTCATCAACCGAAAAAGACATCGACACGCGGCTAACAAAGGCTATCGATCATATAGAAATCAGACCGATAAAATTAAACGTAGTTTCTTCCAGGCAGCTGTCGTATCGATACTGCTGTATGGATGCACTATATGGACACTAACAAAATGGGTGGAGAAGAAGCTACACGGCAATTACACAAGAATGTTGCGAGCAATATTGAACAAGTCCTGGCGGAAACAACCCACAAGGCACCAACTGTACGGCCACCTGCCTCCCATCACGAAAACTATCCAAGTTAGACGAACCAGACATGCAAGACACTGATGATACCTTTCCCAATGGCATTTGTACGAAAGTGAAGTAGCTTTTGAACTCGCTTACAACGATTACGCAGTCAATCGCTTTTCCATTACACCACGATGACACCTCCATATTATTGTTTATTACATTTTTTTTTAATGTGTTAACCATAATATTAACTTATTGTGCAAGAAAAACATTTTTCTGTAAGCACTAAATGTTGGTTGGTTGGTTGGTTGGTTCTTTTTTATGACCTATCAACTCTTGTAGGTTATTCAATGCAAAATTATGTTCATACAGACATATCAAATATGTAATGTAAGAGAATTGATTGCAGATATTTCTAAGCGAACCCGAGCTCATTTGTTTTTTACACCTTTAAATGGTTCCAAGTATGTAATAATTATAATTCACTTTTACAGTCATTTTTTGCACACAGTAAAATGGTTTCAAGTATAGAAAAGGATTAAATTATTCGATTTCACCCGTAAATGGGATCCTAAAAGGTACTATTATTCCAGTTCAGAGTGGACCTGGAAGTAATAGCAATGAAGGAATAGTCTACATTATCCAAAACTGTAGAACCGAAGCATCACCATCACTTAGTGGAGTATCATACTCAGGTCACTCTTTGAGGTGAAGTCATGTCCTTCTGTAGGGATGTTGTCTGTGTATTCTACTGCCCGAGCTGACTGGTCAGTGTAAATCCTGTTTTCTTTAATATTAAGATTGTAATTTAGGTAGTTAAGATATTTAAAATACAATTCTTAAATTTATTGATTTCTAGTTCATAGAAATGTCTACCCAGAGCCCTGTAATTGGGAACTCCTCATCAGACGCAGTTTAGTTTCATACCCAGCACATCACTTTTTTCTTGGTGGTTTCTTAACCACTACGGAGGGGGTGCAGTTAGCGTATTCTAAGTCTCGCCGAAAAGCGGTAAAAGTGACGTCTAAAACTGTTTAGCTTGTATTCTCTTTTGTAACTTGAAGTAAAACAAAGCCTTTCCGCCTTATCTCCAAAATGACATGGGCTTTTTTACACTTTGTATTATAATACGAAACTAAAATCAGAGCTTCGTACTCATTACTTTTGCAAATTTCTAGTTTCATTTGATAAATTATATCAAGCTCGAATGGCAAGGTAAAAAGAAGCTGTTCACATTAAATTTCTTTATTTTTATGGTGAATCAAAATCAGTTTCAAATCAATATAAAAAGAAAGAAAGAAAGAAAGAGGGAGAAAGAGAGAAAGAAAAAAGAAAACGAAAGACAATATTTTATTTACTGAAAGAAGAAGAAGAAGAAGAAGAAGAAGAAAAAGAAGAAGAAAAAGAAGAAGAAGAAGAAGAAGAAGAAGAAGAAGAAGAAGAAGAAGAAGAAGAAGAAGAAGAAGAAGAAGGTTTTTATAAACTCAAGTACACGAGAGAAGTTTTGAGGATAGCGTCGGTGAAAAGCTAAAATAATTTTGATACACACGGATATATATATATATATATATATATATATATATATATATATATATATATATATATATATTCATTCATGGCTACTATATGGATAAATGCAAATAGCTAAAAGAAAACGTCGAAAAACATAAAAATATTATGTAATTCCATCTCAAACCGTTAGAATTGAAACATCTAAAAATAAATGTGATTTTTCAATATTTCAAGGAAACCTTAAGTCTTCATCCGGTGATAAAAAAATGAAAAGGAAAATGCCGTGTTGGGTTCAATTGGAAATAAATCCTGGATGAGTTGTTGATATCTTTTTGTTTTCCTCTGATATGTAGCATTCAAGTTGATGCATTTCTGTCTGATTTATATTTCCAAAGACGTAGGATCTCAACTGTAGGTGTTTGTAGCTACAGTGCTTTTGCCCCTTTAAGGAAATATTTTTTAACGGATTTATATAAGAAGCATACGTAAAACCTACCTGTCAATATATATATATATATATATATATATATATATATATATATATATGTATACACATATATATATATATATATATATATATATAACTGCACCAATATAAATTTTCGTTCGTTTTCTTTATATGTATAAAGAAAACGAAAGAAAATTTATATTGGTGTAGTTCTGAGAATTTGTTTATTTTATTTTATTCGATAACAATAAATAATCATGAAAACTACAGCAATATGTATTCCTCCTTCGTTTCCTTTTTTTGTATATATTCCGTCTGATTCATTTCATTCTTTCACCTACACACACACACACACACACACATACACACACACACACACACACATGCACATGCACTGAAATGAATCAGAACACATATATATATATATATATATATATATATATGTGTGTGTGTGTGTGTGTGTGTGGCTTATAGACTTTAGATATATTTATGAAATAAGCTTTCGATTAATTATCTCTCAAAAATTAAAATAATATTGTTACACTTCAAAATATCAATATTATAGTTTTGTTAAAAATATTGAAGTCATATATCATCTTCACTTACTTGCATGGCATAAACTTTAGATTAATATGTCTTTGATTAAAACACATATGATTCAGATGAAGTCAAAAAGAAACTGTTTATTACAACAGTCATTTTTTTCCAAACTGTATTCTTCATTGTTAGAAATTTCAAGTGATTCAAAACTCCTTCATAATTTTTGTCCTTTAATCACATGTAAATCCAAGTCATAGTTGTCGGTGAATAGGCGGGTTGTTAGACTACCTAATGGGTTATGGGACACTTAAAAACATCAGGTGGTGAGGTTTCAGTTGTGGAGATATTAGGAGTTTGGATTCAACTTATTATTTTCATTAGTTCAAATTCGACTCTACCGCAGAGCTGTCGTGCCCGTTGGGATCTAATCAATCGGTCAAATTGATTATATTTAAGATAATGTTTAAAATGAGTTTGAGCTATCTTTCTTCTTGAAACGTTAATATCCCAAATAAATATGAAGTGATTGTCGGTTTAAATTGTTATGAACTAGATTGATACACTGGCTCTTAAAACATTGATTTTATAAATAAATGTCAAGTGTTTTCAGTTTTAAATGCTCGTCAACTACATTAACACATCGGCTCTTAAAACATTGATTTAACAATTAGTACAAAGTTTGTAGCAGTTTAAAATGATTGTGAAAATCTTTAAAAACTTGATGTTTGAAGTGTTTATACGTTTAGTATGATCGGGAACTAAATTAACTATGTGGATCTTAAAATAGTGATTTGGTGAATAAGTATTAGGTCAGAATTTAATTGAATGTTTGTGTAATACATAGAATCATAAAATATTGATATTGCAATTAAGTAAGAAGTGTTTACCTATTTAAAAGGATTAAGGATTATTATCATACATAGGCTTTTAAAAATTGATTTCGCAAATAATTACGAAGTGCCTATCAGTTAAAAAATGATTGTCAACTACATTAATAGACTGGCTCCTAAGACATTGATGTCGCTACAAAAATATGAAGTGTTTATCAGTTTGAAATTGTAGTATAATTGCTGAGTGATTTCGTTTTATACATCTTGCCTTTCGGTTTAGTTAGGCTGAGAACCATTCGCTTAGCGCATGGGTTAGTTAGGTGCAACATTAACGCAGGTGTTCACGCACACGCGGAGAGGATGTGTCATTTAGAGATGTCAAAATAAAAATCCCAGAAAGGAATTGAGACCAGGGTATTTGGGTGACGTCACGCACCGGAAGCGTGGGCTGACATTTGAGAAAAAGCAGAGTTGAGTGTCTGCCTCGGAAGAAGAAGGTTGACTTTCAGAGCTGGCCGAGACCAGACGACTTCGTGCGCTACGGGCGCCATGCGTTGGTTGGGTTGATGTAAAAGCAGTCAGCATAGAAAGATTATGTGTCTCTCTCTCTCCTCATATCGAAAAACCTTTAACTCAAGGGTAATAAAAAGTTTCGTACCTGAACAAATTCCGTAAAGTTTCGGGTTTTTAGATTCCCTATGTCTATTTCACACACGCGTATATTATGGGTGTGTTACAAAATGATTGACAACTGTATTAATTCATTGGCTCCTAAAAAATTAATACCACCACTAATTACGAAGTGCTTTTCAGTTTAAAATCATTGTCAGCTACATTGATTTATTGGCTCCAAAAAATTAATACCACCACTTATTACGAAGTGCTTTTCAGTTTAAAATCATTGTCAGCTACATTGATTCATTGGCTCCAAAAAATTAATACCACCACTTATTACGAAGTGCTTTTCAGTTTAAAATCATTGTCAGCTACATTGATTCATTGGCTCCAAAAAATTAATACCACCACTTATTACGAAGTGCTTTTCAGTTTAAAATCATTGTCATCTACATTGATTCATTGGCTCCAAAAAATTAATACCACCACTTATTACCATTTGCTTCTCAGTTTAAAATCATTGTCAGCTACATTGATTCATTGGCTCCTAAAAATTAATACCACCACTAATTACGAAGTGCTTTTCAGTTTAAAATCATAGTCAGGTACATTGATTCATTGGCTCATAAAAAATTAATACCACCACTTATTATGAAGTGCTTCTCAGTTTAAAATCATTGTCAATAATATTAATACATTGGCTCATAAAACATTGATGTGACAAGTAAGTATGAAGTGTTATAAGTCAGTTCTTAAGGTTTGTGTCGTACATTGATATACTGGCTCTGAAAATATCGATAAATATGAAACTAAGTTTGATATCTATTACATTAATAGAAATGGATAAAGATTGATGATATCGATAAACATTTATAACTGTAAAATTGATAATATTGATATATTGATATGTTTACAACATGGAAAATATTCATACCTACCATAGAGATAACATTCTTTATGGTAATATTATGATAACATTGATAATATGGATAAATATTGATAATCAAGTATCAAGTGTTTATACCAGAAATATTTGAGAATACACATTTTTACACCGTATATATCTTGAGACCGTGATTGGTGAACTGATATCGGCCAAAAAAAATCTACATATGATAACTCTCTATGAAATCAAACGACCAACTAATCAACTAAAAAACCAACTTCTATAAGTACACTTGGACTTGAACCTCACTATGAAAAGTTTTGAATATCATTATTACAACTATTGATTTGAAATAAAGTCATTCTTATTCAACATTCTGTTTCAAGTATCACGATTTTCTCCATCTCACACAAATCAGAATCAGTGTACTAATATCCCTATCCGACCCACTCTGTTCGGCTCACTTTGCACGTCCTTTCGCATGAAAAGAAAGTTTAATATCCCCGATTACGAACTAATAGTGAATTGGCTTCTCGTTGTCTAGCCGTGTTCGGTGATTGTTTAAAGCAGACCCATAATGCATTGCTGCTGTCAACTCATTATCAAGAGCTTCTCAATTCTCATCCACTTCACGTTGAACAGTTCACGTTGGCGCAAGACTTCGAATTCGGAAGTTCTGTCCGGCCGGATATTTCGTGTTGTGGTGCTAATCCTTCAACTTAAGAAAAAGACGTTGCTTATTTGAAGACCAGTATTAACGATTGGTAATTCCTGAAATTCAAGGGCCAACGTCTATTGTAGAAAGAAGGCCATTTTACTTTAAGAGTCTTGCTTATGTTTTCTAGTTAA
The DNA here is from genome assembly GCA_963585895.1 of Sepioteuthis lessoniana. Classification (NCBI taxonomy): domain Eukaryota; kingdom Metazoa; phylum Mollusca; class Cephalopoda; order Myopsida; family Loliginidae; genus Sepioteuthis; species Sepioteuthis lessoniana. Next base: position 49,301,423 of record OY757933.1, read on the forward strand.
TGCAAGAGAATTCTAAGACAGGTTGTAAACCTATGCATACAGAAGTATATCAACACAGACACAGACTCCCTACTATATATATATATATATATATATATATATATATATATATATATATATATATATATACCACAGGAGCAATGATTTGAATTTATATTTCCTAATTTTTTCATTTCCTGGATTTTAAGTATTATTTAAGTTAAAAATCTAAGAATCAGGTATATATATATATATATGAATATATATATATATATATATATATATATATATATATATATATATATATATGTGTGTGTGTGTGTGTGTGTGTGTGTGTGTGTGTGTGTGTGTGTGTGTGTGTGTACTTAGAGTCCCTGTGACGTATTAGCTAATCAGCCTTGCCTGTTGAGGTTGTAGAATGCACCGATTGTGTCTCTCCAGATACGTTAAGATACCCCCCCCCCAAGTGTCCTGAATTTGACACTGAACAATCTGATAGTGAGGATCCTGTCTTGCAGGCTTTATAATGAAGATTACTCCTCCATTGCCATTACTCCCTTGTTCACTCTGAACTGGAGCAGTAGTACCATTTAGGGTATGATATATAAGTCAAATAAAACTTTTTTTTTTTTCCAATTTTTGAAAAAAATTAATTGTTTGAAAGGAAATAAGTAATGTTATATTGGTTTAATAGTATTAGATAACATTCTGCTTAAAACAATTTAACATTGTTCTAACAATAAATACCAATGATTAAACTCTGGGCAAATAAATGATTTCTAGCTCGTTTAAAAATAAGATTAACTAGAAACTATTCACTTGTATAAATATATATATAGTCATCCACAGACAGATCTGTTTCGTTCTATCAGAACTTATCAGTGTGGCTAGACAGTAGCTACCCATAGCTGGGATCGAAACCCGGTTTGACTCAAACGCCAAGTCGAAGCCTCTGACCATTCAGCCAGGAGAAGCCATTAGCTTTGAAGCAAATTTTAAACTGTTATGAATCACAATTACTATTGTTTACATACATCCGTTCAACGGCTGCCGAGACCTCAATTCAAATACGAAGAGGCTTGCAATGAACGCTAATGGATCGAAACCCGGTTTGACTCAAACGCCAAGCCGAAGCCTCTAGTCATTCAGCCAGGAGCAGCCATTAGCTGTGAAGCAAATTTTAAACGGTAATAGCTGGGATAAAACCCGGTTTACTCAAACGCTATATATATATATATATATATATATATATATATATATATACGTGAACGAGACAACCTAATCACACCAACTGTATTAGCTAACGTCATGGACTGTATCATCAGATTTGAGACTCCTGACATGGTACTCCGTTTACTTTCAGACTAATACACTTGGGCAATGTTTAAACTACTTACCCCCAACTATCAGTTCAAAGTATGATCATTGCCTTTCTACAAAACGGATGCGGCTTTAGATAACATGTGAAGGTTGGTATGCCATTAAATAAAAAACCACACACACACACACACACACACACACACACACATATATATATATGTTGTGCGTTTTATTTTCTTATGCTATTAAGTGATATATTTGAGGTCAAATGAAAATTTAAATAGTTAAATTATGAATGATAAAATAGGAATTACTGAGATAAAACGTTGAGATTAATTTAGGACATAAAAACAGAGAATAAATTTTATAAGGTTTCTTTTTTTATATATTCCCGGCTATTATAACTGAATTTAAACTGGGTAATGATTTTATAGGTTTATTTTAGTTTTTATTATATTTTTTAAATTCAAATATAAATCTTTACATGTTTATTTAATGAAAGAGGCCCCTGCCCCCAAAAAGATATTAACTCTATTTTTATTATACAGCCATCATAATGACCGATTGTCTAAAGACATTTATGATTGCCAAGTATCTGTTGAGTTTTCTTTGACATCACACACACACACACACACACACACACACACACACACACACACACACACACACATATATATATATATATATATATATATATATATATATAATTCTGAAAATATAATGAATGCAATGACTGCTATCAACCAAAATAATAAATACGCTGTAGGAGCAACCATCAACACATCAACACACGGTATATGACCAAGGGGTGAGTCCAAGAGTTATATATATATATATATAATTTTGCTCTTCCAAAAAATACCGATTTTTGAACAAATACAATAATTTATAATGAAAAATTTGTCAAAAATTTTTTTTTTTAATGAATTTAGCTCTTAATTTGGTTGTGAGCCGATGAGCTGGTTTTAATTGCATTTTTTTGCATGTACTTATATTCTGGGATTCATGATGAAAAAATCACCGGAAGAAATATTTCATTATACTACTTAAAAAGTTATTTTCCCTTCTTATTTCTCCCTACCTCTTCCGTTTTAGCGCTGTGCTGTGATAAATTTTACTGGATTAAACTAGGAACATTTGTTATGTATTATTCATACTGTCATCCATTTCTTCCGAAAAAGTTTTAGAAGTGGATTTTGTTTTCTATTTTATAGAAGAAATGGGAAACTATTAATAGTCACTTAAACGTACGAAGGTGAAATCCAAAATGGTCGAGGTTTTATACAGCTGTGTTGGACAGTGTTTGAGTACATGTGATGACCCACATGCCTTTGAAACGATTGTTATATATATACATATATATATATGTATATATATATATATATATATATATATATATATATATATATATATATATATAGTTAGGAATTGCGTTGAGCTGTCAGAGAGTTTATCCGCTTGCCTTTACGTCCACCATGCAGCTTTTCATGACTTTCGAATTTTTTTTTTTTTTTGTCATTATAAAGATTTTCTTGGTTGAAGTCCTCTATAATCTTTTTTAATTCATTAAACTATTTATTTATGCTTCTTAGCATCCTAAGAGGCATCTTATTTTACATTAACTTAGGTTTTTAGGTTGTAATAAAGTCCAATAGCTTCTTTTGACCAGCTTCAGTTTTAATTTGGAATTTCTGTAAAATTGTCTCTTCATTTAAGACACAGTTAGATTACAGCAATGATTTTACAACGACAAAAATAAAATCATTCATGTATTTTTAAATGACAATATAGTAAAGGTAGGACGACCAGCTAGAACCTACATACAGCAGCTCTGTGCCGATACGTAACGTAGCCCTGAAGACCTGCCATAAGCAATGAATGATAGGGAGGGGTGGCGTTAAAGGGTCAGGGATATCCGTGCTGATGCTACGACGTGATGATGATGAGGGTGATGATTAATTACAAAGAATTACAACATTCATATTTTCTTCAAGGCAAAATTACGGCTAATGTATCACTTCTTTATATTTGAAAATTCTAATTATTTGCCATTTTATATTAAAAACCAATCAGTTTTACACATAACCTTCCTATGAGAGTGATACGGTATTTTGATATTATTTTTCTTGAAAAATCTAATCGATGATTTACGACAGATGTAGACCTTTCTTCATGTTTGTCGATTATTTTAACTGTGGCTTGATATATATTATTATCTGATAGACAATTAACATCCAAAGGGCAGTTCTCTTTTTTGCTAAAGGTTGTGTTTTGTTTCCTCATTGTTGATGCCTGGCTTTAAAAATTCTAGATTTATAGTGGGTAATTATGATTCTACATATCCCTGATGGAACAGTAACTTATTTTCTGTTTATTTCAATTGAGCAGTTTGCTTAGGCAATCGGCTTCATCGGAGTGATGCTTAATGAGCTCGAGGAATATTTATCCCCCACCAGTTTTTGAAAAGGCTGGAATAAACTGTATATTTTCTTCTGGCGTAGTTTTGGTTATTTTCACAATTATTGTATTTTAGATTGGGCTCGATTCCACTATTTTCTATTACTTATCTATCTTACATTTTTACGTTTATGGAAGATCATTATGTAATATAATTGCGGAGGGATTTTTTTTATATTATCATTTTTCGTTTTATATATCTTGCCTTTCGGTTTAGTTAGGCTGAGAACCTTTCGCTTAGTGCATGGGTTTGTTAGTACATGGGTTAGTTGAGTGCAGGTGTTCACGCGCACGCGGTGGATGTGGTAATCAGAGATGTCACAATAAAAACCCCAGGTAGTAAATGTGACCGGGAACGTGAATGACGTCATGCCCGGAAGCGCTGAGGATTTTGGAATTTGAAAAAAAACACAATAAGTTGAGATTTGAGCTTGGACAAAGAGAATCGATTTTCGGAGCTCGCTGAGGGGAGACCAGTTGGGGTCTACGGGATGCCCGCGCGTTGGTTGAGTCAGAAAGTTGAGATTTAAACTCCGAACGAGTTAACTGAGATTCGAGTCTAGAGGAAGGTAGTCGATTTTTGGTCTCGCCTTGGCGAGACCAGCTGGAGTCTACGAAATGTGCCGTGCGTTTCTTGAAGAAACTGTGTCTCTCTCTCCTCATGTCGAAAAACCTTAAACTCAAAAAGGTGATAAAAAGTTTCGTACCTGAACCAATTTCGCGTATTTCGGGATTCCCTATATACATTTTACATATTCATATCTTGGTCGATCTCGTGGACCTTTATGTAACAATTACACCATAGAAATTCGTGGCAATGATTATATATATATAAGTATTATTCGGTCCAGTTAAACCGGCGTTGGGAGTAATTCCATCAGGACAAAAAAAAAAAAAAAAATTCAACAGTGAACATTTAAATTTTCCTGGTAAAGAGCTCAATGTTACAGAGCAATAATTTCTTTAAGAAAGAAAAAAATGGTCACATTAGGATTATAATTTATTTCCATCTTGTTATGTGTTTCTGATATAAATCAAACAATTTATTTTCAAAATTAGGTTTTATGGTCCTTAAATAGAATGTAAGCATCTTTCTTTTAAAATTTCCCTTACCTCTGGTCAATATGTAATTTACTAACAAATTTACTACTGTGTCTATTCTGAATTATTTTATCCATAAGATCTGAAGAAGTCCTGCTAATTTTTTTTCGTGTTTTTGATTTATATCAAAAACACATAACAGGATGGAAATAAATTTATAATCCTAATGTGACTGGTTTTGTTATTTTCTTAAAGAATACACACACACACACACACACACACACACACACACACACACATATATATATATATATATATATATATATATATATATATATATATATATATATATATATAACCCATACAGTAAAAAAAACAATTACTATTATTACCACTAATGTAAATTTAATTGCTTAGATTTTTTTCACGGTCCTATCGAATTCGAATAATTTTTAAACAGATCTATTTTACCTCCTTGATGGAACTCTAACAGGTATTACTACACCGAGTCAGCGTGGAACTGGGAGTAATGGCAATAAAAGAGTTCTTCATCATCATCAAATCACCCTATCGACACGGATATCCCTGATCCTCTTTCGCCACCCCTCCCTATCGTCCATTGCTTCCAGCAGGTCTTCAGGGTTATATTCCGTATCGGCACAGAGCTGCTGTATGTAGGTTCAAGCTGGTCGTTCTGCCTTTGCTCGTCCATGTGATGTGGTCTACTGGAGCACATCACTTATGAGTTTGTCCCTAATTCTCGAGCAGTGTCCTGCATTTCTGATAACAGTAAACTTTGCATTTTTTAGAATTGTCTAGTTCTGGAACTTCATCATCAAATATAGTTTAGTGTCGTACCAGGACACTAATTTTGGTTGGGGATTACCCCGCTGCAGGAGATACATTCAGCGTATTTAAGACTCCACCAATAGCATAGTAATGACTTTGAGCACAAAATAGATTCCTAATTCATTTGAACCTCCAACAATCATCACCAAGTCCTGTTGATAACACGATATTCTCTAACAGTCTCTCAACATCGGTCCTCATCTTTCATCGTTCCTTGAAGGGCCACTTGACAGCATCCACTGTTCTAAAAAATCTGAAGTTTATAATTTCTTGCTGGTGGACCAAAAGTAGCGCGTCCATGTGTAAGAGTCTATATGGAAACGTCATATTTGAGTTCTTCCTTACCTCACCTGTGATGCCCACCATGCCTTTTTGGTTTTACTTGGATAGCTTGTGAGATGGGGAGATGGGAGGTAAGTGGCCGAAGGAAGTGACGATTTTTCTTGTTTATTATTGTCAAAGTTACCGTGGTTGGTGCGAAGATTCAATTGCAAAGGACAAATAAATTACGATAACAAATCGAAGAAAAGAATATTCTTGGAAGTATCCAGCAGAAAAAAATGTAGCTTTTCGCTTTCAGAGAGGGGAGGTTGATGACATCAATCAAGGAAAATAATCACTTTCCATGTGGGCCATTTTTATTGTGGCCACAATCTTATGAAATTTATTATGTATGCCCAAACCATTGAAGTTCCATCACAATTGTGGCAACAATAAAAAAAGGTTCAGTTTTTGCCCCTTTTTTGTTGTTGTTGTTGTTACAATTGTTTATTACAGTAGATATATAAAAGATCAACAAAAAAAAAATGAAACAAATATCAATGTTTCTTTTATGTTTTTTTTTTAATTTATTTATTGCTCTCAGCTAGATTTGACCTCATGTTATCGTTAGGTGAAAGGCTTTTGTTGAAAAACTTTTTTTAAAGTTTCCAAAAATCTAAAAATGAGTTGATATGCCATAAAAGAAAAGATAAAAATGCTTTGGTGACGTAGCAGACACATTCATTGAATGAACATTATTTTTTATATCCAAATATCTTCAACTGACCTTTTTTATATTTGTGAGCTCTTTATTTAGGTTTGGTTTGGTCTGGTTTATTTGGTTTTATGGCATATCAACCTTTGTAGTTTATTTAACGCCAAATCCATTTTTATGTAAATAATCTGTTCTATTTAAAACAATTCAGTTTAGCATAAGTACGGTTTAATTGTCAAAAACATTTCCATTTCAAACTATTCAAGCAGTTATATGTAAAAATTCAGTCGAGTGTAAATACAGTTTTAATGTCGAAAAACATATTTCAAATAATTCAGTTAAGCATAAGCACGCAGTTTAAATGTAACTATGGTTTAATTGTCAAAAACATTTCTATTTCAAGCTATTCAGTTTACTCAAACAATTCATTTTAGCATAAGAATGCTGTTAGTTCTATTTAACCCATAGATAGGGCCCTATCAGATGCTACCACTCCGGGCCAGAGTGGACCTGGGAGTGATGGCAATGAAGGTGTACTCCGCATTCCCTAAAGCTCCAGCACTGCTTGAACCTCACCATCAGATTGTTTAGTGTCATTACCAGGACACTCGTTGAAGGAGGGGTATTACCCCTCTGAAGAGGTGCAGTCAGTGTATTCTACAGCCCCAGCTGACTGGGCAATACACAGTGTTAAATGTCAGACAGCTTTATTTCAGATAATTCTGTTAAGCATAAGTACACAGTTTAGAGGTCAAAAACAGTTCTATTTCGAACAATTCAGTTCAGCATTAGTACGCAGTTTCAATGTCAAAGCAGTTCTATTTTAAACAATTCAGTTTAGCATAAATACGCTGTTTAAATGCAAAAATCAGTATAGTGAAAGAAGCACGGTTTAGTTCTATTTAACCCATAGATAGGACCCTTAAAAGGTGCTACCGCTCCGGGCCAGAGTGTACGAGGGAGAGATGGCAATGAAGGGGTACTCTGCATTCCCCAAAGCTCCAGCACTGCTGGAACCTCACCATCAGATTGTTTAGTGTCATATCTGGGACAATCGTTTGGTGGGGGTCTTACCCCTCTGCAGAGAAGCAGTCCGTGTATTCTACAGCCCCAGCTGACTGGGCAACTTTATTTAGGAGGTACGGTATTCATGGAAATGGTGAGTATCAAATCATGTCTAGTTTATTTGTTTATTTTCGTGTAAATGTATCACCACAGATGTGTCTATCCAATTTCAAAGTAACTCCTTTTCAGTTTGCTGTTTAATACATTTCCGATCGCTTATATATATATATATATATATATATATATATATATATGTATCTATATCTATATATATATATATATATATATAAAAGAAAGTTCCTAAAGTAAAGCCCCCGATTCATTTCCACCAAAATTTCAACAAATGTTGAGAAAATAACACCAGTGTATCGACTAAGTTTTCAGTAACGAAAAAGTAATTTGTTCATAGCTACCACTATTAGATGTATTTTATTTCCGGGGAATAAGAACCACCTTGGCGTAGTGGCTAATGTGCTGAACAGCAAAATTTTAGTGAGTGAGGTCAAACCTCCTGTCGGCTTCTTACTTTTACTTTTGGACTAATACCTTTGGAAAAAGCTTGAATTCTCTTTTGTCCACAGCAATGGATTAATTAGCGCCATAACTGTACTTCTACAAGTGTAACGTTGGTAAAAAAAATAACCCACGAAGGTTGTTATGCCATTAAACAGTGAAATCAAGCCAAACAACCCCATAGATAGACATTTGTTGATTTTTGAAACATTCCATCGATAACCTAAAAAGTTATCGACAGCAAGCTTTTATTTATTTATTCATTTATCTATTTATTATAGTCCTCTTACAACGAGAAAATAAGTGTCTGAAAATATGGTGTCTGACCTGATAGCAGAATTTTGTTATAGATTTCTTTTATATTGAGGTTGAGATAGATAGATAGATAGATAGATACGTAGTGCATTCAATAGGTTTCCAGACATTTTTTTATACAGGCATTTAAAATTGTCGTAGACTCTTGAAAATTCAGTATGTTATTGCTATCCATCTTATGAGATGACTGATTAATTTTTACGATTTCAGGTTCAAATTAATGGCTACAGTAGGAATTGGAATACACCCTACTAAAGACTGATTGTCTCAGCTGGTGAATTTCAAAAATGCAATCTGGACGTGAGGACAATTTAGAAGAACGATATGCAATAAAATTCTGTTTTAAACTTGGAAAAAAATGCCACAGAAACGTAAGGAAAGCATCTTGGATGAATTGAGCATCAGTTTTTGAGTGGTATAAGAGATTCAAGGAAGGCAGGGAGTCTGTGAGGGATGATGAGAGGTGTGGGAGGAGTAAGGAAGTCAATACACCAGAGTTGATTGGCCAAAGGGTTAGGGTTACTATGTTGAGGTTTTAAGGGAGTTCAGGAAGAGATTCAATCGGAAGAGGCCAGCACTTCAACCAGGACAATGCACCAGTCCACAACTCCATCCAGTTCGTCACACTCCCTATAGTCCAGACCTTGCTCCCTGTAACCTTTGGTTATTCGCTAAGCTCAGAGGCTGTCGTTATGAGACAATTGAGGAGATGAAAGAGGCTGTGACGAAGGTCATTGACACGCTCACACAAGAGAAATTCCACGGGGGCTTCCAGAAGTTGCTGAAACGGTACCACAAGTACATTGTAACCGGAGGAGATGACTTCGAATGGGACTAGAGTTTCATGTGTGTCCTATCAATAAAAGTGCCCATACGAAAAAGTCTGGAAACTTATTTAATGATCCTCGTAGCTAGATAGATTTTAAAACTTATTCCAATACTTATTTTTCAGCATTATCGTTTTTGGTTTCTTTGTTAAATGGTATACCAACCTTCCTGGTTTATTTAATGCCAATGTCATCCTTCTTTAAAAAAAATTAGTGGAGCTATTTAATCCATGGACGACCAGCACGAACATACATTCAGTAGCTATGTGAGGATACGGGATGTTGTCCTGAAGACTAGCCTAGGGCGATGAACGATAGGGAGGAATGGCGAGAGAGGGTCAGGGATATCCGTGGTACCAGCACATGATGATGATGATTTAATCCATAGCTGCGGAGATAATAGGGTTCATAACTTTCCTAAGGGAATAAGTCAAAAAGTGAACATAATTTTACGATTGAAATTCAAATTTGCTTACAACGATTTTATAGTCCAGCCCATTTGTCACAATGCCACGTTAACCCCAACCTACAGCATTCGATCTTATTTCATTGACAGAAAAAAAACTTAAAAAAAAAAAAAAAGGAAAGAAAAAAAGAAGGAAAAGAGAAATTTAAGAAAACAAAACCTTTTTGTATCTAATTACTATCAACGCAAGGACACCGATTCCAGCAGATTAGTTAATGATAATTTCATATCTTGATGATGCTGCGAGAAAAAATTTACTCTTAAGGCTTTTAAAGGAAATATTATGCGCCACTCGATATTGATCACTTCGATTTACACATGCCTTTCGACAGAAAAATCTAAACTGTTTATCTTATTCTCTACTACTTGTTGTAATACACTGGGCCAGTTTTAAGCCAATTACACAGTTTTGTTCAAACTGGCCTCACCTACACATGAAAGATTTTAAAACTAAAACTGATTAAAACAAACCTACGGTCAAAAGTTTTAAAAGAAAGATTAAATGTTCTGGTAACATTGTCCATAGAAAATGATATTGCAAAAATCATTAATTTTGAAGAAAGTTAGAGCGTTCCACTAAAAATTTTATAATTGGGATTTGCACTTTTTATTTGTAGGGTAGAGAGACCCAGGAACAATTTTTTTTATTGGACTCAGCACTTTTTTTTATTTTTAGGGTAGAAAGAACCACAGACAATGTTCTTTTTGGACCCAGCAGGTCTTTATTTGAAGGATCTAGGAACCCACAAAAAATTTTATTATTGGAACCTACACTTCTTTATTTATATGGTTGAAAGAGACCAAATAACAATTTTCCTATTGGGCCCAGAGCGTTTTTAATTTTAGAGTAGATATACCTATTGACAAGGTTGAGAGACCCACTACCAATATTCTAATTCACCCCGTTGTTTTTTGGGTTTTTACTGCGTTTTTTTTTTAAATAGAGCCCGACCAACCACTTTCTAACTGGGCTAAGTAATTTAATCTTTTCAGGGTTAGGTGCCCTATAAATCATTTTGCAATTTGCCCCTTGGCTTTCTTTTTAATAGGGTCGAGTTGTCCGCCAACAATTTTTTAACTGGGCTCCTCACATCTCTTCTTTTTTTTTTAATAGCGAGTCCCATTGACAATTTTTAATTCTGTCCTGCCCAGCCTTCTCTGTAGAATAGAGAGTCACACTATCAATTTTATAATTTGGCCCACACTTCGTTTGTTGTAAAGTCGTGAGCCGCACTGCCAACTCCACACATCTTTTTTGTAGGATAAATAGCCTCACTAAACATTTTCTAATAGAAAACTTCACCTCCAGTTTTACAAGGTAGAGGGATCTGATAATAATTTTCTAATCGGGCTTCGCCCTTGTTTCTTTATAAATTAGAGGGACCCTTGGGGCCAGGTGAGTAGTATGATGTCTCCACTGTTGAGGGGTATATTGAATATACGGCATTTGACAGACTCCCAACGAAATCAGCATTCGGCACAAGGTCATCTTATTGTGAGTAGCGACGCATCAATCGAGACTCTTGTGCATTTAATCCAAAAATGCTTGGTCCCTTCGTGATTCACCATACTGGAGCACCTCAAGCGCCAAGCGAAGATCTTAACTCTGAAAAGCGGGTACTGCCGTGTGAATAGGTCCCCTGGGATCAGGTGAATAGCTTAATATCCCCATCGTGAAGAGTTATATCGTATTTTCTATAATTAACTGAACTCTCAACTAACCAGTATGTGACACATTAACATTCTATTGTGGGAAACCAAGAACAAATTAAAACTCACAGATGACAAGGACAAAAATGCTTGGTTCCTTCTGTATTGCTGTATTTAACTGACTTCCCACCGATCGGATGTATGATTCATGAACTTTTTATTATGGGAAGCCAAGCAAAATTTGAGACTATCGCAAAACATGATTTGTCACTTCACCAATCTATTAAAACCGCCCAGCAAAGCAATTATTGCTTGTGGACAAGACCCTATGAGACTAGAAAAATTGCACTATACAAGTCAACCGGGTCCAGCCCGAGTGAGAGTTTGGTGTATAATTACTCGTCTTCCGATGTAGCAGCAACTCATACATTTAGCTAAGAAGTGTCTATTCTTTACTATCATGAAAAAAACCATTCATATACGACAACCTTATATATAAACGGAAATATGTACTTTTGAAGATAGTCAAAGCATGATTTGAAGTGGAAACAAATTAGGTTTTCAATATAACTGGAATTTTTCACGTAGAAGATGAAATATAGCATTGAAGAAATGTACGTTTTTAAAATTTTGGTATTGTCTTATACATAAATATGTGCCAAAAAATAAGACGAAACAAAAAATGAGAGATATGAATGAACGAGACATACCGGTAAAATCAATCGATCATCTCTTTCTATCAGTTTGGAATCTGCTGCGGCTATTATCATTAAAAAATAGTCTTGCCTTATTATAACCCATTTTTTCAGTGGTGTTACATACACCATCTTTACACAAAGAAAAATTCTTCTTATCACTCAAGCTTATTGATAGTCTCATGCAAACGGAAATATGTCCTTTTGAAGATAGTCAAAGCATGATTTGAAGTGGAAACAAATTAGGTTTTCAATATAGCTGGAATTTTTCACGTAGAAGATGAAATATAGCATTGAAGAAATGTACGTTTTTAAAATTTTGGTATTGTCTATTATAGCCAATACACCAATATACATATATATATATATATATATGTGCGTGTGTGTGTGTGTGTGTGTGGTTGTGCGTGGAGACAAAGACAGGGTGTGTGGAGGTGACAGAAATACTGCCTTCATTTTAAATAGTCAGCTATATAGAGCGAGTGATCTTAGGAAAGTGTAATGGTAGCTACATCAAGCGCAAGTTTTGCATTTTTTTTCAAATACGATTAAATAGGATCATTCTTTGGACTGGCGCTCACTGTGCTTTGCTGTTGGAACTTTTTTAAAAGTTTGCTGGATCTATAAAAGCAATACCTAGAGAGTTCCAGCTCATATCCTACTAAATCGGAATAATGCTGTTCCAGATAGAAAATCGATACTTCTATGAATTGAAAAAGAGAGACTCAACACTTTTAAAAAGCTTCACCGGCAAACAAAGAGTGTGCACCCTGCAAACCATGATTGTATCGAGAAAACAATGGTATGATAGCAGCTAGATGGAGCTACCATTATCATTTGCTGAACTTCATTACAGAAGTGAGAGATTAAAATAAAAAGGGATTTCTGCTGTACTATATATATATATATATATATACAAACTCTCCGCCAGACAAAGATGTGAAAAAAGTCAATTCTAAGTGGTGTTTAACTGTTTTGAATTCATAGTTTTCCTTCTCCTATAGGGGATGGCATGCCGGGGTAAAAAGACTGAATCTATACTAATATTTACCCATAGAAAGCATGAGAATAGTTGGATTAATACCTATTAGCGCTATGTGAAAGGCAAACAGACTCGTTCAGGTTTTGAACTCGAGTCGCTGTCTTCATTTCCTACGACGGTAACCATTACATCATGAATCCCCCATATATATATATATATATATATAATGAAAATTTCACGCTAAGAATGATTTTAATTTGTATTCAATGCTCAAAAAAGCATCGCAAATATCACAATATACTTAACGTATAAAGAATAATGCAGGGTAAAAAGTCACGACCCAGAGTTTAGCGATGACGATTCTTTGGTTACCAAGTATTCAATACATATGTTGTTTTTTTTTTTAAGTGGACGCCTATGTACTTTGGTTTCATACGCTTTTGGAGTGACGTCACTTTTACCTTATTACTAGAATAATCAGTCACCTTGCTCAATCTGGACCTAAATTGCTAATTAAATATTTCTTTTCATAAATTGAGCCTGTAGACCTTATTTTGTGTTATAATAATAATAACAACAAGAAGAAGAATAAACACAACACCTGTCCTTGAAAATGAAATACACAAACTCCTATGGGACTTTGACATACAAACGGATCACCTAATCTCAGCCAGAAGACCAGATCTTATAATAATCAACAAAAAAAAAAAAGAAGAAAATTTGCAAAATTGTTGACATTGCTGTACCGGCTGACAACAGAATAAAACTGAAAGAATGTGAAAAGAGAGATAAGTACCTCGACTTTGCTAGAAAATTGAAAAAAACTATGGAACATGAAGGTGACAATTATACCAATTGTGATTGGTGTTTTTGGCACGGTAACTAAAGGATTATTAAAGGACGTGGAGGATTTGGAAGTTGGCGGACCTGTGGAGACCATTCAAGCTACAGCCTTATTGAAGAGAGCCAGAATACTGGGAAGAGTCCTGGAGACTTGAGGAGACTTGCTGTCATTCAATCTTCAGTGAAAGACCATTTGCTTATGCTGATGTGAAAAACTCTTATGAGTAAATATTATCTTTTTGTTTCATTTTATTTTGTTTTATTGTTTCTTGGCCCGTTGAAGTGTCTTTTTCTTGGATTGATACACATCATAACTGTGTTAAAAGCACAGATAATAATCAACTTCTTGGTGTTCTAAAGCCCTATTATATAACCAATGAAAATATTCAATCCAAATACAAATCAAGGGGGAACTGTAAATACAGTGCCCCAGTCGGCTGAGTATGTAGAATACACCGACTGCATCTCTGCAGAGAGGTAATTCTCTCCCAACGATATGACACTAAACAATCTGATAGTATGGCTCCAGTAATGCTGGAGCTTTGGGAAATGCGGAGTACACTTCTATTGCCATCACTTCCAGGATCATTCTTGCACAAAGTAGTAGCACCTGAAAGAGTCCTATCTATGGGTTAAATAGAACCAAACAGTGGATTTATGCAAAACAGAAATGTTTGAAATAGAACTGTTTATATGTATAAAAATGGATTGGGCATTAAATAACGTACTATGGTTGATATGCCATAAAAAACTAAAATAGATCAAATCAGATTACAGATGTGAGTGTTATGATTGGCAGAAGCTCCTTTGAGTGGCAAAATGGGGGTTACCCATGTGGCATCTTGCAATTCGTGGCTACTCTAATTTTTGGTATACAAACAACCAAAGAAAAACTTAAATGAAAGATACCAATAGAAAAAAGTAGGGTAGAGAAGCCTCGCCATCAAATGCAGTTTAATGCCAATGACAGGACACTAAATTGTTCAAACTTTTGCTATACAACACCAATCATTCTAATCAACATTATTCATTCATTTCCACACATTTAATGGTTTCAAGTATTGCTACGTAATACTAATAATTTGTTTTAACATATAATCATTTCTTTGCACATAGTCAATTTTTATAAGTATAGTAAATGATTGACTCATTCTATTTGATCCATAGACGGGGTCCTAACAGGTACTACTCCTCTGAGTCAGAGAGTACCTGTGAATAATGGTAATGAAGCGGTTTCCTCCTTTTACAAAGATCTAGAACTGGGTTCTCAAAATCAGATGTTTAGTAGGATATCCAGGACAATCTTTGGTGGAATCTAAACTATCTGACTAGACTACTCGAGACCTGAGGAGACTTGCTGTCACCCGGATTCAAGTAAAAGACCACCAACAATTAGTGATTTGAAAAATCACCAGGAGAGAAATAATATAAAAGAAAAGGATCAAAAATAGTGGACATCCTTAAATAAAATATCATTTTTTTTCATTTTTAATAAGCATTAATTATCTTTAGTAGACTCCATCATAATATTACCAATGTTTACAACAAGAAAGTATGATTGGTAGAAAAACAAAATCAATGCAATATTAAGATTGGTAATATTTTAACAGTATGAGTCTTGAACCATTGAGATTATAATTATTTTGATACTGATAACAAAGTGGCAGTTAGTATGCAAAGCTAATATTATACATGTCATTGTGAGACGTTTCAAGGCAGAATTAATAATTTCTTGCACAATCATTACAAACATAAGATCTTTTTAGTGTCGACGACTTACCTCCTAGTTCTTTCCCAGGGTTTTAGTTTCTTTTATTACCCTAGACATGTTTAGAGAGATTTGTGCTATTAGCGTTCCGTCCTTCCCTAAAAGAAACTGTAATAATTGTTTTCTTCTTTCAAAGATCAATAGGTTGATCCTATATATATCCACTCGTGTCCATTATCATCACTCACTTTTGTTTGGTTGATGACGTCTTTACCTTGGCATTCGTTTTCAATGGATATTCACTTATAAAATTACAATGGTAGTTCAAGTCGTTATTTTGTTACTATCTTCTTAAAATGTTTTTGTTGTCAACATTACGCAATAATGAGAGTCACTAAAGTGAAATGTGAGTTCATATATATATATATATATATATATATATATATATAATCTAAATATATATATATATATATAAAAATCTACACACACACATATATATATATATATATGTGTGTGTGTGTGGATTGACATATATACGTGTGTGTAAATCTGCTTTTGTATTTATATAAGATATGTGTATATTGATATATGTATAAATATGCAGATTCACCACACACACACACACACACACACACACACATATATATATGTATATATATATATTTTATATTTATTTATATAAATACGATTGTATATTGACATATATATATATATATATATATATATATATGCTCACACACACACACACACACACACACACACACATATATATATATATATATATATATATATATATATATATATGTATATCTGTAAATGTACAGACACTCTCACAGAATATATATATATATATATATATATATATATATGTATATAAATTAACTCAGGTGAGCAATAACAATAAGACGTATGTGATCTTTTTCATATTTTCACATTATTACGATCTTTTTGAATATTGAATATATCTTACTTTCTACTGAAAACCGTTTTTTATTATTTTAGCTTTTAGTTTTTTTTTCAAAATACTAAAGGCGATTATGCCATAAACTTTTAATGTAATGTATATTGTGCGTGTTCTGTTTTTATGATTATGAAACATATAAGAAATATCGAGAGAGACATACTTTAAAGTGGGTAACTTCAAAAATCTATATATTCATTTCCTAAAAGTTTTGTATGAATAAATATGTGTTGAATGTGTGTGTTCGTGTGTGTGTGTGTGTGTGTGTGTGTGTGTGTGCCTGCGAATGATAACTCGTGAAGAAAAAGACCTTTTCATCATTGCTTTTTTTTTTTTAATTTCAAAATCAACTCACCGGCAGAGTTCATATCAGATTTTATGCGCCTCCAGTGGTTGATAATCTGAGTTCCACGTCTCATAGCTGGCAGATCTTGGAAAACCAATTCCTGTCGCCGATTTTTCCAGTTGGCTAAAAGGAACTCTGCGCCATTTCCTGAAAATCCAATTTTCTTCACCAGTTCTCAAGTTTCTCACCCGAATATAAATATTAATGAGGAAAATCCACCCAACTTGAGTCTGCTTCCGAACCTCGTCTTCAAATTATCAGCAAGTCGATAAATTGCCTAAGATGGTGAATTTTAAATATTTTACTCAATCATACGGTACGATGGTGTGGGATGGGGTTGGTTGAAGTAGAAATGGGCGAAATGATGGCTTACGAATTGTTAGTGTCCTGGGGCGCGGTAAATTAATCAAATATTGAATGGGGCGTTGGTGATAGTAGCTAGAGAAGCTGGGGTGCCAGGTAGTGCGTACTGGGTGGACGTAGAGATGCATGTGTATGTGTGAGGGAGCGTGGATAGGGGAAGCTACTCTGCAAGTGATTATTGCTTAACGGAGACAAATTGAAGGCTAAGCAGCGAGAGGCCATTACAAGAAGCTGACGCACCCACCACAGCACCAGTGAGGGAAGAACAGATACCAAACGTACACGCGAAGTAGCAGAAATTGTAAACGCTTCAATAATTAATGCAGTAATGATATAACAGTCAATCTACAAGATTATATATATATATATATATACGTGAGTAATAAACGGCTTCGTGTAATGAACGACAAGTAATGTTTAACCAATTTTTTTTAATCATATACTGCGTGTAATGAACGACCCCCTAACTTTGTGCTATGTGAGCCTGTAAAAACTACTTCTCCCGTATCCCGGGATATAAAGAGAAAACATTCAAACTCTTTTACTTTGGAAAGTACTGTAATACCATCAAAATTCATTCAATACAATAAAAAAATGTATTCTTAACCTTTATGTAGCTTGCCGTGTTTACTTGGATATTCCAAAGATGCTAAAACCTGAACTTTAATACACGATCGCTTTGCCTATAATTCATAATATTTTTACGCTTTATATGCCCAAGTTTTAAAAAGAGCCATGTCCATCATGACATGCCGGTAAACAATTTTAATTAAAAATATACTAATCTAAACTAATAGGTTTTGTTTAGAGAGTAGATTTGGGCAGACTCTTAGGATTAGAGTTACACCAAGGTTAGATCGAGAAACAAGGTAAGATTAGATGTTTCAAAAACATATTTCGTGTAATGAACGGCCCCTTTTTTTTTCTTAAAAATCGCTCGTTACAAAATAAAACATGACAATGAGGACTGAAGTACATTATATATATATATATATATATGTGTGTGTGTGTGTGTGTGTGTGTGTGTGTGTGTGTGTGTGTGTAATTTCCATACTGAAAAAAAAAACATGTTAATTTTTGTACAAAGATAAACTTGAGAAGCTGTGTTTCTTTTTCATTTGCACTATTTGCATTTATTAACCCATCGGCGCCTTTGTTTACGTTGCCCCGTTTTTTAGTTGTTTTTTTTGTTTTGTTTTGTTTTGTTTTTTTGTTTTTTTCTTTTTGTTTTTGTTTTTTTATCACTTCAATACAGCCGACTATAATATACAAATTGCTTTGCAAATTTTAAAGAATCCAAACTCAGCAAAATTAAAGAAATATTTTGATTAATTAAAATCGTAAAAAATTCAATGCACTTGTTTAATCTAATTGAAAGCCTATCTAAATCTTACAAATAATATGATAAAATAAATAAATATTCAGTAGATTTAGATTTGTTTTCTATTCTTAAAATATTCAACTAAATTTCTCTTAAATAAAAATCTAACATTCTTTTCCTTCAAGTGTTTATTTAATTTGAACATCGCTTTTAAAAATGTTTTCCTCTTGTTTATCATTTTCGGTAAGGATTCTTCGACATACATTCGCAGCATAATACAAGCATATAAGCGCATAAATATATTTCCCTCAACATAATGACTTCCTTTTAGTTGATATCATTCCAGTGCATATTTACGCTTCAAGTATTATTACCTTTGCTTACAATAGATTTTAACTTGTTATTTGTCAACATACTTTTTACTCAAGTTAAAGGAATAACATTTCTTGAATTTTTAGAACTCTGATTTATTTAATCATTTAGACACTTTTCCCGATATATAAGTAAGTAAATAAAGTAAAGTTGGTGACCTTTGTCGGGGTAAGCCACAGGCTTCCTTTTCAATAGCTACTAAACCGAAGTGTAGAGGAGGACGATACTCCATTCCCCGGATTGCTCCACTTTACTCTTGATCCTTACTCTATTATGGTGAGTGTTAAGCAAGGTTGCATAAAGTACAATTTTTTGAGTCTTTGGTATGACTCGAACTGAAATTAAACCCCGGTCTCCTAAGACCATTGAACAAAAACTCTACTCATTTGGCCAATATCGGGTCTGGGGACCCATGTTCCTGCCAATTATTCTACGAATAATAATGTTGTATTCATTTTAGTTTCTAAATGGAAAATAGCATACTATAACAACTATTTATCCTCGATCACAATTCTTTCCACAAGAGAGAAAAAATATTTTCATCACTACTTATTTAGAGACTAAATCATTTAAAACTGTCTCAAAATAGATGCAGCCCATTAATATGTTAATTTTTTTTTTTTTAGGGACAAGAAACTTAGACAGAAATTGCAAATTATGGAAGGAAGCTGATATATTAACAATTAAAAGAACCTTGATTTAATGTTTTCATCTCAAATGATGCATTTTTTACCGGGCGTGTTCCAAATTACCACCATTGTAGTAGTCTCAAAAATAAATCATTATCATATTAATGGGCAGCATCTATTTTTAGACATATATATATATATAATTTCCATATGATCGATAGAGAAACCTGATCTCTCTGATTAAAAAAAAGGGATTCTTTTAAAATGAAGGCATTTCAATATTACTGTATAAGTCGCACTATCTGGACGATAACAAAACGATTGGAGAAAAGGCCATATTAGAATTACAGAAAGATGTTGTGTGCTGCCTTAAGCACATCCTGGAAGTAGTTCCCAAAAAAAATCAGTTATACGGCCACTTACTTCCCATCTGATAATCTATCTAAGTAAGGCAAGGAAGACGAGCTTGGTACTGCTGCTGAAGCAAAACTAACTCATAATGATGTTCTCCTGTGGGGTCCCATACTTGGACAACCAGTAATAGCTGAGCAGCAAAGTCATATTAATCAGCTCTGTGTGAACATTAGATTCTGTGGAGGGGACCTACCAAGAGCAATGGCTGATTGGAGTAGATGGCGAGAGTCAAAGGAACTCTATGCTATCAGCCCAACCTGATGATATATATATATATATATATATAAGAACAGACTAGAGAATAAAAATAATGAATTAAGTGCTGGACTGTGGCTTCTAAGTAACCGAGTTCGAACACTAGTCAAGCTCTTCCATTCACTTTCGGACTTATACCCTAGAGAAAGGTATGAGCCCCCTTATCACTCCTAGTGTGTACTGAGAGAAGAAAATATAATAACTCTTAATGTATAAGAATATGATCTGCATCATTTCTTGTTTATCTTTATCATGAAGTGTACGAAATAGTTGCATGTGGAGAGAGTCGCGAACAGCTAAGATACGAGGAGGCTTCAATAGTTTTCCAGACATTTTTTTCTACAGGCATTTAAAATTGTCGTAGACTCTTGAAATTTCATTATGTTATGGCTATACATCATATGAGATGACTGACCAATTTTTATCATATCAGCTTCAAATCAACAGCTACAGTAGGAATTGGAATACACCCTACTAAAGATTAATTGTCACTGCTGGTGAATTTCAAAAATTCATCTGAACGTGAGGTCTCTTTAGATGAATGATATGCAATAAAATTATGTTTAAAACTTGGAAAAAATGCCACAAAAACGTGTGGAATGCTCCAGACTGCTTTTGGAGTATCTTGGATGAATTGAGCATCAGTTTTTGAGTGGCATAAGAGATTCAAGAAAGGCAGGGAGTCTTTGAGGGATGATGAGAGTTGTGGGAGGATTAAGGAAGTCAGAACACCAGATTTGATTGGCCAAATAAAGAATTTCATGGATATGAACCGTTATGTGTCTATAGAGACAATCAGTGCACGGTTTGATGTCAGTGTGGGCTCTGTACACACAATTAATCACGAGGAACTTAATATGCGGAAGATTTGCGCGAAGTTTGTCCCAAGGGTTCTCATAGAAGATTAGAAAGAAAGACATTGTCATGACAGCAGGAAGATAGTGGAGCTGATCAATTCAGATCCAGCAGTTCTTGATGCTTTGGTGACCTGCGGTGAAAGCTGAATCTACTGCTATGACCTCGAGACCAAGAGACAGAGTTCCCAGTGGAAGCATGCTGGCTCTCCCAGACCCAAGAAGACCAGACAGAGCAAATCCACCCACAAACTTTCGATGATCCATTTTTTTTACGACAATGGCATGATCTACATACAAAGGGTTCCCACTGGACAGACAGTCAACAAGGAATATTATGTTGAGGTTTTAAGGGAGTTCATGAAGAGATTCAGTTGGAACAGGCCAGCACTCTTTAAATCGGGTCAGTGGCATTTCCACCAGGACAATGCACCAGTCCACAACTCCATCCTTGTCACAGACTATTTGACCAAGATGGGCATCAAGACAGTTCCTCATCTTCCCTATAGTCCAGACCTTGCTCCCTGTGACTTTTGGTTATTTCCTCAGCGATTTGTGTGACATTTCGGCTGTATTTCGCTTACTGTAAGACACATGTGTACACCCTGTTTGTCATCCATATACGTTACGCGGCCTGTCCAAGACATTTTTCTGCAATGGATTAAAAAGTATCACAGCTGTTCTGTGAGGATTTGCTTTGGCATTAGATTAAACATAAAGTTTGTTATCCCATAAGACAAAGAAATCGAAACCGAAAAAATCTCTGCGGATTGAAAAAAAGGCCATCTTTGAAATTGCCAAAATGTTAATTACTATAGCAGATAACTAGAAAAGCTGAAATGTTATGACTATAATGTTGGAATAATATCCCTAATTGGTATGTAAAACCTATATTCTGTCACATAACCCTAAAAGGAAAATCAACCGGTGCCTGCTGTAAAACCTAAGCATATATTGATTTTCTTTGGGACCGGAAATGGCATCAACACGTGACTAGGAAAGGCATGGACCGCTAACTATATTCTATCGGTCATATGCAATTCAGAATTGACGGATAAAATAAAACGTAGTTTTTTTTCCAAGCAGCGGTCGTGTCGATACTGCTATATGGACGTCAACTAATCTTTTGGAGAAAAAGCTTGACAGCAACTACACAAGAATGCTGCGAACTGTATTGAACAAGTCTTGGAGGCAACACCCTACAAAATAGCAGCTCTACGGCCACCCATCTCGAGAACTATCCAAATTAGACAAACAGGATATTCTAGACACTGTTGGAGGAGTAAGGATGAACTCATAAGTGAGATACTCCTGTGGACTCCATCATATTAACTAGCAAAGGTAGGACCAACAGCTGGAATCTTTGTACAACAGCTCTGTGCCGATACAGTATGTAGCCTTGAAGACCTACCGGGAACGATGGAGTCAGGTGGCGAGAGAGTGTCAGGGATATCCGTGCTAACAGCGCGACATGATAATATATATATATATATATATACACATGGCGTTGATCAAAAAGCTATGAGTCTCTTCTTGAAGGAATTCGAGAGTGAAAAGTTTCCTTAAAATGTCAATCATTTCATCTTGTGCTATGGCGTCAGCGTTTTTGTACCCCATCTCGAAGATAGCTTGCTCACTGCCAAGATCTCAGTTTAAAATTTTCGCTTATGGCTCTTCTTTCTAGATCACGCTTTGAAGATTTTAAAGCCATGGGAGACGATGGCAGAGGACACAGCAGACTAGATTAAAGATGGTGACATGAAAGAGGTTACAAATAGTCAGAAAAGAGGCACAACCGACAAGATAATTAAAGGATAAGTTTTGAAGCAAAGTGAAGAAATGAGAGCTGGCCGATCGTGAAGTAGAAAATACATCATAAGAATAGAATTTACCACCCTTACATACACACACACATATAGACGCACACACATACACACACACACACACACACACACATATATATATATATATATCATATTTACCAACCCCTCCGCTCGGGCAGGATATGACACAAGGTCATTTTTTAACCGGAGTTTAACAGGTTTCAATTCAGAGTTTTCCTTCAGAGTTTGCCTCACCAAGGTTGAAGAACAGTCTGTCCTACTAGTTACCCATAGCTGGAGGGAGAATAATTGGATTCATACCTTTCCCAAGGGTATTAATACTATGTGAAATGTAATTAGTCTGGTCCAGGATTTGAACTCGTGTCGCCGTGTCCATTTCCTACGACGATAACCATTACACCACGGGCATCTCCTATATATATATATATATATATATAGTAACGATAATTATTTAGTGAGTCAGGAACTAACCTACCATAGTTTCGCCTAAACGGCTCATCAGGGTACCTAATCCCGACTCGGGATTAGGTACCTTAAGTCGGGATTAGATACCCTGATGAGCCACTTAGGCGAAACTATAGTAGGTTATTCCCTTACTCTCTAAGTATTTATCGTTACTATTTTGCTCTACTCAGTATTGAGCACTTTTTGCATTGTAGCTTAGCAGCCCTAACGGTGTTTTTTTCTTTTGACCAACCAATTGCGTGTCTTTTGATTTTTTTTCTATTAGTATGACAAGTTTGGCTTTTCTTTTTTTTTCCAATATATATATTTTTCCCTTGACAGTGATTCGTTCTAAATCTTTATCTTCAAATCAGTTGCCGGTTTTTTTCTTACCATAAGGGCTATTATTTAATATATATATATATATATATATATATATATATATATATATATATATGTATATAATTATATATATATATATATATATGATATATATATATATATATTTATATAATGTGTCTCTACCCATTAACACATAACTTCTGTCCAAATGGAATTAATTCTATTTAAAGATATACATAAGTAATTAAAGTTGGTGACCATTGTCGAAGGGTGAACCACAGGCACTCTTTTCAATAGTTACTACAGAGAGGTGTAATGGAGGGCGCTACACCATTTTCTGGATTGCTCCACTTTACACTTGATCCGTACCTTACAATGCTGAGTGTTACACAAGACCGCACCAAGTACCATTTTTTGAGTCTTTGGATTGACTCGACCTGCTATTGAACTCTGGTCTCCCGGGCCATTGGCGAACACTCTACTCATCAGGCCAATGGCCCGGTTAAATATTGGCAGTGAAATATGTCATTCATTCTTTTTTTTTTCTTAATGACCTGATTTTCTCATAGAGTAAGACCTCATCCCAGTATATATATATATATATATATATATATATATATATATATATATATATATTCTTCAGTCCAGTAAAACCGGAGTAGTGAATAATTCCATCGGGACCATTAAATTATTCAAATCTAAATATTCCTGGTAAAGAGCTCAATGTAAAAGACATCACAGAGCAACAATTCATTTAGGAAAAACTAAAATCCGGTCCCTCTAGGATTATAAATTTATTTCCATCCTGCAATGAGTATTGATGTGAATATAATGAATATAGCCAAAGAGTATGGCTGTATCATTATATCCATTTGGATCTGAAGAAGTCCGGTTAAATTTGGAGTAATTGATTAATATCAATTCTCATAGCAGGATGGAAATAATTTTATAATCCAAAAGTGACCGAGTTTTATTTTTTCTTAAAAGTACATATGTTATATTTTGACCTTCGACCCGGCCCAAAAATATTATTCCAAGGTGATACACCCGAAGGAAGTGACACATTCCAATGGCCAGTAATCGAAAGAGATCGCGTGGGCGAAATTAAGGCTTATGATATGGGACAAGATTAAAGTCCCATTGTGCCACTACAATGAGGCACCGGAAGAGAGTAACCTCTGAACTGCATGACAGTTATTTCCGCTTGATGACGATTAAACATTCGATTTCAAAGATCCAGTGGGCGATCGTGTGGGCGTTGAGTTCTTATTTAACTCAGTTGAGTTTGGGTCCCAGAGTAGTTGCCAGTAGACTTCCAGAGAGTTAGAGACGAGATGTGATAGGGAAAGCCACACCCGACCGAGGGGGCACTCGGAAAACCCCCGATGGAGTAGACCCCAGCATTAGAAGAACAAGAAAGACACAACGTGACGGTCATAACAGTGGGGTCAAAATATGAAATATGTTCGCTCTCCAGCACCCTCTCACATGCAAACCTTGAACAACCCTTTCGAACCCTTGCAATAAAGTGAGAGGTGAATATAATTGTAAAGAAGTTTTCCTGCGTCTTCCTTCCTGCGTCCTTTATTCTTGCGTCTGTTATCATTGCGTCGGTATGTATCCAGTATATATATATGTATATTTCTGCATGAATCAGCAGATGACAATGCAACATATATTAATTTGGTGCATGTGCCATCAGAGTTCTTCAAGGATTCAAAACGAACCTGGTTACCGTAAACGACAGTTTTAAGCATCACAACACGACATCAGCGAAGAGGACAAAGAAAAATGCTGGAATTGAAAGAAGTAAAAAGAAAAAAGAACAAGAACAAATAGGCAATTATAAGAGGAACGGACCGGCGCGGAAAGAACAGAAAGAAAAGAAGAAAACAATGCAACGTGCTGGAAGAAAAGATGAAGAAGAAAAAAATAGAAAAACAAGAAACAAGAACAAACCAACAACGGAAAAGAGAAAGGAAAGAAAAAAAACGGGAAATGTAAGTAGATTGTACATTCATGTAACTTCTATCTCTCTCTGTTATTTAAATTGGGTATAATAGTGAAAGATTTGTTTTAATGACAAGGGCCTTTCTAGAAGCATAAAATTGGAAATAATTTTTTTTTTTTTTTGATGTGTGATTTCTAGATAAAAATTGAAATTACTGCTATGTGTAATATTGTATCGAGGTGAGGGAGGAAAAAAGAAGAAAAAAACAAAAGATGACTAGGGGACAGTTGCTGTCCATTTTTTCATAGACAGCTCATCGTAATCAATAAATTTTATCAATGGGAATTTTATCGTAATTAGGTCTTTGTAAGAAAAAAAAAATTCGTTGTAGCTTTTCATTGGTCCAGACAGGTGATGATTGAAAATTAGAATTTCAGTCCAAGATTTGGAATCCCGCATATCTGTAGTTAAGACTTTTTGGGTCAGGTTTTAATGTTTGGAACTTGTGGATTGGAAATGAGAATTTAAATCCGAGAGATGGAATCTTGGGAGCATTAATGGTATTGTCCATGAATTTCGCACATTGGTGTTTGTCTGAATAATGCGCATATAATTTTTCGATATTTATGAAGTTGGGAGAATCGATATTTTCGGCGCTGGTAGAATCAGGCCGGTTGTTTTGCTGTGGAAATTTTTGATATCAATTATTGAAGACATAGGTATTGTCTTGAAAACGGTCTTGCCGTGGAGGCAGAGTAACTAAGAGACAGATGTTTTTTTGTGTCTGACGAGGCAGACAGGTATTTTGTGAGTTCCCCCTGGAATGAAGCTTTGAGATTGTTATTGGGGAAGATATTTTGAAACAGGGTTTTGGATGTAAATAAGAGATGCGCAGAATTTTGACGGAACCAAGTGTGGCGAAGATTCGCAGATTCGGAAATATTTTGAATTGGGAAATGTTGGCAGAATTTATAAAAGTTTGGGTTGTTTAGAAAAAAAAACAGGATATTTTGTGAAAATAAAAATAAAAAAAGAAGAAGAATGCTCGTAAGCTATTGAAAAAGTTGTCTTATAAAACAGCCTTAATTTATGGTACTATAGACTGAAATTGAATAAACTGGGAAGCGAACCTATAGTTATCGTGTTAAGGTAAAGACAGAGAGGTAGATATAAGGTTGAAAAAAAAGGGACATTGAATGAGCAATTTATTATGAAAAAAAAAGAAAAAAAAATGAAAACAAAAACAAAAACAAAAAGCTACAGAACAATGAAAATGGAGAAAAACAAAAAAAAAAAAAACAAAAGAAAAAAAAAAGAAAGAGAAACCTGAACATTGTTGAACACAGCATATAGGGAAAAAAAAGAAAGAAAATACAGACATTTTTAGTAAAATAGACAGTACATCCATTAAAAAAGAAGAAAAGAAAACTGAACATTTTTGAACTGTGATTGTAACATTGTTTTGACTTGTTGTAAAGTGAAACTTTTTGAGTTTGAGTTTAAAGGCGACATTAGGAAATTTTTTTTTCCTGTTCGTATTGTGAAATTTGACGAAAACCATTAACAGATGATTTTATTCTAGATTTACTAATATGTGTAATTATATTGATTCTAATTTTTTTTTTTAGAATTTTGGGTTTTTGTGGAATAAGAAATATTTGGGGGGGGGTCTGTTTTTGAGGAAATCGTGGGCTGACGTGAGAGTCGGACAGACATTCATTCAAGGGGATTTACAGATTGTTGTTGAAAGCATTTCTATCGAAGAATTCGCCAACCCATGAAGCTGTTGAGGGCCTATTTGGCTTCTATTTTTTTAGTTTGGAGTTCCGAGGATGGAATATAAGAAAAAAGGCGTGGCCTACTCCAAAATATTGTGGATAATGTCTGAGTCTTTCAGTCCCGATGGTGTTTTAGATTCGTGTGTGATTTGGCAAAGTGAAACGGATCTGGGAAAGGCGAGGTGCCTATATATTGGTAGCAACGAGGGTTCCTGATTAAATTGAAAAGAAACCCGGCGTGGGTTTGATCAGGTAAAGCATGTTTCCTCAAGGGCTTGCAAACCAATGGGCATGGAAACAGAAGCTTAATGAAAAAAATGGGTAACACATTGCTAATTAGTATTTTGCGTGGACTATTTTAGGTGGTTTACAGCATGCGTGCCAGATTGTGATACATTCGGATGTATTGTGATACGTTGTTTTGGGCCATGATTTTTGTAGTTTTTGTGGAATGCTTTGGGCCTTGAAGATATTGTGTTTTAGTTTATGAAATTCTCCGGTTACTCCAGGTAGGAACCTGTTGAGCAAAGAACTGGAGTGTGGTCATGAGGAAACCAGGCGAAATCTATTGCTGGAATGACCAGGGTCACTAAGTTTGTGACCAGGATATGGGACCAGAGTATGGTCCTTTTTAGGGTTTTGAAATTTCTTCAAGGAATTATGGAGGGCCCGTTGTGTTGAGAAGATAAAAAATGCATCCGTATGATACCTTGATGCACACATGTCAAGATGGCCAACCACGCAAAGATAGTAAGAGAAATTTAGATAATAATCAGCCGGGCAAGTGTTACATAGAGAGAAGGTCGCCTTCTAAGTAAGATTTTGTCGATGTAGTTCAAGTGATTCTTTTTGTGTTTTCAGCCATCATTGTCCTTATAAATCATTCTGTAAAATATATGTGAGGGTGGTGGAGACGAACGTGAAGAAAATTCCACATGTGGAATTTTGAAAAATAATCAACGGATGAATGTTATATTTTGACCATCGACCCGGCCCAAAAATATTATTCCAAGGTGATACAGAGGAAGGAAGTGACACATTCCAATTGCCAGTAATCGAAAGAGATCGCGTGGGCGGATTAAGGCTTATGATATAGGACAAGGTAAAAGTCCCATTGTGCCACTACAGTGATGCACCGGAAGAGAGTAACCTCTGAACTGCATGACAGTTATTTCCGCTTGATGACGATTAAACATTCGATTTCAAAGATCCACTGGGCGATCGTGTGGGCGTTGAATTATTATATAATTGAGTTGAGTTTGGTGCCAAAGCAGTTGCCAGTAGAATTCCAGACACCTAGAGACCAGATGTGGTAGGGAAGGCCACACCCGACAGTGGGGTCAAAATATGAAGTTTATGTTCGGTCTCCAGCACCCTCTCACATGCAAACCTTGAACAACCCTTTCGAACCCTTGCAATAAAGTGAGAGGTATATTTTTTGTTAAAGAAGTCTTCCGGCGTTTTCCTTCCTGCGTCCTTCATTCCTGCGTCTTTCTGCGTGCGTCTGTCTTTATTGTTGTGTCGTTGTGATGCTGCATGAACATGTAAATGACTATCTAATATATATCTGTGTGTATATATTCGTGTGTGAGAGTGTGAGTGTTAAATAGTTTCATAGATTGATCTTAATGGCATGTTGACCTTTCTATGGTTATTTCATTCATATAAGTCATACATTTTACGTTTATATTAACATTTTGTGTCGTCTCTGAATTTTTTTGGTCACTTTTATGAAATTATTTAATATAGATAATTTGTACACAGTAATATAGTTACAAGCATTACTGCCTGAAACAAATAATTTTCAAACAGATGTATTTCACCGATAAATGTGAGTCAAGCAATTATTACCACAACAGGTCAGTGGGGGTGTCCTCGTGGTGTAATGGTTAAAGCGATAGACTGCGGAATCGTAGTACGCAATTTCGTACTCCAGTCGCGCTATTACGTTCACTTTCGGGCAAATAGCCTTGGGAAAGGCATGAACACCCTTATCCTCCCAGCTATGGGTTAAATAGTACCACTACTGTTCTTCTAGGAGAATGGCTTTGGCATTAAATAACCTACAAAGGTTGAAATGCCATTAAACAAAGAAACAAAACCAAACAACAGGTCAGAGCGGATGTAAGAGTGAAGTCAATGAAAATCTACTTAAGACCACTCAGATCTCCATGACTGAAGCCACGAAAAAAGTTACATTTTAATGTCACCACATGGACCCTGTTTTTTTTGCGAGAATGAGGTCTTATCCTTTTATAGAGGATATAATCGGCATATCATAAACAACGCTAATTGACCTATATATATATATATATATATTCATCCATACACTATATCATTGTGTTACAACACTTCAGTGTGACTAGACATGTGAGACGCATCAAGCGGTGATCGAAACCTGGCTAACTTCACGTCAGTCGTATATGTTACCCCAAAATGTAAGTGAAGGAATTTTTTACATATACATTTATTTACATATACTCTTATCGGCTACCGGAGTGCTCAAGTCAAGTGAAGAGCTTTACATTATATATATATATACATGCATACTGACTAGAAATTAACAAAACTGGCTTCATGATCTTTTTTTTTCAAATTGTCACTAAATATCAAACAATCTCGTGATGGGTTGTGTAAATACATTCGATGATATAACATAAAAAGCTTATTGTTTCAAAATTGTACTTAATAATGATAGGCAATAATCTAAACATTAATCCCTCTGGATTAATAGCCTTGGAAGCTTCATGAAATCCCTTAACCCCACCCCAATTTTGATTTAAATAGTACCACTACAGTTACGGAAGGATGGCTTTGTCATTAAATAACCAATGAAGATTGATATGTCATTAAACAAAGAAACCAAATTTAACCAATAAATTTTGAACTCGCTTGCAACAATGTCGCAATCAGATACATTACGTACTACTCTACGGGGGCACCTTCCTTGTTATTTTACTGTGTCTTATTGGTTTTGCTTCTCATAGTAATTTGTTAATATGTCGTTATTTTCTGCTGTTATTATTTGAGATTAAGTTTCTCATTTAAGATTACTTCTGAATAGTTTGTCTCGACCCTGTGATGCGAAGTTTCTTTCGTTTGTCTTCAGAAGTTTTCATGTTGTTTTTTGAGACGTGTGTTTCGAGAACTGTTTAAGATTTGATAAAAGACTTTTTGCTTTATTTTATTCTACTTGTTTCATTTATATATTTTTTTCAGAATAAAATATCTTCATTTGTGCTCAATCGTAAAAAAAAATCATACACAAAATACTTCACTTCAAGATTGTAGATATTCAAGATATGAATTTTTCCAGCTATACTTTAGATTACACTTAAATATTTACGATTTACGATCTGACAATAGTAAATGCTAGTCGAGGTAGACAGAGTTTAGAGCAAGGTATAAATTTGAGTTTGTCGCAGAAAAACATTTACAATTATCTATTAAATTAGAGGAAGAGATAAGAGAATTTGTACGGAGAAAAATATGTGAAAAATGCGTACCCTAAAAGCTGGCCTGAAGGCATTGAAAAAAGAGAATACATTGTCAAAAGACGTATGTGTCTATTACTGTAGACAGTCGACATCTTTTCATGTTCATTCATTATATTTGCTCTGCTAGTGAAATAAAAGTGACAGTAAGTCGCAACCGCCTGTCAATCCCTTTATACAACATTAATTTTCAATACGAGGGTATTTAAATCAATAAAGGATTTTTTTTAAAAAAAGCTAATCACGTTTTTCAGAATTATTTTCCATAAATGTAAACTCAGCATTTCTTCAGATTGGTTCAGAGCAAAAATTGTTTTAATATTAAGAAATATTTATTGTAAAACAAAACAAAATACTTGTAATATTACGGACGGGCACTCTCATTGAATTGAGGCGGTCTCAAGGTTGGAGAATTTGCTAGCACTTCAGCTGTCATCAGTCATTAGGTACATGGGTCTGACGATAAAAAAATGTCACGAACCTCGCTCGTGCAGAAAGAGTGACCTGTAGAGTTCAGGTGTGATTTTAATATAATTACACGTGGGCTTTCACGTGCTTCACTACTGTTTGACTTATGATCATTGAACCTTCGGGAACCTTCGAATTGATCCATCAAATCGCAAGTAAACCAAGTAGCGAGATTTTGGGAGTTCAAGACAGGTTTCCAAACAGGTTCAACAGAGGTCCACGATGCCCTGCCCCATTTCATACCCAGCCTGTCAGCAATTTGACTGATATGAAAGTATCAACAGGCCAACGATAACAACGCTGCCGTCATCGCCATGAAGACGAGAGTGAACCTTTTCTCGTACGCTAGCTGAAGTGCGCGGTGGGAAAGGAGACAATTGATAGCGACAAAAAAAAAACGAGAAGGCGAGGAAGAACGCTATTGAACAAACTTTTTTTAACTACAGTCCGCTATAGTCCCCAAGAATAAAAGCGACAACTATTTTCTTCCTTGAAATTCAAGTTTTGAGTGTTTCTTTTTTTTTACGAATTCATTTCTTTTAGATTCAACGTGTTTGGGTCCTATGTTACATATTCATCTGTCCCTCACTGATATGATATCAGCTGAAGTCACATGCATATACGTTAAGGTATAAATATATTTTCTCTCTCACATTGTGACAAAATTATACAAAAATTTTTGCACATACAAAATGTCCTTTTTAAAAAAAACAATTATTGCTGCACTTCATTGTACGAATCTTAACTGTATCTATTAAATATATTTACGCTCTGACTAGTTTTATTTTTGCTAACAAGATTTTACAACAAACATTTCACTCAATTTTAAAAAATAGAAATAATAGATTTATACATAGGATTTTTATTCGTTCAATTACTCATTTATTATATATATATATATATATATATATATATATATATATACATATATGGAAGTAAATAATGGATTTTAATCCAATAATTTGTAAAGAAAATTTGATAACAAGGTAATCCAAGTAAAAGGAGATATTTATTGTTAAGCAAAGTCGACACTATAGGGTTTCGGTTCTAATGAACCATCATCAGGACCATGAATTTGAATAACTAGAAAAAAGTTTTTTTTCTTGTAATACAAATTTTCCCTAGATTGTTTTTTTTTATTTCATTTTACACTTTTTACACATCCATCGTTGATTTAAGATCGCTAATATCATCCTTCCTGGTCACGGTGATCGTTCATTAGAACCTAAACGCTATAGTGTCGACTTTGCTTCTCAATAAATCTCTCCTTCTACTTGGATTACCTTATTATCATATATATATATATATATAAGCTAGGATAGCATAGACACAGAATCACGGGTGTTTTGCAAGGTAGAGTTAAGAAATTTACAGCTGCCAAACACAGTTGATTCTATTGTAACATACTCATATGCATGGAGAAACATAATCAGCACAATAAAGACGAGCGGACACACTTCTTTAGAAAAATATACCTCTAACACTTTAATCGAAATGGTACGAAAGGGTTACGAAAGGTTTATGTGTGGGTGTGAGTTGGAAACTGAACAAAGCTGCAACATATTGACCCCCAGCTCTTCTGGCTATAACAGCACTTCTTTCTCGTTATCCTGGGCTGCTCAACCAGGGACCCTGAGTGCCCAGCCTCTGCTAGGACATTGTTCTCACTCCTCGAACTGCAACAACTGACCCCAAACTCTGATCTCCAACTAACTCGAACTTCCTGTAGCACCGGGTTACATAATTATTTGACATCCACCTGCTTCAGCGAGCGTCGCATCTGCACTCAATTCAACCCGTCCACAGTCAAGGTTATTTCCTGATATCTTCGACCGGATGCCCCTGTTATTTACACATGTGTATTTCTTATTTGACTGCTCGGCCGGATCAGATGGCAATGTTACTCTATGTCTACGCTATCCTTACTTAAATATGTAAGCACTATCAATGATATTGAGCACTGTTTATTCATGAATATACCCAAGTACAAGGTGTCTCAATTTATATGGGACCCATGTGACTGTTTATAAATCTACAACTAATAATGTTGTGTTCTTTTTAGCTTAAGATTTGAAAAAAAAGTTTACTATAGCAACTGTTAATCCTCGATCACTGTGTCTTGGATAATATCTGGAAGAAAAATATTAGGCGCCTCTACATATTTAGAGACAAGATCATAAAAATGTCTCAAAATAGATGCAACCCATTTATAGGTTAATGATCTATTACTGAGATAAGAAACCCCAAAAAGATTCTAGGTCCTGGAAGTTGATAAAGTAATAATTAAAAAGAAATATTGATTTGATGTCCCTTGCTCAAAGGATGCATTTTTTACTGGAATTATTTTAAATGACCGCCATTGCGCTTGTCTGAGTAATAACTCTTTGTCATATTAATGAGTTGCATCTATTTGAAAACACACTGTATATTATCTATACCCCCACACATATAAATATTATCATTCGCTTAAAGTTTCGTTGTATTAAAACTGTACTATGTGACAGACATGCTAGATGCTTCACGCCGGATTCGAAACCCGGTAGATTTTCCAAAGATCCCCAAAGCTATCGTCATCTCAATATATGTGAATGCATTTTAAGGTATATATTCATATATGCTTATCGACTTCCTGAGTGCTCAATCCATTAGATGACCTTTGCAATAAGCGCATATGGTAGCCACGAATTGGGGGATCATATATATATTGTCATTACACAGACTGACGGTTTCGTTGAATCACAACTCTTCAGTGTGGCAAGACACGAGAGATGCTTCAAGCTGGAGAAAGTGTAAAATTGGATGAATTTGTTTATAGTCAAATTATTAGCCAATGTTAAACATTTTGATTTTGTTTTTTTTTTTGTTTTGTTTTGCTTTTTTTGCGCTATTTGTCTTTTTTTTGGGCGGGGGTAACATTGAAACTTCATCAGAGTGTTTGAATAAGTACTGTTTTATCTTCGGAATTTTATTTAAATAAATTTTATTGTTAAATTGGACAAAAAAATTAGAAAGTCGTAAATATTCTACTTACGTTAATTGCGTTCTGTTTCAAGACATTGTGGTGTTGTTCGAGTTTGAAATTTATTTAAAAAATGTAACGTGATTACTAAAATCTCTGACCAGTCTCGACATTATTATACACCGAATGTTCCTCTTCACAAAGGCATTAAACGCTTAGAAATTGACCTCAAGTAAATAAAAATTACATAACATTTACCTGAAAACAAAACGATTAAAATTTACACAATATATACGAAACAGTTTTTTAAATATATAACTTTATTTTCAATAAACAAAATCTGGTTTATTTGTCTAAATTCCTGAGACGAAGCTTGATGATTTTTATCATTAAGAACAGGCGACTCCCGTGGATTCAATGAAGGATGTAGTTCGAGGTTCTGTTTAAGTTCCCGAGTTTGACAAACACCTGAAGAAGGCCGGAGGACATATCGACCGAAACGTTTTGGAAATAAATATAAAGATGAAGTCAATAGTCCGAAAACCCTTAAAGATTAAAAAAATCTGGTTTAACATGCGTTTTCTTTTGATTTCTGATACCTTTGGATTACACTAGAATGCTACGAGCAATCTTGAACAAGTCCTGACGGCAACACTCCACAAGACACCAACTGTATGGCCACCTGCCTCCTATCACGAAAACTATTCAAGTTAGACGAACCGGACATGCAGGACACTGCTGGAGAAGCAGGGACGAACTCATAAGTGATGTACTCTTATAGACCCCCACACATGGCCGTGCAAAAGCTGGACGACCAGTACGATCATACATTCAGCAATTATGTAAGGATACGGCATGTTGTCCAGAAGATCTGCCTGAGGCGATGAACGATAGGGAAAAGTGGCGAGAGAGGGTCAAGGATATCCGTGCTACCAGCACGACATGATGATGATGATGATGATATTACTTATATATCAACAGAATAATGACTTAACGAATATTATGGATAGATTAAATAAAACTGCACCTGCCTTCAATTTTACTTAGACGCAAGAAACTAACTTCAACTTACCTTTCTAGGATATTCTGCAAAAAAATATTAAATCCAAACTTTGATTTAAAGTTCATCACAAATTCACTAATAAAAATGGCTACATATATTTTAGTCCCATCATAACACGTGGTGTAATTGTTATCGTCGTAGGAAATGAACACGGCGATACGAGTTCAAAACCTGGACGAGACTGATTGCATTTCACATAGCACTAATACCCTTGGGAAAGGTATGAATCCAGTTATTCTCCCTCCAGCTATGGGTAAATAGTAGGACAGACTAGGTTCTTCAGCCATGGTGAGGCAACTAGTCTAGGAGAAGGAAAACTCAGAATTCAAACCTGATAAACTCCGCTTGAAAATTGACCTTGTGTCATATCCTGCCCGAGCGGAGGGGTTGGTAAATAGGATAACACAAAAGTAATAAGTCGAATAATCATAGGTTGTTACCTTAGAACTCTGAAAGATCTGCATCCCAAAATTTTTTAAAGAATTTTGATGAAATAGAAAATTCCTTGGTGCAATTTTAATATCCTGAATCCTTTATGTAACGAACTCCCAAAACTCACAAACATAAATTCTTTCCGAAAATTTAAAACAATATTTTTTCAATAATTACTTATAAAACCGACCCATTATTTTACCCAATATTCCAATCACAAACATCATCATCATCATCATCATCATCATCATGTCGTGCCGCTAGTACGGATATCCCTGACCCTCTCTCGCCACTTTTCCCTATCGTCCATCGCCTCTGGCAGGTCTCCTGGGCTACATCCCGTATCCTAACATAGCTGATGTATGTATGTTCTAGCTGGTCATCATGCTTTAGCTCAGCCATATGTGGGGATCCATAGGAATACATCACTTATGCGTTCGTCCCTGCTTCTCCAGCAGTAACCAAACTTGAAATCGAAACAATTCATAAAGCTTCAAAAACAGATAAGAATTCAACTAGTAACAAAAATAACAAACCCACATTAAATTTAATGCTGGTGTTTACTCAATCCAATGTACGGATTGTAATAAAAACATGTGGGAGAAACAAGCTTTCACCATAAAATCGAATATATATATATATATATATATATATATATATATATATATATATATATATATATGTGTGTGTGTGTGTGTGTGTGTGTGTGTGTGTGTGTGTGTGTTTAAAAAAGAGTTATAGAGGTTATACGAAGCATTTCAATGTGAACATGAACATTTTTCTTTGAATATCTGAGAAGATAATGTGAATGTATTTTTATACACCTTTATACAATTTTTGACTAAAATATTAAGCGATTTTTAAAATTAAAAGATTAAATTTTTTTGTTTCGTTCTTTCTGTTCTTAGACCTGCTTGATAAATGATAAAGTAGTTTGAATAATAGAAATAAAAGAAATAATCAATAACGATTATTCGCTTGAATTTTTAAACAGAATTATTTAATAAAACTGTATGACGTTCCACGTATGGAATCCCCGCTGTCCAATAACCAGATCATTTCTACTTTGTCATTCGCAACTTGCTAGTTTAATGGTTAGTTGGTTGGTTGGTTTTATGGAATATCAACCTTTTGGGGTTATTTAAAGGCAGGTCCTCTGCTAGCTAGCTAGATAGATAGATAGATATATAGATAAATAGATAGATAGATAGATAGATAGATAGGGGAAGAGTTTTTGGTAAGTTTATTTCTAAATTAGTTGTTAAAACTGATTTGTTTTCTCATACTAAATGGTTGAAAGTATTCCATTCAAACACTGATAATCATATTTAATAGTAATCATTTGTTTGCACACAGTTAAATGGTTTCAAGAAATACTATTTAACATTAGCAATTCTATTTATTAAGTATTTCATTGTAATATAAATAGATTGCACACAGCAGTCTGGCTTCAAATAACTGATAATGATAATCCTTGGTATATGATAGAACAGTTCTATTTGACCCATTAATGGCACCCCAACAGATAATACCAATCAGGGTCAGTGTGGATGTAGGAGTAATGGCAATAATTGGGATATTCTCAGGACACTTGTTGTGGGAGGGCTTACTCGTGTACAAAGCTGCAATTAGCAAATTCTACTGCCCCAGCGGACAGGGATTGTTAGTTTAAGAATTGAGGCCTCTTTTTTCGTTCAAGTTGTATTGAATACCATAATTGCCTAAACCGCGACTCAACAGCCACATGTAGATGTTTCTCATTTGATAAGCCTTGATATTTTTACTTTAATCCAGAATAACAAACGAGCGTTTTGCTATAATGAGAACGCATGAATACTATGTCTGCCGTTCACTAAAAACGTTTCATATACGTGTAACGGTCTGTCTTTCGAATAGCCGTTTGTAATTCTTCAACACCACATCGACACTTGTGTCACCACAGTTCCTAGGGATCTATGAGTATAGCACTCAGCTTTAAGTTTCAGCTGCACACCGTGGTGACCTCCACTATGACGTAAAAAAGTGACGAACACACAAAAGCCCATCTTTGTTCGCTAATACCAATGTTTATCCGCTATTACTCCTCAAAGTAGTCGTCAAGAAGAGAGAAACAGTGTATGAAAAATGAGTCGTCCGCTTTAGATAGACACAGAAATATAACATCGTGAGAAGAGAGAAAGCAGAAAGAGACCTGAATATTATCTTTCTCAAATTTTTGTTGTAGTTCTAGCACTTTCCGTCTTCAAGGTTTCGCTGCGGTTGTAACACAACTTCGCAAAGATCAGTGAAAATTGTCGTCGTATCCCTCCTAAAGTTTACACAACCATTTTGTAATTAAAGAAGAACAACGTACTAACTTAGGTTTTATTCAATATAAATTAACAGTGATGCTGTTAAGGTGTAAGTTTCCCTAGGATTCAACGTGGACTTGGTGGATACTAAAATGCTTAAAGTCTCAACACTTTTATTTTCAGATGAACATTTATGCAAGTATTTGTATACACATATCTAATGTTAGTAGCAAACCATACCTGGAAGTTTGCAAGGTTTCAGTGATATATCTGATGGAATATTTCTTTTAGCAAGAGTAGGTAGGAGTAGGTGAAAAGTATCTGGGTTTGCGGAAAAAGTCTAAAGTAATTATATGATTGAATAATGAGACTAATTTTCAAGGTGGAAATCTGATTAAAATAGTTCTGATTTTTCGGTTTACTTTTTTTCACTTATTTATACCTAAAAACAAATAATCCAGAAAAAAAAAATCAATGAGAACAAGGGTGATAGAAAAAATTGGAAGATTAGAAAAGGCAGACAGATAGATAGATAGATAGAGAGATAGATATGTAATTGGAGGGAGAGAAAAGCAAAATTAAAGAAAAGACCTAATCATTAAACAATAGAAATACAGTATTGTACGTATGTAACCGGCTCATTGGCCCAGTGGGTAGAGTGTTCGCCAATGGTCCGAGAGCCCTGAGTTCAATCCTTGGTCGCCTCATACCAAAGACTTTAAAAATGGTACTTGATACCTCCTTACTCAACACTCAGCAATATAAGGAACGTATCGAGGGTAAAGTGGAGCAATCCAGAGAAAGGAGTAGCGCCCTCCCCTACACTTCGGTGTAGTAGCTATTGAAAAGGGAGCCTTCTGGTCGCCCTCGACTACGGTCGCCAACTTTACTTTTACTTATTGTATGTATGTTGGTATGTATGTAGGTACTCATTGTGTAATTCTTAACGTTGTAAGAAATGGATACGGCGAAACAATTTCAAATCCTGGACGAGGCTGTTGGGAAT
This sequence comes from Sepioteuthis lessoniana, assembly GCA_963585895.1. Classification (NCBI taxonomy): domain Eukaryota; kingdom Metazoa; phylum Mollusca; class Cephalopoda; order Myopsida; family Loliginidae; genus Sepioteuthis; species Sepioteuthis lessoniana. The sequence goes on from OY757933.1 coordinate 49,340,696, forward strand.
TTTCATGATGTGCTAATACCATTTGGGAAATGTATTAATCTAACTATTCTACTTTCTGCTATGGGTAAATAGTATGGAAGAGTGCACTCTTTGACTTTGGTATGACAACCACTTTAGGAGAAGAAAAGATTTGAAATTAAACTGACCTTGTGTTGCCTCCTACCATGCAGAGGAGTTGATATATATATATATATATATATATATATATTCTCTCTTCCCATCTATCTGTCTGGCTTTATATATATATACACACACACACACACACATATATATATGTGTGTGTATATATATATATATATAAAGACAGACAGATAGATGGGAAGAGAGAATTAAAGAAAGACATGATGAAAGGTAGAATCAAACCTGACCGATAAAATGAAACGCAGTTTCTTCCAGGCGGCGGTCGTGTCGATACTGCTGTATGGATGCACTACTTGGACGCTGACTAAACGGTTGGAGAAGAAGCTCGACAGCAATTATACAAGAATGTTGCGCGCAATATTGAACAGGTCCTGGCAGTAACACCCCACACGGCGCCAACTGTACGGCCACCTACCACCTATCACGAAAACTAAACAAGCTAGACGGACAAGACATGCCGGACACTGCTGGAGAAGCAAAGACGAGATCGTAAGTGATGTGCTCCTGTGGACCCCCGCATATGGCCAATCAAAAGCAGGACGACCAGCTCGAACATTCATAAGGCAGCTATGTGATGATACAGGATGTAACCCCAAAGACCTGCCGAAGGCGATGAACGATAGGGAGACGTGGAGAGAGAGGGTCAGGGATATCCGTGCTAGCCGCACGTCATGATGATGATGAGTGAAAGAAAAAAGTAAAACAGAATGAAAGAATGAATAAGAACATAAAAGTTTGATAGATAGATAGATAGATAGATAGATAGATCCAAGGATAATAGATAGATACAAGCAGACTATAAAAGAGAGATACGAACAGCCTGAGATAGATAGATAGATAGATAGATAGATAGAACAAGAGGAAAAGAGAAAAAACAACAAAAGAATTCAAGACAAAAATTGTTTTATATCTCCCCCACCTCCACCGAGTTCTTGCCTGAAACTTTTTTTTGTCTTACCTGCAATATACAGTTTCTATTAAACATCCGGAGTGGTCATCGAATGATCACGACGAAATATAGGAAGTATTCGTAAGCTTGCTTTTCGAAGCTGTATCGCCCGATACGATTTACAGCACCATTGAAGATAAAGACGGTGTTCTCATGTAATAATCGAAGAACTCGCCGAAAATTTGGCCTTAAAGCAAGACCTTCTGAAAGACATTACTTTTAATAATATCTTCTAAGGAATATCGCGATAATTCATCAATTCAGAGTGACGATATTGAACCGATTTGCGCAATAAGAAGATGGTTTGATATTAGTTAACATCGGACATAGTACCCGTCAAATATTACGGGATTATTTGGAATTAGATAATTACTTTTTATTTAAAAACCTTGCACCATACCTGAAAACCTTTTTATTTATAAACCTTGCACCATACCTGAAAGCAAATTTTCACAATTCCGACATAGATAAGATATATATCTACAAGTTGAATTTTTATGGTTACCTTAAAACTTCTCAGATTGAATTAAAAAAAGGAATTCTTCCAAGGTATTGACATATCTGTACTACTGAATGGCTGCACAATTGGATCCTTAACGAAAAAAGAATGAGAAAAAGTTAGATGGTAAGTACACAATGATGCTGCATGCTGTTTTGAACAAATCTCGGAAGCAGCACCCCACAAAACAGCAGTTGTAGGGCCACTTACCACCCATCTCACAAATCGTCTAAGTAAGAATAGTAAGACATCCTGGGAACTGCTTGTGGAGTAAGGACAAACTCGTAAGCAGCGTTATTTTATGAACTCCTACACATGGACACACCAGTGTATACCGAGTAGATGATGATGATGTTGATGATGTGCCAAAAGATAAAACAGCAAATCTCGGGGATATTTTGAAAATGCAAAGAGGAAAAAAAGAAAGCAGAAAAGTTGTCGGGAAAGCAAGCAGAGGTCACAACGGAATGGTTTCTTCAGTTTTTGAGTACGTCAGCTTGGCTCTGTATCCTTTGAATCTGCATTGACAGCAACAAGGAAGAGAGAGGAAGAGCTAGAAAGTGAGAGAGTCTCCATTTATTAACGACACAGACAATTTGATTTTTCGGATGATTCTAAGTTTGTTAAAGGAAAGTTGTGTTTTTTATAACAATAACATACGAGACACTTTTCATTTATTGATTTATTCTTTTTAGATTCCGAAATCTTTTTAATTCGGAATATAAAAAAAATATTTTATTTGAAATTTAACCGTCATTATTGATGGGTGTATTCTAATATTATAATAATTTCTTATAGAAAGGTCTCGGTCCAACTATTCTCCATACAGCTTTGGGTAAATAGCTGGACAGACTGTGTGCTTTTACCTTGGTAAGGCAACTGATCCGAGAGAAAGAAAACCCTTAATTCAAACTTGTAAAATTTCGCCAAAAAAAATCATCTTCTGCTTTATCGAATTCGTGAGAAGGGTTTGAGTGAATACATATATTATAACAATTCCATTTTTGTTGGCATGTTACCATAGCGACCGCAATCGAGGGCGACAGGAAGGCTACCTTTTTAATAGCTACTACACAATAATAAAGCAAAACTGGCACATCGTAGCGAGAATTGGCACGTCGTAATGAGATCTCTGTTGTTTTTGAGATTTGAGAAATTCTCTATCTGATTTTTTTTTTTTTTTTGGCTATGACCACTGTGCTATTTGTTCACAAAAATGACTGGAGAAATAATCGATATAGACTTCTTTTTATTATATTTTGAAGGTTTAAACTTTAGCAAAGTAGTTTTTATTGAGTGTGGTTCGTATTCATTACTAACAACGTAATTCATGGTTGTAAAACAGAAAAAAAGCACCTTGTATTAATACTAAAAAAGGCATAAAAGAAAAAAAGGCAACATCGAGAGATACTTCATCGCTACTTTTCCCTTCTTTTTTTACCCCTCTTTGTTTTTCTTTTTTCTTTTTTTTTCTTTTTTGAGCGGTGAGGAGTGGTTTAGAGAGAATCGTCAGTTACTCATCCTTCGGACAGTTTCAGGGATTCGAAAGTGTTGTGTTCTGGTTAGTGAACACAAGTAGTAGTTATAATAAGACAAACCACGATATGTGAGGAAAAATAGTTATATTTACAGGAAATAGTATTTACAAGAGAGGGACTGTTAGTAATAAGAACATAGGATTAGTGATAGAGTAATGATATACTTCAACAATAGGAACGGTTCTTCTGATCTGACTCGTAGGCTTATTTTATTTCTTGTATGTGATACAAGAAGGCAGGAGGCCTTATGGTTTTGGGGGGAGGGGAAGGGAGCGGTCTTGCTTTAACTATATTTTCTAAGGGAACCTAGCTAGCCACATTCGCCGACCCATTCAACAATACAATATATAATCACTCGTCCATCACCATGCACGCAGCAACCACCAAAATACCACATTTTCTCTATGAAAAAGTCCTACTTAAAACCCGAAAGTGATGCATGATTTTATTTACAATGTATGATTTTTTACAATGGATATGATGGGAATGGGAGAAAAAACCCCGAAAACATATATACACGAAAAACAAGGAAAAAAAAAAAACCGTTTGGTTTCCCTCCCATCCCCCTGTCTATAAAATTGGAGGCCTACTGTTTTCCGGGTCGAAAGAAACCGGAAACAAGCCGGACCTACCCTAGGTGAGGCGGGAATCCTAATCTACAGAGATAAAAGAAATAAAGGGTCGGGCGCGGTATGGGTCGATAGAAACAGATAATATGATTTTTTTCATATGAATGTTTAAGATCTTCAATAAAAGCGGGCTGGGATTCGGGTTGAGGTACAAAAATAATAGGGAGGGGGAAGATCTTGAGAAACTAACGACTAGATGACGGGGTCAATGACACACAACATACTGCTAACTAGGTTACAAGAGGGAAAAACAATTCTACTTACCAGGGTTGGGGTCCCTAAGGACCCGTACCGTAGACGCCATGGGCCGGCAGAGGAGGGAAGGATGACTCCAACGTTGCCCCCTTTCGTACGACCAGGCTCGCTGCAGTCACCCACCTTTTGCTGAATGTTATGCGATCCAAGCGTTTTCTATCGCATCTGATTTTGACCCTCAGCTGATGCCGAAAATACAAAACCAGATCACGATGAGAAAAGTTTGCATCGTCATACAATCCCTTGTTTCGCGTCGTCCAAATCACCATTCGGGCTACAGCTAGGATCGCGAGAAACACCACACGCTTCTCACCATGAAACGGAGGAAGAACGTTGTCTACGACGTAACCAACGTCGAGCAGCACAAGCTTTTTGGGTTCGATGCGAGCCGTCCACTCCCCGACGTGATCCCAAAACGGGCGGACTCGCTCGCAGTAGTAGAAGGCGTGCTCAGCCGTTTCTTCCAACCCACTACCGCAGCGAGGGCAATCAGGCATGTCTGCCAGGCCCGCTTTGTAGTTCAAGTCGCGAAAGGGCAACGCATTCCGTGCAAGTCACCAGGTGAGCGAGAACTCGGAGTTGTTCAAGAAGCTCGATCCTTGCACCCAATTCCAGTGAGAGCGGATCTCCTCCGCCGTCCAGCCGTGCCGCTCGCTGAGAGGATCAGAAGCGGAACCTACCACTAGCTCCCGATACAGTTCCTTCCGAGGCCATGAAAGGTCACTGGACCCAAGAAGGTTACGAAGGGCCTTTCGGCACTCGCGGACAAACAGTGCTTCGCCCAAAGGCCTACGTCGACCTTCAGCCTTTGGGTCTGAGTTAAGGCGAGGAAAAGTCCGACTCGCCTTTCGTCTCAACACTGAGTCCCCCGTCAAGACACGGCCCAGATATGCAAGTCTTTCAGCAAGCCAGTGGCTCTCCAGATCAGGCATACCCATACCCCCGTTGCGAGTACGTTGGATACAGACCTGCCTACGGACCATCGGCCTTGCACCTCCCCAGAGCTATCTGGAGAGGGATCGTTGCAGTGCAAACCAATATGCCTTAGGCAGAGGAAGTACAGCCAATCGGTAAAGGATCAAGGTGAAGACGTACGCGGCGCACGCCTCAGCCCTGCCCTTTAAGGACAACCTCCTTGAAAGCCAGATTCCCACCTGAGCATTCACCTTAGCATGTACCTCCGACCAATTTCGCTCCAGTTGGAGGTCGGGCCCAAACCACACCCCGAGGATGCGGATGGGTCCGTCACTCCAGCTGAAGGGCCCTGGAAGAGTATTGCTACCCCTCCAAGAACCGAGCCGCAAACCTTCGCTTTTGTCAAAATTGACCTTGGCCCCTGCAATCCGCTCATACTCGACAACCGCCTCTTTCACAGCCTCTATATCCTGGCGGCGGGATACAAAGACTGTGACGTCATCAGCGAACGCGGAAACCCTGGCCGCAAGGCGGCCAACTAATGGGATACCGCGCAGTGCCGGACTTGTCCCCTCATCCCTAAGCCTGCGCAGGAGGGGCTCCAACGTGAGGACATAGAGAAGAGGAGACAGAGGACAGCCTTGCCGGACCGAACGCTCGATCGCGATCACCCCCGAACGCCTTCCGTTCACCTGCACCACTGCCTGAGGGTTGTGGTACATCATGCTAATCCATCTGCGGAACTCCGGTTTGAATCCGGCAGTCTCCAAAACAGACGCCAAGAACCGATGGTCAACCCTATCGAAGGCCTTGGACTGATCTAAACTGATCAGCGCGGATTCGGTGTCGTCTTTTATCCCCTCTAGGACCTCGCGAATCAAGTGCAGGTTGTCCTGGATCGATCTTCCCTTCACAGCAAAGGCTGTTCGGGGCCGATCAGATCGCTAATGACAAGCTGTAAACGATTCGCTAAGACCCGGGCCAAAATCTTTAACTCTGTGTTAAGCAGAGTTATGGGACGGTAATCATCTAAACCCTCCCAAACATGCCTATCACCTTTCTTCAGCAATGTGATCACGCCCTTGGTAACGCTACCAGGGATGGCTCCCTGGGCGAACTAATGGTTGAACATATCCGTCAGAATAGGTACAAACATGTGCGACATCCTCAAGTACACTTCGTAGGGCAAACCATCTAGTCCCGGCGACTTGTTGAGGCCGACCTGCTTCAACGCGTCACGGACTTCGCATTCAGTAACCACACCCTCGCAGCTAGCCGCTTCAGCCGCCCCAAGGCGGGGGAAGTCGGCGAGATAGCTACGAAACTCCCGGAGCGGGAGATCAGTGCAGCGGGCAAAGCGATCCTGAAAGTGCGCCCGAAAGGCGTCACGTATCTCACGACCCGATCGCAGCAGACGCCCGTCCGGGGTCTTCACGGATGCGATGTACCGATCGGGGAACCTTCGCACTTCTTCTTCACGCGCAGTCGCGTTCGATTTCACAGCTTCGTTGAGAACTCTTTTTAGCCTAGATCTAACTACTGATCCCTTGTAGCGCTCGCTACTCTCAGGCTCAAGGTCCGTCCTAGCTAGCTCTACACCTAGGGAGTCTCCCCCAGCCACCGCCCGGGAGAGTCTATCATCTATAGATTTCGCCTCCGCGGTCCTATCTAAGTTGAGCTGTCGACCGTATTTGGTGGCGAAATCTCTAATCCTATGCTTAAGAGAAACCCACCACCTATTCCTGGTAACCGCCCCCACTAACGCCCGCTGAATTAGGGATTCTAGCCGATCCCGGAAGTCCCGTATCTCCAGTAAGAAGGTATTGAACTTCCAGTAGCCGGCTAGACTAGGCCTATTTGCTAACCGCAGACTGACTCTAATGAGTTCATGGTCAGTCCACGCTATCAAGTGGAACGTGGGACAACTAACAAAATCAATGTCAGCTCTTCTCACTAACACTCTGTCCAAGTAGGAACCTACTTTGGCAGAGGGCGATCTATCTAGCCACGTCCACATCTCCCGCCCTGGGTGATCAAGACGAAACCTGTCGACGAGACCGTGACGAGTCACGAAGCCGACAAGGCTGCTTTCACACCTTCCCAATCTGTTAGCTCCCCGCCCGACCTTATCTATCTTGGGATCAAGGATCGCATTCCAATCACCCATTAAGACTAGCCGCTTCGTATCGTCCAGGAACGGTGCCAACCGACGAAAAAAGGAAACCCTCTCCGCAGCGATATTGGACGCATAAACCGCAACCAGACGAAACTTGAAACTTTTCACGGCAACATCGGCCACAACCAACCGGCCCCCGTCACCTGCAAAAACAACGTCAACATCAGCATCAAGGCTGCGTCCAACTAGCAAATAGACCCCAGCGCTGGTGTGGCTGCCGTATGCTGAGAAAACGTTAAAATCGCTTTCCAGCATCCGACAGTCGGCACCGCAAGTGAATTGAGTCTCCTGCACTGCAGCAACATCTACTCCGAGGTTCTTGAGTTCAGCAAGCAAGCGCGTACACTTGCTTGAATCCCTCAGTCCCCTCACATTCAAACTGGCAAGGTTTAAAGCCATCAATCCAACTTACCCTACTCAGTGTCGACTACGGGCCGGAAATCCTTCGGGGTGAGGATGCCGACAGCCTGACGCAGGGAACCGGTACAAAGTTCAGGAGTAACTCGGCTGCTCCGGGAAATTCCGCCGACATCATAAGGAAACCGCAACTTTAGGGACCTATAGAATGTGGGATGAACATAAATCGGGACCCTGCCCGTACATTTGGAAGATATTTCATTTAGTGAGTCGTGCCCCATCTCCGCCAGCCTCATGTCCGCTCGACTGGCTTCCTCAATAAATTGCCACAGCTCTTTAGTTCGGTTACAATCCGAACGGACAAAGGTGGTCACCATGGCTGCACCCTCAAAAAGATATGGATTAGTTATGTCTTTTTGATTGATTTTTTTTTAGGTCTCTTAAAGGTTTTAGTAAACTTTTAATTTGCCGATCCAATGATGGCGACTCCAGGATGTCCTGGCAAAAATAAAAAGAGTTTAATGCTTGCTGGACATCTCTGGAGGCCGACCTGGATCGTCGCACAGTGCCAGATGTTTATGGCGACGGCTGTGGGTCTCTTGTCGCCGAATGGGACCGGGATAGTAGTTTTGGGGTTGAAATGGGTGATAACGTAGGTGGTGTTGGAGATAGTGGGGGGTTAGTAGGGTTTTCAGGAGTATGTTGTGGGGGAGGGATAATTTGGGCTGGTCGTTGAGGTGGAGGGAGTGTCTTTTTTTCTGGTTCCGGTCGCTTGGGCTGTGTTTTTCCTGCTGTTCTTTGGGGTGCTGGTTGCTGGGGTTGGAGAGGCTGAGGTTTTTCTTTTTCTGGTTTGGGGGAGTTTGTTTTCTGTTGTTTTTTCTCCCCCTCTTTCTCCGTGTCCCTGCTGTCTCTCCTTCTTTTTAAATTAAGTGTTGTTTCCATCTCTTCTTGTTGAAGATTTTGGGTTTTCTTTTTATTTGGTGTCTGTATTGTCGCAGGTGTTGCTGCTATTGTAGTAGTAGTAATAGTAGTTGCTGCTTTTTTGGGAGATTTCTTTTTATTCCCTTTTACTAGGGTCCACCCTTCTTCCTTTTCGGGTTGGACCCCTGTTTCCGGGTTTGAGTTTGTCGATGCTGCCGCTGTTGTTGTAGTCTTTGTTGTCATTGTCGTGGTATTTATAGTATCCGACGTTGTGCTGGTTGTTTTGGGTCCAGTGATGGTAGTCTTTTGAGGGCAGGACCTCGAGAAATGTCCCAGCTTTTTACAGTTCCAACAAAGAGGTTTCCTGCCCTCAACGACCACCATCATCGTTGTGTCTCTGTATGTGATAGTATGAGGGATTGAGTGGAACCCTCCCCTATCTAGGATCATAGTAAAGACATAGTCACCGAAAGCGGTTCCATGTGCTGACGTAATTAGTTTGTATTCTTCTACGCCGCCATGTGTACTCAGATAGGCGGTGAGAACATCTCCGTTAAGCTCCATGGAAGCATTGCAAACGGTGACTTTTATATGTCTTTTTCCTAGATATTCCGGTTGAAGCCGGAAGTACTTCGTGTTAATATTGTTTGTTGCTAGCTTTTTAGCTAGCTCTTCTGTTGGTAGCAAGACATCCCAGGTTGCAAAACTTCTTCTGCATATATATTTCCCTGGGATACCTGCACTCTTTAAAGTCTCTTCAAATTTTTCTTTATTTACGTTTGCAAGTCTCCTGGTCTTAATGTCAGTTATTACAAAAGATATTGTTTTTGGTTTGACTGCCTGTACCAATTCAGGTATCGGCAGGATTTCGCTTTCTTTAAAGTACTTTGCGTACTTATTTTTTCTATCATTTTCATAGTCTTCTGGTTTCTTTTTTTGCTTTTGTATTTGCGAAGACCAGGAGACTGCATTTGTCGGTGTTATTTGTCCAGGTGGAATGGTTGAAGACGATGATAAGTCTTCCGGCTTCGGGGAGGGTTCAATGTCAATAAAAATGTCTTGAGTTGTCGGTAAGGGAGTTGAAGGAATCCGAGATGGTTTTCCCATAGTTGCGTTTTAAAAGGGCAACTAGGGGGAATGGTGTTTGAATTTCGAATGGACTACAAGAAATACAATGAATCGTTGGGTGAAAATATGACGGTCGTTTTTGTTTTTTGGGGTTTTTTTGTTTTTTTGTTTTTTAAAGTAAAACAGTAAAATCGAGGTTTGACCCTCCTCTCAAACAAGTAACAATAACAATTTGGTTGAGGGGGTCACGTAGCTGTAACAATAATAATACAATAACAACAGGTTTCAACAATAATAATTACTTACTTTTCCGTAGAATAACGTAAAAAAATCCAAGAATTGACGTGTGGGCTTATCGCCAGACTAATCTCCACTACTGCCACAATGGCAGATGGAACAGCTCATTATGCTGAAAATGTTGGTGATACCCAACAGAAAGTAAAACTGCGAATTCACACATAGCTGACCAGCAGAGCGCGGGAGGAGTCATGATACTATAGTGGCAAACGTGCGGACGTGCGACATCGTAGTAAGAACGTTCGCACTCCTGTCACGCTGTTATTTCCATATCTGGACAACTGAGAAACGTATGAACTCCTATATTCACTTACATATGAGTTCAATACAATCAATTAATTACCGGACATTGGCCTAGCGGTTAGAGCGTTCGCCAATGGCCCGAGAGACCAGGGTTCAATCCCAGGTCGAGTCATACTAAAGACTCAAAAAGTGGTACTTGATGCCTCCTTGCTAAACACTCAGCATTATAAGGTACGGATCAAAGGTAAAGTGGAGCAATCCAGGGAAAGGAGTAGCGCCCTCCCCTACATCTTGGTGTTGTAGCTATCGAAAAGGGAGCCTTCGAGTTACCCTCGACTATGGTTGCCAAATCTACTTACTTACTATCATTGCTGTACTTTTACAAGAATAGTTTTGGCATTAAATAGCCCATGGATGTTGATTTGCCGTTAAAAAACAATAGAAATCTAAAAAAACAGCTGTGTTAATGACGCATCATCTTCGCTCGTCTTCCGTTATTGGGTCAAGTTCAAGTACATTAACTAGAAATTATCAAGGAAATTATTAATTAATTTACCTTATCTGAAATATACAATTTATTTTCTGCAATATACATTATATCGTTTGTCAAATATAAAAATTACTGTTTATAAGATATTCAGTTTCACCTTTGTGAAAAATACAATTCACCCTTTATTGAATATTCAATTTAACCTTAATGAAATAAAGAATTTACCTTATCTGAAATATACCATTTATCCTTTCTGTGATGCACAATATATCCGTTGAGAACTATACAATTTACTCTTTATGAAATATTCAGTTTACGCTTTACGAAATAAGCAATTTACCCAAAGGGAAATATGCAATTTACCCAACGTGAAATATGAAATTTACCGTTTATGAAATATTCAATTTACCCTTAAAATATGCACATTACCGTATGTGAAATATAGAATTTACCTGTTCTGCAATATACAATATATCCTTTGTGAAATATGCAATTTAACCCTTGTGAAATATTCGATTAACCCTTTGTAAATATACAATTTACTCTATGTAAAATGTAAAATTTAGTCTCAGTGAAATGAGCTGTTTACCCTTTGTGAAATATAAAATTCACCCTTTAGGAAACATATAATTTACCTTTTATGAAATATTAAATTTACCCGATGAGAAATATCCCACTTACTCTTTGTAAAATATACACTTTACATATCTGAAATTACAATTTACGCTTTTTGAAATATTAAATTTACGCTATGTGGAATGTACAATTTACCCTTTATATAATGATCTACCTATCCTATGTAAAACACACAATGTATCCTTTGTGAAATACGTAATATATACTTTGTGGTATATACACTATATCCTTCATGAAATATACAATTTACCTTTCGTAAAATATAAAATGTACTCTATATGAAATATACAATTTTCCCTTTAAGCAATATGCACATTATCTTCTATAAAATATACAATATAACCTTTACTAAATATGCAATATATCCTTTGAGAAATAAAGAATTTACTCTTTATAAAATATACAATTAATCTTATGTGAATTCGAGAATTTATCTTTTGTTAAATATACAATTTATCCCTGGTGAAATGAAGGATTTATCCTAGTTGAACATACATACGATTCATAAGTATTTTATGTATTTGTATAATTTTTAAAAAATCCCTCAGTTCTTCAAGGTGTGACCTCCCGGTGTAATGTTTAAAGCAACGGACTCCTGAATCGTAGTAAGTGAGTTCGTACTCCAGTCGCGCTGTCATGTTCACTTTCGGATAAATACCGTTGGGAAAGGTATGAACCCCCTTATCCTCCCAGCTATGGGTTAAAAAGTATCATTACTGCTTTTCTAGGAGAATGGCTTTGGCATTGAATAACCTACAAAGGTTGTTATGCCATTAAACGAAGAAACCAATCAGATGTTCAAAATCCCTTCCCACAAGTGTTACTGAACAACAGTTAATGGTTAAGAAGGTAGATTACTTTTTATTGATATATAAAACAGGAGATATGAGAGAGATGCTGAGAAATTCTCGGTCTGACTAAGAAAGGAAAATCCTTGATTTTTGAAATGTACATGTTTCGCAAGTGTTTAACCTACTTGGCATAGGGGCATAATAGCTAATGTGCCGGAATGTTGTCTCAAAGTAAATGAGTTCGAACACCTGTTGCGCTTTTACCTTCACTTTCAGACTAATAACTTTGAGAAAGGTAGAGAACCTTTTCCCAACGCCATCCGCTCGCCAAGCTATGAGTGAAATATTATTACTGCTGCCCTTCTTCAACGACGGCTTTGATAATGAATAACCCACAAATGTTGAGATACCATTAAATAAAAAAACAGAACCAAAACATACTTGACACATCGTTTAGTAAACATTTGTTTTTTTTAACCATGAAAAAAATTGATAAAACTATTTGATATTGGGCTGAGAACAGCACCTCTCATATAAGTTTGTAAAAGTTAAATTTGAATGGGACCACAGAAATCTAGTTGTACTCTAATTTGCTTAAAGATTTTAAGAGGGAACTAGCAAACCTCATCACCATTAATCTTGAAATTATTTTTTTTAATGACAATTTTTTACAGACAAGCAGTTTTGCACCAACTCTGCATTTTTGAGAACTTTTTTATTTGGGATTTTTTTTTAAATTTATATTCACTTCTTGAAAAGAACCGAAATAAAAAATTTCCAAATATGGGTTCAGGCGAGACACCCATTCTTTTGCCGATTTTCAATGTCCCTAAATGGCTTTTTCATGTTTACGGCTTCTCTTACTGATTTTTGAAGAATTTTGTTCGCAAAAATTGTAATTCATTCAAGGTTTATTATGTTTGATAAAAACTTTCAAGGCTTCGTAGAATAGAATTGTGTTATTTGTAACGCAAGGCTTTGTCAGAAACCGACTGCGCCTGTAGAATATTTTGATCATACCTCCAAAGAGTTATTAGACACCCTCTTCAACAAATATCCTGAGTATAATAATAAACTACATCTGAGGGTGAGGCTCTGGTCCTGAAGCTTTGCAATAACTCCCAGGTCCACTATACCCGGATTGATAGTACCTGTTTAGGTACTATTTGTGGCTCAAATAGAACTGTTCGGTCATTTATAAAGGAATAATATAATTATTATTAATTATTAGAAATCACTCTGCTGTGTGCAAAGTATGTATTTTTATAGAATACTTGGTAAATAGAATTATGTCCGAGAGCAATAATTGAAACTATTTAACAGTACGCACGCAGATAAGGTCTAGCAACTCGTTTAAAATAAAGTTACCTACACACTATTCGCTAACAGTTCATATATATAAAAACATGATTTGGCATTAAATAACCCACAAGGATTGATATGCTATAAAACTCAAAACAACTAATCAGTCAGAAAGCATGAATTTGACTTATCAACGCTTGCTCGTTTGGTTTGCGTCAGCCAGATTTTACCTTTAGTTATTATTCATCTGTTTCCTTTGAGCACTTAGATCTTACATCGTGCAAATTACCTTTAACTGAATACATACTGTCTATTACACAGAGAGAGAGAGAGAGAGAGAGAGAGAGAGAGAGAGAGAGAGAGAGAGAGAGATACTCTTTATGCATATGCATATATATGCATGTGTGCGTGTTTACTGCATAAGTAGCATGTGGTATTTCGTCAATTTCTAAGTGTAATTAAACAGGTACGGATTCAAAATTTTCCTCCTAGATCAGTTGTCATACAAAGACAAAAGTATCCAGTTTCGTTTACTATTTACTCAGAGTTTGAGGAAAGGTTGTTGAATTCATCGCTTTCCAAAGGATGATAACGCTACGTGAATGCAAACAGCTTTATCCAGGATTTGAACTCTGCTTATATATATATATATATATATATATATATATATATATATATATAGTATGTGTGTGTATGTGTGTGTGTGTTACAACTATCTAAAAAAAAAAAACAGGAGGTACCTGTGGTGTAATGGTTATCATCGTAGGAATTGAACACGGCGACACGAGTTCAAATCCTGGACGAGACTGATTGCATTTTACATAGCACTAATGACCTTGGGAAAGGTATGAATCCAATTATTCTCCCTCCAGCTATGAGTAAATAGTAGGACAGACTAGGTTCTTCAGCCTTGGTGAGGCATCTAATCTAGGAGAAGGAAAACTCTGAATTCAAACCTGTTAAACTCCGCTTAAAAATTGACCTTGCGTCATATCCTGCCCGAGCGGAGGGGTTGGGTTAATAGGATCTCAAAAAAACCTCAAAGGTTCCTCGAACACATTTCTCTATAGGAGACTTCCCTTTCTGTCTGTCTCTTGTTAGTTTCTTTCGCTATTAGCGCAAATAGTTTCGTGTGCTTTCTTCGGAGGTCACACGGTCGATTTGCAGGATCTTCTTTAGACTTTCTCTTGGTTATAATTTTTCTGGCTAAACTCGTTTTTTCTTTAAAATTCCAGGAAAATTATTTCGTATTCCAAAATTACATGTGGTTTCTACCAGAAATTATTAGCATTGTCATGAATCATCGGATCTTTTTAGCCGTTCGTTTTAATATAATTTCCAAAAGGAAATATAGGGATTAAAAAAATTAAGAGGATTATAAATAACTTACGGATTAATGACCATGACTCATTTAAAACTTCCGGTTAATATTTAGATTGATATTACGCAAGTTAATCGTAGAATGATTTATTAATGAAATATAGCAACAAAAAAAAAACGAACAAAAAAAAACAAAAACAAAGCAAGAAAGAAAAAGCAGTAAGGATGAGCATATTATTTCAAATGACTCCTCATAGAATTTCAGACGACGGGAAATATCAAAGAAACATGAAATAAAATTCAGTAATCAAAATAACAATGAGAATAAAAATACGATCGTGTGCTGAAAATCAAGAAATAATGATCTAGATGCATAAAAAATACAAGCTGTTCTACTTATCATTCTCACAAATCAGCAGACATGAATCCTTTTTTCTTGGATTTATTTAACACTTCAAAATAAATAAATGAATGATAATAATTATAATAATGATAGGAAAAAACACAGAAAAAGGGAATGGGAAGAAAATAAATGTATTGACGTTTTAAGAACAAACAAGTGACATCTCACACGAGAAAATATGGATGTGCCTAAAAAAAGGGAAAACTTAAGAAAGAAACAGATTCTCTTCAAATAGCAACTCAAAACAACGCCATAAGGACTAATCATATCAAAGCAAGAAAAGATAAGATTCAACAAAACAACATATGTAGATTATGAGGTGATAGAGACGAAATGATCAATCACATAATAAGGGAATTCCTTACGTGGTGTAATGGTTAGCAAGCTTGACTAGGAACCATTCACAGGTGAGTTCGAGTCTCATGTTGTGCCACATTCATCTAAGCAAAAAGCTTAGTAAATTACAATAAGGGAAGGCAGAAAAGTTGCAGAGAAAGAGTATAAGACAAGACACGATTGAATGGGCAAGGGGATCCACTGAGAACTGTAAAAGAAAAAGATATTTGACCCCACAAAAAAATCGTATATGCACAACCCAAAATCTGTCCAAGAAAATGAGAAGCACAAACTCCTCAGGGATTTTGAGATACAAATACATCATTTAATCTCGGCCAGACAATCTAACAACAAGAAAAAGATAACTTGCCAAATTATAAACTTTGCTGTCCGGCTGACCACATAGTAAAATTGGAAGCAAACGAAAAGAAAGATAGGTAACTCGACTTTGCAAGGGAATTGAAAAAAACTGAGGAGCATGAAAGAGACAATCAAACCAATTACAGGATTGGTAAAGAGACTAGAAGATTTGGAAATAAGACGATGTGGATAGACCATCCAAACTACAATATTATTTAGATCAACCATAATACTAAGAAGAGTCCTGGAGACGTGAGGAGACTTGCTGTCACTCAAAGTCCAGTGAGAAACCATCGACGAACGCTGGTGTGAAAAATTCGTAAAGGGGTAAAATGATAAAATAATAATAATGGTAATAAGGGTAAAATGATTATAATAATATTGTGAGGGGAGTGATTTAATACGTGCAATATTGCATCATGTATATCACGTGACTGAAGCAGTTCAGATTCTGGAACGTAACCGTTGCTGCTGGTAGTATTGTGGTAGTTTGTGCGCTGACACGTTGTACGAATCAAAGCAAGAAAAGATAAGAGGCAACAAAACAACAGATGTAGATTATGAGGTGATTATTCGAAAGTCACACAGAAATATATGCAACATATGCTTTACGTGTTCCAACGAGTCCATAACATGGCGAAAGCAATTAATAACATTTTTTGAGCGAAAAATAAAGGTGTAGTTGATCACAGTGCAGTTACCCGATAGTTTAAGAAATTTTGCTTCAGCTTTCTCTTGATAGTTAAACCCTTTGTTAAATGACAACTTGATAGAATTTATTTTATTGATTCCATTTTAAATGTGCAACAAAAATGGCTGATGTGGCTCGAGAGGGAAAACTTCAAAAACAATAACAGCACAATCGCTGCTTAGATTAAGAATTTGATTACAAAGGCTATCAATAAAACAATCGCTTCTTCACAAAGGAAAACAGTTTGTAAAAAAAAAGGATAAATAAAATATAGTTTTTCATCCTTAACCATTTTTTCCAACGACCCGATTTCTGTTTTTTTTTTTTTTTAAGTAAAATATGCAAACTGTCTAATCATACTAAGAAAATAGTTACATTTGCAAAAAAATTATACAAGATTAC
Organism: Sepioteuthis lessoniana; assembly: GCA_963585895.1. Taxonomy (NCBI): domain Eukaryota; kingdom Metazoa; phylum Mollusca; class Cephalopoda; order Myopsida; family Loliginidae; genus Sepioteuthis; species Sepioteuthis lessoniana. Next base: position 49,357,415 of record OY757933.1, read on the forward strand.
AATGAAATATTTCTAAGGTTGGAAAATTCGTAACACTGTCGTATGTAGAATCCAAAACTGAACCCTAAAAAACCGACACAAAAGCCACACACACAAACACACACACATATGTATGTATACAAAATATCCTTATATACAATTAAAATTTATTTTATCCAAACACAGCAACACAGATTCATCAAGCCTTTTTTTTTAATGATTAGAGAATTATGGAAAGTTCCTGAATCTAGAGGAATATGATATGTACAGGTATTATGCGTCTACGACCTTCAATAAAAACATTAAAAACTATATATATATATATATATATATATATATATATATATACGCTCACTAAACTCATATTTAGAATTAAATAAACAACAAAGTTAATATACCTTTAAACAAAGAAACTAAACGAACATTTATACGCAAAGCATTCATATCTGTATCAATGTTTCTATACACACGCACATGCGAACGTATACACACACACACACATATATATATATATATATGTGTGTGTGTGTGTGTGTGTGTGTGTGTGTGTGTGTGTGTATCATTGAATGTTTTTCATTTGAATATATATATATATATATATATATATATATATATTGAAACGATAGATTTATAGTGAATCTGACAGTATCATAGAAATATGGGAAAAATCGGATACATCAAACACTCAACTCTGATTTAGCTGTGTGATATTCGTTCGGGCTTTATTTCATCTTCACGAACATCTTCATGGCAGAGACTGTTTTCTGAGTTGTTCTATTTAAAAGCATATGAGTAGAGTGGAGGGGTTATAGTTGTATCAGGAAAAGCTGGGAGGCATTCAAAGTCAAATGTATCAGGTTTCATTAATCTTTTTTTGGTTTGAAAGTGGAGGTAGGTTTTAGGGAGTTGATAAGAAACATATAGGAAAGGGTTTCTGTGAAAGGGGAGGGAGTAGTCATGACTTGTTTCATAGAAAAGATATAATGTGATGTCACATGTGATGTGGTGTCTGGGTTGTAGTTAGGGTGTAGGGAACGAATAAATGAATAAATGAAAATTAAAATTAAATTTAAAAAAAAGAAAAAGAAAACTATTAAATTTACAGAAACTCCCAGAGATCCTTAACAGGAAAAGGAGATGACGCATGCGTAAAAGAAAAAAGGCATTCCTATTGACAAAGGGGACCAAGCATTCTCTCTCTTTCAGGCAGTTCCCGTCAAACCAACAACACCATTTTGCAGTCGGGTATTTGGGCACCATGCATACGTCTTTGGGCGTAGCGTCGGTTAGCCCCTTTCACCCAGTAGCAGCTCTCTCTCAGTCAGCATTATGCTGAAATATACAACACCCACAACTGAACTATAAACTAACCCATACCGGACTTTGACAAACTCCCAAAAGAAAACCAACCCTTATGGAAGCCCGAAATACCAAATGCGGATACATACATACATGAAAACGATTAACGTATTTTTTGACACCTTAAATGGGGGATTCAACCATTTCAATGTATTCAGGAAAAACTCCCTCATCTATGGAATGGTTGTTGAACCCAATGAATAAAGCAAAGTATAAAAGAAACGTCTTCGTCTCTTATCTGTTGCTGTCTTTTCTTTTGTATAATTCTTTTGGGACTTTCTTAGGCAAGGCATTACACCGACTAACCAACGTGTGGGTAAAATAAAATAACCAAAATATTGAGTCAGATATCTAATGGCAACACAGCCTTGCCCATTGCCCCTTACATTCAGCCTCAAACCCCACAAGGGTGAGGAAATGCTTGGAGATAAATGATCCAGAAAAGCAAAAAGGAAAGGATTCTCAAAAATTACAGTGGTACAGAGTGAAACAATGTTGTTTTTTCTCCTATCCGTTTTCTCTTTTGATTTTGTTTTCGTTAAGTGTGATGTTTGCTTGGTGTGGTGAGATTTGGTAAAAACCTGGATGTTGTTTTATATGTTTTGTTTTGGAGATGACCACAGTTTCTAATAGCCTTCGGTATTTTTTTGCAGTGTATGTGTTTGATTAGGGTAGCTTGGGAAAAATTGAATGTGGGTTTGAGCTCTAACATCCTTTTCTCCCACATTTTAGAAAACACCCTGAAAATGTATAGATAATTCAAATGAATTGTCAATGGATTCAACTCTGACTTCCAGACGAATTCGAAATCTCCCGCAAGCTTTCCCGACAGTCATCTTGCTTAGATTAGTATATGCTGCCCTTATCTTTGCCTTCAGTTCATTTTTCCTGTTGCATAGAGTTTTGTTGGTTTCTCGTTCAGGCCATGCCTACACATAATAATCAAGAAGATTGTAATCTGAGGTGTAGAAATTTACGAAGCTTTTGCTTTGATGTGGCATGAGGACGTACGAATGGGGTACTCAATGTGACTCGAATTCACGCGTGAAGGTTTGCTAGTTTAGCTTGCCAGCCATTACGCCAGCAGAGGCACCCTGTAATCTGAGGAGTAAGGCGGTCAGATGTACAGATTTGTGTGGTGAGATATTTTTGACTTCCAAGACTGGGTTCTTCTGGTTGCCACACCAGACTAAGGATCTTCCAATAGCCACCTTCTCGACAACAGAACTCCCTCCGCCAGGCACCTGAAGTAGACCTCGGTGTTGAGTCTGAGACCAAGTGTGAAGATCAATGGAGGCATGATGCCCTGTGACCACTCCAAATACCATGGCATAGAATGAGTGTTGGATTTTCATCAATATGAATAGGATTCTCGCCTCATATTGACACAAAAATACTCGGAAATATTCGTACTGGCGTTTCCGAAGTGAATGACGACTGTAAAGCATGCTGTTTCCAAATTTTTGGATAAGTGAATTGAGTTATGCTTATCCTGTCCTTGCAGAAGGTGCCCAACTTATTCTATTTTGCTGTACGGTAGACATGAAACAAATAAAGCGCATGTGCGAAATTAATAGTTTAAAATGGTGACTATCCATTGCACCGTGTATATATGCAACTTAGCGCATATACTCAGAACTAAGAAGAGAAAAAGGTCAATGACGATTTTCGATTTCCTTCTGCTTACTAATATATATATATATATATATATATATATATATATATATATTCTCTTTCGTTGTAAATGCTTTTTCATCAGTTAAAGATTTGCAGATGGCCATGTTCTGTTCCAAGGCAATTTATGACTGGTTCTCATGAGATTTTCCAAAGGCTTCATTTCTTCTCAACACTATCATTACGGAAATTCCTTCTTTTAGTCCATTCTATTACTTTCTTACTTTTTATCCCTTCCCAATGAAATTGCTACATTTCATCTTCTCTCTAAGATATATATATATATATATATATATATAAGGGCCAATGTAAAGAGTGACCTTTTTAAAAGCGAATCGCATAATTACCTCCGAGATACGCTTCGAGATACGAATCACCAGTATGATCGACGTTTCGTTTATTGAACCAATAATGTCAGCTTGCCCTAGTAAAATGTTTGTTTTTTCCTTCCACCTATTTGTTCCCTCTTTCCTTCCAACCATTATATTTTACTTACAAAGTGTTTTTCTTTTTTATATAATTATCTATATTGTCCCACAATTAACCGCTACTATTTCTTCTTCTTCTTCTTCTTCTTCTTCTTCTTCTTCTTCTTCTTCTTCTTCTTCTTCTTCTTCTTCTTCTTCTTCTTCTTCTATTCAGCCTTTTCTGTTTCTTAATCTTCTTTTCCTTCTTTTTCTCATCATCTCCCTTGTCGGTAGTGCATAGAATATTCTGTCTCTATCCCTTACGCAAGGGTAAGACCCTCTGAATAAAATTGATGTCCTTGGTAGGATACTAAACTGCATTTCAGCTGAAAACTGTGGCTTCAGAATACACCGATTGCATCTTTTAGATGGATAAGAACCCAGCAACGAGTTTTCTGGATATGACATTAAACAATCTGATGGCGAGACTCCTGTGTTAGAGATTTGGGGAATATGTAGAACCCCTTTTATTGACATTGCTCCCAGGTCGACTCTGACCCGGAGTCGTACCACCTGATAGGGTCAAAGTGTTTGACATTTGAATGATGTGTAAACAAGTTATTTACGTTAAATCGGATTGTTAGAAATTGAACTATTATACCATTTAACTGTGTATAAACAAATGACTGATATTTGTTGGTTGGTTGGTTGGTTGGTTGGTTGCTTGGGTTTTATGGCATATCATCCTTTTTAGGTTATTTAACGCTAAATCCAGTTTTATGTAAATAATCAGTTCTATTTCAAAGAATTAAGTTTAGCATAAGCATGCAGTTTAAATGTAAGTACAGTTTTACTATGAAAAACATTTCTATTTCAAGCTATTCAGTTTAGTCAAACAGTTCTAATTCAGCTAATTCGGTTTAGTATAAGTACAGATTTTGGTTACACTCAGTTAAATGTCAAAAGAGTTCTATATTAAACAAATCAGTTTAGTGTAAGTACAGTTTCAATGTCAAAAAACAGTTCTATTTCAAATAATTCAGTTCAGCATAAGCACGCAGTTTAAATGTAAGTACAGTTTAACTACGAAAAACATTTCTATTTCAAGCTATTCAGTTTAGTCAAACAGTTCTAATTCAGCTAATTCAGTTTAGTATAAGTACAGATTTTGGTTACACTCAGTTAAATGTCAAAACAGTTCTATATCAAACAAATCAGTTTAGTGTAAGTACAGTTTCAATGTCAAAAAACAGTTCCATTTCAAATAATTCAGTTCAGCATAAGCACGCAGTTTAAATGTAAGTACGGTTTCAGTTTAGCATAAGCACGCAGTTTAAATGTAAGTACGGGTTAATTGTCAAAAACATTTCTATTTCAAGGTATTCTGTTTAGTCAAACAATTCAGTTTAGCATAAGTATGTCGTTAATTCTATTTAACCCATAGAGGGGGTACTGTTTTATTGATTTTCAATCTGTCGTTAGCAGGGCAGACCAAGTCCAATATTCGGCAGGTTCTCTTTTTCATTTTTTTTTTTCTCTCTCTTTTTTTTTCGCTCTCTTTTTTTTTTTTTTTTTTTGGTTGACTATCGTTCGGTTTGGTCTTCAGGCTAAGATTAGGGGATCATTTTATATCTCAAAATCCCACGGAATTTTTAGGATCTTATTCTCCAGGATGGATTAAGAGTTTGCTTATACCGCTTGTTCGTATGGTCGAATTAAAATTTCTTGCATAATTCCTAATGGATCTCCTCTCCCACTCAGTCGTATCAAAGTTTCTCCTCTTTTTTTCGCTAATTTGCTGTATTCGCCCATTATGTAATAAATGGTTTCATCTCTATCATAACATAATCTACACTTGATATTTTGTTGAATCTTATCTGTTAATAATCAATATTATTAGTATCATCTCACAATCTAAGTCATACATTATTTCTTCTTCTTCTTTTCTTCTTCTTTTATTCCATTATTTCTGTCTCTCCATTACTCACAATTTAATTTTCCTCTTCTCTTTCTTCTAGATTTGTTGCTTCCATTTAAAAAAAAAAAAAAAACTTTTCTTCTACAAGAGGTTTTATTTTCTTCTTTATCTCCTTCTAATTCTCGTCCTTACGCATTTCAAAGAATATCTGCTGCAATCAGAAAGCTCCATCTTATGAATATCTTCTCCAATGAGCAGGTCACATGACTTCCTACTGTGACCATTCACGTCTAGGATACATGTTTTTTTGTAGCCACATTCTTGTACTAGTTAGCAAATGTAAAATGGAACCCAAAGCTATTTTGAATACTTGAATATCACTGGATCATGGCAAAATATCTTAGTGGCTTTTAAGAAATATTTGATCTGAAAATCTATCCCTGGTGGACCAACTAACAATGCTGTTTCCGCTCGTTCTGAGGCACCGCTGAAAGAAAACGCGGCAAAAAAACTTGACGTGTGATATTATGGGAAAAGTATCCACAGGCTGTGAGCTGTTTTGTCATACCCCGAACACACAGGAGTATGGAGTAACCCCTTCATTATTTTTACTCCAAGGTCCACTCCGTGGGTCAAATAGAACCATTTAGAATTATTTATATTAGATAGTAATACTTGATAATTTATAACTCCGTACAAATTACTTGTATTAAGAATAGTTAGTTGAAGCTGTGATTGTTTACTAAGGATTTTTGTCTGTTATTTTTAACCATATAACTGTGTGCAAACAAATGTTTATTATTACTTCACAGAAATAGTTACTTAAAACCACATAACCATGTATGATTATTAATATTAGATAGGAATACTTAAAACTTACAAGTGAGCGCAAATTATTTGTATTAAATAGGAATATTTGATAAGATTACACTTGACTTGATTAGCTTAGTAACCCCTGTAGGTTATTCAGAATTAAATCTTGTAATGTTCTTATGATGTGTTAGCGAATAGTTTGGAGGTAACTTTTTTTTAAGCCAGAGATCACTTGTTTTAATTCGGTTAAATCACATTGCTATCAAACAAAAACGATTCAGCTTAACACCATTCATTATTTTGTTCTCGGTTAAATGGTTGCACACTTCTATTCGACCCATAGATGGAATCCTAACAGAAACTACCACATGGTAAACACGGGAGTATTGGCAATGAAAAGGTAATCGACGTTTCCCAAAGTTTCAAGACTGGAGCCCCTCCATAAGATGGTTTAGAGTCATATCAAGGACACTCATTCAAGGGTTCTAATGCCTCAGCAGAAATACAGTCGGTGTATTCTACATTCCCAGGCAACTGGGCTGAACATGACCGTGTACAAACAATTATGCACGGGTAAAAAATTACAATGCAGCATAAAAATATCGCAATGATTGTAATCAAACAATTGAAAATTAATCGAATTTTGACATTAAATAACGAGTTAATATGCGGTTAAAAATAAAACCCTAACAAAACCGTGGTTGTCATCGTGGTGTAATGGTTAAGGCGATGGACTACGGGATTGCAGTAAGCGAGTTCGAACTCCAGTCGCGCTATAAGGTTTACGTTCCGACAAATACCCTTGGGGTGAACCTTCTTGGTTTTTTTAATGCCGCATCCACCCTTCGAGAAGAACACTCCTGGTACTATTTAACCCATGGCTTGGAGAATAAGGAGGTTCATACCTTTCAAAAGGGTATTGGTCCCAAAGTGAAAGCACTTGCGAGACAGGAGTTAGAACTTGCTTTACTACGATTCTGCAATCCAGTGGTTTAATGATTACACTTCGAGGACACCCCCGAAATGTATGGACTTCCTTATCCTGCCAGTGATGGTTTAAATAGTACCACTACTGTTCTTCTTGAAGGATTGATTTGGCTTTAAATAACGTACGAAGATTGATATTCCATTAAACCACTGAAGTTGAACCTAACAAAATCATATTGTGTTACAGTCCCACTATGATCATCGTTTCACGCCCAACCAACTCCACAGATTCTACTTCCGCTCCCTCTATCCCAAGATTAAACTTGAAGCCGAACCGTCACGATCGTATGGAGACGACCCAGGGGAGATTCAGCAATAACGCTTCAAAAGAGACTGATTAGTAGTCTGATGGAATTGAAATAAAAAGCAAGTTTTAACAACAATTTTTTAAGAAAATACTACTACCAACAATAAAAAGTATATAATTATCACACTTAGATCCTATCCTCTAAGCTAGATTTGTTTTTGTTTGTTGTTTTTTGTTTGTTAATTTTTCTTTTTTTTTTCTTTTTAGTTTTTTTGGTGGTGCCGATTGTTATTAAGTAGAAGATACACTAATTAGAGATAAGATACAAAACATTTTAATTAAAAAGCTGAAAATTCGGTCTTCATTCAATATACCTTAAAGAAATCAAATTAGATTATTCAAATCAATGATATAAGTTTACCCTTATGCTATTCCGAGAAGAATATAACGGAATAACTAAATGTTGAGGCAAAAAATATAGAATTCTTTGGCAAAAAATTCCAATGAATACTTAGTTGATACTTATAAAGGGTTTCGGGTGTGACATCAGGAAAACCTATTATAATTAGTAGTCCTGAAAAATAGTAATAATGGTGGAAACATATGAAAATGAAATTCCCATTATTCTTTTTATAAAACTGAAATAACTCAAACACTAAATGAAAAGAAAAACTGCGAAAAATTATGAAGACCCTTACCTGTGATTTTTAAGAAAGCAAGCTTCAGAGAAATGCTACTGGATAGTTATACCTTCACACACACTCATACTCCCACACACGCGCGCTCACACATACAAGCACACACTGCGCCGGCGACAGTCAATTTCTCACCAATATGACTAAAAGGGTTATGAATAGTACCTCATGTGTTAATGTGTCAAGACAGACTGTTCCTAGACGACTGCAAGAAATAGGGCTGTTTAATCGAACCCCAAGGAAGAAACCACTTGTTAGTTCGAAGAATAAGAAGAGATTAGAGTTTGCAAACAGGTATGTAATTTGGACATATGAAAATTGGGCAAAAGTATTTTTCAGGGATGAAAGCAAGTTTAATTTATTTGGAAATGATGGAAAAAACAATGTAAAGAAATATTTGGTGAAAGATTAAGTGCAAAGTGTACTAAGAAAACTGTCAAGTTTGGGGGCAGAAACGTCATGGTATTTGGAATGTTTTCTAGCCAAGGTACAACACCTCTTGTCCGGTTACAAACTCGTGTAAATGCGCAGATCTATAAAAACATTGTTCAAGATCATGTTGTGCCAATCACACAGAATTCAGGTTTCGATAGGGCTACCTTTATGCAAGATAATGCCCCATGTCGCAAGTCAAAGGTTGTAATGAGTTACCTTAGCGAGCAAGACATCGAAATTATGGATTGGCCACCACAAAGTCCTGACTTAAATCCAATGGAAAATCTTTGGAAGACCTTTGGAAAGGTATGAATCCAATTATTCTGCCTCCATCTATGGACTGACTGGGTTCTTCAAACTTGGTGAGACAACTAGACTAGGAGAAGGAAAACTCTGAATTCAAACCTGTTAAACTCCGCTTAAAAATTGACCTTGTGTCATATCCTGCCTGAGCAGAGAGATTGGTAACTAAGAATAACAAGAAACTTCTGAAATACGCACAACTCACTGGCTCAGTCGGCTGGCCCTACAAAATATACCAATTGCATCTTTGCGGTTGGGCACGACGCACCCCACCCAACAAATGTCCTGTGGCACAGTCTGCCGGTGTTGCAGAATATACCCACTGTATCTATGCAGTAGGGAAACACTCCGCCAACAAGTGTCGTTGATATGACACTAAGCCATCATAGCTCAGTCAGTTGGGGCTGCAGAATACACCAACTGCATCTCTGTAGCGGGGTAAGACCCCAACCCAACGAGTGTTCTGGATATGAAACTAAATAGTCTGATGTTGAGGCTTCAGTAATGCAAGAACTTTGGGGATAGCAGAATACCCCTTCCTTCCCATGGCCCGGAGTGGTAGCAACCTAATAGGGTCCTATCCATAAATCAAATAGAACTGTTTGATATTTAAACTGCGTACTTATGATAAAACCGGGACATTGGCCCAGCGGTTAGAGTGTTCGCCAATGGCCTGGGAGACCTGGGTTCAATCCCAGGTCGAGTCATACCAAAGACTTTAAAAATGGAACTTGATACCACCTTGCTTAACACTCAGCATTATAAGGTACGGTTCAAGGGTAAAGTGGAGCAATCCTGGGAATGGAGTAGCGCCCTCCCCTACACCTTGGTGTAGTAGCTATCGAAAAGGGAGCCTTCGGGTCACCCTCGACTATGGTCGCTAACTTTACTTTACTTACTTATGATAAACTGAATTGCTTACAATAAAATAGTAAATAAAAAAATCACTTACACTGAACAGAATTGTTTGAAATAGAACTGATTGACCATTTAACTGTGTGAAAAAAACATTATTGATGTTTAACTGAATTGCTACATGGTAAGCAAGTTTATACTTCAGTCGCGCTACAACGTTCACTTTTAGGCCAATATCTTTGGGAAAGGTATGAACTCTCTTATCTTCTTAGCTATGGATTAAATAGTACCACAACTGTTCTTCTAGTAGAATGGCTTAGGCATTAAATAACCTACAAAGGTTGATATGCCATTAAACAAAGAAACAAAACCTGATCTGATAGTGTTGAATAGCAATACCTGAAAACATTTACCTGTATGCAAAGAAATGATTATTGATCAATAGAATGATTGATATTAGATAAAAGTAAATGAAACCATTAATCTAGGTGAAAAAAAAAATGAGCCCGGGCTTGTCTTTAAATGTTATCAACCAAATCTGTTTAGAAATCATATATTCAATATATATATGTGTAAAGATTTGGCATTAGATAATGTAAAATGGTTGATATGCCATTAAACCAAACCAAACCACAAGTCACTGTCGACCAACTGATAGAATAACCAACTTCCTTTCGACGCAAATAGATTCATCTAAAAAACAGCCATAAGTTTTAGAAAAGCTCTCTAACAGCCATTCACATCGTATTCATCCTGTATATCATCAAGAGTTCAACAATCTTTCAAACCAGGAAAACTTACATCAATAAAATAAGCAAATGTATTAATATTTTCATTAGATATTTTTGTCTATTTTTTTTAGAGTAATTGATTGACTAATGCTTCGAGTAAAAGTGGGTTTCAATGAATTATAAAACCATAAAAGGTACATTAATGTATTTATAAATATAAACTTATAGATATAGATAAATATTTATTGGGAGGCAACGGTGAAACAATGTTTATTTTCAAAGAAGATGGACTTATCGAGCGAAGTTAGATTTCTAGAAGGGGCTGTTTGATTTTCACTTCGTTCTAATGCGGTTGAAAAAGCAAGTCTCTATCTCCTCTTTCGACCATGTATAACAACATTATAAGGCACAGCAGGCTTTATAGCATTCACAGGAAAACCAGTGTGGGGGAAGTACACCTGTGGACCTAGAAGCAGGAATTCCCAAGACGATCCACAGTGATTTTGCGGTGACTCATGTAACAAAATCATCTTTTTTAACTTATACAACAGCTCCACTATGGGGAGAGAGTTTGGCTAAATAAATACTAATAACTTCGTATCACGTTGTCAGTTTCATATGTGTCCCAAGGTCAGTAAAGTTGGTTTAAATTTGGATTTTTTTTCTTTTACACTGGTGTCCTAACCAGGGCCGAATTACATAATCTGTACAATAATCTACTCATGGCTAGGGATGGGGGAAAGCAGACGGATTCATGCTTTTCTGAAGAATATTAGCACGAAGTCAAATGCAAATAGTCTCGTTCAGGTTTTGAATTCTTGTCACCGATTCAATTTCCTACAACTGCTAGCGTTACATCAAATAAAAAAGATGGCAAGTTGTATAGTACTTTACCCTTCACTTGGGCAACTGTAGATATGCTGATAAGGAGTGACATGCAGTACAGGAAAATGCTGGTCTTTTATAAGATTTTACTCTAGTCTATGCCGTGATTCTGGGTGCAGGTGCATAAACTTGCACGTCTGCCACATACCAATATATATATATATATATATATATATATAATGAAACTATATAGATATCATTTGTCTATATATCTTTGTATATATATATATCCTTTCGAGTCACCATATTAATTTTATGGTATCCGGTGGGACTTGATAAATGAAACTCCCAAAATTAATTGGTTCCCTCGTAGTTTCTGCTCAATCTGGAGCTATCATCATGGATGTGTATATTGAAAAAGTGATGTGACCTTTGAATGTATATAAGTACGTTGTAAGTGTTGAGTATTTATTATTTATACTGGTTCCATAAGTAGCAGCAGTATTTAAGTACTAGATTCGAAATTGATTTTATTTAGTTTAGGTAGTTTTTTCTGATATGAAGCGCTGCGAGTATGTGTATTTTTTTATATTTTGTAGTTCAAATATTGTTGTGTTTTCAATAATAATTGTCCGAAACTCAGTTTTGAGTCTGGAATGTTTTTTTAAATGCTGTGCTATCGAACTGGTATCAGAGAGATGCATAGTAAGTCATCTCGATAGTGTAGTTTAGGTTAAACTAACGTATATACTTTTATTCTGATGGTGGCCCAAATATTCAAAAAATATTACACTTTAACTCTCAAATGGTCATTAAATTCTTTTTCTTCAAGTAAAAAAAGGTCTGAAACTATTTTTTAAGTTGAGTTCAAATTATATTCACACATGAACTCAATTCTTCGGCATGCATCATGCTTACTCATGAAATAAACATTTCTTGATGATAAGAAAAGGATAAAACTGGTCAGAGTCATATATATATATATATATATATATATAACAGATACAATGTGACGCCGATCCTCCCATCGATAAAATGGAGAATCCACGGGACCTTGTTCACGTATATTACATTCGTATTAGTATTTTACTTAATTCAAAGAATGTTTCCCCTTTTTATTGCACGGAAACTCTTCAGTAAATCTAATCATTTATGAATGTATAATTCATTTATTTTCGATTGTTAGGTTTTCCATAAAAAAATTTAACATGTATTCAAATTCTGTTTCTTTTGATGCTTAATGGCAAAACAGATACTATATTTTAATCTAAGCAGTACAGTTGGCTTGAGCTGTAGAATACACTGACTGCATCTCTGCAGACGAGTTAATCCCCCAAAGAGTATCCTGATTATGACATTAGATAATCTGATGTTGAGACTCCAACCTTGAAACTTTTAGGAATGTTAAGAACTTCATTGCCATTGCTCCAAGCTCCACTCTGTCCCGAAGTGGTAGCAGCTGATAGGCTCCTATCCATGGAGTAAATAGAACTGTTTGACAGTTAAACTACGTGCAAACGAATGACTTAGGCTAAATGTTTACTGTTCCATAGAAATATTTGAAACTGTTTAACTGTGTACAAAAAAAATGAGCTCAAGCTCGTTTAAGAATGTCAACAAAATGTGTTTATAAATCATGTATATTTAATACATATTAATAAACATGATTTACACTAAATAACCGACAATGTTTGAAATACTATAACATCTAACTCAACCATCAATCAAATCTAATCAAAACAAAGATCCTAGAAAGATGTAAGCCGATCAACACTGATCCCAGAGAGCAAAGATAGTTCATTATCCATTGCCTGTCTACGTAAATAATTCGAACATTTTTTACCTGAACTGTTCTTGCTTTACGCAGGAAAGAAAAAACTAATCAACAATATTCTATGGCAGAGTACCAGTCGCAAAATTTAAAACTGAGTTTAGTATTTTTTAGGATCAATGATTAAAAGTCAGTGTTTTTCTAAAAAAAAAAAGGTTTATTTAAACGTAAATTTTGTTCACATATATTACATTCATATTAGTATTTCACTTTATCAAAAATATATATTTCCCCATTTTTTGCAAGGAAACTTTTCAATAAATCTAATCATTTATATATGTATAGTCCATTTTTTTTTTCAATAATTGTTACATTTTCCATAGAATTTAAACAGACCTTCAAATTCTCTTTCTTTAAGGGGTAAATCTCGAATGCTTCTAAAAGAAATCGACTGTTTCAAAATAGTGTTTTCCCAAAAAACTATTAACGCCATTGATACTAACAATAATCAGTGTTTTTAGAGGAAAGCCCTTTATATAATGAACCCATTTTTCATAATGAAACCAACACTTTTTTTTCACAGAAAAAAACTTTTTTTTATGCTACAACTTAGTGACATCTGATCGCTGAAAATTAGACACACCATGAACCCATCTTTACTTTCAAAATACTTCTACGTTTCTGTGCACAAATCCCGCACACGTTTTTTCTGGGTTATTGAGATTTTGCAGTGAATGAACTTTCTTAGGAATAACCTTAAACCGATTCTTAAAAGATTCCAAACAATTTGGTGTTGAAATTGAAACTGAGTAATGGACCGATTGATATAGGATCATAATCTTATATATAAGGTTTTTAAAGTGCTCTGCAACTATAGTTTAAAGAATTTTTATGAACTTTTCTGGTAAAAATTGTTTTCTTTTTCTGTCCTTGTAGTTGACGGCTTATAAGATGCATCGGCTTGTAAAAAGCCCCTCAATTTTGCAAGGATTTTTAAAAGATATAGATAGTTAAACACTATGAATGTCAGATGAGAGGACTTGCCCGACATTCATGGCCGTTCTATCTATCAAATCATTTTTAAAGTTTCACATGTATTCACATCGTTATTAAATCCCAATATTTTACATTGAAAAGCCTCAATAACTGTTCTTAGGTCCACTCACACCGGGATTGGTAGCATCTGATAGGGTTCTTATTATGGGTCAAATCGATCTATTAGACCCTTTAACTGTGTCGAAACAAAGGACTCATGCTATATTGAATTGTTAGGAATAAAATTGTTAGATCCATTAACTGTGAGTAAACGAATGAGAGATGTTTAATTGAATTGTAAGTGATACATTGTAGCACTTCTTGCTTGAACTGTGTGCTGAAATTGAATCATTGACATTATGTGGGATTTTGACCTTCGACCCGGGCAAAAATGCCATTCAGAGTGATGCACCGGAAGGAAGTGACACATTCTAATGGCAGTTATGAGAGGAAATCGCGTGGGCGGAAATTGGCTGATGAAATGGGACGAGGTAAAAAAATTCCCATGGTACACTCATAGACTGATGCACCGGAAGAGAGTGACCTATGAACTGCATGACAGTTATTTCCTCTGGATGACGATCAATCATGCCATTCCAAAGATCGAGTAGGCGATTGAGTGGGCGTTGAACTATTAAATAACTAAGTCAAGACAGAAGTCAGAGTTCCAGTTAGAGTTGGAGGGGGTTATAGACGAGATGTGGTAGGGAAAGCCACACCAGGCCGAAGGGGCTCGGGTCCCTCGATTGAATTGGGGTCCAGAGATGATGCTGATAAGATGCAGTAAAGAAAGCCATCATCCAGCAGAGTGGGCCCCAGGGCCTCCGGTTGAGTATCAGGAGAACGAGAAAGACACAACGCTGATGGCCATAAGAGTGGGGTCAAAATATTGCAGTTTCTGTTCGGTCTCCAACTCCCTCTCACACGCAAACCCTGAGTAACCCTTTTCGAAGCCTTACAATGAAGTTCGAGGTACATATATTTCTAAAGAAGTCTGTGTGCGTCTTTATTATTGTGTCGTTATGATGCTGTAGATGACAATATAACAATTATATCGCAATACTTGGAACCATTTGACTGTGTGCAAATGACTGAATAGTGTTAAATAGCATAATGTTTGAATAGAAATATGAGCGTTAGATTGCAATAATCAAAATTATTCTACTGTGTGCAAATGATTAATTGTAAACGGAATTATTCATGTTTGATAGAAATACTTGAAACGCTTTAACTGTGAACTGCATGACAGTTATTTCCGCTGGATGACGATCAATCATGCCATTCCAAAGATCGAGTAGGCGATTGAGTGGACGTTGAACTATTATATAACTCAGTCACGACAGAAGTCAGAGTTCCAGTTAGAGTTGGAGACGGAGATAGACAAGTTGTATGAAGACGATTTAGCATCAAATAACCTACAATGGTTGATACGCAATAAAACCCAATCACACCAAATCATGTAAATTTAATATATATGTATAAAGATAATTTGGCATAAAATAACCTAAATGTTTGATATGCCATAAAACTCAACCAAACTAAATCCTATATATTTAATATAAATGTATATATAGGACTTGACATTAAATTACCTACAATGGTTGACATACCATAAGTATAGTAAAGTTGGCGACCGTGGTCGAGGGCGACCAGAAGGCTCTCTTTTCAATAGCTACTACACAGAGGTATAAGGGAGGGTGCTACTCCTTTCCCTGGATTGCTCCACTTTACCCTTGATACGTATCTGATGTTGCTGAGTGTTAAGCAAGGAGGTATCAAGTACTATTTTTAAAGTCTTTGGTTTGACGCGACCTGGGACCATTGGCGAACATTCTACTAACTTAAAATAAAACCAAACTAAATCTTTTTGTTGCAGATCAGGGAAGAGGACAAGGACGACAATGCTTATTAATAAAAATATAATCTCTCTATTTGTTCATTATTAGGAAATCGTGGCGATATTAGTAGCATGAAGAGAGAGTCGAATAAACTGATAACTGCTCGGATATATATCTTACTACTTTGCTCTGCTTCCAGGAAACTGGTACGGAGCAGACTTAAAACATTCAATCATCTTCGTTCTTCCTTCATATTTCTTTCATGTGACTGGTAATGGTCAATTCAAAAAAGAGATCTCCACTAGGCACTCTTTTATTTTGTTCTGATGCCCATGTACCTCGTGGTTACTCTCCTTCCGGTATCCTACAACCGCAATTCTCGTAGCATTTCCGCTGCCTTTGTTTACTTCAAGACACAAATGTATCCTGTTTTGGAAATCCACGAACTTACACGGCCCGTCATGATCAAATAGGTAACGTTATATATTCAATATGTATGTATAAAGAGGATTTGGCATTAAATAACCTAAAATCGTTGATATGCCATAAAACAAAACCTAACTTACAAACCAATCAAACAGAGTACTGCATGCTTGAACAGAGTTCTGTCATTAAATTTGTTGCGGATGAAAAGTGCAATCCATGTGAAATTTACAGAAAAAGTTGATATGTACGTAGATATATATTTTAGTCAACGATGTTTACAAATAGGCTAAACATATGTTTGTTACTACGAACCTGATTCGTTACTACAGTTTCACAGTCGGACATCTTAGCTACTATGCCACGAGGTCGACCCCACTTCCCAATTGATTTCTTTTTAAAAAGAAATACTGTAAACGTTGCTTCCTATTGACAATAGAAGTGATAAATAGCAATTAAATGATTCTTTTGACATGCTGTATACATTGCATGGGTGGCGTGACTGGATATGCGCCTGTTTTATTAGAGTAGACATGACAATATCCCAGCGTAAATTCTGCATGGGTTGCGTGAAAGACATAACAGGAGGTGCATTTACTCCTAATCTAAACAGGACACAGGTGTTCTTCAGCGGAAGCACCTCGTTGTGCTAGACGGGAGGCAGGTCCACGTGTAGTGCGTAGGCGGAAGATGTGGCCACTGAGATTGTGCGGGTTTCCTGAAAATTATATAAACCAGGAAATAATTTCCACCTGGGTTGAATGAGCCAGGAAAGCAGAGAAATTTCACTGAAAACCACGCTGTCAGTCCTGGGTGTGCATTTTATCAAACTGTAACTCGTTCTCATTCGACCTATACGTAAATTCGGTTATTAAAGAAAACAAGAAATGAAGCAGATTATATTTTTTATATCAGATTTTGTTGTTTTTCACTGAATACCACAGAAACACTGTTTACAGTGTTATTTTCAAGCGAAATTCACCTTATTTATTGAATAAACCTAGTATATTTTAAAATATTTTTGAAGCTATTTTCAAAGACACTAAATGTTTTAACGACACCGTGTATCTTGACGTGACCACATATTTTTGAATAATCCCACATTCCAGTCCTAAATGTTGGTAGAAAAAGTTTTATATCAGTATTTATTTTTACTAATTTTATATCTAGCTTAAGTAAATTATCGATTGCTAGTCTTACCCTCGAAAAAGTAATAACAATGTCTAATATACAAAGAATGAGACTAACTTACTCTCACGAACTGTTTCGTTTTCAACTTCAAATTATAAAAAAAAAATCATTTTTTGATGAGGGCTTCGTAACACAAGACTAAAAAGCGAGCGAACAGACCGTTGTTTAAAATATGATACCCAGGAAAATATTAAATTTGAAAGGGGTAGTTGATAAAACCTTAAATTTTAACAAATATTAAAACTCGAGAAAATTGAGAAGAGGTTGGGAGTTGAAATAATTATTGCATTACAGAAGTTATTTCAACACACGGAAAAAATAAACATTAACAAAATAAATCAATATCAAACTCATGAGAAATATTCATTTTCGTTCCGTGGAGAGAAAACTTAAATTCTTATTTCATCTGCAAAATAATAACCGCTTCGATTTGGAATTATTTTCGATTCAGCAAAGTTGAAATTGACTCGTTTTTATTCGAAATCTTTATCAGTCTTTTCTTTCGTAAGATCTTCAATTGCCAAAATTGATCGTCAACCTCAATCAAATATTTTCTATGAGTGTTCATGGGTTACTTACTTTTCTAGTCACACAACTACAGCCGGTTCCAAAATTTAACAATAAATTCAAGTTAGACAAATATTGGAAATTACTTTCTTTTGATACTTCTTTTTAAAAAAAACTATTCGTAGACGTGTTAATTCTTTTAATTCTTTATTTAACAAGTTACATTTACTTTACCCGTGGTGTAATGGTTATCGTCGTAGGGGATGGACACGGCGACACGAGTTCAAACCCTGGATGAGACTGATAGCATTTCACATAGCACTAATACCCTTGGGAAAGGTATGAATTCAATTATTCTCCCTCCAACTATGGGTAAATAGTAGGGCAGTCTAGGTTCTTCACCCTTGGTGAGGCAACTAGTCTAGGAGAAGGAAAACTCTGAATTCAAACCTGTTAAACTCCGCTTTAAAAAGATTTGACCTTGTGTCATATCCTGCCCGAGCGGAGGGTTTGGGTAAATAGGTACCACATTTACTTTACCATTGTTTTATTTCATTGATTTCGTTTCGACAAACGACTTCAAGCGGAAAAAATATTTTTGGTAGTAGAAATCGGCATACTATTTAGCTATTTTCTTACATTTTTTTCATCTAGTATTTCCGTAGGCTTACTGGGAATTGGAGTTGTTATCCTCATTCCCCATGGTTTTGCATTCAGAATGTCTCTTCTCTTTTACATGTAACCATACTCAGGCTACAGAGACTAGACTGCCCTACTATTTATCCATAGGTGAGAAAAGAAAGATTTACGCTTTTTCCAAGAGTTTTATAGCAAAGATGAAGAAACAATAACACTTATAAAATATACATTGTTTTCTTTATTACTACGAAAATCAAATATTGCATGAGGGAGAGAGACGGATAAACAGGGAATTAATACGATTTGCACCACTTTGAGATTGTTACATTTGTGGAGGACAAATTACCTTTCGTAGTTTACGGGAGTTACTCTCCACAAATACAACACAAATTTTACAAGCACATAAACAAATGGAATGTGACAACAACATATATTAAGAAACAAGCAATCTAATGTTCATAATAACAAACATAATAAAAGCAATCAAAATACAATGTTCATTTTATGTGCTTGTGTGTGTATGTATTTGTCGCTGCCTCCCACCAGACAGGACTTGACACAAGGTCAAAAGCCCGAAGGCCGAATGTGCTTGTGTGTGTGTGTAAAAAATACAGCTATGGCCAGTTCAATAAAAATGTTTTTTTCGCCCGTGCGTGCTTGTATGCATGTTGGAAAAGTCTATTGAATCAATATATCCATAGTTAGCCGAAGTAAAAAGGATAACAAATTGACTTTACTTACATAAATGTGTATGCGTGTATGTATATAAGTGTATGACCGTTATTATAAGCCTTTTATTCTCATAAGTCCACACATGCGTTTTTTTCTGGTGTTTTATGAACTTCGGCGACAACGCGTCGTTTCCCGGTAGTTGGCAAAAAAACGTTGCAAGCTTCTTCGCTCTGTGTCTTGTGTATAATGCCTTCTGCCCACAACTTTTCAAGAAAAAGAATGAGGAGTGATATAATCGAAACCTTTGAAATAATTAATGGAATCTGTAATCATGGCCAATATTATATTTTCAATATTTCTCCTCAACTGAAAATTCACAGTCAAGACAGATTTCAAGAACTAAGTTTTTCTCACCAGTTTCTTTGCTAATAGAGAAACATATTTTTGGAATAAATTGCTTTATCAGACAAAATACAGCAATAGTCGATGACAATTTTAGATTAGATTTGATGCTTTCAGAAAAAAATGGTTAGGAAACGCATATGAGGGCCTTTTTGAAAACCATCGGATGAATTACTGAACAGAATTTGATCCGTATATAGATATTGTATCAATATTGTAAAGGTTCTGTGCAAAGGTTTTTAGGGTTAATGTGAGACGATAGTAAAACGTAGATATTCCCAAGGAGGCATATGAAACAAATACAATAAAGCCAGGGTCATTTTTTTGATGATGGAATAAGCAACTTCGTTGAAAGATGACGTACGCCCAGAGAAAGCAAATTGACAGTGGGATCGATGAATGAATTCTCATACTATAAGCAGACTTTATCAACGAGGTTTATTAATATCGAGATATTCGTTCTTTTTAATTTGTCAACGAAAGCATACACAGGGCATGTATTATGTTATTGTGTGCTTATTTTTTGTTCTATCGTTCTTTTATGTGAAATGTTCTTTCTTTCTTTTTTTTCGCTTAGTCTTTATCGAGAAATGTTCTTTCTTTCTTTCTTTCTTTCTTTCTTTTGTTCGCTTGGTCTTTCTCGAGAAATGTTCTTTCTTTCTTTCTTTCTTTCTTTCTTTTATTTGCTTGGTCTTTCTCGAGAAATGTTCTTTCTTTCTTTCTTTCTTTCTTTCTTTCTTTTGTTCGCTTTGTCTTTCTCGAGAAATGTTCTTTCTTTCTTTCTTTCTTTCTTTTGTTCGCTTTGTCTTTCTCGAGAAATATTCTTTCTAATGAAATAGGTTTTCTTCATTTCAGTTTTTTTTAACGTTCCTCTTTCTTTTCTAGTAAACTGTTCTTCCTTTCTTTTACGCGAAATGTTCTTTCTTTCTTTCTTTCTTTCTTTCTTTCTTTCTTTCTTTTGTTCGCTTAGTCTTTCCCGAGAAATGTTCTTTCTAATAAAATAAATTTTCTACTTTTTATTTTTTTTAACGTTCCTCTTTCTTTTCTAGTAAACTGTTCTTCCTTTCTTTTACTTGAAATGGTCTTTCTTTGATTTCTTTCTTTCTTTCTTTCTTTCTTTCTTTCGTTCGTTCGTTCGTTCGTTCGTTCGTTCATTCTTTCTTTCTTTTGTTCGTTTGGTCTTTCCCGAGAAATGTTCTTTCTAATAAAGTAGCTTTTCTTCCTTTCAGTTTTTTTTAACGTTCCTTTTTCTTTTCTAGTAAACTGTTCTCCCTTTCGTTTACGTGAAATGTTCTTTCATCTTTCTTTCTTTCTTTCTTTCTTTTGTTCGCTTAGTCTTTCCCGAGAAATGTTCTTTCTAATAAAATAAATTTTCTACCTTTCAGCTTTTTTAACGTTCCTTTTTCTTTTTTTTTTTTTTTTCTTTTCTACCGGACATTGGCCTAGCGGTTAGAGTGTTCACCAATGGCGCGTGAGACCTGGGTTCAATCCCAGGTCGAGTCATACCAAAGACTCAAAAAATGGTACTTGATGCCTCCTTGCTTAACACTCAGCATTATAAGGTACGGATCAAGGGTAAAGTAGAGCAATCCAGGGAAGGAGTAGCGCCCTCCCCTACACCTTGGTGTAGTAGCTATCGAAAAGGGAACCTTCGGGTTACCCTCGACTATGGTCGCCAACTTTACTTTTTTTTTACTTTTTCTTTTCTAGTAATCTGTTCTTCCTTTCTTTTACTTGAAATGTTATTTCTTTGATTTCTTTCTTTCTTTCTTTATTTTGTTCATTTTGTCTTTCTGGAGAAATCTTCCTTTCTAGTAAACTGTTCTTCTTTTCTTTCTCATAATTGCTAAAGGGCTCGTAGTAAAAGACCTCGAACTCCAATCGCGCAAGTTGGTTCAATTTCCGACTAATACCCTTTTGAAAGTTATGAACCCCTAATCCCTCCCAACTCTGTGTTAATTAGTATCACCCCTGTCCTGTTAGAATTGACTTGATATTAAATGACGCTCGAAATCTGATACACCATTCAACAAAGAAATCAAACCAACCTTTCTTTCTAGTAAAATGTTTCTTCTTCCTTTCTTGTGAAATTTTCTTTCTCGTAAAGTGTTCTTCCTTTCTTTCTCATAAAATGTTCTTTCTTACTTTTTTTCTCGTAAAATATTATTTTTTCCTTACTTGTAAAATTATCTTCATTTCTTTCTCCTAAAAGGTTCTTTCTTTTTTCTCATGAAATATTAATTTATATTTTCTCATAAAATGTTCTTTCTTTCTTTCTTTCTTTCTTTCTTTCTTTCATTCTTCCTTTCTTTCTTTCAGTCTTCCTTTCTTTCTTTCAGTCTTTCTTTCTTGTAGAATATTACTTCTTCCTTTCTTCTGAAATTATCTTCATTGCTTTATCATAAAATATTCTTCCTTTCTTTCTCATAAAATGTTCTTTTTTACTTTTTTTCTCGTAAAATATTATTTTTTCCTTACTTGTAAAATTATCTTCATTTCTTTCTCCTAAAAGGTTCTTTCTTTTTTCTTATGAAATATTAATTTATATTTTCTCATAAAATGTTCTTTCTTTCTTTCTTTCTTTCTTACTTTCTTTCATTCTTCCTTTCTTTCTTTCAGTCTTCCTTTCTTTCTTTCAGTCTTTCTTTCTTGTAGAATATTACTTCTTCCTTTCTTCTGAAATTATCTTCATTGCTTTATCATAAAATATTCTTCCTTTCTTTCTCATAAAAATGTTCTTTCTTTGTTTCTCAGAAAATGTTCTTTTTTCAACACAAAATGTTCTTCCTTCCTTTCTCGTAAAGTGTTTTTCTTTTTTTTTTTTTTCATAAAATGTTCTTTCTTTCTTTCTTTCTTTCTTTCTTTCTTGTAAAACATACTAGTTTCTTTCTTCAAAAATCATGTTCATTTCTTTCTCAGAAAATGTCCTCCCTTTCTTTCTTGTAAAAATGTACTTCTATCCTTTCTCATAAAAAGTTCTTCCTTCCTTTCTCAAAATATGTTCTTTCTTTCTTTCTTTCTTTCTTTCTTGTAAAACTTCGATTTTTCTTCGTAAAGTGTTCCTCTATCATTTCTAGTATCATTTTCATCTTTTTCTTTCTCATAAAATGATCTTTTTTTTTCCTTTCGTTCTTTATCCACATTTTAAGTTTTTCGTCCACCTCTTTCTTATCTGTTTCCTTTAATTCTTTCTTTCTTTTATTTATTATTGGATTGAAGCTTTGTCTGAAAATACTGAAAATCACTGCATTATGCTGATATGTGGGAAGACACATTTTACCTAAAATTAATGAAAGATCACCAGCTACTAAAGAAAATAGGTTCATGGCTGAATAACAATGCTATGATGTTAAAAGAATTGGAGATTGTTTTTATCATTTAAAGAAAGACATTTCACAAACTCTCAATGTGTGTAAAAATTAAATCGTACATGTTTCCATTTAAATAATTCACGTGAGACTCGACTGTTAGTACATTAAAAACTTTATCACGTTCATTTTTTTTCAGTAAGAATTTTGTTTAATATTTTAAGCGAAGCATTTCTATGGTCCGTTCTCCACTTCAGATTTTCCCTGGCTGAAATTATATCTAAATTGTTGTTTGTTATTCAATCAAAATTAATGGATTTTCAAATATATTTTCAGTTCAGCTGCCTAGGGTTGAAAAATATGCCGATTGTATCTCTGTAGGCTAATACGACCTCCCTCAACGAGTATCCTGCATATGACAATAAACCATCTGATGGTGAGCGTTGAGTCTAAGAAATTTGGGAAATGTGGAGTAACCCTTTATTGCCAATAATTTATTACTATCAGGTCAACTTTAACTCGGAGTGGTTTGGGTCCTATGTGTCCAATAAATAATATTTAATATCAAGTCTATTCTAACAGGACAGGGGTGATACTAATTAACAAAGTAAAATTGGCGACTGTAGTCGAGGGCGACCAGAAGGTTCCCTTTTCAATAGCTACTACACCAAGGTGTAGGGGAGGCCGCAACTCCTTTCTCTGAAATGCTCTACTTTACCCTTGATACGTAACTTATATTGCTGAGTATTAAGCAAGACGGCATCAAATTACCATTTTTAAAGTCTTTGGTATGACGCGACCTGGGATTGAGCCCAGGGCTTCCGGACCATTGACGAACACTCTAGCCACTAAACCAATGAACCGGGTGGCATGTGTCCAATAGAATCTCGTAAGCATTTACTATATGGAAACAATTTAACTTTGGTAAATAAAACTTTTTGTGTTACATAGCTTAAATTAAAACCATTCAACTAAGGGGAATAACAAATGAGCTTAGCCCTGTGAGTTGAAAATTCAGAATACACCGACTGCATCTCTGCAGATGAGTAAGACTTCCTCAACAAGTATCCTGTTTATGACTCTTAACAATCTGATGGTGAGTTTCCTGTAATACTGGAGCTTTGAGGAATGCAGAGACCCCGTCATTGCCATCGTTCCCAAGTCCACTCAGGCCAGCAGTGGTAGCCCCTATTGGTCAAATAGAACTAAAATGTTTACTTATGCTGAATTGTTTGAAGTGTAACTCTTTTGACATTTAACGGTGTAAAAACAAAAAGAAAAGCTAAATTTATATTAAACTGAATTGTTTGAAATAGAACCTTTTTTTGTATAAAAATGGATTTGGCATTGATAACCGACAATTGTTTATGTGCTATAAAACCAAAGCAAAACAAACAAATTGAGCTCTGACTCGTGTAAGAATCGTTATCGACAAGTAAATGCATTATATATATATAGACTGGATGTCGCATTAAATATCCGGCAAGGGTTGATATGCCGTAAAACCCAACCATCAAACCAACCAATTAAAGATAAATTTCATAAAATTTTCAGTAAATATTTTCTTTAGTTGATAAGTGCTTTGCTTATTACAATAACTTTCATTTGGTGGCGGGCCTCTCTTTCTTTACATATCTGATACTCGTGAATTTCCCAATTCATTGCCAATACTCTCAGGTTATTCAGCCATCAAATTTAGCAGCTGGTGACTTTTCATTGAATTTAGCCACAATATCTATTTTAACATATTAGCATAAGGAGTGATTTCCAACATATTCAGACAAAGTTGTAATAGATGTAAGAAAGAAAGAATTAAAATAAATTAATAAAAAAGAAGGAGTCGAACATCTACAATTTTTGACTCTGAACAGGAGTCCTTGTTAGGTTCGCACATATGGTTCAAATGGTTATGTTTAGATTATATTCACATTAGATGTAAATTCGTGTTGCTACTTAACCATAAAAATCATCTGCATTAGATAAGAATGCTTCATATCATATAACTGTATGACAACAATTAAGAAGAACACGAATATAAGTGCATATTGAGCAACAGACAATACCACCATGGCTAAAACTTATGGATCCCTTATCGTTACCAGATGGTACACTCCTCGAGCTGTAACACCTTCCCGATCTCCGTACCATCCTCAATATTCCTAGCATGACTTCTCCTAAATTGAAGTCCTTGAACTGGTGATAATGGCCAGCATTATTTCGTAGCGGTATATGTCCTCCATCACACCAACTGGAGGAGTGTGGCACAAGGCCTTTTTAAGGTGGGTCCGAGCGCAGGGCCGTAGCCGAGATGCACCCTGTGGCTCCTGATATGCCCCAGGCCCCGTCGGCATTTCCCTAAAAAAGGGCGCCTCAGGCCCCAGGCGATATACTTAAACCCTCCAAGGAGGGGTAAAGCCTGGCGGGAACAGCCCACTGAGGCTCGAGGTATGTTCAGAGAAACACCCGACTAGATCAGTGCCGACCGAAGTGTGTCCCATCAACTGAATTCAGCTGAGGTCCTAGCAACTCTGGGCAGGACATATGTCCAGGATTAAGAATCATTGCCTATCTAAAATCACAATGTACAATGAAATCGACGCTGGCTATCGTAATAGAGGAGCATGATGTAAGCAATACAAGATATGCTCAGAAAATCCCTTGGGGCCTGTTACATCGACTATTGTCGATGGTCCACCCTACCTGAGAACTCTTACGCCTAACGTGTCACCACTAATATCAACTCCTTCTTTGAAAACAACCACATGAGTACCTTGAAGGACAAAATCAGTATTAATAGATTGTCTCTTAAAATAATCACATTTCAACTAAGTATGACGTGTTTGAAGGTTTAAAATGTCACAGAAGTAATCTAATACATTGGCTCTTAAAACTTTGGTACTGCAACTAAGTATGACGTGTTTGAAGGTTTAAAATGTCACAGAAGTAATCTAATATATTGGCTCTTAAAACTTTGGTACTGCAACTAAGTATGACGTGTTTGAAGGTTAAAAATGTCACAGAAGTAATCTAATACATTGGCTCTTAAAACTTTGGTACTGCAACTAAGTATGACGTGTTTGAAGGTTAAAAATGTCACAGAAGTATTCTTATTCATTGACTCTTAAAACTTTGGTACTGCAACTAAGTATGACGTGTTTAGTAGTTTAAAATCAGAGCAAATTTCAAGAAAGATGAACTTATAAACAACTTTTTTCATGGACTTCTAAATACAGAGGTGGTAGTGTTGGCTGACTAGCAAGGATTTACATAAATCAGTTCTGTGTGAACACTAGAGGTAGTCTACAAAACGTGCTATGAGTGATACATGATTAGGATGTATGACTGGACAGAGACAGATACAGAGGTTTTGGGAACTGCAGTCAAATAGCTCGACGATGATAATGATGCCAGTGCGTCTTAAATATTGATATAGTACATCAATACAAAGAGTTTACTATTTTATTTCCTATTTTTATATTTATTCACAAAATCATAAAACATTCATATTGCAAAAGTATGAAGTTTTTACCATTTTTTGTGTGTTTTGATTTTATCTTTTCTTTGTTTTTTGGAGGGAGGGTGCGGTTATTTCATTTGTTTTTTTATTCGTTATTTTCCTGCTCTGAAGTAAATTGATTCATTGATTTAGATCCCACAATATTACATATTGAGATTTGATAGAGCTATCAATTAAGGATTTCTGGGTAGAGTGTTCGCCAATGGTCTGGGAGACCTGGGTTCAATACCAAGTCGCGTCATACCAAAGACTTTAAAAATGGTACTTGATACCTCCTTGCTTAACACTCAGCAATATAAGGCACGTATCAAGGGTAAAGTGGACGTGTTAAAGGAATGGAGTAGCGCCCTCCCCTACACCTCGGTGTGGTAGCTATTGAAAAGAGAGCCTTTTGATCGCTCTCGACTACGGTCAACTACACAGGATCCACCTATATAAACAAGAGTACAGTTCCTGTGGGTTGACAAGTGGAAGCGGATCACGTGAATTACGAACCGGAAGAATACTTAGGCTTTATGAAATTATATACACGCAAGTACTCACGGTCAGATGGTCAGTTAGGATCAGCCAGTTGGAGCCATGACCAAGTCAGGGCAGAAGCTGCATTGGACACCGCCTGCGGCATGGGGCAGTAGGCTCTTGGTTGAGAAGCCGAAGTGCTAAGTGAGGCCCCGAATATAGAATCAACGAGGTTAAGAAGAAATGGGTCAATACAGCAGTCCGGGTCCTCTGTTTCACAGTCTCAAGCTTACGGCCAATTTAGAAACTTTCGAGAAATAAAGATGAGAGAGGAACATTTTTGTAAAGAATGTGTTATGGTCTAATCATTCTTTCATTATGCTCTTTCATTATATAGCTACACAAAAATAACTGAAAATCTGACTTCGGCATAAATTAACCCAATAAGTATTTACAGGCCATAAAATCAGTTACTCAATAGTCTAAGGAACCAAACATTGCTGAGTTTCATGTTTTAGATGCTAATAGCAATCGGTTAATTCTGCCTTCCGCACTGAAATGTACGAATTTTAAAAAAAATTGCGTATGTCTATTTAACTGCACAGCTTGAAGCATAAGCTGACTGCACCACTGCAGTGGAGCAAATAAAACTATTCAATCATTTAATATTCGAGGTGAATTCAATAAGTTTTCAGACTTTTTTGGTACTGGTATTTAAAATAGGTGTAGACTCTTGAAATTTCAATATGTTATTGCTATACATCTTATGAGATGACTGACCAATTTTTATGATTTCAGGTTCAAATGAATACCTACAGCAGGAATATAGCCTGATTGTCACAGCTGGTGAATTTCAAAAATACAATCTGGACGTGAGAACACTTTAGAAGAACGATATTCAATAAAATTATGTTTTTAACTTGCAAAAAATGCTAGAGAAACGTATGGAATACTTCAGACTACGTTTGGTGCATCTTGCATGAATCGAGCATCAGTTTTTGAGTGGCATAAAAGATTCAAGGAAGGCAGGGAGTCTGTGAGGGATGATAAGAGTTGTGGGAGGAGTAAGGAAGTCAATACACCAGAGTTGATTGGCCAAAGGGTTAGGGTTAGGATTACTATGCTGAGGTTTAAGGGAGTTCAGGAAGAGATTCCTTGGGAAGAGGCCAGCACTTTTCAAATCGGACCAATAGCTTTTCCACCTGGACAATGCACCTGTCCACAACTCCATCCTTGTCACAGACTATTTGACCAAGATGGGCATCAAGACAGTTCCTCACCGTCCCTATAATCCAGACCTTGGTCCCTGTGACTTTTGGTTATTCCCTAAGCTCAGAGGCTGTCGTTATGAGACAATTGAGATGAAAGAGGCTATGACGAAGGTCATTGACATGCTCACACAAGATGAGTTCCATGGGGCCTTCCAGAAGTTGTTGGAACGGTACAACAAGTGCATTGCAGGCGTAGGAGATTACTTCGAAGGGTACCAGAGTTCCATGCGTGTACTATCAATGAAAGTGCCCATACGAAAAAAGTATGAAAATTATTTATGATCCTCGTATTTGAAACCGTTTAACTGTGCAAGGAAAGGAATAATATTAACAAGAATTATCAGTGTTTGATCGCAATACTTGAAACCATTTAACTTATGTGCAAACAAATGAGCCCTGGCTTGTTTTAGAAAGTTAGCTACAAACTATTAGCTTTAAATTATATATATATATATATATATATATAATTCATGGAATTTAGACTGCGACCACTAGGTTTCATGGAGTTTTTTTGCAAAACAACAATCATCAGGCAGATAATAAAATAAAATG
The DNA here is from genome assembly GCA_963585895.1 of Sepioteuthis lessoniana. Classification (NCBI taxonomy): domain Eukaryota; kingdom Metazoa; phylum Mollusca; class Cephalopoda; order Myopsida; family Loliginidae; genus Sepioteuthis; species Sepioteuthis lessoniana. Next base: position 49,386,228 of record OY757933.1, read on the forward strand.
AATCGAAAATCGAAAAAGAATACAAACAACCCCATGAATCCCAGGGGTCACACTCTAAATTTAATGAATTAAATATATATATCTAATATGTAAGTATTTATTATTATTATTATTATCATCATCATCATCATCATCATTATTATTATTATTATTATTATATTGTAGCTCTATCCTAGATATTGAGCACTCTCCATATTATATTGCACTTGGTTTGACACAAACCCACAAAGTGATTTAGTGACAACCAATACTGTTATAATGTCGAGCCGCCAGCAAGGATATCCCTGACCATCTTTCGCCTCTCCTCTCTATCGTCCATCGCTTGACAGGTGTTCAGGGCTACATCCCGAATCCTTACAGACCTGCTCTATATAGGTTCAAGCTGGTCGCCCTGCTTTTGCTCGGCCATATCAGGGTGTCCATATGAATACATCATTTATGAGCTCGTCCCTGCTTCTCCAGCAGTGTCCTGCATGTCTGGTTCGTCTAACTTGGATAGTTTTCGTGATGGGAGGTACGTGACCGTACAGTTGGTGCTTTGTGGGGTGTTGCCTGCTGGACTTGTTCAAAATTGCCCTCAGCATTTTTGTGTAGTTGCCGTCTAGCTTTTTCTCCAGCCGTTAATTACAAGAAATAAAAAATTTAGCTATGTTAAATAATATCCAGACGAATGCAATTTAGGATATGCTGATACAAGTGTACTTAACATACATTTTGTCTTCTGAAGTACCTGCATAGTTTATTTTCTTTTCGTTTCTGTTTTTGTAGATTTTATGATTTTTATTCTACTGCTTGTCTATTTGATATTTTGTTATAGCTGTTTGGAGTTGTTCTGAATAATTTCATTTTTCCGTAAAAAAAAAGTCTCTCGGATGCTGCATCCACACGATCCCCAATGCAGTTCAAATTTAGAATACCCTGACTGTATAGGGGTAGGACCCCTCTCAAAAAAGGAATTTTGTTTAATTTGGTTTCTTTATTTAACGGCATGTCAACCTTTGTGGGTTAATTAGTGTGATAGCCACCCTTGAAGAAAAGCAGTGCTGGTATTGGGCACGAGAAGGTTTCGGTGGTATTTTCTTCGTCTCGAGCGTTGTAGTAGTGGTTGTGTTTGGACTATGGTCGTTGATTTGGGGTTTAAGTATTAGACTCCGTTGTTCTTCTTACCCCATTTAACGTTTTGGCATCTTTGTCTTTTAAAGGCTGCAAGAAAATTACGGAAGAAAGGAAGGAAGAAAAGCGACTAAGATATTTTTTAACTTTATTTTTGTGCTTAACAACAATTCTGTGGACATAAGAATGCTTTCTGAAACTAGTAAATATAGCCGCATCTCCCAAAGCATTCAATTTCATTTTCAGTGGTAAAAGTTGGAATTTTTTGGTTATCTCCAGTAGGTATCGTCAGTAAGGTATATGTTCGGGGGTAAAAGTTTAAAGCTTGTCCAGTTAGTATATTCAGTGAAGGCTGCTGCTGCTGTTGGAAGAGCTCGCGCGTCACTAAGTGGTGACTCACCAGAACATGCATTTTCTCCCCACCAACAGCAGGAGAGGAGTTCGTCTGTCAGTTTGGAGTGGTTACTGCTTAAATAAGATAATTTCTCTTAAGGGCCTGGAAGCACCTTTTTTAGTCTGGCGGCATTCTTGCTTTCCTGTCAGAGGATCCAGGAAACTGCTATATTCTTTATTTTCTTTTTTAGTTTCTTTTTTTCAATACTCACAGTGGAACTATTTAACCAATAGTTGGAAAAGGGTGTGTTCTGAGAATACAATTAAACTGCATTTGGTGGTAAAGCTCGAGTTCTGAAGCCCAGAGTAATTTGGAGTGCTCTCTAATTGCCATTCGTCGCAGTTCTTCTCAGATTCAGAGTGGTTGTACAGGGTAGGATCATATTTATTGGTCAAATAGATTAGTTCTAAAATTATTCGTGTTAGATAGGACAGTGGGCAAAAAAGATAAATAAACAACTAGCCAAAAATATGAATATGAACATAAATGAATGCTATTCCCTGACCTCTAGGCACAGAATAACGCTGGATGGGTTGAAATACCGTTAGAGTCAATTAATCAACACATCAATCAATGGAGACTTCTGTTCTTCCTTCTTCAGTCAGTCGCAGAGGGGTAAGGCCTCCCCAACGATCGTCCTGATATGACATTAAATAATCTGATGGTGAGGCTCCAGCAATGCTGGAGTTTGAGAAATGCGGGGTACCCATTCGTTACCATCACTCCCAGGTCCACTCTAGCCCAGATTTTTAAAACCTGATAGGGTCCTACCTATGGCTCAAATAGAATTGTTTGATATTTAAACTGTGTACAAACAAATGACTAATGCTAAATTGAATCGTTCGAAATAGAACAATTTGAGCATTCAACTTTGCAAACAAATGACTGATGTTTAAAGGAACTGTTAATGATACATAGCAATACTTCAGACTATTCATTTGCTTGTTTTCAAATTATATGTATATATATATATATATATATAGGTAGGTCCACGAAGAGATTTGTATCTTTTAATTTTTTTTTCTTACTCACACACACAGGGTAAAAATAACTGTTAGTGAAATCCAAAACCAATCCAATGCAAACACACACGCCGAACGAGAAAAACATATGAAATATCGAAGAGGGGTGAAGCAAACTAAGGTAAACACACTCTAAGAAAAAGAGATGATGACTTTTATATAAACCCATAAGTTGTTAAGTAAAGTTGGCGACGTTAGTCCACTTGCTCCACTTTACCCTTGATACGTACCTTATAATGCTGCGTGTTAAGCAAGGAGTTAGAAAGTACCATTTTTTAAAGTCTTTATGACCTGACTTTGGTTTGAACCTCGGTCTCCCGGACCATTGGTGAACACTCTACCCTCTAGACAAGTGAACCAACTGAAAATCATGGAAAATTGAAACACGAGAGAATTCAAGTTTCATTGTGCACCCCATTAAAAAGGCCTTGTGCCATATAAGTTCTCAGACGAAAGCAACTAGCTGGAAACATACACGTATGTAAGAACAAAATAAATGAATAAATAAAGTCAAAAATACAAATCTCTTCGTGGACCTACCTATCTTAAAATATGTTCATTCTCTCTTTGGACCTACAACAAAAAATTATATATATATATATATATATATATATATGAGATTTTGCATTAAATGACCTCCAATGGTTTATATGAGATTAAACCAAACCAAATCAATCAAAAGGGACCGTCTGTGTACATCATCTCTTTGGAGTTAAGTTTCGTGCATTGCTTGTTCATGGGTCAATATTTCTCAGCTGATCTCTTGTCCATTTTAAGAAGAGTCAGGAATATTCTACCAGTCAGTTCCGTTCGGTTTCTTTCTTTAATAACATATCAACCTTCGTATTTACCAGCTAGAATGTCAAAATAATTTCCTTCTTTCTATCTTTCTTTCTTTCTCCTGAAAAAAAAAAACAATTACGTTTACTTTCTGACAAATACCCTTGAGAAATATGTGAATCACGCTTATTCCCGAAACCACTACAGTTCTTCAAAAATATGTTGGGTAGTGAATAGCCCATAAAATTTTGTATGTCATTAAACAATATATAAATCAAAAAAATCTAGTGAAAAAAATGTTGTTTTTATGTATTCATCTTTTTTTATTCACATATTTTATGCTTTTGTTCTTTCTAATTTTTATGTTATTTTCTTTCTTTCTTTCTTTATCTCTTTCTTTCTTTCTTTCTTTCTTTTTCTTTTCATTTCCATTTAGCCTTCTTAAAAATGTTATTTTCTCTTCATTCGTTCATTTCTTCCTTGTATTTCTTTGAAGTGAATCATTATTTTCCTTCGCTGTGAGTTTGTATGTCAATTTTCTTTCTTTCTTTCTTTCTTTCTTTCTTTCTTTCTTTCTTCTGCCTTTTTCTTTTCATTTCCATTTAGCCTTCTTAAAAATGTTATTTTCTCTTCATTCGTTTATTTCTTCCGTGTATTTCTTTGAAGTGAATCATTATTTTCCTTCGCTGTGAGTTTGTATGTCAATTTTCTTTCTTTCTTTCTTTCTTTCTTTCTTTCTCTCTCTCTCTTTCTTTCTTTCTTTCTTTCTTTCTCTCTTTCTTTCTTTCTTCTCTCTTTTTCTTTTCATTTCCATTTAGCCTTTTTAAAAATGTTATTTTCTCTTCATTCGTTTATTTCTTCTTTGTATTTCTTTGAAGTGAATCATTATTTTCCTTCACTGTGAGTTTGTATGTCAATTTTCTTTCTTTCTTTCTTTTTTTTTTCTTTCTTCTAGAAAATGTTACTTTTGTTATATACCCGTTTAATCACGGATTAGTTTCTTCAATTTGTTCTTACATCTTCGTATTTGCTTTCAATTTCTTATGTTATCTTTCTTTCTTTCTTTCTTTCTTCTAGAAAATCTTACTTTTATTTATATACCCGTTTATTCACTCATTAGTTTCTTCAATTCTCTCTCACGTTTTCGTATTTGCTTTCTATCTATTATGCTATCTATATCTTTCTTCTTTCTTTCTTTCGTTCTTTCTTTCTTGGATGGAATATTTTCTCTACTTTTTTTTTCTCTTTAACTTGTGTATATTTTTACTTAATTTCTCAAAAAAAAGTTTTTTTTTCTGTTCGTTCATTTCTTTTTCTTTTTTTTTTCTTTATTTCACATACATTATAATTCATCCTAACTTATTTTCTTCTTTTCGTTCTTACTTTCCTTCGTTCTTAATTTCTTTAACATATATTATTTCTTTGTTTTTTCCCTTCCTTGTTTCTTTAGCGTGTGTTCTTTTTTCTTTTTTCCTGGATGTTTCTCTTAACTCCTTTTATTATATTTTCTCTCAATCTTTTATGTTTTTCTTTTTTTTTTCATTTTTCTAAAAGAAATATGCTTTTTTTTCTTCATTCGTTTATTTGTCTTTTTTTCTTTTGTTCATGTATATTATTCTGCTAAACTAAATATATATCCATATTTCCTTATTTCTTTTTTTTTTTTTTTTGTACTGTGTTTGTTTCTTTCTTTCCTTTTGTACTTTGTATTCCTCTCCTCGGTACACAACACAAAAACATTCTTAATCATTTTCCTCACTTATCCATAAATGCCTTAAATACTTACGACCACCAATTCGTCAATCATTTAAATCTATGTCCCCTTAAGCAGAAACGCTTAAGAATAAATACGCCCAGACTAAAGAGAAGAAAGAGCTTAAATTAATCGGTTTCGCGTTTGTTTACTGTTTGAATTTGATTTTCAAATAATTAGTGTTTGAAAATCTTCATATTTTCAATGCCCTGTTATATACTAAACAAAGTCCACATATCAAGTTATTCTTTATAAAAAAAAAAAGTACAGAAAAGAAATGAGAAATGAAAGATAACTTTTTGATTGTTTATGTTGTTTCGCTCGGTACGAGTTATCAATTTGGTTGGTTGGCTGGTTCGATGGGTGGTTGAAGTGTTTGCTTTTTTGTTGGTTAGTTTGCTAGTTGGTTGGTTAGCAAATTGCTTCGTTGGTTTGTTGGTTGGTTAGTGAGTGTGTTGGTTAGTTTGCTAGTCAGCTGGTTAGTTGTTTGGTTAGCTAATTTTTTGGTTGGTTAGTGAGTGTGTTGGTTAGTTTGCTAGTCGGCTGGTTAGTTGGTTGGTTAGCTAATTGTTGGGTTGGTTGGTTGGTTAGAGTTTTGGTTAGTTTGCTAGTTGGTTGGTTTGTTGGTTGGTTAGCTAATTATTTGGTTTGTTTGTTGGTTGGTTGGTTGTTTAGTGAGTGTGTTGGTTAGTTGGTTACCAAATTAAATAGTTGGTCGGTTGTTTGGTTGCTTGGTTTGTAACTTGGTTAGTTGGTTATTTGTTTTTTTTTAGTGGTTGGTTGGTTGGTTGTTTGGTGACTGGTTAGATGTTGGTTAATTGCTTGGTTGTATAGTTTGTTGGTTATTTCGTTGGTTAGTTGGTTGTTTGGTAAGTTGGGTGGCCGGTTGGTTGGTTGGTTGGTTGGTTGGTTGATTGGTTCCTGGCTTGGTAGGTCGGTTGGTTATTTTCTTTGCTGGATGATTGGTTGTTTGGTTGATTGTTTGGATAGTTTTCGTTGGTTGACTGGTCGTTCATTGGTTGGCTTGTGGGTTGTTTTTACGTTTAGTCACCATTTGATGTATTCTTTTATGCCGTTATCACTATGTTTGAGGACAATTATACGCTTTAAAGAACAATTCTTGTTTGATAATTAGCATTTCTTTACACACTGTCACGAGATTTCAATTATTCTTACCTTATACAAATAAACTTCAAACATTTCTATTTGATCCATGGATTCCATTGGGTAGGTTACCGGTCATATGGAAATCTGAACCTTCTAATGAAAGAAAATGAGGTTTCTCCCAAGCTGTGGCTGTGTGAATAATATTGTGTGGATGCACAACATGGACGCTAAAAACGCATCGAGAAAAAGGCTGATGGGAACAAAATAAACTGCTAAGAAACGTTTTGAATCCTGTACAACCACTTACCTCTTATCTGAAAAAAACATCCAAGTCAGACGAACAAGACATTCACTTCATTTTAGAGCAACAAGAACGAACTTGTTAGTGACGTTCTATGGACCCCTAAACATTAACACGCCAGTGTTGGCCGATCAGCAAGGAATTACATCAGCTCTGTGTGGACATAGGATGTAGTTTGAAGGACCTGATGGGAGCGATGGATGACTGAGATGCATGGAGGAGAGAGAAACACAGACAGACAGAGTTAGAGAAATCATTGATACTGCTGTGACTTAGTGATAATGATGGTATATATATATATATATATATATATAAGTATATTTACATTCCTCAAGAAAGCAACGGAAGAAGAAAGCAAAATAGATGAATGAATTATGACAATACAAAGGGAAGAAATAACACATTAAATATTAGAAAAAATAAAATTCAATCAAAGAGAAAGATGGAAACCGTAGGGGAATTATTAAAATCTAAGCCTTTTTTTTAATTCTTTGAAATTTGTCCATTTTCCTCCCCCAACACGAATCGGAAGTTGGTGTCGCTTCGATGTTATTTGATACCTAAACAGGAAATGTATTCGTCGGCATTTTTTTTTATATTTCTTTTTTTTCCTTTCTTTTTTATATATCTTTCTTCCATTTTTTTTTATGTCTTTATAGTAACAGATCTCGCGTGGCGTGAAACGTGGAAAAGTTTAAAATGTTAACAAAGAACAAAAAAGAGTAAAGAGAGAAAACGATAAAAATGGCACGAAAATGGATAAAAATAAAAATATAAAATCACATGGGTAAGTGGGAAGGGTAGATATTGTCCTCACTGTTGTGGCTATCATCATTAGGAAGTGTTTTCGCTCAAATTCCGAACCGCCTTTTGCATTGGACAACATTTGCCGCAGTCATTTTTTCAATCAACGGCTTTTGAAATCAACGGCATTGAATACGTACATTAATTGTAAGAGACAGACAATATTTTTTTCTATTAAAAGGCGACAGACATGTTAACAGGCTTCTAAGTGCTTCAACAAACTCCTCACTAACTTCTATTCAAAAGCAAACGTGCCTAGTTTCCTTTTTTGGTTTTGGTTTCTTTGTGTAATGGCATATCAACTTTCATGGGTTATTTCACGTCAAAGTCATCGTTGTAGAAAAACAATAGTGATAGTATTCATCCTATAGTTGGGTGGGTAAAAGGTTTCATATCTTTTCCAAGAGTATTTGTCTGAAAGTGAACCTTATAGGGCAGCTGGAGTTTGAGCTCGGTTGCTTTAGCAACTACATCCCCGTTTTTCTTTATATATATATATATATATATATATAAGTAAAAGTAAAGTTGGCGACCGTAGTCGAGGGCAATCCGGAGGCTTCCTTTTCAATAGCTGCAACACCGAGGTGCAGGGGAGGGCGCTATTCCTTTCCCTTGATTGCTCCACTTTACCCTTGATACGTACTTTTTATTGCTGAGTGTTAAGCAAGGAGTTATCAAGTGTATATATATATATATATATATATATATATATGCTGTAAAAAGAAAACGGGAAGAAAAATACATATAAATGGATGACAAAAAATTATTAATAAATATTAATCTAAATCCACCGACGCGTTTCGACAAGTTATTCAAGATATGAAAAAACGAAAATTTCAGGTAGAAAGTGTTTTAGCTCATCTTCAGGATGGGAATCATGAATTTGAAATAGTGATTTGAACGAAGGCAGAAAAATATTCATAAAACGAAATTTTTTGAAAAAGATAAGGAGAAACATAGCGTCTAAAAAATTCGGTTTATATAGACAGAGAATGCAAGAAAAAAGAACTGAGGGGAAGAAGGAAGAGAGAAAAAAGGAAAAAGCACGAATAATATTTAGTAATTAAATTTTTCCCATCCATTTTATATTCATTTTTCTTTCTGGTTTCTTTATACAACATATCTGTCTGATTAAAAATTATACCTTATATATATATATATATATATATATATATATATATATATATATATATATATATATAATTTATGTATTGCATGCTCCCCTACTGAAGGGTAAAACCCACAAAAAAGTGGATCCCATTGTTATGTAAGTTAACTGAATCTTGTAAAGCTTCAGTTCTTGTTCTCAGGGGAGTGTGAAGTGTCTCCTAGTTACAATTACTCCCAGGTCCACTATGATGACGGAGTGGTAGTACTGTTATATAATTGCGGAAGGTTTTTTTTATATCATCATTTTTCGTTGGTTGTATGTTATCTTTCTGTTTAGTTAGGATTAGAACTATTCGGCTTAGTGCACGGATAGGGGCACACATTGAGCGCAGGTGTTCACGCTCGCGCGGGGAGGATGTGACCATCACAGATGTCATAATAAAAACACCGGAGTGGATATGGGACTGGGGATATGAATAAAGTCATGCCCGGAAGCGATGGGCTGAGGATTTTGGGTGATTTTTTTAAAAAAAAGCAGTTAGTTGAGATTCGGACCTGGGCAAAGTGAGTTGATTTTTTTGGACCTGGGCGAGACCAGTCCAGTGGGGTCTACGAGATTCGTCGCGCATTGTTGGATCAGATGGAACTGTCAGTTTAGTAAAAATTGTGTTTCTCTCTCTTCTCGTGTTGAAAACGTAAAAATCAAGAAGGTAATAAAAGTTTCGTACCTGAACAAAGAAAGTCGTCAGTTTTTCGAGTGTTTTTCGGATTCCTATGCATATGAACGTTCAACGTATCCTATACGTTTTCACGTATCCCTATATTTGTATAGTTGTATCCTGGCTATACAACTGTACTTGTTACGATTCCATTTATATGTCGAATAGATATATTAGACGATTATTAGTATGAGATAGTAATTGATGAGACTATAAATGTCTGCAAAAAAATGATTATTGATAAATTTAAAAAATGCAATGAAACATTGAAAATATAGATTTGTTTCATTTCTTTGTTTAGCTGCCAATCAATCTTAGTGGGTCATTCAATAGTTGTATCATTTAATCCAAAGCTTGGAGAATAGAAAGCTCATGCCTATCTCTGATGTATAAGTCCTAAAACGAATGTAAAAACTGAGTGGGGATTCGAACTCGTTTACTTCCTATCTGCAGTACGGCTCTTCGGCCATTGCACCTGGTGGACACCTTGATTCAACACAGCATTACGTGTGTAACCATGCATTTAGAAAAAAAAAAACGAATTTTGGCATTAAATGAATGAGAAGGAGTTGATGTGCTATTTAACAATTAAACAAAACCAAGAAAAAATATAGATATGATTAAAAATAAACATTTAGAAATAAATCAAATTACAATATTTATTAACCCATATGGAGTTAATGTGCCATTTAACAATTAAACGAAATCAAGCCAAAATATATTTTTGATTACAATCAAACATTTAGGAATTGATCGAATTTCAGCATTAACTAACCCATAAAGAGTTTATATGCCATTTAAAAATTAAAGAAACCAAACAGAAATATAGTTATGATTACAAAAGAAAATCAGAAATGAATCAAATTTCAGCATTAATTAACCCATAATGGTTTGATATGTCATTTAACGATTAAACGGAACAAAGTCAAAATATAGTTATGATTACAATCAAATATTTAGAAATAAATCGGCCGTTTATCGATTTCTCACCGCAATCTTGTTCTTATGAACCCAATGTCATTCAGTCTATTTTTCTATTGGATAGATTGCAGAAACAACATCTGATTTTTGCACACTTTATTAATTCATTGTTGGTTTTAAGATACATAACCCGTGCAGCGAATCTGGGAATCACCTGGACCATGGTCATCAACCAACGGCTTCATCGATGCAGGACTAAATAATTCAAAGTAAAACTCTAAATTCTAAACTTCTAAAACGTCATACTCACCTCACTGTAATGATCAAATTAGAGCCATATTCTAAAATGATTCAAGAGTCATCACCTATCAATCAAACCCGTTTGAAACTAATGGTTTCATCTCATGGAACCACGGTTTTAAATCTTTTTAAACAATCCATACCACCTTTCAAATGGTAGGTACACATAATTTCTTATCTAACTTCATTAAACTAATAAACCTAAACTGGAGTAGTCCCGGTGGCCGAGTGGTTGGACTGCGACATCGAAGTGAACGAGTTCGAACTCCAGTCTCGCTATTACTTTCACTTTAGAACTAATACCCTTAAGAAAGGTATTAATAAGGTCATTCCTTCTCGAATAGGCCTAAGCATATTGTCGAAAAAAGGTAATGTATTGTTTTAATCTATAATACCCATCCAGTAATTTTGTGCTAAAAATCTGGATAAATAGAACGTCTTATACACAAATATCTTTGCTAAACAAACTTCTATCTATCACATTATAACTGTAAATACAAATGAATAAAATCAAATCAAGACGTTCGTTTGGATTCTTTGTTTATTAGCATGTCAAATTTCGTGGGTTATTTAATGCCAAAGCCATTCCCCCAGAAGAACAATAGTGGTACTATTTAACCCATATATGAGAGGATAAGGGGGCTCATGCCTTTCCCAAGACTATTTATCCGAAGGTCAACGTAATAGCACGACTGGAGTTAGAACTTACTTACTATGATTCTGCAGTCCATCGCATTAACCGTTACACAACGAGCACACCCCCAAGATGATAGAAATTGCCCAATTACTTTAATACCAATAATATTATGCTGTATCAAGTTTATGATGCATAGATATATAGAGCAACTCAGCATGGGCGTAGTGGCGCAGTGGTAGCGTGTCTTAAAGCCCGTCATTCTGCAGGTCTAGTCGTGAGAACACTACTCTTTCAGCGTATCGGACAGGGTCAATCCCTTTCCAGGCGTATAAGTTGTCTGAATTTTGATCTTTCCTTCTCGTTGATGGATTTCTATACAACTGTTATACATCCCAGTCAGCAAACAACCTTCTTCTGGAGTTTTACTCGGCAAACCAAGTCCACTTTACAGGCCGATAGCCTTTCTGCAATATAAGCCTCAGATATGTGATATTTCGGATCAAGCACCGACAGCTATACAGTTTGTAAACATTTTTCTCCAAATGCACAATTAAAGGATCTGCGAATATCTCCGAAAAACTCTGATTAAGTCAAAGGGTGTGTGTACCTTGTGGGGCACAGTTCACCTGAAAAGTTGCATTTCATGTGATAGTGACTGCAGACACAAGCGACAGACAATCTGTGTTTTCTGCTGTATGACTGAGTCATTGGTCTATAAACTAAATTAAGAATTGAGATGTCCAGTCACTTTATAGTTTTAGCGAAGGCATTAAAAGTACACCACTAAGGGTTGATCCGAAGACGATAAATAATGTGTACAGTAAATCAAAAGACCGGAGAATCTTTCTCTCTTTCACCGGTGTTACCACGACAATTCACGATTTTTGAGTCTTCTTCACACTGCACAAAAAGGAAACTATACTTGGATCCCTGCAAGACTCTACAACTTTATTAATTTTTCAAGCAAGAGTATGATTTTTAAGCCTACGTTATCTTACAAATGCTATGCTTCGATTATTCTTGCTCCTTTTGTAATATTGCGTGGGTCGATTGCCTGGCTTGCCTTTCAAAGCATCTTTATCAATGATGGACGGTTATTTGATATTGCACTTTATTTTAACGGACACAGTATCAATCATAAAATATTTAAACCCGTTTTGGGCAACCCGGGGCGATATTGTTTCATTTCCTTCCAATTTCCGAATTCTGTGAGCAGCTTCAAAGACTTTGTGACACAGTTTATTCAGTAGCCTAGAATTACTAGTTAAATACGACATCTCAGAACAATATATATAAGTATATATATACGAGGTGCATACGATAAGTTTCCAGAGTTTTTTTACTATGGGCATTTAAAATTGTCGTCAACTCTTGTAAATTCAGTATCTTATTGCTATACATCTTATAGGATGACTGACCAATTGTTATGATTTCAGGTTCAAATGAACACCTACAACAGGAATTGGAATACACCCTACTACAGCCTGATTGTCAGAGCTGGTGAACTTCAAAAATGCAATCTGACACTTTAGAAGAACGATATGCAATAAAATTCTGTTTTAGACTTTGAAAAATGCCACAGAAACGTATGGAATGCTTCAGACTGCTTTTCGACAATCTTGCATGAATCAAGCATCAGTTTTTGAGTGGCAGAAGAGATTCAAGGAAGGCAAGGAGTCTGTAAGGGATGATGAGAGGTATGGGAGGAGTAGGAAGTCAATACACCCGAGTTGACTGGCCAAAGAGTTAGGGTTAGGGTTAGGGTTACTATGTTGAGGTTTTAAGGGAGTTCAGCAAGAGATTCCATCGGAAGAGGTCAGCGGTATTTCCAGCAGGACAATACACCAGTCTACAACTCCATCTTTGTCGAAGACTATTTGACCAAGATGGGCATTAAGACCTCACCGTTCCTATAGTGTGACGAAGGTCATTGAAAGGCTCACACTAGAGGACTTCCATGGGGCCTTCCAAATTTGCTGAACGGTACAAGTGCATTGCAGTCGGAGGAGATTACTTTGAAGGGGGCTAGAGTTTCATGTGTGTACTATCAATAATAGTGCCCATGCGAAAAAAAGTCTGTAAACTTATCGAATGCACCTCATATATATATATGCAATACACTGCTTGTGTAGCTTATCCAGTAGTCTTAAGAATGCCCGTCTGATCAAAGTATCCATTGTTGTATATATATATATATATATATATATATATATATATATATATATATATATATATATATAAGCATATATTTCTCATTATGATGATTGCACCTATTTTACTGTTTTTTGATTAACTTTGAGCAGAGTGTGTTTCAAATTAGACGTATATTGACTGACTTGTTTGTTTCTATGTTTGTTTCAATGGATCTTTTACAGACTAATTTTTAAGGAGTGACATTTCAATCAGCTCCGACTCATTGCCTGGTTTATTTGTTCGCAAAGATTTTTATGGATGCCATTTTTTAAATTATTTCCAGGTCGAGTGATTGTTTCGTACTAAATCCAAATGACACATGTTTTCAGACATTATCCGAATCGTCTTCTTTTTTGTCGATTATTGACTTCATATTAATACCTTTTTCACTTGCTTCTATGATTGCAAATTTAGCATCACTCTTGAGGTTATGATATTTTGTGCCGAAATTTTGTTCAACTAATATTACACTGTTTTGATCTATAGACTTGATACTTTGTCTAGTGATTTAAACTAAAATAAAACGCCTATTCTGACTTTCCAACATATTTTAGGCAGTATGTTCATTCTAAATAAATAAATTATAATTTTTCTCCAGCAATTTTATTTCTGATAAGTTTTGAAATATTTCTGTTAGTGAAATTATTTGATCAGTTGGTTGATTAGAGGTGTTTTCAGCATAGTTTCTTCTTGATATTTTATGGTTGGCAAAATTTAGCGGATTTTATAGTTGATTTCCGTCAGTTACTTTTTTGTTTAGTATGCTGTTGCTACCTATAATTTCTATGAAGATATTTGGTCGAATTTTGGTCATCATTATTGATTTTATGTTGGTATCTTTTTTACTTGCTTCTGTGATTGCAAATTTAGCATCACTGTTGTGACTCTGTGCGGAAGTGTTGTTCGACTAATATTACACCGTTTTGATCTATAGACTTGATACTGTGTCTAGTTATTTAAACTAAAATAAAACGGCTATGCTGACTTCCCAACAAATTATTTTTGGTAGCAGGTGTATTCCAAATAAATAAATTACAATTATTATAAGTTTTGAAAGATTTTTAGTTGAGAAATTAGAAGATGACTTGCTTGATTTAAAGAGTTTTCAGCAAAGTTTGTTTCTGATATTGTATGGTTGGCAAAATTTTGCAGATTTTATTATTGACTTCTGTGGATTGCATTATTGTTTTATACGCGGTTGTTACCAATCATTTCTCTGCAGTTATTTGGCCGACAATAGGTTAGTATACCAGGTTCTTGAAAAACCTTTTTTTTTAAGTTGGGGTTTATTTTTAAAATGTCCCAAAGTTCTTGATTATTTTGAGCTCGTGGTGAGAAGGATTTGTTACTTGTAACGAAAAGGATGCCATTCATCTTCACTTTTTGACTGAGTTTTTTATGCCATGTTTTTTATAGCAGTGTCAAATGTTACTTGATGGAAAAAATGTTGGTTTTTCTAGTTTTGTTTCCATAATTAAAGAGACGAAGACAAATAAGAAAATAAGCACAATGAAATGATTTTCGATTTGTCTTATCTATTTTGCTCATTATATATAGATATATGAAGAAAACAGAAAAACAAAGTAATCCAAAAGTTATGAATTTACCGGGATGGAAAGTCAACGTTAAAACGTTATTGGTGTTAGTAAACATTAATCAGGACTTTAAGATGGTGAAACCAGTGCTGCTAAAACAAGGATCGATGTTTTAATATTTTTTATCTTACGAATATCCCCTTCGCTAGCTAAATATCACCTTCTCTAGCAAAAATAATCGTAAAATATTTCAAAATCCATGCATAAAATTTGCCCCATTTTTCAAGAAGTTTAAAATTGTAAATCATTAAAAATGTATTTCTCAAACCGTAAAACGCTGTCACCCTCTTTCAAAAACGAACACCTCGGGACGTAATCGCTTTCGAACATATTACCCAGAGTTATTTCGTTTTTCATTAGAAACATTCTTTTGCCCAGATGATGACTTCCTACTATGATTTATCTGTCATAATCGTTTGATTTCTCACTTATCATCTTCTGAAATTCTACAATGTCATCCTGGCAACATGTGGCTGAACATTGTCATGAGTCAAGTTGTGACTAAGATTGAACTTCTTTTTTCATGTTCATGATTAGGGACATATAACTATCAACATCAAAGTCCAAATGAAGTGATAGAAAATCAACAAAGAGGTTAATTTAATAATTAGAAATATGAATCCTTTATTCAACTTCTATTAGAAATATATCATCATCATCATCATCATGTCGCGCCGCCTGCGCGGATATCCCTGACCGTCTCTCGCCATTTCTCCCTATCATTCATCGCCTCCGGCAGGTCTTCAGGATTACAACCCGTGTCCTCACATAGCTGCTGTATGTAAGTTCGTGCTGGTCGTCCCACTCTTGCACATCCATGAGTGGGGGTCCACAGGAGTACATCGCTTATGAGCTCGTCCTTGCTTCTCCAGCAGTGTCCTGCGTGTCTGGTTCGTCGAACTTGTATAGTTTTTGTGATGGGGGGCAAGTGTCCGTATAGTTGGAGTCTCGTGGGGTGTTGTCGCCAGGACTTGTTTAATACTGCTCTCAACATTCTTGTGTAATTTCCGTCCAGCCTCCTCTCCAGCCGCTTCGTAAGCGTCCATGTGGTGCATCCATATAGCAGTATCGACACAACCGCTGCCTGGAAGAAGCTGCGTTTCATTTTATCTGTTAGGTCCGACTTCCATATGATCGAGAGCCTATCGATAGCTGTCCATGCCTTCGTCAGTCGTGTGTCGATGTCCTTCTCGGTTGATGAGACGCTGCTTCCTAGGTAGGTGAATTTGTCGACTAGTTTCAGAGAGGCTCCGTCTAGTGTGGCAATGTTGCCTGTTTGGTTGTAACACATATATTCGGTTTTGTTTGCATTGACATGTAGGCCAATGCCAGCTGCAGCTCGTTCCAGACTATGTAGTAGTGTCTCTGCTTGATTAGGCGTATTCGCTAGTAACGCCAAGTCATCAGCGTAGTCGGCGTCCGTGATTGTTTTTGCGGGGTACCTTTTGCTTCTTCTCTTAGTCAGCTCAAAGCCATTTTCTCTGATTTTGTCGATCGAAGTCCTAAGCACATAGTCTAGACAGATGATAAAGAGGTACGGGGCTAGTGTGTCTCCTTGTAGTACTCCCGCAACAATGTCGAAGTATTCCGTGTCTCCATCTGGTGAACGTACTTTTACTTTGGTGTTTCTGTAGAGAATCATTATCGCTGCTACGGTTTCTTTTGGTAGGCCGTAAGCTAGTAGGATTTGCTCCATCTTCCCTCTGTGTATGGAATCGAAGGCCTTGGTAAAGTCGACAAATAGTAATGTCGCCTGTAAGTTTTTTGCCCGAACGCCTTCCAGGATTCTACGGATGGTCAGTATTTGTGAGATTGTGGATCTATTTCTCCGGAAGCCATTTTGGTTTTTCCTAAGGATGTTTTCCATTTTGGGTTCTATGCGGTTTCGTAGTAGGGCATTGTAGATTTTGGCTGCTATGGATGTAAGTGTTATCCCTCGGTAGTTCTTGGCTAGTCCGAGGTCGCCTTTTTTAGGGAATGGAAGGATGCATCCCTTCGTCCATCGTTCTATCCTATTTTGACTATAGACTGCGTTGCATTGGCGGAGCAGTATATCGTCGAATTGTCTCGTCTTCCACACTTCTGGGGGGATCTCGTCTAGCCCCGCCGCTTTCCTATTTTTAATTCTTCTGAGAACCGTGTCGAGTTCTTCTTTGGTGAAAGGACCTAGTTTTACGTCTAATTGCTTACTAATAATTCTGGTGATCGGTTCATCCGTTATTTCCGGTGGGTTTCCTAGTAGATTTTTGAAATGCTGTTCCCACAGTTTTATTCTTTCTTGTTGGCTTGCAGCTTTCAATTTTGCTTTGGCTGTGCTCTTCCTTCCACTTACTTCGTTTATTGTTTGCCAGGCTATCCTGGATTGCCTATCTTCCACCGAGTCTCTAATCTTATCTATCTGATTTTGTACGTATTCTGCCTGTTCTTTTAGGTATATTCCTGTTAATTGATGTTGCGCCTTTTCTAGTTCTCGTGCATTTGTATTTGTTGGGTTCTGTTGATAGTTTTTGGAGGCAGTCTTCACAAGTGCACGTTTTTCTCTAGCTGCTAGCGTTTCCCAAGGGACTCTATATTTAGTTCTAGGTTTTGTTGGAATACACTTTTCTGCCGCCTCCAGGTGTGCTTCTACAAAATTTTCATATTCGTCATTTGGGGTGCCTATTTCTACCTTCTCTTGTAGTGCTTCGAATCTGTTTCTTAGTTCTAATGCATATTTATCTCTAATATCTCTGTTGTTGAGTAGGGCCCAGTCATAGTGCTTGGTCGTCGCTTTACGTGTGGCGTTTTTTCTTAGGCTTAGTCGTACTTTGGCCGTAACTATTCGATGATCGGAGGACACACCCTCGAAGGAGGAGTATGCCTCGCAATTCATCGCACTATTCTTCCATTTCCTGTTTATAAAGACGTAGTCTATCTGTGCTTTACTCTTATTCGCGTATGTGTAGGTCCATAATTTCCCCTCCCTTTTTTGAAAGTTTGTATTGAGGCAGGTTAATCTATTTTCTATCATGAAATCTATTAAATGCTGTCCATTCCTGTTAGACGCGTAGTGTAGGCTGTATTTGTTGTGTCTGTTTTTCCCGATTTGTGCATTCATATCTCCGCCAATGACTAGCAGGTTGTGTTTCGGAATGCTACGTACTAGGGAGGATAGATCTTCGTAGAAGGTGGCTATTTCGTTTTCTTCGCTAACATTGGTAGGGCTGTAGCAGGAGATAATTGTTGCTTTGGGGTTGCCATTAAACGTTGCGGCCATCATCCTAGGTTGTATTCTCTCAATGCTGTTCAGTGTTTTTAACGCTCTCGGTCCTAGAAGTATTCCCACCCCTCCTACCGATGCATTGACAGAGTTTTTCCATGCCGATACAGTCACCAGCATCCATCCATTTCCAGTTTCGTGATACTTGATATCTTCGGTGTGCGTGTATCGGTGCTCTTGTATGCAAATTATATCTATCTTATGTTCTACGGCTGATGCAGTTAGCTCTGATAGTTGACCTATTCTATTTAGGGTTCTTACGTTAAATGTCGCTATCTGTATTGTTTGTTTGCATTTTAGTAGTTTTTGTTTGTGTTTGGAAGTGATTCCGTTTCCAGAAGTTTTTTCACAGAGGTCAGTAAATTTATTCTACTAAACTATTCATTTAAAAATGCACATTTGATTTAAAATAGTAATGTCTTAAATCTCAGCTGTATTATGTGTTGTTTAAATGAAGAATGAAGACTTATGCGACTTAATTTTCAGGAAAACTTTACTTTTGGAAGGCGAACTTCTAAATTTGCTAAAGAAAACCCCCAAAATTGCCCCCCCCCTGAAAAGAAAGGAAAAAAAAATCCAAAACACCTCAAATGTAGTCTAACACGTGCTAAAGACGAAAGCCATAAAAGAGTTGACTCCTCCTCTCTCTTTCTTTCTCTCTCTCTCTCTGTGTGTGTGTGTGTGTGTCTCTCTCTCTCTCTGTCCACCACCAGTTGACCATGATATAGGAGTGGAACCTTTAATATAAATACTAAAATTAGTAATAATTTAATCCTTCATTTGTTGAAATAGTATGCATACGTTTGGAAGTGATTCCGTTTCCAGAAGTTTTTTCACAGAGGTCAGTAAATTTATTCTACTAAACTATTCATTTAAAAATGCACATTTGATTTAAAATAGTAATGTCTTAAATCTCAGCTGTATTATGTGTTGTTTAAATGAAGAATGAAGACTTATGCGACTTAATTTTCAGGAAAACTTTACTTTTGGAAGGCGAACTTCTAAATTTGCTAAAGAAAACCCCCAAAATTGCCCCCCCCTGAAAAGAAAGAAAAAAAAAAATCCAAAACACCTCAAATGTAGTCTAACACGTGCTAAAGACGAAAGCCATAAAAGAGTTGACTCCTCCTCTCTCTTTCTTTCTCTCTCTCTCTCTCTCTCTGTGTGTGTGTGTCTCTCTCTCTCTCTCTCTGTCCACCACCAGTTGACCATGATATAGGAGTGGAACCTTTAATATAAATACTAAAATTAGTAATAATTTAATCCTTCATTTGTTGAAATAGTATGCATACGTTTGGAAGTGATTCCGTTTCCAGAAGTTTTTTCACAGAGGTCAGTAAATTTATTCTACTAAACTATTCATTTAAAAATGCACATTTGATTTAAAATAGTAATGTCTTAAATCTCAGCTGTATTATGTGTTGTTTAAATGAAGAATGAAGACTTATGCGACTTAATTTTCAGGAAAACTTTACTTTTGGAAGGCGAACTTCTAAATTTGCTAAAGAAAACCCCCAAAATTGCCCCCCCCCTGAAAAGAAAGGAAAAAAAAAATCCAAAACACCTCAAATGTAGTCTAACACGTGCTAAAGACGAAAGCTATAAAAGAGTTGACTCCTCCTCTCTCTTTCTTTCTCTCTCTCTCTCTGTGTGTGTCTCTCTTTCTCTCTCTCTCTCTCTGTCTGTCCACCACTAGATAACCATGAAATATACCACAAAATTTCTTTGAATTTTAACATCCAGCAGTTCCATTTCAAACAATCCAGTTTAGCGTAAGCTCGCAGTTCAAATGTAAGCACTGTTTAATTGTCAAAAGCAATTCTATTTCAAGCTATTCAGTTCAGTCAAACGGTTCTAATTCAAATAATTCAGTTTTGCATAAGTACACAGTTAGTTCTATTTAACCCATACATAGGACCCTATCTGGTGCTACCATTCCGGACCAGAGTGGACGTGGAAGCAACGGCAATAAAAGGTGCTCTGCATTCCCCAAAGCTCCAGCATTAGTGGAACCTCACCATCAGATTGTTTAGTGTCATATTCAGGACACTTATTAGGGAGGGAGTCTTATGCCTCTGCAGAGGTGCAGTCGGTGAATTCTACAGCCCTAGTCGACTGGGCAGTACACAGAGTTAATGTCAAAGTAGTTTTATTTCAGATAATTCAGTACGTAGTTTAAATGTCGAAACAGTTCTATTTTATACAATTAACTTTAGCATAAATACGCAGTTTAAATGCAAAAAACAGTAAACTCAAGAAACCACGGTTTACTTCTATTTAACACAAAGATAGGATCTTTATCAGATGCTATCTCTCCGTGCCAGAGCGGACCTAGAAGCAATAGCAATGAAGGAGTACTCTGTATTCCCCAAAAGTTCCAGCATTACTGGAACCTCACCACCAGATTGTTTAGTGTCATATCCAGGATACTCGTTGGTGGGGTCATATACCTTTGCAGAGAAGCAGTCGGTGTATTCTACAGCCCCACCCGACTCAGAGGAGGTACCTTCTCTGCTTGCCTATGGAAGTTTCCATAATTTAATTAAATTTCTACTCCATTTCACGTTTCGTTCTTTCTATCTTCTTTTTTTTTCTTTTCTCAATAAGATAGGGATCAATTGACAGTACTGATCCTCTCTTCAAATAACTTGCAATAGACGTTATGTTATCAGTAGTAAGGAACGATCTGTAACAAACCCTCTTATCAAATACTCAAGGCTAAAGAGTTCCAAGATTTCGGCTATTTACATACAACTGAAAAGATCCCTATCTTTTCCAAGGCGATGGGCAAAGTAAACGTAAAATACCCCAGTTATAGTTTGAACCAGATTCCTCTATTTCAATCCCCGGGTCTTTTCTCGCGGGTATCACAAAAAAAAAAATCCTATTAGGCCTCGAAAGCGAATCTATTTCCGGTATGTTTTCTGGGGAGTTAGAAAAGATGCGGAAATATGCATGCAGTGCAGAATGCAATTAAGAGATCTGACTTCACTGCATGAAATTACTTGAAAGCATTTTGGAATGCATCGTCATTTCCGCTTCCGGTATGGGCAAGTAAGATTCTCTCGGCTCACATTAATATGCAGCATAAATAATCTGTGTCTCACAAGAGAGTGGTTTCCGAGAAGTTGGAAGTAAGGCAATCTGTTCCTGTAAATTTAAGGACGTCGTTTAAGAAAACCAAAGAGCTTTCAACAAATCACTATGATTATTAATATTATTCGTTGTTCGTAAGCTTAAAAGAAATGGCGGAAATATATTAACTGCTAAGAGGAACTTTCTTTTTAGAAAAAGAAACCAAATAACATTTTCTTATTATGCATTGCACTGAGCATGGAAAATAAGGTTCCGTTTTTATTTACTCAGCTCACCTTGGCAAAATGCCAGAAGTGTAGGGCACATATCGAGGTTCGAACTCGCTTGCATTTGGTTTTTTACTGTAACGATTTTTGCCGTAGTTAACCATTAAATTTTGTGCGGTATCCAAAAGTAAGCAAACGGATGTTTTTTTTTTTCTTTTTATAACTTCTCTTAAAACAGCAGCAATAAAAACAACAACAACAAGTAGAATTAGTTGTAGTAATTATAATGGTATTACTACTTAGACATTGGCTTAGCCGAACGGTTATCGTCATGGGAAATGGTGTCGGTGAGAAGATTTTGAATATTTGATGAAGCAGTTGTCATTTCATCTCGTGCTTATGCCCCCAGGAAAAGCATGCATCCTTAGTAATAGTTAAATAGTAAGGCAGAAAGGGTTTTTTAGCCTCCGTTTTGCAATCTTCGAAAAGAAAAACTTTGAATTAAAACCAGATTTATTCCTTTTGAATATAACCTTGTGTCTCAATATGCTTGTGACAAAGGGATTATATATATATATATATATATATATACAAGGTTCATTAAATAAGTGTCCATACATTATTCGTATGAGCACTTTTATTGATAGTACATACATGAAAATCTGGTCCTCTTCGAAATAATTTCCGCCGGCTGCAATACACTTGTTGTACCGTTCCAACAATATCTGGAAGGCCCCATGGAAGTCCTCTTGTGTGAGCGTGTCAATGACCTTCGTCACAGCCTCTTTCATCTCCTCAATTGTCTCATAACGACAGCATTTAAGGTTTTCCTTGAGTTTAGGGAATAACTAAAAGTCACAGGGAGCAATGTCTGGACTACAGGGACGGTGAAGATGCCCATCTTGGTCAAATAGTCTGTAACAAGGATGAAGTTGTGGACTGGTGTATTGTTCCGGGGGAAATGCCACAGACCCGATTTGAAGAGTGCTGGCCTCTTCACTAGGAATCTCTTGCTGAACTCCCTTAAAACCTCAACATAGTATTCCCTGTTGACTGTCTGTCCAGTGGGAAACCAGTGTGTGTAGATCATGCCAGTGCTGTCAAAAAATGGGATCGTCAAAATTTTGTTGGTGGATTTGCTCTGTCTGGCCTTCTTAGGTCTGGGAGAACCATCATGCTTCCACTGGGAACTATGCTTCATTGCAGGTCACCAGAGCATCAAGAACTGCAGGATCTGAATTCTACGTCTTCAGTTCCTCGCGAATAACTGTGTGTACAGTTTCCACATTGACATCAAACTGTGCACGTATTGTCTCCATAGATACACGGCAGTCCTAATCCATGAAATTATTTATTTGGCCAATCATCTCTGCTGTATTGACTTCCTTACTCCTCCCACACCTCTCATCATCCCTCCCAGACTCCCTGCCTCTCTTGAATCTTTTATGCCACTCAAAAACTGATGCTCGATTCATGCAAGATGCTCCAAAAGTAGTCTGAAGCATTCCATACGTTTTTCTGGCATTTTTAAACAGTTTAAAACATAATTTTATTTCATATCATTCTACTAAATTGTCCTCACGTCCAAATTGCATTTTTGAAATTCACCAGCTCTGACAATAAGGCTTTAGTAGGGTGTATTACGATTCCTGCTGTAGCTATTAATTTGAACCTGGAATCATAAAAATTGGTCAGTCATCTCATAAGCTGTATAGCAATAAGATACTGAATGTTCAAGAGTCTACGACAATTCTAAATGCCTGTACAAAAAAAGACTGAAAACTTATTGAAGACACCTCTTATATATATATATATATATATATATATATATATATAGTGTTCACCAATGGTCCGGGAGACTTGGGTTCAATCCAAGGTCGCGTCATACCAAATACTTTTAAAATGGTGCATGATACCTCCGTGCTTAACACTTAGCGTTATAAGGTACGTATTAAGAGTAAAATGGAACAATCCAAGGAAAGGAGTAGCACTCTCCTCCCACACCTCGGTGTAGAAGCTATTGAAAAGGGAGCCGTCAAGTCGCCCTTGACTACGGTCGCCAACTTAACTTACACTTACTGCTTTTCCTTCTCATTTTCTCTTTTTTATTCCTCTCTCTCTCTCTCTCTCCCTCTCATTTAAAGTTTATTGTTTCCTCCTTTTTTCTAAAATGTATGGAAATATTTTGATACAAACAAATGGCTCTAGGTGATTGGATACGCAATACCGTGTGTGACGCACATAGCCTAACAGTTATCATCGTGAAAAATGGAATCCACAATCCTAGTTCAAATCCTAGACTAAGCTGGTTATGTCCACTATGCACTAATGCCTCTGAGAAAAGCATTAATCCATCAGTTCTACTCCCAGATATCGATAAATAGTAGAACAGGCTGTGTTCCTGAGCCTTGGTTACCCAACCAATTTAGGTGAAAGAAAACGTTGAGTTCAAATCCCATTTAAAATTGATATTGGGGGTGTCCTCGTGGTGTAATGGTTAAAGAGCTGGGCTGCGGAATTGTCGTAAGCGAGTTCGTACTCCAGTCGTGCTATAACGTTCACTTTCGGGCAAATACTCTTGGGAAAGGTATGAACCCTCTTATCCTTCCAGCTATTGGTTAAATAGCACTACTACTGTTCTTCTAGGAGGATGGATTTGGCATTAAATAACCTAGAAAGTTTGATATGCCATTAAACAAAGAAAGCAAACCAAACCGAAAGTGAACATGCTAGCATGACTGGAGATCAAATTGAGTTACTTCAATGTCACAGTACAACAAATTAGCCACTACACCACTTGAACTCCTATTTCCTTTTGAGATTCATTTTTTTAATCATTTATAAATTCATATTAAAAATTGTCTTGGTTTTAAATTAAATATTTTAATCGGAAATGTAATACTTACGAGGTGCATACGATAAGTTTCCAGACTTTTTTTGTATGAGCAGTTTTATCCATAGTACACACATGAAACTCTATCATTAAGGTTTATTGGACTATTGTCTTCATCTTAATTGTTATTTCCACAACGTTTCAGCCGATATGTCCTCCGGCCTTCTTCAGGTGTTTGTCGAACTCACGAACCTTCACGGAACTTCGAACTACGTCCTTTATTGAAACCACGAGAGTCGCCTGTTCTGATTCCGTTTGCCATAACCGGGTACAAGCGTTAAGTATTCCTGTATATTACTCGCCTGTAGTGAGGATTGAACCTGCAACCTTCAGATGATTGTCTTCTTAAAAGCTCAGGGAACCAACGCCTATAACCGTTACGCCATGTGTCCTGCTGAGAAATCCCCTTCAAAGTAATATCCTCCGGCTGCAATACACTTGTTGTATTTCCAACAACAACTGGAAGGTCCCATGGAAGTCCTCTTGTGTGAGCGTGTCAATGACCTTCATCACAGCCACTTTCATCTCCTCAATTGTTTCATAACGACAGCCTCTGAGCTTTGGCATTAAATAACCTACAAAGGTTGATCTGCCCTTAAAACAAAGAAACCAAGCCAAAATTGATCTTGAGTTGGAAATTTATTTTTACTATATCGTCAGAATATGATTTTATTATGTCATCATGGGGTGATTTGGAAAACTGATTGAAAATATATACTCATTGGTAATTATTGATTATTATTATTATTATTATTATTATTATTATTATTATTATTACGCTACCGAAACTGTGTTATCATCCCTGGTTGGCAGCAGAGGATGGCAGTATATCGCACGTGCTTTCACTCGTTGTGTGATGAAAAAAAATACAACTTGCAAGTTTTCCCACTGCTTTTAAGTGGTGGCTTTTTCACTGATGCCAGAGTGAAGGCAAGTTTTCACTTTTCTCCAGGACTCTTCTGAGTATTGTAGCTAATTTTAACAGTGCTGCAATCAGAATAATCCGCATTCCTTTGATATTGAACATGTTCAATCT
Organism: Sepioteuthis lessoniana; assembly: GCA_963585895.1. NCBI lineage: Eukaryota > Metazoa > Mollusca > Cephalopoda > Myopsida > Loliginidae > Sepioteuthis > Sepioteuthis lessoniana. The sequence goes on from OY757933.1 coordinate 49,411,467, forward strand.
CATTTACAGGCCTCTAGAACCGTTTCATGGACAACCGTTACAATTCTTATCACCACCGCCTGCATATTAAACATTTCTTCTACTCTCTGTCAAGATTCGGGTATTTGGACATTTCTTCGTTAATATCTTATTTTCACTGTGTGGTCGGCAGAAACTGCTAAATCTACTTGATAATAATTTCTATTTTCTGATTAATTAATACAAGATCTCTTTGTGGTGGAATGTTGATTACAGATATTTGGGTACTTTGATATGACGTGTTGCCTTGAGTGAAATTTGTCTTGAATGTTTTTTTATAAGGAGTTGTTTTGAGAGAGAGATAATTCCTTTGGGTGCTTTTGTATTGCCAGTTGCTTTCTATTTAAGAAAATTGCCCTGGATGTGAGTTACCCTGGGTGTTCCTATATGGTGGGTAGATTTGGCGACTTTGATATGGCGTGTAGATTTAGGTATGTGTTGCCTTGAATGTTTTTATATAAGGAGTTGCTTTAAGAGAGAGAGTGTGTGAGAGAGAGAAAGAGAGTTCCTTTGGGTGCTTCTGTATAGCCAATTCCTTTCATATAACGATTATCTATTAGAGAAAATTTCCCTGGGTTTGAGTTACCCTTGGAGTTTCCATATGGTGGGTAGATTTGGGGGCTTTGATATGGCGGGTAGATTTAGGTGTGTATTGCCTTGAATGTTTTTATATAAGGATATATTTTGAGAGAGAGAGAGAGAGAGAGAGAGAGAGAGAGAGAGAGAGAGAGAGAATGATAGTTCTTTCGGATCCTTCTGTATAGCCAATTGATTTCACATAACGATTATCTATTAGAGAAAATTGCCCTGGGTGTAAGTTACCTTGGTGTTTCCATATGGTGGGTAGATTTGGGGGCTTTGATATGGCGGGTAGATTTAGGTGTGTATTGCCTTGAATGTTTTTATATAAGGATATATTTTGAGAGAGAGAGAGAGAGAGAGAATGATAGTTCTTTCGGATCCTTCTGTATAGCCAATTGATTTCACATAACGATTATCTATTAGAGAAAATTGCCCTGGGTGTAAGTTACCCTTGGTGTTTCCATATGGTGGGTAGATTTGGGGGCTTTAATATGGCGTGTAGATTTAGGTGCGTGTTGTCTTCGGTACTTTCACATATTGTGGGTTGCCTTGGATGCAAGATAACTAGGGTGTAAGTTGCCATGGATGCTTTTATACGGTCATTTGCGATATACGCTGAGGTATGGCGATGATCCTTGTGTGAGTATTGCCTTAAGTGTGAGTTAACCAAGGTGTTTCGTTACTATGCGTGCGGGATAGCCATACGGCAATGCAGATATTAGTGGCGATTTGGTGATTTTGCTAGTCCTGAAGTTTAAATCTTTCATTGTTCTTCTACTGCTTGTTTATTAACTGACGCTTTCTAAAAATCTATTAGAAGAGTTCAAGTGATTGACCTCTTTTCGGTCACAAAGCCGAACACTAAGTTCAGTAGGTTACTACATTACACAGGTTGTTCTTTTGAGAAAATCATTTTTCAAAGTTAGACTGATTGACGTTTATAAGTAATATAGATATCAATTCAGTTCCTGGAACAAAACATTTTAATCGAATAGGAGAAAAGAAAACGTGTATGTTACAAATGAACAGATTAGTATTTATTAGAGGAGAAAGCCATGACGATGTATTTAATCCCACCATCTTTTACTCCGGTGGATTACATCATCCGGCTATCGCTAGTCAACACATCGATTGCCGATTGAGTCTGGTGACTTTTGAAAGATTGATTAACTGCTTGTTTCAGTCCGAAGTGCTTGATCAAGGATATCTTCTTATACCAAGCAAACAGGATCTGATGTTGAACTTTTTCAACTCGTGTTTCTTCTGGCAGTTGTATTTTTTCTCTTCTTTTTTTTTTTTTTTTTGCTTTTGATAACTCATTTATTCTCATTATTCTCACCCGATATCATTCTCCAACACTGGTACAATGATCAATGTAGATATCCATTAAGTTTCCGAAGCGGAACATTTTAATCGAACCAGAGGAAAGACTAGTATGTTGCAAATGACTAGATGAGTCATTATATGTGGAAAAAGCTATGGTAATTTTTTTTCTGTATTATTTATATGAGAGCACTAATCTTTTGTCTCTTTTGTCTGGGTTGGGAACATTTGCTTTCTTTTGATAATAAAAAAAACAGTTGTCTGACAATAACAATTCCTTCGACTGGCGAGGTGAAACCAACCAACTTGAAACAGACAAGGAACACAAAGAGACAAGACATTTGCTCTTAGCTTTTTTTCTTTTAGCATCAAAGTTTTATTTTATTTTATTTCATTTAAGCAAAACAAGAGTTTTCAATTAATTAATCAAAAGAATGATGACCATCTTTTTTTCTTTTTTAAATGTTCGTTGGTGTGTTTATGTAAAATTGATTTATCTTGCGAGTCTTCTTTAGATGTAGCCTTCTTCAAGATTTCTCTTTTTTTCTCCATAAATGTTTGATTTTATTATTTTTTGTTCAAACTTGAAAAGTTGGCTTTAATTTTACAGTCATGTATATGAACGAAGGCTGAAAGAAAACGTGTTAAAACTGACAACAACTAGTTAAGACTGGATGGTTATCGCTACCTTTGTTGTGTTTAACTGAACATCACAATTAATATGATCTTCTCCTTTCCTTATATTGTCTGAAAATGTGTAATGAAGTATTCTTATTTCCTTATATTTTCCGAACAAGTGTCTTCATATTAGTTGATCTTTTCAGCCGATATTATCTTCTGCTTTCCTCTATTGTCGGAACACTGGTAGTTGTAATACAAGTATGAGTTCTAATTAATTATTTCAGATAGTTGGTTTATTCTAGTGATAGATTATGAGTTAAGCATAAACTTTGAGTTTAAAGTTACAAGTTCGCGAGTTGGAAAGTGCAAGAATGGATAAAGCTTGTTTTCACCAATTGTCACTCCAGCTGTCATAATAAAGTTTTATTTTGAAATTTGTTGTGAGCAAGATATTAAAGATAAACGTTTTGGGTGGGTGTAAGGTATTATTAGATTAAGAGAATAATTAGCAGAATATATATATAAGAAGAGTTGGAGTTATATAGAGTCAGTCGAACAGTCTATGAGTTAGTTGGGGTAGTTAGTCAGGTCGGTGAATTGGCCCCGGGCAATTCAAGTTCGAATCCAGAGGCAGTTGAGACAAGTAACCTCTTAGGAGGTAGGCCATGGTCATTGGAGAAGAAATGAATTCTGTATTTGTTCGTCTCGTCAGCCATGTCTTAAACCCTTTGTTTCTTAATGACAAGACTCATATCTTTCATTCTATCTCTCTCGTTTCGGACAACAGCTGTTAAAAACAGTGGAAGCAATAAATTTTGGTACCGAAAATTAATGAGTCCGTCTTATACTTTCGTGCGTGACAACTTTCATATTGGGCCCTGTAATGTTACACCTGTTCATATTCATATTTAGAGTCGCAGTGTTACATTATGAAGAATCTTTATTTCCTAATATTTTCCGAATAACTATTTACATTACGTCATTATTATTAACCCTAAAATGTTCCCTCCCAATAACCCCCTAGTTTTCATGGTTTCATTTTGTAATATAGTGTGTCACATCCACAGAGGTACTGACACACCAAACTACAAAATCGTGTATTGTTTGTTTGTTTGTTTGTTTGTTCATGGCATGTCAACTTTTGTTGGTTATTTAATGTCAAATCTATTTTTTGCAAATAAAATTGTATTTCTAACAATTCAGTTTAGCATTAGTACTCAGTTAAATTGCCAAACAAATTTCTATTCCAATCTATTCAGTTTAGTCAAACAGTTCTAATTGAAGCAATACAGTTTTATATAAGTATAGTTTTTGTTCACATACAGTTAGATATCATAACAGTTCTATTTCAAAAATTCAGTCAAGCATAAGTACGCTGTTTAGTTCTGTTTTACCAATAGATAGGACCCTATGAAGTGCTAACCCATTGAGCCGAAGTGAACCTGGGATCGATGGCAATGAAAGGGTACTCTGCATTCCCCAAAGCTCCAGCATTACTGGAGTCTTACAATCAAATTGTTTAGTTTCCTATCCAGGACCCACGTTGGGTGGGGGTCTTATCACTCTGAAGAGAAGAAGTCTGTGTCTCCTACAGCCCCAGCTGACGTTGCAAGATCATATATTCTCATGATATATATATATATATATATATATATATATATATATATATATATATATATATATATATAATATTTATCAACCCCTCCGCTCAGGCAGGATATGACACGAGGTCAATTTTTAAGCGAAGTTTAACAGGTTTTAATTCAGAGTTTTCCTTCACCTAGACTAGTTGCCTCACCAAGACTGAAGAAATCAGTCTGCCCTACTATTTACCCATAGCTGGAGAGAGAATAATTGCATTCATACCTTTGTATAATGTATATATATATATATATATATATCTTCTCCACTATCACAGACAACTTCATAATTTTCCCCTTTAGGGTTATGTCCCCAGTCAGTGTTTCTCCTCAGAACGATCCGTAAATTCAATGAGATAGATAGATAGATAGATAGATAGATGCGGACTCTATGGATAATTAATCAACATGTTAGACTTACAACATCTTGGTAAGCAAGAACTTCTTAAGAAAACTAATGCTATTTCCTGGACATATTTAAATAATAGATTGTAGGTGCAGTTTTTAACTTGACGAAGCTTAGTCTAGTACACGACCACAAATGTGTTGCACTGATTAACAACTGATGTTGTTTTGAGAGACTAGCTTTCGAAAGGATTAAGAGAAAAAATGAATTTCTATCTTTGTCTTCTAAACAGATAGGAAATACCGTCATCGTATTCTTAGCCTCATTGATAGTGTGGCTTAAGCAGTGGCTCCCACTGAAGTAGTTAGTGGCATTTAGCATTAACGAATTGACGTAAAAGAAAAGTCAAGTCAGTTCACAAGACAAGAAAAATCGAATGATTTATTTTTAAAAAATCAATGCATATCGTTACTTCATAGTTCGAATGAAGATGATTGGAACAAGCTAGGGCTCCCTAGAAAAACTATTGAATAGCACAGTTTTCTTCCCCTTCCCCCCCTCAAAACATTTCAGGCCTTTTTGCCCACTTTTTAAAAAAAATTATATATTTTTTAAAAAGAAATAAAATCGTTACCTCATAGTTGAATTGTTTTGTTTGTTTTGGTCTCTTTGTTAAAGGGCATATCAAAACCCTATGGGCTACATCCCGGTCAGCTGGGTACTGTAGAATACACGAACTGCATCTCTGAAGAGGGGTAAGACCCCATCAGCGTGTGTACTGGATATATTACTTAAATATCTGCAGCTTCCTGGAATGTGTAATACTCCTCCATTACCATGAATCCCAGGTCCAGTGTGATCCCGAGCGGTAGTACCAGTTACAGTACCATCAAAGGGTCACATAAAACTGTTTAACCTAGAACTGTTTAACCATTTAAGTGCAGGGAAACAAATTGCTGGTGTTAAATATAATTGTTAGGTTTACATAGTAATACTGGAAAATATTTAACTGTGTGCCAAGTTGTAATTATTGGTATTGCATTGCAATACTCGGAATCATTTAACAGTTTGCATATGAATAAAGGTGAACAGAATTATCCATGTTGAAAAGCAATCCTTAAAACCATTTAAATGTTTGCAAATAAAATAATTGTGTGAACAATAATTGAAACAACTTCACTGTGTGCAAACAAATGATTAATGTTAAATATACTTTTTAGCATTCGATAGCAATACCTGTAACCGTTTAACTCTGTAATAACAATAGCATGATTTGTGTGAAAACAAATTACTTCCAACTCATTTGAGAATAAGATAATCTACGTTCTATTCTTTTACAACTCATATATGTATAAGCGCCTAATAGATAACCGATATCAAATTAAATTGTCTCTGTTACATACAAATACTTGAAACCATTTAATTATGAGTAAGCAAATGAGCTTTGGATTTTTTTCAAGGGGTTATCAACTAATTATTCGTTTACAAATCATATATTTAAAGTATGTATGAAGAGGATTTCGCATAAAACAACCTCCAAAAGTCGATATGTCATAAAACCCAACCAACCCAACTAAACCTTATGAATTATCTAATACCGAAATTTGATTAATTTGTAAATAATTGATTATGATTAATAATAATAATAATAATAATAATAATAATAATAATAATAATAAGAAGAAGAAGAAGAAGAAGAAGAAGAACAACAACAACAACAACAACAACAGAAAGAAGAAGAAGAAGAAGAAGAAGAAGAAGAAGAAGAAGAAGAAGAAGAAGAAGAAAAACAACAACAACAACAACAACAACAACTACAACAGAAGCAACAGCAGCAACAACAATAACAATAACAGAAAGAAGAAGAAGAAGAAGAAGAAGAAGAAGGAAAGACATGAAGAAATGTTACGTTTACACTATTTTTTACAGCGTTTAAACCCATTATGTGTTATTTAATGCTAAATTTTGATACATTTGTAAACAATGACTGATGATACATTAGTAACTGTTGTCTTAAGATTTGCAAGCAATTATTCGGTTTCAAGTGACTAATAATTATCCTTTATAAACAATAATACCTTCAAGGAAAATTCTTAATACAAATAATTTACTGTTACATGATATCAAGTATTTACCTCAAATACGACTAATTTTTGAAACTTTGACCCTAACAAGAATTTCCACAACGAGTCAGAGTGAACACTGACTATTAAAGGGTTACTCCAAACTACACAGATTTCCAGGACGGGAGACTAACCAATCGACACCGTTTAATCCCAAACTCAGGGCACTTTTTTTAAGGAGGGATTTCGCCTCTACAAAGGAGGCAGTCGGCGTATTGTATGCCCCAATGTCAGCGTTTTCCGTGAGTTAAAAGTAACTGAAATATGACTGTACACTGGAAGTGGATATATAGATGTTGGCTAGATATTGTTTCTAGGAGAATTTTGTAAGTCTGGGTCTATGTATTGAGGTTTTTGAATATACATCCTTTGAAAGGAAAGATTCCACCTGAAAAAGTGCCGTGGTACCACACTAAACTATACTTAGTGGTAATGTACCGGTTCTGGGGCTCTGATCAGAGTGGGGTTACTCCTTCTTTTCCATTATTCTAAGGAAAATTGTGCCGAGGAGAAACCTGTCAGATTCTAATCTCTGAGTCATTGAGTTATTTTCGGAAATTATTTTTATCATGTTGGCATAACTGAATCCATATAATTGTGTGCTGATAATTTGTATTTAGTTGGTTGGTTAATTGATTTTTATGGTATATCAACCTTTGTGGACAATTTAATGCCAAATCCAGATTATATAAAAACACTCTTTGCACATGCAAGCAACCCTTCATGATGGCCTATAAAAGGTCCGAAAGCGCTCGGGACAATTTTCGTAAATTCATCTACGAAATTCCAATCTGAAATCAAGACACTTATCAGGAAACTTGAAAAGATCTTAATTAAATTACATAGACAAATGCTTAAATTAAAGAGTGATGCCTACCACACACACACACACACACACACACACACACACACACACATATATATATATATATATATATAACAAACGTACGCTGCTGCTGCTGTTGCTACATAATACCTTTAAAAAATCACTTAGCCAACGGGGTACGCTTGTTGGCTGAGCGGTCTGAGATTAAGTATAACGTAAAGTCGGACGGATTTCGATCCAAGCTTCGAGCGTCCTACGTGTCTAGCCACTCTGAAGAGTTCTGATCGGACGAAACGGTCTATCTGTGGATGACTATATATATATATACATTACATTGTGCGTATACTCTTAACAGTGAGTGAAACTAAATAACCACTTGAAATGCTTAAAACCATATGACAGCTACCAAATTGATATTTGAAGCTATGTAATTATGCTCAATTTATTTTTCCTCCGAATGCTTGGCTAATTATCGCATATAACCCATTCATTTATCATCATCATCATCATCATGTCGTGCCACTAGCACGGATATCCCTGACCCTCTCTCGCCACTTCTTCCTATCATTCATCGCTTTTGACAGGTCTTCAGGGTTACATCCCGTATCCTCACATCGCTGCTGTATGTATGTTCGAGCTGGTCGTCCTGCTATTGCTTGGCCATATGCGGGGATCCATCGGAGTACCTCACTGATGAGTTCGTCCTTGCTTCTCCAGCAGTGTTCTGCGTGTCAGGTTCGTCTAACTTGTACAGTTTTCGTGATGGGAGGCAAATGGCCGTACAGCAGGTGCCTTGAGGGGTGTTGCCGCCAGGACTTGTTCAATATTGTTCTCAATATTCTTGTGTAATTGCCGTCTAGTTTCTACTTCAGTCGTTTAGTTAGCGTCAAAGTAGTGCATCCATATAGTAGTATTAATACAACCGCTCCCTGGAAGAAACTGCGTTTCATTTTATCGGTCAGGTTTGATTTCCATATGATCGAGAGCCTATTGATAGCAGTTCATGCTTTTGTTAGTCGTGTGTCGATGTCTTTTTCGGTCGATGTGACGCTACTTCCTAGATAGGTGAATTTGTCTATTAGTTTCAGAGAGATAGACAAAAAAAATATTCATTTATATCTGCTTAAAAGAGAAGACACTCTATTCTAAGTTGACTTTTTTGCAACTTTTACAGAGAAACATATATTGTTGAAACGTGTGATTTTTTTAGAAACGCGTATTGGACATTTCAAGGTGGGTGACCTGAAGGAAAATTTGAACAGGTCAGTCCGAATGACATTTTTTGAGTCCTGAAGGAGGTACGACTGAACTGAAAAAATATATAAATCTTCAACACACTTTTGTATAAACTGTTCTTCTCCAAGGAATGTAAACAAAACCATGTTTTCCTACCAAAAAATATTCCGACAAAAATAAATTTTTATATTTCTACTTTTATCGGCATTAAATAACCCACTAAGATGGATGTGTCGTAAAATTAACGAAAGAAAACTAAACCAAACCTCAAAAACTTGGTTTTGGAATCAGATATTTTCTACCATTGGTAGAAAAAAATCAAAACCTACATTAAAAGCAAATGTATTCAATCTTCCATTTTAATTGACTAAGTTTTATTGTTTAACAGTTGGCTTCCTAGTAATAGATAGAAAATATGCAAAGACCATCTTTCGTTTGGTCTTTTTATGAGCTGTTTTTGAAAAGCAAAGCGTTGCCATGTACTATATTTTTCTGAATATGAAATCGACATATCATTCAAACGAAAATTAAGCTAGCTCATGGTAGGTATAGGATGTGGTACGATGGATTTGTATAGCGGGGCTCGACTGTTCCGGGTTCACTGCATATTGTTCTGGCTTCAAAGAATTTTGTCGAAAAATTCAGAGCCGGAGAACATTGTGCCTACCCTCGATTCTTTGCGTAACACTTAAGTTTGCCTCTACAGAGAAGAAAAATCGTTAAAGTGCCCAATAATATAAAACTGGGAAAAGATCAATATATCTAATTATAAATATATAAAGAAAGACCGTGAATATATATATATATATATATATATATATATATGTGTGTGTGTGTGTTTGTGTATGTGTGTGTGTGATACACCGGAAGGAAGTGACACATTCCAATGGCCAGTAATCGAAAGAGATCGCGTGGGTGGATTAAGGCTTATGAGGTGGGACAAGGTGAAGGTTTCATTGTACCATAACAGTCATGCACCGGAAGAGAGTAACCTCTGAACTGCATGACAGTTATTTCCGCTTGAAGACGATTAAACATTCGATTTCAAAGATCCAGTAGGTGATCGTGTGGGCGTTGAGTTATTATTTAACTCAGTTGAGTTTGGGTCCTAGAGCAGTTGCCAGTCGAATTCCAGACAGTAGAGACCAGATGTGGTTGGGAAGGCCACACCCGACCGAGGGGGCACTCGGAAAACCCCCGAAGCAGTTGCCAGCAGACTACCAGAGGGTTAGAGACAAGATGTGGTAGGGAAGGCCATACCCGACCGAGGGGGACCTCGGAAACCCCCGATGCAATTGCCAGCAGACTCCCAGAGGGTTAGAGACGAGATGTGGTAGGGAAGGCCACACCCGACCGAGGGAGACCTCGGTAACCCCCGATGCAGTTGCCAGCAGACTTCCAGACAGTAGAGACGAGATGTGGTAGGGAAGGCCACACCCGATCGAGGGGGCCCTCGGAAAAACCCCGATGGAGTGGACCCCAAGACCTCTGGTTGAGCATCTAAGAGAACAAGAAAGACACAACGTGACGGTCATAACAGTGGGGTCAAAATATGAAGTTTACGTTTGGTCTCCAGCATCCTCTCACATGCAACCCTTCAACAACCCTTTCAAACCCTTGCAATAAAGTGAGAGGTAAATATAATTGAAAAGAAGTCTTCTGCGTCTTTATCATGCGTTTTCCTTCCTGCGTCTTTATCGTTGTGTCGCTGTAGATGACTATATAACACTATATATATATATATATATATATATATATATATATACCAGAGAGATCAGATTACAAAATGGTCGTTAACTTTTTAACAGCAGTAAACGATATCCTGATGCGTATGATGGCATCGCTCTCAACTAATGAGATATTGTATTGTTATCGTGATATGTAAACGTCTTTCAAAATGTGGCTGTGCCAGTACTATCGTTTGGACGCACTTATTGGACTCTAATGAAACGAATGGAGAAAGTGCTAGATAAAAACTACACAAGTACGCTTTAAGTTTTTCTGGAACAAATTTTGGAAGCTAGAGCCAAAAAGACTGCCACTGTTGGGCCACTTACCGCCTATCTCATAAACCATCCAAGTAAGACGATTAAGACATGATGGGCCTTGTTGGAGAAGAGCTGAAAAACTTACGTGACGTTTTCTTGTAGACTCCTACACACAGACTGACCATTGTTGGCCAACCAGCAAAGGAAATTTACTAAGCTTTTTGCTTAGATGAAAGGGGCATCCAATGAGACTCGAACTCACTCGTGTAGGTTTGCGAGTCGAGCTTGCTAACCATTACACCACCAGAGGCGCCTTAGCCAACCAGCAAAGACTTACAAATAACAGTTCTGTCCAGACACTCTATGCATTAGAGAGGACTTGCCAGAGACGACGAACGGTAAGGATGTATTGCTAGAGAAAGTCAAGGATTCCATGCTATCAGCACAAGCTAAATATATATATATATATATATATATATATATATATATATATATAACTATATATATATATATATATATCAACTTGTGCTAATTACCCTTGCATATATACAGATATATATATATATATATACGATGCTCACATATATATATATATATATATACGATGATAATTCAAGTCTTTTAAAATATTTTGAATGTTATCTGCAGCAAGTATATCAGGTGTCTGAAGCAGTTCACTCACTGGTAGATACCCGCTGCTGGAGTTTTCAGTTTGTATTTATCAACGCCTCCGGGCCTGAACAGGTTGAAACACAAGGTCAAATTTAAAATGGAGTTTTTAACAGTTTTGAATAAAGAGTTTCCCTTCTCTTAGACTCGTTGCCTTACCAAAACTAAAGAACCAGTCTGCCCTACTACTGAACCATAGCTAGAGGGATAATAATTGAATTCATACTCTTCCAAAGGGTTTCAGTTCTAAGCGAAATGCATTCAGGACCGTACAGTATTTGAACTCGTGTCGCTGCGTCCTTTTTCTTCAACTATAATCCTTACAATAACAACACCTGTGGTTGCTAGTATAGTGGTAGTTGAAGCGCTGACATGTTGTGCATTACTATACTCTGTGTATAATTTAAAAGCTATGCAGATGAATATGAAACGTAACTTGTATAGGAAACTTATGTTTTCAAGTTCAAACTGAGCCCTAATGCCGCATTAACAACCAAAAATACTTTCTGCACCAAACGAGAAGACACAGTTGATCGCAGTAGAGTAACCAGGTGGCTGAATAAATTCTGTTTCAAGAACTTCGACGATCAGAGAGATAGGTAGTATTAAAACCGTTTATTCTCAAACTCTTCAAAAAAAAAAAATACGCTGAGACAAATCAACTGAGTTGCATATCGAGAGTATCATGTGTGTCTGGTTATCTTATATCTTATTGTAATTGTACACTTTCACGGCCGAGGTAAAAGAATCCAAATTATCCTACACCAAATATTGCACACAAACACAAATACACGGACATGTAAACATGCATGTAAGAGGATCCGTATTAGATATATAAGGCGTTACATTTATATATATAACACAATATATATATATATATAACCCACAAAAAAGCCAAAACAATTCCAACGCCAACACACACACACACACACACACACACACACACAACTATAAGCATATCAAGTATCAAAGAAGGGTAAAGCAGACTAAAGTAAACACACTCCAGGAAAGAGGAACAACGACCCCTATATAAACCAGTTTGACCAAGTAAAGGTCATTTTTACTGGAAACAAGAGAAAATTAAAGTCTCTTTGAGTTCCCCATTAAAATGACCTTGTGTGAAACATATTCTCTGACGAAAGCAACAAGCTTGAAACATATATATATATATATACACATATATATATATATATATATAACACGTATGTAAGAACAAAATAAATAAATTCAAATTATACAAATCTCTTCATGGACCTTCATATTTTAAAATATATCCTTATTCTTTCTATGGACATACCATAAACATCTTTAAATATATATATATATATATATATACGAGGTTCATTAAATTAGTTTCCAGGCTTTTTTCGTATGGGTATTTTATTGATAGTACACACATGAAACTATAGTCCCCTTCGAAGTAATCTCCTCCGGCTATAATGCAGTTGTACCGTTCCAACAACTTCTGGAAGGCCCCATGGAAGTCCTCTTGGGTGAGCGTGTCAATGACCTTCATCACAGCCTCTTTCATCTCCTCAATTGTCTCATAACGAAAGCCTCTGAGCTTCGAGGATAAGCAAAAAGTCACAGGGAGCAATGTCTGGACTATCGGGAGGCTGAGGAAATGTCTTGATGTTCATCTTGGTCAAATAGTCTGTGACAAGGATGGAGTTGTCGACTGGTGCATTGTCCTGATGGAAATTCAACTGACCCGATTTCAACAGTGCTGGCCTCTTCCAACATAATCTCTTCCTGAACTCCCCTAAAACTTCAACATAGTATTCCTTGTATTTCCAGTGGGAACTCAGTGCATGTAGATCATGCCAGTGCTGTCAAAAAAAAGGGATCATCAATAATTTGTAGGTGGATCTGCTCTGTCTTGCCTTCTTGTGTCTGGGAGAGCAAGCATGCTTCCACTGGGAACTCTGTTTCTTGGTCTCTGAGTCATTCTAGTAGATCCAGCTTTCATTGCATGACATTTTTTTCAAGTTTAAAACAAGATTTTATTGCATATCGTTCCTCTTCACGTCCAGATTGCATTTTTGAAATTAACCAGCTGTGGCAATCAGGCTTTAGTAGGGCGTATTCCAATTTCTGCTGCCGCTGTACATTTGAACCCGAAATCATAAAAATTGGTCAGTCATCTCATACGATGTATAGCAATAACGTACTAAATGTTTAAGAGTCTACGACAAATTTAAATGCCTGTACAAAAAAAAGTCTGGAAACTTATTGAAAACACCACGCATATATATATATATATATATACACACGGAAGGGACTAAAAACTTTATTGGGTGAAAAGTTATTATCATGACGTCATACTTAGTGCAAATTATTTTTTTACCAATAGCATTCAAGCAGTGCAATACTAATTGAGCACAGCGAGGACTGTGTTGAAAAATAAACCTCATTTTCTCACATTCCATGACAATATCTCGGCCAGCCTAAGAAATTTCAGCCGACCTGAATCTATAAACACACGCAAATCTGATAGTGATATTTGCTAATGTTTATTAAATATATATACATATATATATATAGGGTGGGTATGTGTGACTAAAAATATCCAAGGGAAGTTCATGTACTTTAATAGCTAAAGTGCTGTTTTTCAACATCCTTGTAAGTAGGTTCAAAATCCATTTGTGCAATTACGTTTACGTTCAGATTAACACTCCAGGGTAAGGGTCTGACCCAGTGGCGACTCTAGCCTATTTTTGCTACTCGTGCAACCCCCACCACGCCCACCGTCAACTTCAGTTCCCAACCCGTGGTCCCTGGACCCAAAGTAAGTCATCATTGTTGCTATTGCATGATTGTCCATTGTATAGCACAGATTGACAAACGTACCTTGCATGGTGTTTTTTTTTTTGTGAACAATCAAGATACTATATAATTTGTAGTCTTGTTAATACAGTAGATAAGATAATTTTTTCCTTTCAAAAGTGTAGAAGAAAAGAGAAGATGTTCATTACTATGACGAGAAAAATATGTTTTTTAGAATAAAGGAACTGATGACAATATACACAGACAGAGCAAGTAGTTTCAATTTCACTTAAAATAAAGATTATTTGTTGAAAATGTATTCAAATAAACAAATTTTATTTACAGAATGTATTATATGAAACATTCATTAAAGAAATAGACATCTGTTAGTGAAAAAACGAATTAAAACACGCCGTTTAACCAACATTTACCATAGGGATGATGATGACGTCGGCGACGGCTAAAATCTGCTATCCCTCTCTCTCTCTCTCTCTCTCTCTCTCTCTCTCTCTCTCTCTCTCTCTCTCTCTCTCCGTCCCTCGCCCTCTTCCCAATACAGCTGTCTGCAGTCAGAATGTGCTAAGATTTTTGAGCACGGTTTTTGGGTTGCTCTTGCTATTGGCTACAGCCAAAAGCGGATTTCTCTAACATTACTATTATTATAAGGTCTAGTTCTCGGCACGGATTTGCGCGTGTTCAACATTATAGCCGATTTTATGGGATGTTCAATGAATCTGACGGTGGCCGGAAAAAGACCATCCGTTCAAAACAGCATCGTTGTCTTATTCCCAGATATATTTATGAACTTTTGGCTACTTAGTTAACGAAACTTGAATAGATACGTAATTTAATTGAGATCAGACTAAGTATGTTTCCTTAGGCTTAGAAGAAAAAGAAAAAGCCTAAAACACCTAATGCTAACACAGCCCCCCCCCAAGAGAAAGGGGAAAAAGAAAAAAAAAAAAATGAAATGAATTCCCCCCTAAGTAGACCGCCTCCAAAGCTACCTAAAATTTCAGTAGTAAATAAAAGTCAAAACGAAGAAGTAGCATTTGAACTCAGGAGCCAACTGGAAGAAATATATCAATATTGGTCAGTATGTCTTTAAGTCCTATCAATTTAAAATGCTGAATTTTACAAAATGTTATGCTGTATTTTGTTTGTGAAATAATGCTTAAACTATGCGTTTTAAATGTAAAGACACCCTTACTCTACTATAAAGCCAAATTGATGTTAGTCTTTCCAATGTCAGCGAACAAGGCAGAATGTTTTTGAATCTCTTCTATCGAATGATTTAAAAATACGTAAAGAAAGCCCTAACAGTAGTTTAGAAGAAAAAGAAAAAGCCTAAAGCACCTAATGCTAACACAGCCCCGCCCCCAAGAAAAAAAAATTTTTTAAGGTCTATAATTCCTGAAGCCTGCTAGGTTCCCAACTGTAGTAAAAAAAAAAAAAAAGATAAATAAAGCCTAGGAAACGTCCCATACAGCAAAAAAAAAAACAAGTCAATACCAGTGAAAGACATACGAAAGTACCTTAATCTTGGACTTTAACTAAGTTAAAACTTAAAACTTAAACCAAAATACCCCCCCTTTTTTTTTTTGCGTACACATGGGAAGCAGCATGATGTACGTAAAGGTATTTGAATAAACCCATGGACGACCAAACTCAATACCTAAACGGGTCCTGGACGTGAGTTTGACGACTTTACGCTCAGGATCGTTAGTTCGATCGGGGAACTACTGCTGCTCCTCTATAAGAGTGGCTTCTATAGAAGAAATTAAAACAGCCATCGAAAGATAACCATGACCCACACTCAAACCACATACACAAACCGCATCGCTCTTCGCACGGGTAAAAAAGGGGCGCGTCCTGCTGAGGTTGGAGCCCTGGCCTCAGTGTTCGAAAAATCAGCTACAGAGCTCAAACAATCAAAACTACTAAAATGCAAGCAAACACTACAAATAGCCACATTTAACGTAAGAACCTTAAATAGAATAGGACAACTCCCAGAGCTAATCGCATCGGCCGAAGAACATAAGATAGACATAATATGCATACAAGAACATAGATACACGCACACCGAAGATATCAAATATCACGAAACTGGCAATGGCTGGTCGCTCGCCACTGTATCCGCATGGAAAAACTCTGTCAACGCCGCAGTAGGAGGGGTAGGATTACTTATAGGACCTAGAGCATTAAAAACGCTTAATAGCGTTGAGAAAATACAACCTAGAATGATGGCAGCTACATTTAACGGGAACCCCAGAGCAACAATCATCTCATGCTACAGCCCCACCAATGTTAGTGAAGAAACTGAACTAGTCACCTTCTACGATGAGTTATCCTCATTAGTGCGTAGCATCCCAAAACACAACATGTTAGTCATTGGCGGAGACATGAATGCCCAAATCGGGAAAAACGGAAACAACAAATACAGCCTCCACAACACGTCAAATAGGAATGGGCAACATCTAACAGATTTCATGATAGAAAATAGATTAGCATGCCTCAATACAAACTACCAAAAAAGAGAGGGCAAACTATGGACATACACGTACGCAAACAATACTAAAGCGCAGATAGACTACATCCTTATAAAAAAAGAAATGGAAAAATAGTGCACTGAATTGCGAGGCATACTCCTCTTTTGAGGGTGTGTCCACCGATCACCGAATAGTCACGGCGAAAATACGGTTAAGCCTACGAAAAAACGCCAAACGAACAGCGACCACCAAATACTATGACTGGGCCCTATTAAACAACAAAGATATAAGAGATAAATACGTATTAGAATTAAGAAACAGATTCGAAACACTACAAGAAAAGACGGAAAAAGTACACCAAACGACGAATACGAAAATTTCGTCAATGCACACCTCGAGGCAGCAGCAAAATACACTCCAACAAAAATTAAAACTAAATATAGAGTCCCATGGGAAACTTTAGCGGTGAGAGAAAAACGTGCACTAGTAAAAACAGCCTCCAAAAACTATCGAAAAAAAAACAACAAACTCAAATGCCTTAAAACTAAAAACGGCACGATATCAATTAGCAGGCATATATATAAAGGAACAGACAGAATACATTCAAAATCAGATAGATAAGATTAGAGACTCGATGGAAGATGGACAATCTAGAATAGCCTGGCAAACAATAAACGAAGTGAGCAGAAGAAAGAACACAGCCAAAGCAAAACTTCAAGCAGCAAACCAACAAGAAAGAATAAAACTGTGGAAACAGCACTTCGAAAACTTACTTGGAAACCCACCAAAAATAACGCATGAACCAATCACCAGAATAATTAGCAAACAATTAGACATTAAACTAGGACCGTTCACACAAGAAGAACTCGACTCGGTTCTCAGAAAAATTAAAAATAGGAAAGCTGCAGGGCTGGACGAAATTCCCCCGGAAGTATGGAAGACCACACAATTCGACGACATACTGCTCCGACACTGCAACGCAGTATACAATCAAAATCCGATAGATAGATGGATGAAGGGATGCATACTTCCCTTCCCTAAAAAGGGGGACCTCGGATTAGCCAAAAACTACCGAGGCATAACACTTACATCCATAGCAGCCAAAATCTACAATGCCCTTCTACGAAACCGAATAGAACCCGAAATCGACAACATACTTAGAAAAAACCAAAATGGCTTCCGAAGAAATAGATCCACGACCTCACAAATATTAACCATCCGCAGAATCCTTGAAGGTGTACGGGCAAAGAACCTACAAGGGACATTAATATTTGTCGACTTTACCAAGGCTTTCGACTCCATTCACAGAGGAAAGATGGAACAAATCCTACTAGCGTACGGCATACCTAAAGAAACCGTAGCGGCAATAATGATTCTCTATAGAAACACTAAAGTAAAAGTACGATCAACGGATGGAGACACAGAATACTTTGACATTGTAGCAGGAGTACAACAAGGGGACACGCTGGCCCCGTACCTCTTTATCATTTGTCTAGACTACGTACTTAGAGCATCGATTGACAAAATCAAAGAGAATATCTTCGAACTGACGAAGAAAAGAAGCAGAAGATACTCCGCAACAACAATTACCGAAGCCGACTACGCCGATGACATAGCAATACTGGCAAATACACCTGACCAAGCCGAAACACTTCTGCACAGTTTGGAACGAGCAGCAGCAAGCATAGGCCTCTATGTTAATGCACACAAAACGGAATATATGTGCTATAACCAAACGGGGGACATCTCCACTCTAGAAGGAACCCCACTTAAACTTGTAGACAAATTCACGTACCTAGGAAGCAGCGTCGAATCAACCGAAAAGGACATCGAAACGAGGTTAACGAAAGCGTGGACAGCTATCAATAGGCTATCGATTATATGGAAATCAGACCTAACCGGTAAAATGAAACGCAGCTTCTTCCAGGCAGCGGTCACATCGATACTGCTATATGGATGCACTACATGGACGCTAACAAAACGGCTCGAGAAGAAGCTAGATGGCAATTACACAAGAATGCTGCGTGCAATCTTGAACAAGTCCTGGCAGCAACACCCCACAAGACACCAACTGTACGGCCACCTGCCCCCTATCACGAAAACTATTCAAGTTAGACGAACCAGACATGCAGGACACTGCTGGAGAAGCAGAGATGAACTCATAAGAGATGTACTCTTATGGATCCCCACACCTGGCCGCGCAAAAGCCGGACGACCAGCTCGAACGTACATTCAGCAGCTATGTGAGGATACAGGATGTTGTCCTGAAGACCTACCTAGGGTGATGAACGATAGGGAGGAGTGGCGAGAGAGGGTCAGGGATATCCGTGCTACCAGCGCGATATGATGATGATGATGATGATGATGATGATATTTCCTTGAAATTAATGGATGATTTTTAATCCATTTTGAATAACATTGACCGAGTTATTGGTCATGCCGAGCACGAGTAGCACTAGTCCCGTCTCTGCCCCTGGTATGACCCCCACTCCTTATTTTCTAGCTATGTCTTAAACCATACCACAACAATTCTTCAACACGAATGTTGATATGCCACTAAAAAAACTCTCACTAATCGCAAGGTCAAGACTCAACACCTCCTTTGGCAAAAGTGTAGGTGTCAAAGTGGTGTAATGTTTAAAGCAATCGACTGCGGAATCGTAGTAAGCGAGTTCGAAATGTAATCGCGCTACTAAGTTCACTTTCGGAAAAATAACCCGTAGTACTGGTATCAACCCCCTTATCCTACCAGCTATGGGTTAAATAGTACCACTACTGTTCTTCTAGAAAGATGGCTTTGGCAATAAATAAGCTGCAAACGTTGATATGCTAATAAACAAAGAAACCAAACAAAACCTTTGGCAAAAGTAATGCTTCGTGATCTGAAGATTATTCGTATGAAAAAATTCAAATTTTGAGTTTTCAAATTCTTTATGAATACATACATCTCTGTTTACAGCGTCACGTGCCATGAGGTAGCCTATGTATAACTTTCTACAAGGATGGTTTGGAATTAAATAAACCATGAAAGTTGATATTCTATCGAAGAAAGCAACCACACTAAACCAAAAATGCTTGACCCACTCTCATCTACTTTGTCAAAATAGTTACAATAGGGACAGGTGTTAAAACAGACGCATATCGGGCGATACACGTTCTCATTAATACTGAATAAATATTTTTGTTTTATGTATGAGTTTTATTTTGTAGTTGATAAGGAACAGGTGTTTCGTCTGCATTTAAACAACGTATCTCTTTATTTTTCTTTGTTGTTGTTGTTTTCTTTTTTATCGAATTCATACCACTTGTAAATCTGTTGTATTTTGTCAAGATGCGACAGTCGAGACAAGGGCTATTCGCTCGTGAGAATCGATTCGAGACAAGACGAGGTTGTAGATAATGTGATAGAAATAGTGAGGTTGGCATAATTTCATTAATGAGTTTGTGCGCCAATGTATAGTCAATCTTTTGCAAGTAAGTGGGGACAAACTTTTACGCTAACGTGAAAGAGTAGTTAACAACACTCACACTGAATATTATTATATTACTTCTCGCGGTTTTTTTTACAACAGCTTTAGTTTATAGTCCTTCACTGGAAATCGAGTGATATAAGTCTCCTCGGGTCTCCAGGACTTTTCTCAGTATCATGGCTGACCTCAACGATGCTGTAGTTTAGATGGTCTCGCCTGGTCCTCCCATTTTCCACTCCTCCAGTCTCCTTACAAAGCCTTTGGAGATCGTTACAAGTGTACCAATTACAATTGGTATCACCATGTATTATTACAATTAATATTTGTTTGTTTGTTGGTTGGTTGTTATTGTTTGGTTAATTTGTTTTAATAGCAAATCAAACTTCTTGTGTTATTTAATGCGAAAGTAATCAGTATAAAAGAACAGCAACGATACTGTTTAACCTAGTGCTAGGAGAATAGGTGGTTTCATACCTTTGCCAATAGTGTTAGAGCAAAAGGGAACTTAATATTGTGACTGGAGTTCGAACTTGCATATTTCGAAATCGCTGTCCAGTACTTTAGCTATTTCGTTACGGGGACCCCGCTCTCGTTTGTAAAGTCCTCCTTGGCATCTCCTCTTTTTAATATCTTCTTACATTAATCTTATGATTAATGAAATCTTTGCACTAAACGTATACAATATCAGTAGAATATCTATTTACAGATCAATATCCGATAGTACCAAAAATGATATTTTGTTGCATATTGACCTTTGACAAAGCCGTCAATCAGGAATTTTTATACACAGGATGCACCTGTGTAAACAAATTGATTACCGGAAACAAGCAATACGTGGGTGTAAGCAGATCCCGTGGGTTGACAACTGGATGATAGGTAGGCTTTATAAAATTATATACATACACGGGTGCCCACGTCAGATACATTCAGTCTTGAGCAGTCAGAAGGTCCGGAGAGTTCCAGCAAGTGGCGGACAGGAAGACGAGGGATGCAGCAGCCAACAGCAGCACCGGTTGAGAAACTTTCATTAAGTAAGCAAAGATGTAAGGCCTTGAGTATAGAATCACAACGTGGTTTAAGAAAAGGTCAATAGTAGCCTCCCGAGTCCTCCGTTTGCCTTCATTTCCCTGTCTTCGTCTCCCTGACATTTACAGAAGTTTCGACATTAAGAAAGAATAAAGAGATGTATTTTTTTAAAACGAAAGTGCCATGCTTCTTTATCATGCTGGTATTTAACACTTTGAAATTGTTTTTCTGGCCATTATGTCCGAAATCAACCGATTCAGTTTTTAAATTTTCAAAACTATTGCTGGTTTTAACCAATTTAGGCAATTTATTCTATGAACATATTCCTCTTTTAGCAAAAAATATCTAATTATTAAAAAAACTTACTTTTAGAAATCTGTCAAGACTACATGTCTACTTAAAAGGGAAATATTAAACACATATCTAGAATAACTATAAATTCGATGAATTATTTTGAAAGTATTGCCCTAGAGGGTAGAATGTTCGCCAATGGCCCGGGAGACCAGGGTTCAATCCCAGGTCGCGTCATACCAAAGACTCAAAAATGATGCTTGATACCTCCTTGCTTAACACTCAGCAATATAAGGTACGTATCGAGGCTAAAGAGGAGAAACCCTGGGAAAAGAGTTGCGGGGGATGTCCTCGTGGTGTAATTATTAAAGCGTTCGACTGCAGAATCCTAATAAGCGAGTACGAACTTCAGTTGCGCTATTACGTTCACTTTCGGACAAATACCCTTAGAAAAGGTATGAACCCCCTTATCCTCCTAGCTATTGGTTAAATAGCATTACTTTTATTCTTCTAGAAAGATGGCTTTGGCATTAAATAACCTGAAAAGGCTGATATGCTATTAAACAAAGAAACCAAAATCAAACCGTAAGGAGTAGCGCCCTTCCCTACGCCTCGGTGTAGTAGCTATTGAAAAGGGAGCCTTCGGGTCGCCCTCGACTACGGTCAACAACGTTACTTATTTTACTCTTCTATTAAAATAGTTAATTCTAATTTCTCTAATCTCTTCCCTTTAACTGTAATTTTTTTCATCATTTTCGTCACACTTCTTTCTGTCGCCATAAATTTTAACAATTCATTCTAATTTCTACGCTTCAACACTAGAGGCCATTTTTAGTATTTTATTCTATACGAGCCCTTATTAGTGTTTATATACTTTTGTACCAAAATTTGCCTCCTTTGAAATAAAAGTTCTAACCATCTATCAAATCCTTCCATTTTCCCTCTATACTACAGACGAAAAATGATTTTCAGTTTAAACTGTTTCATCAAAACCATTCTCTAGATTTAATTCCTAATTTGCTTTTTTTAAAATTTTCTTGTTGTTTAACTTAAATGTTTTTGGATTCAATATGTAGTACTTTTTCCCCTATAAAATTTTAATTTCCAAATGTCTACCCAATATGACAATTTATTTAGATACATCTGTGCTATTTCTTTTGATAATGGGATAAATACAAGAAATAACGAATCAACACACTGACAGATCTTGATGATGAAATGGGTCAAGTAAAAATGTTCAGAAGGCGCAATTAGCATGGTAGGAAATACACATGGTAACCCGAGTTCAGACCCTCGACGAGGTTGTTTGCATTTTTCATAGTGATAATACCCTTGGAAAAAATGTATGAATCCAACTATTCTCTACCTATCACAGAAAGAATAGTAGAATATACTCAGCTCTTTAATCTTGGTTTAGCAATCCGTCTAAGAGAAGTAAAACTTTGACTGAAGATATGTTAAACTACCATTAAGTGTTTTCGGACTATTGTCTTCATCTTTATTGTTATTTCCACAATGTTTCGGCCGATATGTCCTCCAGGCTTCTTCAGATGTTTCTTGAACTCGGAAAACTTCACGGAACTTCGAACTTTATTGAATCCACGGGGGTCGCCTGTTCTGATTCTGTTAGCCATAACCGGGTAAAAGTGTTAAGTATTCCTGTATTGTTACTCGTCTGCAGTCAGGATTGAACCTACAACCTCCAGATGATTGTCTCTTTAGAATCTTAGGGAACCAACGACTATAACCGTTACGCTATGCGTCCTGCAGGAAAATTCAGAGAGTATAGTTCGACAAACACCTGAAGAAGGCCGGAATACATATCGGCCTAAACTTGTGAAAATAACAATAAAGATGAAGACAATAGTCTGAAAACTCTTAATGATAAAAATCATCAAGCTTCGTCTCAGAAATTTAGACAACTAATGTTAAACTACGTTGAAAACTTAACATTTTGTGACATCCTGAGCGTATGGAGGGGTTGCGTAAATACATACTACTAATGTCCAGATTACTGTAATCCCAAAATGCAAATTTAGAAGCCTGGTATCCGTGTGGATGTTTAATCACTTACGGCTGAACAGGCAGACAATTTCAAGTTGGTTTCGGTTGCAGAAGTCAGGCAGTATTGCCGGGGATAGATCCATGAAATTACCATTGATTGATCCTTAATTATCTATATAAATACAAAAGTTTATAACAGGCATTCATGTTCATACATACACATACTTATTATACATGTATTCGAGTACCGACATTATATATATATATATATATATAGAGAGAGAGAGAGAGAGAGGTAATCAACCTTACTTTCACCACTAAATGTGATAAAAGTAATTACAATGGAGAAACTAGTCCCGAATTCGTCTCCGGTTTGGTAACAATAAAAAGATCATTAAGAATATTTCCAATAATTCCAATGTTACTCAACAATTTATAATACCAAATCATATTGAAGATTTTTTAAAATGCATCCTTCCGGCTTATTTATTCAGTTCACAATCGTTAAACAAAATGCACACAAGTAGGCATGAAAAAAGGAGCACTTTTTTGTGGAATATTCATTGACAATTATTAAAAACATAAATCAAAATGTAAACATATCTATTATATTTTTTTCTTTTTTTCGTTTATTTTTATTTCATTTTTTTCGGGGGGAGGCTAGAAAGGAATATTTCAAAATGTCTGTCTAAAAAATTAAAAGTAAAAAAAAAAAGTGTTCATCCATTATAATACAATAGTTTTTGCCTTTAATTGGTCACTCTACATTACTTTAGCAATCTATTGGTTAAACTTATTTTTAATTATTGAAACTGAAAAGGAAATAATTACTTGAGCCTTTTGTGTCATGTGTTTCAATTTTGAGCTCATTGCAAATAAATTTATAAAAGAAAAAGTATTTCCAGCAACAATATCAAAAATGAATAAATAAAGTCCGTTTAGTTTCTTTGTTTAATGGCATATCAACTTTCGTAAGTTATTTAATGCTGAATCCATCCTTGTTGAAAACCAACAGTGATATTAAAGTAAAGTAAGTAAAGCTGGCAAACAAAGTCGACGGCGTCCAGAAGGCTCCCTTTTCAATAGCTACTACACCGAGGAGTAAGAGAGGACACTACTCCTTTCCCTGGGTTGCTCCACTTCACCTTTGATACGTAACTTATATTGCTGAGTGTTAAGCAAAGAGGAATCAAGTATCATTTTTAAAGTTTGTGGTATGACGGGACCAGGAATTGAATCCAGTTCTCCCGGACCATCGGCGATCAGTCTACCCACTACTTAACCCATACATGGGAGAATAAAGGGATTAATAAATTTCTTAAAAGTATTAGTCTTAATTTGAACGTAATAACAGGGCTAGAGTTCGAATTCTTTCATTTCGCGGCTGTTGATTACAACTTTAGGTAAAATGTCATTCTTACTTCCCCCAATAAACACAGAAATAAAAGCCTGAAGACCTATGAAAAGAAATGCACAAGGAGATATGTTTTATATTACAAGCTAAAAGGAAAAAAAAAGAGTAATACATTTAATTATCGAAAGTATTATCTTTCCATTACTGTAGATTAATTAGGATTACAAAATTCTACACCAAAAAAATCGACCATGCAAATAATAATAATAAAAAGAAAACCCGCTGAATAAGGAATCTTGTCACTGAGCAAAACTGAAAGAAAGTAAAAAGAGACAGAAAAATACTATGAAACATGAAGATGACAGTGGTACCAATTTAATTGGCGCGCTTGGTACGGTCACCAAAGGATTGGTTCAGTGACTGGAGGATTTGAAAATAAGAGGACGAGTGGAAACCAGCAATCTACTGCATTGTTGACATCAGCTGGAATAATAAGAGTTCTGGAGACTTGAGGAGACTTGCTGTCACACAGATTTCAGCGGAACACCATCAGCTACGCTGGTGTGAAGAACTCTCAAATGAATAATAATAATAATAATAATAATAATGATAATAATAATAATAATAATAATAATAATAAAGCGAAATTTCCCACGAGAAGACTTAGGCAAGGCTAAGCAATGGAAACTTTAAGAGAGATAAGTACCTAAACCTTGCAAGAGACAGAAAATCTATATCTTACAACGATTGATACACTATTAAAAAAAAACAACCAAAAAGGAGTGCGGTGGATTGTGAGTTTCAAACATGACTGTACGTTAAAGAGCTTCGCTTCATGAAGCCATCCCTCCTATCAGGTAGTTCCTGCCTCCACAACAAAAAATATCTGGCCATGTCTATTACCAGAGGTTTGAGCCGGGACTCAAATAGATAAACAGTGACAAAGGCTTTCTATATAGCGAATTTATGAACCTAAAAATGGAGTCAAACGGAATATACTGGTCAGACATTACTTGGAAACTAATCCCAACTTTGAAGATTCAAAAATGTGAGTTAATATACGCAACATAAAACACGGAAAGACTGTTGAATCTAAGATTATTATTTAACACAATAAACAAAGAACCGGTTTCTTTCATCTAATTTTCTTAATCGGTCATTTTAAAAAAAAATCACTGGGGCTGTAGAATACACTGACTGCTTCTCTGCAGAGGGGTAAGACCCCCCCCCACAGCCAACGAGTGTCCTGATATGACACTAAACAATCTGATGGTGAAGTTCCAGCAATTCTGGAGATTTGGGGAGTGCAGAGTACCCCTCCATTGCCATCGCTCCCAGGTCCACTCTGACCCGGAGTGGTAGCACCTGATAAGGGTCCTATCTATGGGTTAAATAGAACTACGTGCTTCTTTCACTATACTGATTTTTGCATTTAAACTGTGTATTTATGCTAAACTGATTTGTTTAAAATAGAACTGTTTTGACATTGGAACTGTGCACTAGTGCTGAACTGAATTGCTCGAAATAGAACTGTTTTTGACGTCTAAACTGTGTACTTATGCTGAACTGAATCATCTGAAATAAAACTGTTTGACATTTAAATCTGTGTATTGCCCAGTCAGCTTGGGCCGTAGAATACACTGACTGCACCTCTGCAGAGGGGTAAGACCCCCCCCCTAACGAGTGTCCTTGATATGACACTAAACAATCTCATGGTGAGGTTCCAGCAATGCTGGAGCTTTGGGGAATGCGGAGTACTCCTTCATTGCCATTGCTCCCAGGTCCACTCTGGCCTGGAGTGGTAGCACCTGATAAGGGTCCTATCTATGGGTTAAATAGAATTAACAGCATACTTATGCTAAAATGAATTGTTTGAGTAAAACTGAATAGTTTGAAATAGAAATGACTTTTATAATTAAACCGTACTTACATTTAAACTGCGTGCTTATGCTTAACTGAATTATTTGAAATAGAACTGATTTTCGACATTAAAACTGTATTTACACTTAACCGAATTGTCACATACAACTGCTTGAATAGCTAGAAATGGAAATATTTTTGACAATTAAACAGTGTACTTATGCTAAACTGAATTGTTTTAATAGAACAGATTATTTACATAAAAATGGATTTGGCGTTAAATAACCTACAAAGGTTGATATGCCATAAAACCAAACCAACCAACTGATAGGGCCCTATATATGGGTTAAATAGAACTAACAGCATACTTGTGCAAAAATGAATTGTTTGAGCAAACAGAATAGCTTGAAATAGAAATGTTTTTGACAATTAAACCGTACTTACATTTAAACTGCGTGCTTAGCTGAACCATTTGAAATAGAACAGTTTTTCGACATCAAAACTGTATTTACACTTAACTGAATTGTTACATATAACTGCTTGAATAGTTTGTAATGGAAACATTTTGACAATTAAACTTATGCTAAACTGAATTGTTTGAAATAGAACAGATTTACATAAAATGGATTTGGCGTTAAATAACCTACAAAGGTTGATATGCCATAAAACCCCATAAACCAACCAACCAAACCTAAAAAAATCACTAGATCCCTGGGTTTTTTTTTCAATTGTCTGTTTTCAAAAAGTATTGTTTGTTTATACTCAATTGAAATGTTTTTCAGTACCACTTCTAGCCATAAGGCTTCCTTAGTAGAAAAAAGAGATACATAACAATAAAAAATAAAAATAAAGGAATTTGAAGAAAATAAAACAATTATAGAGACGGAATATATATATTGTTATCCACAGACAGACTGTTTCGGACTTCATCTTTATTCTTATTTCCACAACGTTTCGGCTGAAATGTCCTCTGGTCTTCTTCAGGTGTTTGTCGAACTCGGGAACCTTCACGGAACTTCGAACTTTATTGAATCCACGGGGGTCGCCTCTTCTAATTCCGTTTGCCATAAGCTTTAAATATGCCTGTATTGTTACTCGCTAGCAGTCAGGATTGAACCTGCAACCTCCAGATGATTGTCTCCTTAGAAGCTTCGGGAACCAACGCCAATAACCGTTACGCTATGCGTATTGCAGGACAATTCAGAGTTCATTTTTGGGACTTATAAACTTAATGTTCTTACTTGATTAGGATAACTACTATTATGTATGTTTTTTTATCTGTACTCATAGTCAGAATTTTTTTTCATCTAGCCTTCTTAATTATCGTTTCCTATATTGTATTCAACTCTATACTTGGTCTACTCGGCAGCTCATTGTAGCCCAACATATGTGCTTATTCCTTAAGGCGTCTAATCCTCCAATGTTCAGCCTTATCAATGATTTCAACTTTATCCCATAAGGGCAGATGGTTTCCCTTTTCCTTCCATATATGGTCCGCTATACCCGACTTTTCAATCTTACCTCGTACTACTGCCTTCCGATGTTCTTCTAGCCTTACCTTTAGTGGGAGACCTGTCTAACCTTTGTTATTTAACCGCAACTGCAAGGGATGGAGTAAACAGAGTTCTTGATCATGTTGAATTCCGTTGGTGGCTTGACCCGGAAGAGATATATCCGGAGAGTTTAACCACTTGTGAATACTGTCATGATGTCATATGGACTACATATATTTTGGATCCTTTAGACTAGTCCTTTGACATAAATCAGACATACCGAGGTGAGTTTTTGGGCATTGTCCTCTATCCTCCAATCTAGATTTCTTGGAGCCGCTGATCGGTAGATAGATAGATAGATAGATAGATAGATAGATAGGGTGTCTTGAAATACATGGGACCCATGTGACAGCTATTAACTCTACTGATCATAATCTTGCGTTAATTTTTGTTTCAGATTTGAAAATAATGCACTCTAACAACTATTAATCCTGGATCACAACGTCTTGAACAAGAGAGGAAAGCGTATTTTGTGTTACTTATTTGGAGACAAAATCTTTAAGAATTGTGCAAGGAAAAATTCGCCGGAAATATAACTTTAATAATAATCCTCAGAAAATCCAAATTTATCGTTTGGTACACAAATTTCAAGCTCCAGGGTTAGTAAACAGCCTCAACAACAAGGTAGAAAATCACAGATCTGGCAGGAAGTTGACCGCAAGATATCCTGTCACTATGGATTCGGTGAGAAAATTGGTCTTTCATGTGTATCGTTGCAAAAAATCTTAAAAAAGGATTTTCAGCAGTACCCAGACAGAATCCAGATCAAGTATAAACTCACTCATGCTGACTCTGAGTCTCCTGTCTCAGTAATAAATCATTATCATGTTAATGGGTTTCAACGTTAATTACGTCATATTGTTTTGAAAAAGAACGATATCAAAGGTAATAGAATGCATTTTTTTCGTTTCATTTTCAAATTAAAGGTAATTCAGATGGTACACATCACATATTAACATTTCCCTGATGATGGTTTAATATAAAAACTGAAATATTTAATATTGGCAAATAATTCATCTATAAATTAAATTATCTTTTGAATACGTTGCTTATATATATATATATATATATATATATATATATATATCATAACTCTTCATTGTGGCTAGACACGCTGGACGCTTCAGGTTTGGTTCGAAACCAGCCTAAATTTACTTTAGACTGATAATATACCACTCCACCACCGGTGACTTAACATCCACTTGGGAATTTAACGCATGTGTATAAACTTTTCAGTTTTTTACAGTTTGCGCTCTCGGAAACTGCAGTGCTAGATTTGTTAGAAGAGATTTACATTACGCGCGTGACAGCCGTTAAATGAACAAAAAGGAGAAGACCGAATAAGATAGAAATATTTCTTCTGTGTTATATATTTTATGGTTATTCTTAACTCGTTTCTAACTTTGTCCGGAGAAATGTTTTTTATGAAGAATTTTTTTTGTAAAAATTTTAAATAGTTTTTAAAATAGTTGACATACTATTAACGAAACGATAGAAATGAACTTTTGACATATCCATACGTTCAATCAAAGTTCTGTCTGTCTATCAATCAATCTATCTTGCTACTTTTTTTTCGAGTAATTATATGTTCAATAACTTGGACATTATTTAGCAGAAAATGTTTGAAGATAAAATTCATGAATTTATCAATCAATCTATCCATTAATTATTCAATCTATGTCAGTATGGATCTCTCTCTCTCTCTCTCTCTCTCTCTCTCTCTCTCTCTCTCTCTCTCTTGCTAATTATCTCTGACTTATTCCTTTTCAGTCTAGTCCTCTCTCTCTCTCTCTCTCTCTCTCTCTCTCTATCTCTATCTATTTCAATTTGGTTCTCTCTCTCTCTCTCTCTCTCTCTCTCTCTCTCTCTCTCTCTCTCTCTCTCTATGGCTAATTATCTCTGACTTATTCTTTTTCAGTCTAGTCCCCTCTCTCTCTCTCTCTCTGGCTAATTATCTCTGACTTATTCTTTTTCAGTCTAGTCCTCTCTCTCTCTCTCTCTCTCTCTCTCTCTCTCTCTCTCTCTCTCTCTCTGTGTCTATCTATCTATATATCTATCTATCTATATCGGTCTGGTTTTCTCTCTCTCTCTCTCTCTCTCTCTCTCTCTCTCTCTCTCTTTATAGACAGACAGACAGACTGACAGACCGAGAACTGTTTCTTTCTGTGTCTCTCTATCTGTCTGTCTATCTCTCTACCTCTATCCATCTATCTATCCATCTATTTATCAATCTGATTTTCAGTCAACTGATAGTTTTTACTTGTTTCTTTTCTTTGCATGTATACATACACATTTTTGTGTATTCATGAACTTTGTCGCTAATGCGTACGTCTACTTGAATTTATTGTGGGCATGTAAGGGAAAGAAAGAGAGAGAGAGAGAGAGAGAGAGAGAGTGTGTGTGTGTGTGTGTGTGTGTGTGTGTGTGTGTGTGTGTGTGTGTGTGTGTTGCTGCAAGATAGAGAAGATTCCAGTCATGTGTTTGTTCATTAATGGTCTAATTCCTTTTCTGTCTATGACAATCCAATCCACGCAGATGACTCTCTTTCCTTCTCTCTCTCTCTCTCTCTCTCTCTCTCTCTCTCTCTCTCTCTCTCTCTCTCTCTCTCTCTCTCTTTTCCCCCGTATTGAACGTCATGCACAGACTAATTCATGAGTTATTAACTTCGGCCTCCATATTTAAATCCTATTTCGAACGAATTCGATTTGAATTCTTATTATTCACTCCCGCGATTAAAATGGGTCACAAAGTCTTCTTTTTCTACTTCTTCCTCTTCTTCTGACAATCACAGGAGCACACGAGGAGAGGCAACTTCACTAATCACCGAATCGATTGAACCTCTTCAGAATTGATCATCTTGCAAATAGAACTCTTTGCTTATCGACTCAAATCCCTCATTTGAAGCCAGATCCAAACTGTGGATTATTTATTCACTCCCCCAACAGGGTAAAATAAGACTGAGAGTCAGATTTAATCTGAGAGTCGATAAGTGTTCATGCTGATGAAGACAAAATTATGTACCTCCTTCAGCACTTTCTATCTTTTTCATTTTATCTTTATGGGGATGTATATAACTATGGCAATATATAAACCTCTAGGACATAAATTTCCCACCACACGATCATCTGACCCCTTTGTTGTGTTGGCTTTCTGTTATGGTCCTGGAAGGAATCGCAAAGAGAACAGAACACCAGGGTTACAGTATAGGTATATATTTACAAGAACAAAAGATAGTTACAAGAACATAAGACGGTAAGCTAGTTCGCATAACCGTGAGGGGGCGTGGTTAGCTTCCGGATCTAGACTGACTTCGTATTGCTGCATCTTCCGGTATTATGGAGAGTGGTTGAATCCATTAGTTGGTGATTTCGCCACAACGCTTTCTCAAGAAGTTGGGTTGAAATCCTAGCCCAGGACGATCCTACAGAGAAAAAAAACAAGGCAAAAACACAAATTTTCTTATAAAAATCTTTGAAGAGAAGTGGGACCCTTCATAACGAAATCCCTTAACTTGAAAAATAAACTTCTCGACCAATATACGTGTCTGTCTATATTTCTTCCTTTCTTCTCTAGTTCTTCCACCAATTTTTGTGTTTCTGTATTATTCTCAGCACATTTCTATCTATGTCTCGTATCTGATTCGCTTGTTTGTATATCTCCGACTGGCGTGCCTTTTCTAACTCTAATGCACCCCCTCTGTTTCTCCTCCTGCGTCGATCTCTCTCCACTTCCGGAGGGAATTCTCTGCTTTTTTCACTATCCTTCGTTTGACTTTTACGACTCTCTCTGACCCTGTTCTTCCGACTGATCTTTGTTTGATCTTCAGTATATATGAAGAGCATATCACACACACACATACTCAAGCGCTGACTCCCAACCGTATTGAGCTTAGTTTACATACCACCATCGATAGTGTCACATAACTTTCTTCTGGATCGATTGTCGGTATCAAAACTAAAGAGACCCATCTACCTAACTATTAAACCAACAAGTGAAGGATGCAATCATAATTTTGAACCCCTCAGCTTGAGACCGTTGTATTCGTAGATAAAACAATCATCGGCAGTTTTACCTTTTTCTAAACGATAATTAATTGATTGATTTTAACGGTATGTCAACCTATCTCGGGTTATTTCATATCAATTGTAGATTCATATTTACATTTTTTGTGTAGTTGTCTCTTAAAAGTTTTTTTGGCACACTGTCCAGTCGAATAGGAATAATTTTTTAAAAGATCTCTGACTCAGGCACTTGACCCTAACAGGTTCTACCCGTGGGCCTGTGCGCAATTGCAACGAAGAGGTACTTCACACTCAACAGATCTCCAGAACGTGGACCTCATCTTCAGGTGCTATTTGATTTCATACCTAAGTAAAGTTGGTGACCTTAGTCGAGGGGAACTCTAAGGCTCCCTTTTCAATATCTACGAAACCATTGTGTGAGGGGTGGGTGCTACTCCATTTCCTGGATTGCTCCACTTTACCCTTGATCCTTACCTTATAATGCTGAGTGTTAAGCAAGACGACTTAAGTACCATTTTTGGAGTCTTTGGTATGAATCGACCAGGGATAGAACCCCGATCTCCCGGTCTATTGGCAAACACTTTGCTCATTAGGTCAATGACCCTGTAGGACGCTTTTTTTTTTTTTTTTTGGTCGGTTTTTCCGCTCCGAAGCGTATTTTAAACTCCATGGCCATTCAAGTCTTTTCCAAGGATATTAGTATGAAGTTAAACACAAAAATTATCGTCTCATATTTTAATTATGACTGACATGAATTCTTACCTGAAACTTAAGGCAACATAGAAGTGAGCCAGGGGCAAGTTTTCTGCTAAATCAAGATATATTTTCGTGGTGAAAGAAAAATACAAGCATGCATTAGCTATACTATGATTTGCGAGATCTAGACATTGTATTTTCATGTTGTAGGAAAAATTCTGTCAGTAGGTAAAATAATTATGTTTCATATAAAGATTGATTTTTTCCTATTAATGATTTACCTATTTCACCATTAGAATTACCAAAAGTCCTGAAAAAACGTTACTTATTTCCCTGAGACTTATATGAGAAGGTGGAAAGCAATTTATGCATTTTACATTTCATCGTGGTCTAAATGCCAGTATTTAAGCTCAATTTAGATGCTGTTGGCA
This sequence comes from Sepioteuthis lessoniana, assembly GCA_963585895.1. Taxonomy (NCBI): domain Eukaryota; kingdom Metazoa; phylum Mollusca; class Cephalopoda; order Myopsida; family Loliginidae; genus Sepioteuthis; species Sepioteuthis lessoniana. The sequence goes on from OY757933.1 coordinate 49,444,801, forward strand.
CATTTTAAGTTTTTTTTATTCACTAGATATACGAAACCCACTAAATAAGATGAAATATTGCAAAAGAAGCTAACAATACGAAGCACTATTTACAATTGCAACTTTTTCTATGAAATATACAGTAATAGGCCCTTTCATGTCCCAGAATACTAAAAAAATCACCCTCTTTAGTGAACTCTACGCCCGGAACGGTTTTGCTACCGGTGAGTCAGCGTGCTTCTACTACATGGCCTGTCTTTTTGACTCAGGTTCATATGAGCAAACTCAATTTTTGCCCATTTATAAAACTTTTTTTTTACTAAAGTGTGCTTCTCAGTACCCATCAAACCCTCTTTTGTCAATTTCATATTATTTGCATTTCTCAGCCACCAAGAATTTGATGACAGACCTCTGTTCAACCCGGGAACAATCAGTTTGGATTGTCTCAAAAGAAATATTTTATGAGATTAAAATAAGTTTTGCCATAAACTATTTTGATAAAATACAGTGTTTACATTTAGGGAAAAAAATTCTGGAAACAGAACTTATTTTGCTTTTATAAAAATTTCGATTTTTATTGAATGGCTCAGGAGAGTCAAGCAGGATGGGTAATTGATCTTGGGCCTAGGCCGATGTGAAATTCGCCGTTGGAACCGCGAGTGACTGGCACTCATCTCGTCGATAGCCTCGAGCTGTCGAGCTTGGTCAAGATTCATTTGGGACGCGATGAATTCCTTGGACAGATGCCAGCTAAACCAACCCGAGATGAATGCTGTCACACATATTTATCGAATAACTCTCGTATATATAATAGGTCCCTACTTAGCCCCACCCAATCCCTTTATTTATTTAATGAGCCTTGTATACAATGGGCATAAAATAGTGATAAATAAAAAAGATGATACGAATATAAGATAAAAACTTTCTATGCAGTTATTTTGCCAAAAAAGTAACTTTGTGTGTGTCACCTACATGAATTAAACTCGTAATATTTGTGTAAAAATATCTTGCCATTTTCAAGTTGAGGAAACGCAAGAAACATTTTCAATCATTGTATCGAAAAACCGTGCGTATCAAAGCTTTTTCGACCACAAATTTATTAATATTCCTTCAAATTCAGATCAGCAACACAAACTATTTATGGATTTTCTTTTAAACTCAGCAAAAATTGAAAAAATAGAGCTTTTGAAGATTAGGAATATAGGTAGAAATTCATGCATGTAAGAGACCACTGACCCCAGAGATCGTGACACCCAGCCCATAAGAAGTATTCCTGGGATTCAAAAATAGTATTAGAAAAGAATACTTGTTTTGAAAAATTGGAATTGCCCGCAACCTTCTAAATTAATAATAAGTGGAAAAGGGGATTAACCGAAACACTGAAAGTGTAATCAATTGATATTTCGTCTTTATTCTATAAAAGATTACATCAGAATCGGATGAAGTCTTCTATGGAATAAAGACGAAATATCAATTGCATCCTATTCTGTGTTTTAGTCTATCCCCTTTTCCATTTATTTTTTCATATCTTCTCGGATTTTTTTTTCACATCTACCATTTTCTCCACATATAAAATTTGGCGGCCGTAGTCGAGGGCAACCAAAAGGTTCCCTTTTCAATAGCTACAACACCGAGATGTAGGGGAGGGTGCTACTCCTTTCCCTTTATTTCTCCACTTTACCCTTGATACGTACCTTATATTGCTGAGTGTTAAGCAAAGATGTATCAAGTACTATTTTTAAAGTCTTTGGTATGAGGTGACTTGGGATTGAACCCAGGTCTCCCGGACCATTGGCAAACACTCCACCCGCTATATATATAATTACCTTAAATTGCGACAAAAAGACGACTTTTAAAGTCCAAAAAATCTACAAGAATCATGGGTTTACTTATATGGCTAGGCTAATATCTTAACCTACACAACAGAATTATCAAATAGTTGAAGAGTACTTCAAACAAACGATATACTCCACTTACCATAACCTCAGCTGGCTGACACAATTATTTGCAACATATTTAGCAAATAAACAGAAAGATTTATACGAAATAAAATAACTGTAATACAAATTATGTATTATATTAACGTTATATCACACGTCGTTTCCAACAGCTGATACAATGATCGAAAACACTAATCAGAAGTTCACTCAGTCGGCTGGCACTGTAGAATACTCACCCAGTCTTTGCAGTGGTGTGAGCCCCACCCAGCGAGTGTCCTGGATATGACCCTACTCAATATGATGATGAGGTTCCAGTAATGCTGGAGCTTTGGGGAATTCAGAGTACCCCTTCACGGCCATCGCTCTTAGGTCCACTCTAGCCCGGAATGTGAGCACCTGATAGGGTCCTATCTATGGGTGAAATAGAACTGCACTGTGTAATTATGCTAAACTGAATTGCTTGAACTAAAACTATTCTAAGATTTAAACTGCGTTCTTATTCTAAACTGAATTGTTTGAAATAGAACTGTTTTTGCATCGCATCGGTGTACTTACGCTAAAAAGAATTGTTTGAAATAGAATTTCTTTTTGACACTGAACGTGTGTACTTTTGCTAAACTGAATTGTTTGAAATAAACTGTTTTTTGATATTGAAACTCTGTATTTATGCTAAACTGAAATGTATGAAATAGAAGTGTTTTGATATCTAACTGTGTGTTAACTAAAATATATACTTACTCTAAACAGAATTGTTTGAAATAGAACTGTTTATATTTATAAAATGGATTTGGCATTAAATAACCTACAGTGATTGATGTGCCATAAGACCAAACCAAATCAAACTAATCAGAAAATCACAGAACCCCAGCGGCCTAGATGCATACTGACCTTTGTCAGAAATGTCAGTCAGGGATTTCTACGCAGGACGCACCTGTGTAAACGAAGTGATTACCGGAAAACATGCAATGTGTGGGCGTAAGCTGATCACATGAATTACGACGGAAGGAACGCGTGGGCGTTATGAAATTATTTTGTACGCAGGTGTCCACAGATAGAACGGTCAGTCTCGGTCAGTTGCAGTCGGTCAGGCAGTAAAGATTTGGGCAGGTAAGAGGTTCGGAGAGCGGCCAGTGCGAGCTGAAAATGGCGGGGAGGTGACCAATTGACCCCCCCCCACGGACCCTACATGATAACTTCACGTCAAAGAAGCAAAGACGTAAGGCCTTAAATATGGACTTACAACGTGGTTAAAGAAAAGGTAAATATGCAGTCTTCGGTCAGCCTGTGTCAGCGTCCTTCGTCTCTCCCTCTGTCTCAGTTTGTCTGTATGTCTGTCTCTCCCACTTAAAGCGAATTTCGACCTTTTGAGTAATAAAGAAGAGAGTGTTATATCTTTATAAAAAATGGTTATGCCTCTTCATTATGCCACTATATATCAGTCTGTCAGATAACTACAGTATCGTGTTTTTCTACATAATTTACTGATTGCGCAATAAATTGTGAATTTATCTGAATATAAGTTCTAATGTGTAAGATTTACATGTTTCATATATAACTTTTCTAATCCGGATTTCAGAGAAAAATTATGTATAACATACCCTACCGGAGTCATGACCGTTTAATGTGACATAATGGTAGTTTATTGAATATACACACATTGGCATAATTGCTGTACTTATATTGCACATTTTAGATAAAGGTTACATGGAGATTATATTATTGAGGATTAAAACGATGATTCTTATATAACCTACAGTAATTCTTAAAAAAAATGTTAGATATACATATTCATGAAATTAAACTCAAATATTAACATGCATCAAAATTAGTTTGAAAAAAAAAAGAATGAATGATCATATTCTAAAATTCTTTAAAATCTTTCTTCAAATCCTATTCATTATTTGTAGTCTCTGGCATGTTTGAGGCTTGACCTCCACAACAGGTATAGATCCAACTCGGTTGGGGTTGACGTTTGATGTTTGAGGCTTGACCTATACTCGAGGTATAGATGTCACTCGGTTAGGGTTGACCTTAAATTTTTGAGGCTGAACCTATATCACAGGTATAGATCTAACTCGCTTAGTGTTGACATTTTTTGTTTGAAGGTTGACTTATACTACAGATATAGATCTAACTTGGAATTTTAAGCTAAAATCTACTTGTACGCTGCTGCAATTCTCGGTATATATTATCGTAAACACTATTTATGTATATGTAATCAAATAAGAATTCAATGCTTCAATAATATTTTCCAACTTCATAGCACGTACTTTTATGTGAAGTAATAGTGGATTTTCTGGTATTGATATGAGCTAAAAATAAACTATATTTATGCAATTCGGGCCATTGGTTTTATGAGTAAAGTGTTTGTTATGATCCGGGATACTGCGGTTCAATACGAGGTAGAGTCATACTAAAGACTAAAAAAATGGTACTTGGTACCGCTTTGCTTAACTCTCAGCATTATACGGTAAGGGTAAAAAACAATCTAGGGAATCGAGTAGCGTCCTCCTCTACACCTTGGTGTAATAGCTATTGGAAAGGGAATCATCGGGTTACCCTCGAATAAGATCGCCCAATTTTACATCTGGCAAAAATTTGGACTCACCAATCTTAGAATTTTTTAAAAATCAATGAAAAATAAATTACGCACAAATGTGAGAGACAACCTATTTTGCTGGGGTTGTAGAATACACCGACTGCATCTCAATAGAGATGTAATGAATATAACATTAAGGTATGCGATGACAAGGCTTCAGTCAATGGGAGTTCTGGGGAATATGGAGTACCTTTTCATCGTCATTTTTCCCCGGTCCACTTGACTCGGGGTGATAACACCTGATAAGGTCCTATGTATGGGTCAAATAGAACTGTTTGACACTTAAACTATGTGCAAACAAATGATTTAGGTAAAACAAAATTGTTAGAAATAAAACTTAGCGTTGAACTGTATTAACAAATGACTCTTAATTTGAATTGTCACTAATATATAGCCATAGTTTAATCTCGTTAAATATGTGCCTAAATTTAATTATTGGTATAATGTAGTAATTCTCGAAACCACTTGACCATGTGCAAATAAATCTATATGATTGATGTTTAATTCTATGATATAGCAATTATATAGAAACCATCTAACTCTGTACAAATAAAATAAGCTCAAGTACATTTCAAAATGTTAACAACAAAATGTGTTTAAAAATCATATATCTAATATATATGCATAAAGAGGACTTGGCATTAAAAAACCTACAATAATTTAAATGCCACATAACCCAAATAAACCTAACCAAACCAAAACCTATCGTATTTAACAGCAAAACATACAGGCTTCATAGGACATACCTCAAACTGATTAATATTTTTTACTTAATAATTTTGGGACTTTTTAAACATTTATCAACGAAGTGATTGTATAACAGTAAAATTAATTGAATGTAATTTCACTCTGTATCTTTTAATCGAGATTTATCAACCAATGCCTTTTTGGTTAAATTTCCACACAAATAGTTAGGATAAAATATTTTTTGTCTTTTTTGTTTCCATTTTTATTTGAATTGTGGTATACTGTTACAATACGAAATCCTCTTAAAAGTTATTTTGTGATTATAAAACCATTGCTTCCATGTTCCTTCAGTGAACCCTATATATATATATACCATATTAAAAACACATCCAATTTTAACAGGGAACAGCATTTTGCATCAGATATTCGCCATCTAAAATGTATATATTTACATCATAAATGAAGAAATGGAAACCTGCCTCAGCCATGAGTTAAAATGTACCACTAGTCTTTTTACAAGTATAGTACCACTAGTGTTTTTACAGGGATATATTTAGCAGTAAATAACCCTCAAAAATTTGTACATCAGAAAGCAAAGAGGCCAAATAAAGTAATCTTGCATTGCAGCTATCACTTTGTATCTGTCTTTTTAAACTGATGTAAGATCATGTTTTTTTAATGGTTCTGACCAAAGGGAAATGAGTTAATAGATATAGTAAATTCTCAAATAAAAAGCTTCCAGTATTACCTGATGGTGGTGGAACTGACAATAGCGACTGATGTGTTGATTTAATATATATATATATATATATATATATATATATATATATATATATATGTGTGTGTGTGTGTGTGTGTGTGTGTGTGTGCACGCGCTTAAGCGAATCTGCTAAAATGTTCTCAATAGGACCGAGAAAATTATTTATAGCTGTAAAATTTGTATGCTATTTCACACATTCATATTAATAGTCAACACACGTACCAGATTATTATCCGGGTTCCTTTAATCCTTCCAAATAAAATTCACTAAATAGTCAATTCATTCTTGGTCGGGCTCAGGACTTTTCAACTCTTACTCGTTTGTGTTTTTATATCTATGTATTATAATTCTTTTCTATAATTTATTCTTCTACTTCCGTTATCGAGACAAAGCTCGAAATTTTCTTGCAAAATCTTTCATCATTATCTTTATTTTGTTTAAAAATATTACTTGAATGTATGTACCCATGTGTGTACCCAGCCATTCTCCGCCGCACAAGATATGAAGAAAGGTCATTATTAAAGCGGCTAATAGCTTATTTAAATTCAAAATTTTACTTCACCAAAACCGGTTGCTACAGCCAATCCTCCATACACTTTACCCACTGCAGGTGGAAGAATAGTTAGAGTCATGCCTTTCTTAAGGACATTAGCGATGCACAAAGTGAAGCACAAAGTGTTTCGTCCAGAATTTGAAATTGGGTCGCTTATTTCACTTCCTACGACCATAACCGTTGCATTAAGCGTGTCTCCACGGATAGAAACTGAAATGTTTTTTGTTATATATCCTCCCGTGTATAGATCAGGATGTAAAAGATTTTCCTGTCAGTGGATTTTTAGAAGAACGTGTTTGTGAACCCTCACCTCTACAGATTTAATGATCTTCTTTTAAATTGATGTCCACAAGAAAAAACATTTAGACTTTTACATTTTTTCAAGATAAAGAAGAACCAATAAAGATGAGTTTAATGTAATTAGCAATACAGGTTAAACTCATACATAAAAGGTCACCCATATTGAAGCCCTCAGGCTCTGAATTGCAGCCAAGCGCATAAGCAAGATTCCTGGGGTTGGAACGTAGTTTTAGATTAAGCGAATTTCCTTGGTCTCTTAATAAAGAAAGAAAAAAATATTTCGTGTTCCAAGGTTTTAAAGACTCATGGATGTTCTTCCAATTTATTGCAGATATATGAAAGCACTTATATATATATATATATATATATATATATATATATATGAGCCAATCTTGGATTGGTGTTTCAGTTAGCCAGATTTCGATCCCAGCTTCGGGGATCTAGCCTGTTTAGCCACACTGAAGTGTTCTGATAGAACGAAACAGATCTGTCTGTGGATGACAATATATTTGCTCCCCTACCCCTGTGGGTTTGAGCTATCTAGCGAGGGAAGTAATGGTCGCCACTAGCGTAAAGCCAGGCTTTTCAAATGAATTGAGCTCTCGGTAGCCGTTAAGTGGATTTATGTAAACAAAAACAAAGGTGATACATAAGCGTTTGATTTTCCTTCGCTTACGCTGGTTTCTTCGTGGCTGAGAGGTAGAATCTTGGATTGACGTTTTAGTCAGCCAGGTTTTGATCCCAGCTTCGGGAATCTAGCCTGTCTAGATACACTGTAGAGTTCTGATAGATCGAAACAGGTCTGTCTGTGGATGACTATATATATATATATATATATATGTGTGTGTGTGTGTGTGTGTGTGTGTGTGTAAGTTCATTATAATCATTTTCAGCGTTTGCTTATGAAATTAAAACATCCATGGAAAAGAAAAGTCTTATTTATACTCTTTGTATTTCCATATGACATTTACCTTGTTCTTCGTGTTCATATAATATAAATGATGTACAAGTTATAACTATATTTAACATTAAAGTTAACGGTTGATTTCGTGTTGTTCTTAAACTTTCTACTATGAATATTGTTGTCTCCTTTAAAAACGACGTTTCAATCTAGAGCGGCATTATCCATATTGCTGACTAGAGTGAAGCTTAGAGGCTCAAAAAAATCGAACGAAACAAGTGTGTGGAAGAGTGGGGGACGGAGACGCCGAGGACCCGAAGAAACTCGTAGCCAAGGGTCCCTTTAATGAGTTAAGCCCGGTTTCAATCCACGATACTCTGTCCCTTGAACTTTGAATACTCTGTAAGCCTTGCAGAGGAGTAAGAAACTCACATACCCCAAAAAGAAGTGTCCTGGTTAGGATACTGTTGTAACCTAACAAAGGTTACTGGATGAGAAATAACCAAAACAAAGGTTATAAATGAAATGGTAATATTTATAACATTAAACGCATAAAATACTCGCCAACAGCCTGAAGAAGGCACATACTGCTAGTGGTGACGTCTTAGTCAACATAAATCACCCAGCGTATTTATGAGGAATGGGACATACCCATTACTGTTCCCCGGTTCGGTATATAGCAGATATTAAACCAAATTTGATGTTGATATACTAGTTCTGTTCTAGAGATATGGAGAGTGCATTGTACCACCTCATTGGACCTAGACTGGTAATACCAGAAAGGTTCCATCTATGGGACAAATAATTCTGCTTGAAAATTATTGATATTCGGTTAGATTGTGTGCAAAAAAAAAAATTTGTAGCAACAACTACACAGAAATATTAAGACATGTGTAAAATGAACTAGATTCCTTAACATCCTGGCATAAAATAACACTAGTCGGGTTGAAATACCATTAAAATCAATCAAATCAAACTCAGTGACTCAAAACAGCCAATACATTCTAAGAGAGAGGCAGAGTGAGCCAAAAGTGAGATGAAGTCGGCTGCAGCTCCAATCCTAATTTGCAACACAACTGATAGGCAGTTTTTTTTTCTCATCTAAATGAACACGCATAAGTGGGATATGCGAATAAGTACAATATATATGGGGAGAAATTTTTGGTTTCAAATCTCCCTTAAATCGGTTTTCACTTTTGATAAATTCCGTTTTCTGTTATCACTTTTTATGAATTGCGTGTTTTTCCATTTTTCCAATTTATTGTATTTCATGAGTAAATTACAATAAATTGTATTATAAAATATTGTATATATTTTGACTAAACATTACATAACTAAATATTGTAAAAATTGTATTATGAATATTGTATTAATATTGTATAAATATTGTATAGATATTATATAAATTGTATAATGAATATAGTAAAACGGTTGGAGAAGAAGTTAGACGGCAATTACACTAGAATGCTGCGAGCAATCTTGAACAAGTCCTGGCGGCAACACCCCACAAGACACCAACTGTACGGCCACCTGCCTCCTATCACGAAAACTATTCAAGTTAGACGAACCAGACATGCAGGACACTGCTGGAGAAGCAGTGACGATCTCATAAGTGATGTACTCTTATGGACCCCCACACATGGCCGTGCAAAAGCATGACGACCAGCACGAACATACATTCAGCAACTATGTGAGGATACAGGATATTGTCCAGAAGACTTGCCTGAGGCGATGAATAATAGGGAAAAGTGGTGAGAGAGGGTCAGAGATATCCGTGCTACCAGCACGACATGATGATGATGATGATGATGATGATATATATTATATAAATATTATATAAATTGTACAATACATATTGAATGAATTTTGCATAAATTGTATAAATTGTATATATAATTATTATTAAAACATTGAAAGCAAAAGCAAAATTCTGAGATTTATGACATTTAAAGAAAAGCAGATGTAATTAATGCTTATTTAACAATCGATGCTCAAATATCTTTTCTGGTTTTCTATTTTCTTTAGGCTGTCTATATTTTCAGAAACAGTTTCCCTATACCAATATGGGTTGACGATTTTTTTCTTCTTCTTACGTAATGAAACAAAACAAATTTTATACCCTGTCGTCTTTGTTAATCGTCTGTCATCTTTGTACACCCTCCAATCAAACATACCCCTTCTCACTCCATTAAATACAACATTCTCCTGATCTGTTGAGAAAGTTCATTTTCTTTAATATCAATCACCCCTTCATTCCAGAAGATCTTTGAAAGAAACAGATGAAGATTTCATTAACGTTATTATCAAGAATGTTTTAAAATTGGGCCCCACCATTACAAGAAGTTTATTTTATACCCAGGAAACCCCTTTTATGTTAGGGGTCTTACCTCTCTGCAGGGGATACTGCTGGCGTTCTCTATACCTACGTCGTGATAAAACGAGTTTTAGATAATTAACAGTATACTGAAAATGCCTACATAAAGTTTACTCACATCTCTGCCTCAGGGTTTTCTTTTGCAAACCATAATTCCAGGGGTTCGAATTAAGATTAGATTAAACGAAGTTCTTCGTTCTACTAAAAAGCGAAAAAGAAATGTATCTCGTTTGCACAAGTTTTTAAAAAAAACCATAAAGATCCTCTGAATGTTGAACTGCCTTATTGACTACAAGGATATGTCAAGCAATTGTTTTCTTCTATTTTTCTTTTCATGCACTGTTTTTTTGTTTTTGTTTTTTTTTTTTTTTTTCATCTGATATTTTTCAACATCTTATCTGCGCATAGCTCTGCAAGTATGAGAGGAGAAATTCCCATTTGCCAACGGAAGTAGCAAGAATATTGGCATGTAAAACAGGTTCTGGCCGACTCGATCTTTTTCTCTGTGCAAAGTGTTGAATAGAAGGAGATGAGAAGGAAAAAAATGGGTGGAGAAATAAAAAAAAAAGAAGAGTGAATAGAGGGGCGTGAGAATTTGGTGCAACGTTCGGTAGAGTACTGAACGATGAAGAGATAGCGAACAGCAATGGAAAAAGACGCATGCGCCAATTTTCCATTGGCAATATCCGGTTTCACGGTAATGGAGGCAGGACGCACTTCCGGAAGTTCTATTTCTTATGAAGGGAGGCTTTAGATCGTTTCAAATTAACGCCATTTATGTCATGTAGTGTGTGTGAGTGAATTAAAAGACGATCGTGAAAAAAATTAGAAAAATAATGGAGTGATGAAAAAAGATATTAAAGAAAACAACAAAAAAGTTAATTTTCAGGTTTTTCTTTTCTTTCGATAGTGGAATTTCTTTCAAATACACAAGCCCAAAATTAAATGAGTTAGTTACTTGCCCATTATATAAGACCTAAAAATATGTGTGAGTGTTTGTAAGTGTGTATTTGCAGTTATATATATTCATATGTATTATGTGTGAATATATATTCATGTATATCTATATATATGTATGCATAAATGTATATATATATATATATATATATATATGCACAGATATATGGACTCATATACATACATGTGAATGTATAAAATGCGTATATATCATGTACGAATATCGATACATATATACACATGTATGCATATATATATATAGTCATCCACAGACAGATCTGTTTCGTTCTATCAGAACTCATCAGTGTGGTTAGACAGTAAATTCCCGTAGCTGGGATCGAAACCCGGTTGACTCAAACGCCAAGCCAAAGCCTCTAACCATTCAGCCACGTGGAGCCATTAGCTGCGAAATAAATTTTAAACGGTTATGAATCACAATTACTATTGTTTACATACATCCATTCAACGGCTGCCGAGACCTCAGTTCATATACGAAGAGGCTTGCAATGTACACTAATGGCAACACGTTTACTTCTTCGCCAGAGAACTCAGCCATACGGGGGTAGGGGAGTATATATCTCTATAAAGATGTATATATTCATGCATATATATATATACTTCTTTATCTGGAGTTATGTATACATGTGCACACACACACACACATATATATACATATATAGTCATGCATATATATAAACATTGACAGATGGATAGATCTTAGGATTGCGTAAATATAGCGTGAACAGCAATAGGTCATTGCCAGATCATGGTTTGATGATTGCATCGTATAGACAAGAAACAGATGGTGACTATTCATTGTTAGCTTTGTTATTTGGTTAACACTATATTTACATACGCGCAATCACAGATATTGAGCACTATTTTTATTAATATTACTGAGTGCCTTATATATATATATATATATATATATATATATATATATATATATATATATATATATTTATATATCAGTAGTTTATTGTGTACTTGTGTTTGTGTTATATTTTGACCTTCGACCCGGACCAAAAATACTATTCCAAGGTAATACACCGGAAGGAAGTGACACATTCCAACGGCCAGTAATCGAAAGAGATCGCGTGGGCGTATTAAGGCTTATGATATGGGACAAGGTGAAGGTCTCATTGTGCCATTACAGTCATGCACCGGAAGAGAGTAACCTCTGAACTGCATGACAGTTATTTCCGCTTGAAGACGATTAAACATTCGATTTCAAAGATCCAGTAGGCGATCGTGTGGGCGTTGAGTTATTATTTAACTCAGTTGAGTTTGGGTCCCAAGGCAGTTGCCAGCAGATTCCCAGAGGGTTAGTGACGAGATGTGGTAGGGAAGGCCACACCCGACCGAGGGGGACCTCGGAAACCCCCGATGCAGTTGCCAGCAGACTTCCAGACAGTAGAGATCAGATGTGGTAGGGAAGGCCTCACCCGACCGAGGGGGCCCTCGGAAAAGCCCCGATGGAGTGGACCCCAAGACCTCTGGTTGAGCATCTAAGAGAACAAGAAAGACACAACGTGACGGTCATAACAGTGGGGTCAAAATATGAAGTTTACGTTCGGTCTCTAGCATCCTCTCACATGCAAACCCTTAAACAACCCTTTCAAACTCTTGCAATAAAGTTAGAGGTAAATATAATTGTAAAGAAGTCCTTCCTGTGTCCTTCATTCCTGCGTCTTTATTATTGAGTCGTTATGATACGGCAAATGACTATACAAGATTTGATCTAATAGGACAGAAATTACATTCCTGCCTTTTTAATCTTTGATCCGTTCATATGAGTCGTTTGACTTCAAGATGGAATAAAGTAAAAAAGCTGCAATATTTTTAACCTTAATAAAATACTTAACGAAATTTCCTTCAATCTTTAATGCCTAGTTCGGTTTTGTTTTCATTGGTTTTATGATATATCAACCCTCACAGGTTATTTAATGCCAAATACTCTTTAAGCATATATAAATAATTCAGTTTAGCATAAGACATTTGTTTGCTCTCAGCTAAATGTCAAATAGTTTATTCGACACATAGATAGGACCCTATCAGTTGCAACCATCCTGGGCCAAAGTGGACCTGGGAGGAATGGCATGGAAGAGGTACTCTGCATTTCCAAAAGCTTCAGGACTGGAGACTCACTATCAGATTGCTTCGTATCATATCCAGGACATTCATTAGAGCTCTTACTCTTCCGCAGAGATGCAGTCGGTATATTCTGCTGTCCCAGCCGACTCAGCTACTTAATTGTTAGTGTTTCAGATATTTGGAATTTATGAAAATAGACTGACTGCAGTTCATGTACAGATTAAACTAACATTAGCTTAAGACCTTTGAAATCTAAGGAAAGATATCTTTTTAATTTTGTCCATAATCCATGTCGAAACAAGGGTAACTGGAAGGATCTAAGAATTGCTAATAAACAGAAAATTTTAAAAAATTATTGTGTGAGAGAATGTTCACTTTGAAGTTATCAAAGGGGCCTTGCCCTGTTCATAGATCTGTAAAAAAGGCCCTTGAAAATATAATTAAATTGAGAACTCAAAACAAAGCAAAAGCCTTTAAGAAGTTGCTTCTTCGAGATGAATGTAAATTGATGTGAATTACTGAGAAACAACTACTTTTGACCAGCACTCAGATCTTTGCAAAGGCTGGAATTGATGGAGTCATGAAGGACAAAAAGTGTAAAATACTTTGCAAATTGGGATCTGTAAAAAAAAATTTGGAAACCTCATCTAACTAAAATAGATGTTTTAAAGAGTCTCATTGGACCAAGAAATACATGAAAATTTACTTTTCTAAAATAATTTTTACAGACGAATATCAAGGGACATTTGATAGATCTGATGGATAAGTCAAAGGATAGATCTTATCTAATTCTGATATACTTCTGGTTAAAAGAAGGCAACAAAGAGGCGGTAGTGTGATGTTATGGACTGGAATTGTGGACAGAATCATTATTGGACCATTCAAAATTAATGAAGGAGTTAAACTGAACTGTGCTAACAGCTGCCATTTTAAGGACAGTACTTTCTTTGTATGGTACAAGTCATGATCTTGTAGTTTCAAAGTGAAGTATACGTTTATACACGCCAATGCTCCTTCTGTTGTTTCTAAGCTTAACCGTGAATTCTTAACTTATTGCCCCAGCAAACTGGGCATAGAATTTCAAGGATTCAAAGACTTGTCAGGTGATTGTTATTTGTTCTGTTATAAGTATTGATCAATTTGGATGCTTTTATTGAATGAAAATTTGATTATTCGATTATGTCTCAATAACTTCAGACGGCAGGTTTTTTTAGAATACATCAAATAACTTTAATAAAATATAATGTTAAATCCTAAAATTTTAAATCAGGTTTTTAGTCTAAATTAATTTAGAATTTGAAAATTTTCTTAAAAAACAAATTTTAATCATTGAAGTTTATGAGATTTGCTAAATAAATTCAGACGGTACGTAGTCACCAAGACTAGAATTTAGTCTTGGAAAGACATCATAACTTAAAATGGAAATATTCTGAATTCGAAAGTGATATCCTCAAATTCTGTGGCACATTTCCATTCAAGTTCGATTCATCTGCTCTCAGCTCATCGAAAATGTGAACCTGATACAACGATATGACAATAAACTTCATACTCCCTTCGCAACGATAGAGAAATCGTCTGGGTATGTCATTAACTAAGCTTTGATTTCCCTTTTTCATTAGAATAAAGGTTGTTTCACGATTTAAATATTTTGAAACTCTTAAAACTGGTTTCAGAAAAAATGGTCCCCTCATCGATTAGATTGACTTTAACGGCATCAAGAATTATTTTATACCAAGACATAAGGTCATAATCAAGAATGAAACATTGAACACACACACACACACACACATACATTTATGTATATATATATATATATATATATATATATATATAAATAAATGACTGCAATTTTTTTTGCTTTAGTGCCAAAAATTTCTACTTACAGACATGAAAATGTGTAGAGTTTGGCAATAATAATAATAATAATGATAATAATAATAATAATAATAATAATAAAGGTGAAAATTATACCAGTAAATAAAGGATTGATAAAGGGACAGGAAGACTTGGAAGTTGGTGGACCTGTTGAGACCATTCAAGCTACAGCATTATTAAGAACGGCCCGAATACTGAGAAGAGTTCTGGAGACTTGAGGAAACTTGTTGTCACTCAAACTCCAGTGAAAGACCATCAGGTAACGCTGATGGGAAACACTCTCATGAATAAATAATAATAATAATAATAATAATAAGTATAATAATAATGATAATAATGATGTTGATAATAATAATAATAATAATAGTAATAATAATAATAATAATAATAATAATAATAATAATAATAATAATAATAATGGTAATATATGTTAAAAACCGTCATATCTGACGGACTTGAGAAACTCACAAGGAATAAAATGATAATAATCTTTTATATATATATATGTATGTATATATATATATATATATATAAATATATACATTGTGAGGGAGAATTTTATTATCTGAGAACAATACATACATTAATATGAATCTTAGCATATTTTGTTTTATATATTTATTAAATTTTCTAGTCAGTTGCACCGGACAAATGTAAATAGACATTTAAAGATCAAACAGACCGTAAACATTGCAGTCTTCTTCAAAACAACTTTTTATTTAACGCAAGATACTTCGTTTTTAACGCAACCGCAGGCTGCTGCATAATCTGAATTCGTCTAACTACTTCAGCGCATGTTAGTTACAGAAATGGTTATGTTTGTTACGGGCTTTTGTATTTGAGAGTATGTATGCAGGAAGAAAAGATGAAACAGAATGCCAGGGGTTCTTTCTGTCGGAAAAATACTCGATGTAATCGGGCAGATATTGCCTTATTGCATTCCCTAGACTGTAAAATGTCTCCTTATATCAATTTACATACTGTTTGCAGAAGTAATAGCTTCTTCCTGCTAAAAATAGCAATTCTTGAGTATGTATTTAAAACAGTATCGCTTGTGAAATTGTGTATGTAGATTTCTACATTAAAACACTTTTATATTTTTCCAAATGTATCCGCTTTTGCCAAGTTGTTTTTCATTTCTTTTAGGTTCTTGAAAAGTTGGTGAATAAATATACAGGTAGGTAATGAACTGCTTTAAGCAGCAAACTAATTAATTATTTAGGTTTCGTTGGGTTTTATAATATATCAACGATTTTTGGTGATTTAATGCTAAATTCTGTTTTTACTTATATATTGACTATAAATGATTTAGTTTGGTTAGGTTTTATGGCACATAAATTATTGATGGTGATTTATTACTAAATTCTGTTTTTACTTATATATTGAATATATGATTTGGTTTCGTTATGTTTATGGTATATAAATGATTGATGGGGATTTATTGCTAACTTCTGTTTTTACTTATATATTAAATATATGATTTGGTTTAGTGAGGTTTTATGGCATATAAAAGCTTGATGATCATTTAATGTCTAATATTGTTTTTGAATATATATAAAATATATAGGATTTAGTTTGGTTGGGGTTTTGTGGCATATAAACAATTGTTCGTTATATAATGCCAAATCTTTATATATATATATATATATATATATATATATATATATATATATATATATATATAAAGTTATACGACTTGTGAATTTTTTTTTTTCTTTAAATTACTAAACGATGCTGAGCTCATTCTTTTGTACTGACTTAAATGGTTTCATGTGTTTCTAACACTTTAATTTTATTCAATATTAATCTTATGTTTGCACGCAGGGAAGTGGTTGCAAGTATTGCTATATAACACTATTTCATTCAGCATTGCTCATTGGTTTTCACAGTTAAATGATCCATGTATTGCTATGTATCCCTGTCAATTCAATTTAACATCGGTCATTTATTTACACATAGTTAAATGTTCAAACAGTTCTATTTCAAAGAATTCAATTCAGCATAAGTCATCTGTTTACGCACATTTTAACTGTCAAATAGTTCTACTTGACTCATAAATAGTACCCTGCTTTGATATAGGCAGGAAGATAGATAGGCAGATATATAAATACGTACATACACGTAATCACCAAACACTCCGAGCTGGATACGACACCCTGTTCTTTTTCAAGCGGAGTTTAAGAGTTTGAATTCAAAGTTTTCATTCTCCAAGACCAGTTGTCATACCAAAATAAAAGAGACTTGTCTATTCTACGATTTACTAAGCAAAAAGAAGAATATTTTAATGCTGACTTTTCACAAGTGTATTAGCTCTATGTGAAATACGTACAACAGGGTGGAACTATAAAATTGTCGCCCTAGAAAAGACGACATAATTCCATTTCCGTTTAATGAAAACCGGTTTTCTTTTTTGTTGCTGACCATCTACTAGTTGACCAGTTGTGTACAAATCCCAAGAGCGATAGGAGCCTTCTATCATGTCTGAAAGTGACACAATGTTCAACGAGCGAGATCTGAGATGCGCCGCTGTACAACTCATGGTCTCTACCGATCCAAGTTATGACAACAGAACCATTGCCAGCACACTCAAAATGCAAATCCGGACGGTTCAACGTGCCCAGAGTGATAAAAACAAAGTTTCCGGCTACGGTTATGGTCTTTGGTGTGGTTTCAAGTAAGGGCCACATCATGTCACCTCTCATCTTTGTAGTTGGCTTAAAAGTCAACACCAAAGTGTACTTGGATGTGCTGAAGAGTATGGTGATCCCCTGGTGCAATCAGGTGGCCGGTGACAGACCCTGGGTGTGGCAGCAAGACTCGGCGCCGGCTCGCAAGTCCAAAGAGACCCAGGCTTGGCTTCAGAAGGAATGCTACGACTTTGTACCCTTCTCTCACTGACCCCCTCCTCCCCCACCTG
Source organism: Sepioteuthis lessoniana (assembly GCA_963585895.1). Classification (NCBI taxonomy): domain Eukaryota; kingdom Metazoa; phylum Mollusca; class Cephalopoda; order Myopsida; family Loliginidae; genus Sepioteuthis; species Sepioteuthis lessoniana. Next base: position 49,462,737 of record OY757933.1, read on the forward strand.
AACCCACTGGACTACTTCATTTGGTCATACGTCGGGAACATCACCAACATGACCTCCTACAACACCAAAGCTAGCCTGATCACCGCCATCCGCCGAGTATTCGCCGAGCTCCCGCCGGCGCTTGTGGAAAAGGCATGCTTCCAGTTCCGGATCCGTATCGAGGCGGTGATTGAGGCTGAAGGCGGCTACATTGAATAGATGTCAGCTCTACAACATAATCAAGTTACCTGAATTGAATATTTTCGATAAAAGTTTCAAATTAAAGTTGTAGTGTTGTTTTCTTAAGGACGACAATTTTATCGTTCCACCCTGTACATACATACTTACTGAAGTGAGATAGATAGATAGATTGATAGATTTTTTGGCAAACATTATTCCTGACTACTTTTATCATCTAATGGTTTTTGAAAGCTGTGTTTACGTTCTCCCTAAATATCCTTTCCAGGGGGTTGAGCAGTCTGGCGAAGGAATTAACAGCTGCCACCCACGTAATGCAAAGCTCTACTAACGAATTGAGCACTCCAGTACCTGATAGCGCAAAATGTAAACAAACGAAAGCTAACACAAAATGCGTTATGACTGCCGAACTGATGTACATTATCAAAGTGGCTGAGCGGTAAGATACCAAGTCTATCGTAAAATTAGGTAGGTATCGATCCCAGCTTAAAGCGTCCTGCGCATCTAGCCACACTGAAGAGTTTTGAAACAACGAAAGAGTGTCTGTGGATGATTATATATATATATATATATATATATATGAATATATATATCTTATGAAGTATGGGGTTGTAGAGTACACTGACTGCACCTGATAAGGTCTTATCTACTGGTAAATAGAACTAGACTCTGTACTTATGCTAATATGAATTGTTAGAAATTGAACTGTTTCTATGTAAAAAAGGGATTTGGCATTAAATAACCTACAATGGTTGATATGCCATAAAATCAAACCAAATCAAACCGCTCCTATGAAGTAATCTGCCAAGAATTTGTTATAAGAAGTTCATTTTCTTCTAAACCAAAGATACCAAAATTTTATTATTTCAAGAGGAAATAAAATCAAAAGAAGTTTCATTATCTTTTTATGTATCTATGCTCGTTGTGCAATGGTAAGCATCAGTGATAATAGAAACGGTAACCTAAATTTCACTTTGTGCTAACACACTCGGTAAAGGTATGCATCCCAGTATTCTACCTCCAGCGACAGGTAAATAGTAGAGCACACTGATCTTTTTAACCTTTGTGTCGAACCTGTTAAACTCTGTTTTATAAATCGACATTGTGTCACATATTCTTCGTTCAGAGAACGTGTGTATGCTCCCCACACCAAGTTGGTTGAGATCTCGAGTCGGGAATTGCTGACTGTCAAATACGCGTAAATGTAAAGCTCTTCTCATGAACTGAGCACTCCGGTAGCCGAGAGCATAAATGTAAAAATATGCGTAAATGTAACGATAGCTCTGGGGTAAGATATCCGACTGACGTAGAGTCAGCAGTGTTTCTTTCCCAGCTTGAAGCATCTCGCGTATCGATTGAAGAAACGTGATACAAGGAAAAATTCGATCTGTGGAAGATATATATATATATATATATATATATATATATATATATATATATGTGTGTGTGTGTGTGTGTGTGTGTGTGGATGTGTGTGTGTGTGATAAACCGTACAGTTTCTATCTATCCACGTCTGTTCATATCTATGTCAGTCTCTTCATTTTCTGTCTATCTACCTATATATCTATTTCAATCAGTCTGCTCTTTATCTTTCTATCTCTCACTGTCAGAATATCTATCTATCTATCTATCTATCTAAACCTTCCAACCTCTCTTGTATCAGAACTAGATCACAAGCGATGACAATTACTACGATATGGCCTTGATAGCATTCTATTCATAACGGAAAAATTGTCAGGAAAATATTTTCAAATTACGAAAAAGAAAAACTGCCAAATAAAATTGCATTTTCGAAGCAAACGCCATTCCCCAACCTGATTGGTTGACGAGATGCATATTTCAAATTTCTAGTTCTGAACGTGGAAACTGCTAATTATATTAATTTTAAATATTTAATTAACGGTTTTCATTTAATCGCTGGAAAAGCAGCTCTTTATTCTTTCTAGATGCTCGTCCGGTATAAAAATGATTATAGTATCGCAGTCATTAATATAATGTTGCCTCGGTCTTGTCTCTACAATAATGGAACTCAATTTTTATCATGAGGACAATTAGAACTATCAATCAGTATAATTAAGAGTAAACGGTATGTATACCACAATCGCCAGCGTATTGGCATAGAAGTAAGAATAAATTCCATGGTGCTAAGCCATGTTCTTTTACTAATAACATTATTTGCTGCAGTAGGAGATGAAAGTTAATTTTTTTTTAAATAAAAGGAGATATAAGAAATACACCATGCCGTGATGTAGAATTTAAAAAGTTAATTTTGAAGGTCCATAGCTATTGAATAGTGAGTTCAATTCTCAGTGATGCCATCTACTTCCGGTTTCATATCTAATCAATTGTTTTCCTATTCCTGTTATAATACCATAACGCTTTTCAAATGCTTACGTCACAATATCGACGAAAACCCTTTCATAAGCTCGTCCGATTAAATTTGTTTACAAGTTTACCTATCACTTTATTCACGGGCCCTGCCATGTGGGTTTTCCTTTCAACCTTTTTTTCGTTTCCTTGCTCTCCTTTTAACGAAGAGCTATTGCTACAGCCAGTATTATTTACAGATTCCTTATTTCTGACAGCATGACAACTCCTTTCAGGGTTATTTTATGCTTGGAAATTAGGGAATCATGTTCATTGTATGATCTTGTTTATGGTTGTGTGTAGTTGTTTATTTGTGTGTATTTCTTCTTTTGCTTAAAGTTCCATCGAATATGATTTTTAAGCAGATCATGATGGTTGGATTGTTCGCCAATGGTCCGGAAGACCTGGATTCAATCCCAGGTCGAGTCATACCAAAGACTCAAAAAATGCTACCTGATCCTTCCTTGCTTAACACTCAGCATTATAAGTTACAGATCAAGGGTAAAGTGGAGCAATCTAGGGAAAGTGGTAGCGCCCTCTCCTACACCTTGGTGCCGTAGCTATCGAAAAGGGAACTTCCGGGTCATCTTCGGCTAAGGTCGGCAACTATACTTTACTTATTACTACTCCGAGTTAGTGGACTTCAGAGTGATTGCATTAAAGTGTTACACCACATTTCTAAGCTTGAGTCTCACCATAAGATGCATTCTAATGTCATATATAGGATACTACTTTTTTCTGGAGGTCTTACGCCTCTGCAGATAATACAGTCATCGTACGAACAAGACCCCTGTTACAAGAGTTCTCTTGGTTGGCCTTTTGAAGTTGTTCACACAAGTGGGCAGTACTGGAGCCTCATCATTCGACAGAGTTTAGCGTTATACTCAGCATAAACATATTTTTAGGGGAGAGTAAAGTCTTACCCATTTGCAGGGATTCACGGTCAGCATATTATAAACCCCATCAACCACCAAGAATTGTTGCTGCTACTGTCTTCAAACCATTTCAGGTCTTACTCTCATCAAATAGACTTGTACCCTTTTCATGGCATCTCTCAGGTAGCAAAACTTGACAGTGCCATACTCTTCTCAATGTAAGATATGACCAGTTCTACAGTTTTATAAGATACCAGTAGAGACAAACGCTCCCTGAGATGGCAAAAGTGATCACCTATCCCTCACCTGACTCAACGACGGTCGGAAGTTTCGGATTCAGATTGTTCCTTTCCATCCACTGGTTTGTAATCGACAAGGATAGATATCAGAGTCAACCCAACGAATGACAAACAGCTAAAGGAAGAAGATATGGCTTCATAGCTTTTCAAAAAGAATTAGTGTGTAGGGATTGGTAAACAGTAGCATTTCGGATTTGAACAAGGATCACCGAGGTCATTTAACTAACTTAGATGTACAGGCAAGTGTCGATTAAAGCATCATTTCATGCCATAGCAAATAATTTAAGTAGATATTAGCCTATTCTGTATTTACGAAAGGTAATCCAGAAGTTTTGGAATTGAAGATTTAATTTTTTAAAGCCCTATTTAGACGAGCGGACACCATAGCAATTTCACGTGAAATACACTATTTGAAAGTGAAGAACTCTACGTACGCACCAGACGTGCATAGTGGTATGCTTAGCGTGAACTTATTCTCTTGATTTCCGATTCTTTTTTTAATGGCATAACAAACATCGTAGGTAATTGAATCCCAAAGCCATCCTTGTAGAAGAAGAGAAGAGGCACTCTCAATATTCAGCCTATAGCTGGGGGAGAGATAAAAAGGGTCCATACTGTTTCCAAGGGAATTAGCCGGAAAGTGAATGTAATGATACGAGTGGATTTCAAACTCGCTTAAAACGATGTCACAGTTCAACACATTAAGCAGTAAGCCACGGAGACTATCTACCTAAGTTTAATGTATATCACCGTAGGAAATTGAATCGGCCGCCAGCGTCCAAATTTGAACTGACCAGTGTGCGTTTTACTTCGTAGTAATGCCCTCGGGAAAGGCATTAATCTATATATTCTAGCTTCTCCCGACTAACAGTACTGCTGTAACTTGGTTGACACTCCCATCACTATTGACCTCAAAGACCACAAGTAACGTGTGACCTAAATCAATTTAAGAATTGACGGATGTTACTGGGACAGGGAAGAATTAAGTTGTTTATACTGGGTTTCAGTTATTGCTCCTCTTTGGTGCAGAGGCAAGGATTTATAGAGGAATACTTATTTCTTTCATTAACGAGGAAATCTTACTCGTATTTTACTCTACATATTTGAATATTCTCCTAACCGATTCTAGCAATGGCTTTAGTCCAAACGTGAACATAATAGCACGATTAGAGTTTGATCGATAAAGCGGAGGATATAAAACAATAGATTGGTGCGCCTTTACAATATATAAAAGTGGAATTCAAAAGGTGCTTCGACCAAGACAAAACTAGCTGGAATAATGTTGTCGAAAAAAATGATGTGCAGACAAGTAAACTGTCACTTGTTCCCCATATCTAGAATGAATGATAAACTCATGGTTAAAGAATTATTAATAAATAAATAAATAAATAAAAAAATAAATCTATATTTTATCGTCTAAAAACTGCATTGAAAACCATTAAATGCGTAGTGGAAAATACTAGAAATGTTTCCTCGTTGATAGAAGAAAGTAGTATTAATCCATAAATCGTTGCTTCCTCACCGAAGAGGAGCAATCACTGAACCCCAGGACAAAGAACTCTTCAATGTCCCAGTAACATCCATCACTTTTCAAATAGTTTCACATCACACGCTCAGTGTCGATACTTTTTGCACGCACCTCCCTTAATCCTACCTTTATCCCATGATGGATGTTATATTTAGTGCAAGAAATAGACACGTACCAACTATTTCAGGACAAAAATAGTTTCATTCATTGTTAATTTCCGACTTGGTAAATATAAGTCTCCATACATTTTGAACACAACTCGTTTAAGCCTACTTTCTCCCGATAATGGATGTTACCCGTAGTATACAAATGTATAAAGAAATTTACCAATTGATAAAGGACAAAATAATTTCATTCATTATATCAGGTATTCTTATCCAACAGAAATAATTCTAAACAGATGTATTTGACCCATGGATTGGACCCTAATAATCACTACCACTCCTGGTCAAGGTGGACATGAAATTAATGACAATGTAGGTGTACTCCACATTCCGTAGAACTTCAGAACTGTATTCTCATCACCAGATGCGGTTAAGTGTTATACCCAGGATGCCCTCCTCTGAAGAGGGTAAGTCAATTTGCTGGGGTGTGATGCCAATAAAATACATGTCATCATCGAATTCTAATCTGCGTTGAGAGGGCATCTCATACGTAGAGATCGACAGGAGATTCCATCATATACATGTGAGAGTGTGTGTGTGTGTAGTACATTGGGTTTTATTGCATATCAATATTTGTAATTTATTAATTGCCCAATCCTGTTTATGCAGACACACACACACACACACACACACACACACATATATATATATATATATATATAATTGTAAACGAATACTTTGGAGGTAACATTCTAAAGAAACTAGAGCTCATTTGTTTCCACTAATGTGTACGTTTTCAAGTATTCCAATCTAACAAAAAATCTATTCATCATTAATCATTTGTTGGATCACAGTTAAATGGCTAAACAGTCCTATTTGACGCACAGATCAAATCCTCAGAGGTATAACATTTTGGGTCAGGGTTGACCAGGGAGTAATGGCAATGAAAGGCTCCTTCATTTTCTCCAAAGTTCCTGGAGAGTCACCATTAGATACAGTTTAGTATCATATCCAGGACATCTGTGTGTGTGTGTGTGTGTGTGTGTGTGTGTGTGTGTGTGTGTGTGTGTGTGTGTGTGATATCACCTTGACTTTCGATGAACACAGCGGATGTTGTTAACTGATATATCCGACCGAAGATGAAATCAACGAAATGATTACCGGAAAAAAATTGCGTGCGTGTAAGGTGTGACTAATGGAAAACAAGCATAGCATGTGAGTCACGTGTGAGTTTGAAAACAATATGAGGTCTAGAATTTGGGCTGAATTCAGTTCCGCAGGCAGTTCCGACTCGAGACGGCTCCTCCGTGTGCGCGGACTCTCCGATTTCTCTTCTGCACTACACTAGCATTACCGTCAACGAATAAAGATATGAGTATATATATATATATATATATATATATATATGTGTGTGTGTGTGTGTGTGTGTTCCACGTTTAATGTCGAGACCTAGTGATAGTAAACTACATGTGTGTGCAAGATATAAGTAATCAAATAAATTTTGGTTTCCGTATAATGACAATCTCTGAAAGTGAAAAGAAAGTAAATCTTCTCAATACACCGAAATTCTCTTTAGAAATTCCAGTGTTGGTCTACGCTTGTTATCTAGTCGCTTAGTATTCATAGAATTTATATCATAATTAATTCCAAATACCAATTATCTCTAAGCTTAATTATCATAATAAGTTATTATCAGACTATTGCCGTTTGAATGTCACTGGTGTTGACCTAGACTGGCCACATTTTATTCCTTGTTTGTTCCATCTATTTTCTTTTAAAAAAAAGCAGAAATACATTCTGCATTCAATAATTTTTACGTTATATTTTTATAGGAATCGCAAAACTTAAAGAAATTTCAAGCTAGACTATTCACAACTAAAGCCATTTTATTCGATGAGTTTCGAACTATAAACGTTTCACCATTACAAAAAACTGAGATTTCTTGACGGGTTTCGAATGGAGCAGCGCGTCGACAAGAAATACGACCTGAATGGATTGAGAGGGATATGGTCGTGACCAGAACACATGACCTTGCCTGTAAGGGGTTGAGTTAATATTTTAATGTAGACACTGCCTTCCACCATCAGTAACCTTGCTGCCCACCTTCAAAGGGTCAATCAAGACAACTATTGTGGAAGGTTCCTGGTCGACACGAGGACTGTATCCCCTGCAGAAGCGTAAGACCTCTACAAAAATGTTTATCCTGATTATAGCAATGAGGCGTAATTCTTTAATGCAATTACTCGAATATCCATTGACCTAGAGCAGTAGTACCTGTTTGGGTCTTCTGTACGAGTCAAATAGCTCTGTTTCAAAATCATATTCCAGAGGACATACAGCAAAAGAAGCTCTTTAGAAACCACTACAAAAAATGTATAGACGAACGTAGAATTGACACGATTCCTTCATTTTACGGCATGAACTAACCTTAGACGAGTAGACAAGCCGTTGAAATCAGCCAAAGTTGTGGTAGGGGCAAGAAAGAGTAAAACAATAATTGGAGATTTTTAGAAAAGGTCTGTTAGTCAGTTGGTTACCGGCAGAGTGAAACGTAACGACAAATCTCTCGAGTCTAGTGATACCGCTCCCTACATTAGAGGGAGTAACGATTTATGAAACCAATATTCTTTCATTTATCGACCAGGGGACACTATTTTACCTAATTCTGTTTTTGAGACTTGTTCTGAGGGATATTGCAACTTCGATTTTTGTCGTCATTATCTTTCTTCGAGGCCCTGGAATGCTACAATATTAACTGTACTGATGTTTGACAATTTATAACTATTGATGCCCATTGCGAGTGAAATTTGCGTTGGTTTCCAAGGTTTAATACTTTAAGTGATATTTTTAACAAGTATTCAACCTCGATATAAAGTTGACTAGTGCCATCGGGAAAGTTATTAACACTCTTTGGACAAACATTTCCAGAATTGCTTTCGATAATTGTAAAATCAGCATTGTTTGAATCGGTTTATCTCCTTGCAGCACGCCAGCTACAATGCCATAATAGTTAGTGGCTCCATCTGGTGATCAAACTTTTACTTTTATGTTTTTATATAGCATCATTATGACTGAGACGGTTGCTTTGGGGAGACCGTAGGCGAGAAGTCTCTGCTCCATCTTCCCTCTGTGTATTTTGTCAAATGCCTTGGAGAAGTCAGCCGCGAGGTTTTTTTTGCACGAACACCTTCAAGAATTCAACAGAATGTCAAAATTTCTGAAGTCGTGGATGGATATCTCAGAAAGCTATTTTGGTTCTACCTAAGTATTTTTTCAACTTTAGTTTTAATCCGGTTGAGAAGCAGACCATTGTAGATTTTGGCTTCTATATATGCAAGGATTATACCTCAGTAGCTCTTGGCTATTTCGAGGTCACCCATCTTGGGAAAGGGAAGATACAGCCCTTTGTCTATCTGTCTATTGTTTTCTGGTTATATACGGCATTACAGTGTCGGAACATTATGTATTCGAATTATCCTATCTTCCATACTTCTGGGGGTATTTCATCAAGACCAGCAGCTTTCCTATTTTTAATATTTCTTAGTATTGAGTCGAGTTTTTCAAGCATTAACTGTCCTAGTTTCTAGGGATTAAATATACCCACACAGTTTGCACACTATTATATAGCTTTAAATTACTGATAATAAGACGCAAATTGATGAAAGTATATAACAGCGGAATCTTAGTAAGCGAGTTCGATTTCCAATTGCTCTATAACGTTCACTGTCGCACAATTACCCTTGAGAAAGGCATGGACCCCCTTATCGTCCCAGCTTTAGATTAAATAGTACCACAACTGTTTTTCTACAAGGATTGCTTCGGCATTATACTTCAGTACACCAACTGCATCTCGGCAGAGGGGTAAAACCCTTCAAAGAATGTCCAGTTTATGACGCTAAGCTATTTGATGCAGAGGTTCCCATAATGCCCGAGTTTCGGTAAATGAGTCCTTATACTTTAGGGCTATCACTCCCAGGTCAACTCTGACCCTGAGTGGTAACACCTAACCGGTTCCTATCTATGGGTCGATTAGAACTGTTTGACATTTAAGCTAAGTGCAAACAAATGACTTATGCTAAATTTAATTGTTTGAAATAGAACTGTTTGACCATTTAACTGTGTATAAGCAGGTGAGAGATATTTAAATGAATTGTTGGTGATACATGGCAATGCTTGGAACTATTTAGCGTTATTGATTTATGCCAAATTGAATTATTTTAAATAGAACCGTTTGATTTTTTAACTGTATATAAACAAATGATTGATGTTTAATTGAAATGTTAGTGATACATAGCATTACTTAAGATTATTAAACTTTGTTGACTTATGTTTACAAATATATATCTAATATAGATGTATTAACTGGATTTGCTATTAAGTAACCTAAAATGATTGATATGTGATCAAAGCAAACATGACCAAACTGTTCGCATTGAACAACCCAAGATGGTTGAAATGTCATTAAACAAAGAAACTAAAACAACGGATTAACTGTCTGTTTTTGAATTTCAATAAAATAAATCTCCAACACCAACAGATTGTGATATGATATATAGAATATGGATTTTTATCAGCGTTATCCGCTTCGTTTTACAAAGGATCAAGTGAATGAAAATATTTCTGATACTCTAACATCCTTTTCAACTAGTTTTAATAATACCTTCATTTGCATTGTTTTGCGTCTTGGTCGTATTTCTAATATGCGAACCTTTTCGGGCAACATTAAATGTTGTCACGTGACCAAATGGGCTGATTTTCCCGATTAAGCACAGGATTGAGAAAATTGTAATCAAGTCTAAATTAATTAACATACTCGGCGTTAATTAGTAAATGGTTATTAGGCAAATGGTGCCAGGAATGTCACGTAAGCGCCGGTGAGAATGAAAGAACTTGCGAAACAAAAGAAGAGAAAAAGTTAAAAGTGAAAACGGGTAAAACAAAGAGAGAAAACTTCAAAGAAAAATGAAAAAGAAAGATAATCTTCAAAGAAAGAATGAAAGGCATGTTCCATGATTTGTAAAATAATATTTAAACATTATTTTCCAGCGACGCGCAGGTGGATAAATAGCGGGATTATTATATACAGAATTATGATTACCAAACAAAAGTAAAAGGTGATTAAGGACAGCTGATATATATATATATATATATATATATATATATATATATATATATATATATATTGAATCGACAGATCAACAATAGAAAGTACGATGCAATAATCACAGAGCTTACTTCTGTAACAAACGATATACAAATAGCACAAGACAATGTACATCAGGGAATGTAAAGTATAGTATGAGGAAGAAAATATGGAATATAAAGAATTTTTGAAATGGCATGGGGAAAATATAAAGAATATAAAGTATATAAAGAATAGTAAGGAAACAAATATAAAGAATATAAAAACAGAATGGGGAAGAATGTAAAAAATACAAGGGGCAGATGACAAAGAATATTATAGGGAAGAATATAAAGTATGGTGTCGTATGGTACGCAGTTTATTTCTGTTTAACCCATAAATGGGATCTCATCAGGTGCCACTATACAGGGCAAAAGTGGACCTTGGAGCGATGGTGATGAAGGGGTGCTACTCATTCCCAATTGCTCCAGCATTACTGGAACCTCAAAATCAGATTGTTTAGTGTCATATCCATTGAGAAGGTCTTACCCCTCTGTAGAGAAGCAGTTGGAGTATTCTACAGCCCCAGCCGGCTGAGCAAAGAATACTAAGGGGAAAATACGAAAAATAGTATGGGAAATAATGTAAGAATATAAAGTATAGTTTTGGTGAGAATAAAAGAATATAATGAATAGTTTGGGGGAGAACAAAAGAATATAATGAATAGTATGTGTAAGAATATAAGAATATAAAGAATGGTTTTGGGGAGAATATAAGAATCTAATGAATAGTTTGGGAAGAATTGCAGATTATAAAGAATAGTATGCGGAAGAATATAAGAATATAAAAAATAGTTTGGGGAGAATATGAGAATATAATGAATAGTATGCGAAATAATATAAGAATATACAGAATAGTTTGGGGAGAATATAAGAAGATGATGAATAGTTTGGAGGGAGAATATAATAATATAAAGATAGTTTGGGAGAGAACTGCTGAACATAAAGTATATAAGAATATAAAAAGTTGAATCAAGAAGAATTACGAAGCGAAAGTTTTCATATGGCACACATGCTTCAGATTGCTTACAATACCTACCGTTAATTTATGTGAGTATCCGTCTAAGTATAGAACTGGTTCATCGCCGCTTAAGAGAAGAAGCAGAGGTAAAGCAGTCAATACTAAAAAGTTCATGTGCTTGTAATGAGGTTTCGAGATATTTTGATTTGTTCTTGGACGTAACATACAAATTTGTTTCAGCTAAAATGCTTTCATAATGACGTCATATTTACTGTTGACGACTTATTTGATCAATGGGTTCTAAGTACTGCTAAAAATATCTAATACAAGTGTAATGTAATGGCGACTTTGCTGAAAAATAAACATCATTTTTTAACTTTCCATAAATATCTCGGCCAGCCTAGATACTTTTTCAGGCTATTCTCGTATAATAAGTTTTCCAGATTCAAATAATTTGCTAAATAAAATGTTGCCATAAGATTGAATATATAATTTGTGATTTGGTGTCTAACTGCGTCAGTTAAACTAATATGTTAGCTTCGAAATAATCCCGTGACACGAAAAAAAAGTACGTATTTTTTTAAAAAGAATAAGAGGAGTCTTATGTGTTTAATTCTAAATTACCTGAGGATCGAATTGTAAAACTTTGAGTCATGGGTTGTCCTTTTTATTATTATCCTATTTCATACTTGAAAATTCTTGTGTTATCTATATGTATGCATAAATATGTGTGGCTGTGTGTGTTGCTAAAGAAGGCTTTCAAACATTTCATGTAAAACATATTTGCATAAGTTTATGACACATTCACTTCTAACAAACAGAACAAAATAATCAGTATTGTTTTCGGCGCTACAAATCCCTTCCTGTTGTGTTTGAAAATACTCGTATGAGAGGGAAACACTAATCACGGCACAAATCAGTTTCAAGTCTTCAAGTCATAATGCTTACAATATATATATATATATATATATATATATATAAGGGTGGGTAGGAAATTAGTTAGAATAGCATAGATAGCTACGAGGTACTGTTGATTCTATGTCTACTATATGATAACTTGGATCTATTTTTTACTCTACCCCTGATTGTGAAAACCGTTTTTTATGTTATAACAAACTAAAAAATGTTTGTTTAGATCAAGCCATGTAAATATTTCATAAAGAAAAAATAGCTGTAATTTTGGTTATATTCTATTCTTCGAGCATTTTCTACATCAGGATCAAGATGAAAGAAAAAGATATCCAAATAGTATTTTCTACATCAGGATCAAGATGACAGACAAAGATTTCAAAATAGTATTTTCTACATCAGGATCAAGATGACAGACAAAGAGTTCAAAATAGTATTTTCTACATCTGGATCAAGATGACAGACAATGAGTTCAAAATAGTATTTTCTACATCAGGATCAAGATGACAGACGAAGAGTTCAAAATAGTATTTTTACATAAGTATCAAGATGACAGAAAAAGAGTTCAAAATAGTATTTTTACATAAGTATCAAGATGACAGACAAAGAGTTCAAAATAGTATTTTCTACACCAGGATCAAGATGAAAGAAAAAGAGCTCCAAATAGTATTTTCTACACTAGGATCAAGATGACAGGCAAAGAGTTTAAAATATTATTTTCTACATCAGGATCAAGATGACAGACAAATAGTACAAAATAGTATTTTTTACATCAGGATCAAGATGACAGACAAAGAGTTCAAAATAGTATTTTCTACATCAGAATCAAGATGAAAGAAAAAGAGTTCAAAATACTAATTTCTACATCAGTATCAAGATGATACACAAAGAGTTCCAAATAATATTATCTACATTGGGATCAAAATGAAAGAAAAAGAGTTCCAAATAATATGTTTTATACCAGGATCAAGATGACAGACAAAGAGTTCCGAATAGTGTTTTCTACATCAGGATCAAGATGACATACAAAGAGTTGCATATAGTATTTTCGTACATCGGGATCAAGATGATTGAGAAAGCGTCCAATATAGCATTCCACGTTGGTGTCGATAGACTGAAAATATACAATAACTAACATTATGGCTTTGCATCCCTCCTGAATGAGTGAACCACCTATTAAAAAAACAAATAAATGAAACTCATACTAAACAAACAATCACCACAACCAATAATTCCCCCGATGGCGGCCAGTAATATGGTTGAAAGTACTTGAGTAAAAAATATGGGATACTTTCTCTATCATCTTGATTCCAATGTACTTAAAAGCAGAAGGCTCGAAAAAGTGAAGTGTAATAAAAATAAAAATAAGAGAAGATAAATTCAAGAGGTAGTGGTTCCCAAAAAACTCTCACGGGAAGTAGGAGCCGCGCATGCCTGAAAGTCAAGACCTACCGGTGCTAAAAAGAAACCCATTCCTACTCCAACTTTACATTTGATACTAGCAGGACCTTCTTTTTCACAGCTGCAAGCAGGCAACGCACGTGTCCACCCAAGTCTCTTAGTTGGCGTAAAACTGGGTTCCCTCTAGCAGCAGCCTATATGAAAAAAAACCCTAACTGTACTTATCACCCACGACTAAAAATATCGACTTTTGCCTTATCATCCACCGAAAAAGACTAGTACATTTGAACACATTATTTGGAAGACGCAACAATCCTCAAATGGTCCTGGATGACATTTCCTCGCTACAGAGTAACTGTATGAAACCCAAAAATAAACTTGACATTTAAATGGTATCTTAGTTTCTTTTCATGCTTTCTTCTGTAATTCTTTTGCAGCCTTCTTCAGACAAAGAAGACGCCAATAAAGTTGAATGAGGAAAAGAAGAAAGACAACAGAGGAGTCAGATATCTAAACCCAAATACAATAACCTGAGAAAAGAAAAACAAATAAACAAAAATAGCCGAATAAATTATCTGGTTCCCCCCAAAATGTCTACACTTAAAAATCATAAAAAAGTAATATTCAGTGGTCTTTAACAAAACCTGTTTGAATGATAACTTCCTGCCAAAATACACAATATATATATATATATATATATATATATATATATATATATATATATATATGCTCATTGCACGCGTTAGAGGTGTCGTTGGACCCTTATCAAGCAAGTAAAATGTTGGTTATGTATCGAAGACTTTAAGAGGAGTATTATATGCCTTTTTCCAGAATAGTATATATACATATATATATATGTATATATATATATATAGTTATTCAAAGAATTTTGATAATCATGATGATGACGTGATGAGAATGATGACAATAAACTAGCCTTTTATTGATCGGGTGAAATTGAGCGAGTGCGTGAACGGACATTCACTGTTCTCACGTGACCAAATAGGCTGATTTTCCCGATTAAGCACAGGATTAAGAAAATTGTAATCAAGTCTAAATTAATTAATATACTCGGCGTTAATTAGTAAATGGTTATTAGGCAAGTGGTGCCAGGAATGTCACGTAAACTCAAGTATGAATGAAAGAACTTGAGAAAGGAAAGAAGAGAAAAAGTTAAAAGTGAGAATGGGTGAACCAAAAAGGGAAAAGAAAGATGAGTTTAAAAGAAAGAAAGAAAGAAAGAAAGATAAGCTTAAATGAAAGAATGAAGAAGAGGGGAAAAATGCTCGAAAGAATAGAGAAAAGTTTAAAAGGAAAAGAAGTTGAGAGAATTTTTTTCAAAGAAAGAGAAAAAATAACAGTAAGGAAGAAACAAACAAACAAAAACAAAAAAAAGAAAAACAGGAAAAAGAAAGAAAAAAGAACCCAAGAAAAAATTAAGAAAGACAGAAAAAAAGCAAAACTTTAAAACAGAAACACAAATATATGAACTGACGAGAAAGAAAAAGATAGAAACAAATAAACAAATAAAGGCTGAAAAGAGAGAAAAACTTTAAAGAAAGAAAGAACGAAAGAAAGAAAAGCTTTAAAGAAAGTAGCAAACAAACAAAAGAACAAGCAAACAAAGACAGAAAAAAAAAACTTGAAAGAAAGAAAGAAACAAAGAAAGAAAATTGCTTAAAAAAACAAACAAACAAAAGAACAAGCAAACAAAGACAGAAAAAAAAACTTGAAAGAAAGAAAGAAACAAAGAAAGAAAGTTACTTAAAAAAAAACAAAAAACAAAAGAACAAGCAAACAAAGACAGAAAAAAAAAATTAAAGAAAGAAACAAACAAAGAAAGAAAATTGCTTTAAAAAAACAAACAAACAAAAGAACAAGCAAACAAAGACAGAAAAAAAAAACTTTAAAGAAAGAAAGAAACAAAGAAAGAAAATTGCTTAAAAAAAACAAACAAACAAAAGAACAAGCAAACAAAGACAGAAAAAAAAAAACTTTAAAGAAAGAAAGAAACAAAGAAAGAAAATTGCTTTAAAAAACAAACAAACAAAAGAACAAGCAAACAATCAAACAAACAAAGGCAGAAAAAAGAGAAAAGATTTAAACAAACAAACAAACAAACAAGAGAAAAACTTTAAAGAAATGTTATATAATTGTGGAGGGATTTTTTTTATATTATCATTTTTCGTTTTATATATCTTGCCTTTCGGTTTAGTTAGGCTAAGAACCTTTCGGTTTAGTGCATGGTTTAGTTAGGTGCACACATTGAGTGCAATTGTTCACACGCGCGGGGGGCGGATGTGACAATCAGAGATGTCACAATAAAAACCCCAGATAGAAAATGAAATTGGGGTCGTGAATGACGTCATGCCCAGAAGCGCTGAGGATTTTGGAATTTGAAAAAAAAAACAGTTAGTTGAGATTTGGGCTTGGACGAAGCAAGTCGATTTTCGGAGCTCGCCGAGACCAGATCAGTAGTTTGCGGCGGTGGGTGTGGGGGGTGTCGCACGTAGTGGTGTCAAATGGAAAAGTCAGGATAGAAAGAAATTGTGTCTCTCTCTCTTCATGTCGAAAAACCTTAAACTCAAAAAGGTAATAAAAAGTTTTGTACCTGAACCAATTTCGTGTTTTTCAGATTCCTATATTTATGAACATTATACGTTTTCCGTATCCGTATGAATATGTCTATTTCACGTGTTCGTATCTTGGTCGTATATTTTTGGACGTGAATATAAATACGTTACAGAAATAAAGGAACAAACAAACAAACAAGCAAAAAGCAAGCAAAAAGAAAGAAGAGGAAGAAAAGAATTCAATGACTCGTTTATTACAACAAAAACCTAACATTGAGTTTACCAGCCATTTTTGATGGGTTTTATGTAATCTTTGTTATGAAGAAATGATTTTGATATATGTCACAATAGCCCAAGATGAATTCTTCTGTGAAACTCCGTTGAAATTATATAACTTACCGATGATATAAAGTAGAACCAACTTTATATTTCACCTCTTAAATAGAAACCAAAAAGCGAGATATATCCTTGGCGTAGTAAGTAATAAGGTGGATTGTGACATTGAAGTAAGCAAGTTTGAACTCGATAAGCGCTAATGCGTTCAATATTTTTTATCTAATACCCTCGGGAAAGGTATCTTACCTACGACCACTTTCTATTTATATGTATATTTTTATCCTATATGAATATCTAATGTGTGGTTTGCTCTACCATCGGTCAGCTTCCATCTCTTCATCCCACTTCCTCCCCGCTTTCGTCTCTTCTACGGTCGACTCATGTCGCTTTCATCTTGGTCAATCTGATGACGCCATCTTTGTCCGTTTTCTTTGATGAAAAAGTTCAGCGTGACCGTATTTATATGTGCAAATATTCCCTATATTTCTTGATGACATTTCCATCATTACATATTCGGCCTTAACAGAGAAACAGCGAGAGTGTGACGAAGCATTTAATTGTTAAGGTCGGGTGTTTCTAACTAACTGACAAGCATATTTCTTGATTGAAACCATTCAATTAGAGCTGTAGTCTCAGATTTACCAGAGAGTGTCGTCGTGGTGTAATGGTTAAAGCGATGGACTGCGAAATCGTAGTAAGCGAGTTCGTACTCTAGTCGCACTATTACGTTCACTTTCGGGCAAATTCCCTAGGGAAAGGTATGATCCCCCTTATCCTCCCAGCTATGGATGAAATAGTACCACTACTGTTCTTCTAGAATGGCTTTGGCATTAAATAGCCGACAAAGGTTGATATGCCATTGAAACAAAGAAGCCAAACCAAGAAACCATCAGATTTACCTCAAGTTTTACGGATTTCGTTCATGATGGGTGACATGGTTGTAGTTTCCAATAGATACCTAACTTGAACGCTACACTACATGGCAAAAATAGATATCACTGATCCTATTTATCAACCCCTCCGCTCGGGCAGGATATGACACAAGGTCAATTCTTAAGCGAAGTTTAACGGGTTTGAATTCAGAGTTTTCCTTCTCCTAGACTAGATGCCTCACCAAGGCTGAAGAACCCAGTCTGTCTTACTATTTACCCATAGCTGAAGGGAGAATAACTAGATTCATACCTTTCCCAAGGGTATTAGTGCTATGTGAAATGCAATCAGTCTCATCCCGGATTTGAACTCGTGTTGCCATGTCCATTTCCTACGACGATAACCATTACACCACGTATATCACTGATCTATAATAGAGCAGTATGAATGCCCTTTAACAACTTATATATGGGTTGAATGTCATCACTACTGTTCTTCAAGGATGGATTTAGTATTAATTTACCCACGAATGTCATTAAAATCAAACAAAACCAACCTCAAAAGTCTATATATCCTACATACACATGAGCACGAACGATATATTAGAATGAGCTGTATCCTGACAATCAACGAACAATAATGGTTTGGTTTGGTTTCTTTGTTTAATGGCATATCATCGTAGGAAATGAACACGGCGACACGAGTTCAAATCCTGGACGAGGCTGATTGCATTTCACATAGAATTAATACCCATGGGAAAGGTATGAATCCAATTATTCTCCCTCCAGCTATGAGTAAATAGTAGGACAGACTGGGTTCTTTAGCCTTGGTGAGGCATCTAGTCGAGAAGGAAAACTCTGAATTCAAACCTGTTAAACGTCGTTTAAAAATTGACCTTGTGTCATATCCTGCCCGAGCGAAGGGGTTGGTAAATTGGATCAACCTTTGGAGGTTATTTAATGCCAAAGCTATTCTCCTAGAAGAACAGTAGTGGTACTATTTACCCCATAGCTGGGAGGATAAGGGGGTTCATACCTTTCCCAAGGGTATTTGCCCGAAAGTGAACGTAATAGCGCGACTGGAGTACGAACACGGGTACTACGATTCCGCCGTCTATCACTTTGACCATTACCCCGCGAGGACCCCGCCGAACAATAATTACGTTCATTTCTACTTAGAATACAAGAAAATACGGAAAAATAAAAGAACAGTATCAAAATAGGAATTCTTATAAGAGTTCCTGTATATGTAGTTCGGAACATATTGATAAGTTTATATAAATTAAAGATATTCTTAATCTCACCAATATACTATTCATTTTCTAACAGTAAATCATTTTTATTAATTAGTGTTACGTGAAGATATAAATGCTTACTGATGGTTATTAGTAGTTTTGGGTTGCCTTGATTTCTTTCTTTAATGTCATATCAACCTTCATGGGTAATCTAATTCCAAATCCATTCCTTCTTGAAAAACAGTAATTGTACAATTAAACCATAGCTCGAAGGAGAAGGGACTACCTATTTGTCCAGAAGATATTCTATGTCCGTTCCTTTATTTCATGGCATATCAAACTTCATGGGATATTTAATGCCATAGCCATCATTGTAGAAGAACAGCAATGATACTATTCAATCCTTGGCTGGAAGATAAAGACGTTCACACTTTTCCCAAGAGTATAAGTCTGAAAATGAATGTAATTTGAACTCGTTTACTACGATTGCGCAATATAGCACTTTAACCATTATGCCCCAAATTATCAATTATTTGAAGCCATATACCTGTGTGCAAATAAACGATTATTATTTGATAGTAATAGATACTTGAAACTGTATGTGTGTATGAACAATAAGTATTAGCTGAAAATGTCGAATATTGACTTGAAAAAGCCCTTTATCAGTTTGTCAGAAAGAAGTCGGACTCTAGGAACAAAAAATAACAGGATATGCTCCTTGTTCCAAAAGTAAACTGGACATAGTTGTTCTGGCAGAAGGAGGCGTGTCAACGTACCTGTAACCAGCAGTTTGAAGATGTGTCCACGAGGATTTGGATAGCCGTCCAGAATAATAAATAACTACTGAGAACAGAAAGGCATAGGGGTTTCACAGTAGATTTCTACCGTGTAACTCTGTGTCTCCAAGCTCAGCAATCTTCGACTCTCTCTCTCTTTCTTTCTCTCTCTCTCTCTCTCTCTCTCTCTCTCTCTCTCATTCTTACCGTTCATATTGAGTAATAATAGGGAAGGAAAAGAAGCAGATTATATTTTTGTACTTTAATCTTGTCTTCCCATGCTATACAATAGAAATACTTAAAAACCAAAAAACTTAGTTGTATTAGATCGAAATACTTTTTGTCATATAACTGTTAAAAAGCCTCTGATGAAATATCAACTCAAAAATAGAAATAAAAATATCCAATGACCATAATTGCCTAACCTCTAGGTATAGAATAATCAGATATGCTTTTGGGACTATTTTAGGCTTATAGATTAGAGGATTGTCTACTTTGTAAGTTTATATTTGAATCTTTTGTACAGTTTATTACGACATTCTTTTTGCATTCGGTTATATGTTACCAAGTATTCCTATTTAATACAAATAATTCGGAAACAAATCTATTAGAAACACTGATAGAATTCTAACAGTTACTACCATTCCGTACTAGTGGGACTGAAAGAGAACTCTACACTCCGCAGATCTCCGAATTTTGGAGCCACATCACCAGATACAGTTTAGCGTCATAAAGAGGACACTCCAAACTTTTCATCAAATCCTTACAATTCGCTAATTCCTTAATTTTCGACAAGAACGGTACTTTCTTTCTTTCCTGCTTATAATCTCCTTGATTAATTCTGATTTTTTTAATACTATCTTCAAGACACAATTTCCCATTCATTTCAAAATTGTCGTCTACCTGTGCTAAAAGGGACGCTCAAGATGCTGTTTGTCACGTGCCAAATCCACATGATCAATTTATCTCCGGCGTCCAACGGGCCGATTCTCAAGAGACTGAGTTCTCCGAGTGCTGATGAGATTTTTCGATCAAGAGAAGAATACTGTATCTCCATGGCGAACTAATGTCAGACCGGTTTTCACTTCTTTTCTTGAAATGAGACAAAAACACCGATTGGTTCAATTGGGCAACACGTCACGAATTGGCATCGCGGTACACGCAGGATATTGGCTTTGTTGTTCACTTGTCAGTTTGACAAACAAGGAGCAAAAGATGTCGGCTAAATACACCGTACAGGAAATTTTACAGAGTGAAAGCTGAGTGCTGCAAAACGCATGCGTAGAACAGTAAGTTAAACAATAAATGTGTGTATATGTGTGTGTGAAAGGGGATTGGCTGTTTCAAAAGAAGAAAAAGAAGAAGGACGAAGGATAAAGTGTGAGGAAAAGGAAAAGAAGTAAAAAAGAGATTAAAAAAAGAAGACACTGCTGAGAAAAAGTCTTCGGTGACTTTAAATTATAGTAAATTTCTTCTAATTGCTAACGTACAAGTGAATGTTTCGAATTGAGTTTTTTACAAATGAAACATTGACCCCGTTGGAATCATTTCAATATTTAATCATTATATTTTTGTAGGGGTTCTGAATGGGAGAAGAAGATACAAGACCCTACCCAAAAATCTGGGTACCAAAGTCTTCAACCACTCTGGTAAATATGGTAAATTTCTGCTACTTTCCAACTCATAAGTGAAGCGGTGCCAGTGTTGTAATGGTTATTGGAGAAGGAAAACTCTGAATTCAAACCTGTCAAACTCCGCTTAAAAATTGACCTTGTGTCATATCCTGCCCGAGCGGAGGGGTTGGGTAAATATGCACAAGTGAATGTTTTGCATTGAATTCCTTACAGATGAAATATTGGTCCTGTTTGATTCATTTCTGTTCCTAATCATTATATTTTGTTGCGGCAGTTCAGAATTAAATGTGAAGATACGGGAGCACCCGCGAAAATGGCCACGCAAAAGTTTTTGGCCACCTCATATAAACTAATCAAGATACAGTGTTTTAAAACAGAAAATGTTCCACCGCTAACATGCAAATACTTTCCCCTAACAACAGCGACGAAAAATAAATAAAGAACAAGATCAAGAAGGATAGATTCCAGCGAATGAAAAAAATCGAAGAACTGGGAGAAGAGGCGAGAAAGAAGAAAAGAAAAAGAGAGGAATATAAATGTAAAAACAATACAAAAAAGAAGAAGAAAAAGAAGAAGAAGAGATATAAAAAGAAAAAGATGGACGAAACAGAAATGGTGGTAAAAACAAACAAAAATATAAAAAAAAACGAGATAGTGAAAAAAACAAACAACAAAAAAGACATAAAATACAAGATGTTGAAAACAATCATACTTTTTTGCGTAAGTTACAGTGTTTTAGGAAACGATGTACCAAACACTGAAGCGCGAAATGAGTATATAGAAAAGCAGGGAAATTTCAGGCTCCAGGTCCTCAATTCTTAGAGAGGTTGAGATTTTATTTCAGCACCCAATGAGAAATAAGAAAAAACATAGAAAGAGAAAATCAATTGATAGACTTCAGTATACCAGCAGGCAACAAATAGATAAGGAAGAACAGTTTTTTTTCGATTGTTTTTTTTTTGTTTTTGTTTTGTTTGTTTGTTTAATGGCATATCAATGTTCATGTGTTATTCAATGCCAAAGCCATCTTGTAGGAGAAAATTACGGGTACTATTAAACTCATAGCTAATCGATTTTTTCATTCTTCTGGAAAGCTTCCATCCTCACTGAAAGCATTAACACCAAGGACCTCAGATTTCACTCCTTTTAAAAAGCCTACTGAAACTATGGAAGTCGACCCAGCTTCATCATCAAAGAGAAGGCAGGATAACGAGGGTGAGAAAAAAGAAAAGGCCAAGAGAAGAAATAGGAGTGCCAACACAACTTTCCACAAAAAACGGGATCTCAAGAAAAAAAATCCGCAGATACTTTAATGAAAAATTCAAGATTCACCTAAGTTCACGCTCTGTTTACCCAGCCCCCTACGCAGCAGTCACCCACTCCTGCCCCGTCATTTTTTAGGCGAATCAAATAATTAAACCCCACCACCCACCTCGTCAAAAGAGCAGAGGAAACCATCGCCATCTCCCTCATGCATGCACAGATCCCTTACAGTCCCTAGTCGGGGAGTCTATGTCAAAAGTGAGGATAAAAAGGTAATGTTGCGCTTTGTTGGTATCGGCCAAGTGCTCCCAGTGGAAGGAATCTCCAGTTATTTAGACGACTCTCCTCGCCTCCAGTGACGAAAGCGCTAGGTGGGAAGAATTACAAATAGTGAAGTATATGATACGTTAAAACACGTTGGTCTCAACAAGTCACCAGGGCTGGATAATTTATCAAATGTAATGTAGTTGAGGCGGTTTGTGCCAATTCTGACTATTTTATTCGATAATTGGTTTACGCAAGGAACCATCTCTAAACATGTCACTTAGGGTGTGATTAAATCACAGAAGAAACATGACTATAGGCCCATAATTCTGCTTAACACAGATTTAAAGCTTTTGAACCGGGTCTTAAAGAAGCGTTTGAGAAGTGTTGCCGGGGATCAGATTCGAACTGATCTGAACTACGAGGCGAAGAGAAGATCGATCCAAAACAATTTGTTCTCGTTTCGTGTGATCCTAGAGAGGATCGAAGATGAGAGAATCCGCGTTGATCAATTAGATAGGGTGAACCATCGTTTCTTGGTGGCTGTTCTGAAAATCGATGGATTCGAACGGGAGTTCTGCTGATGAATAAGCTTACAGTACAAATCTCCTTGGGCAGAGGTGTGAGTGAATAGGAAGCTCGTCATGGTCTCTCAAGATTGAACTGTAATTTCAGAAAGGTTGACCTTTTCCCCCTTTTCTATGTCCTCGCCCTAAAGCTCAGAATCTAAAGGTATCTGAGTCTGCGTGGAATCGTTCTTTATCGTTGGCTACAAGCGAAAGTTTTAACTTACACCGATGACACGTTAGTGTCACGCTGTGGTTTCATAAAAGCAGTGAAACAGACGCTTGTTGGGTACGAAAAAGTCAAAATTGATTTGGAGGTAAGGGGTCCGGCTATGGCCAGGAAGGGTTGTGTTCCTCTTCCTGGTCCTTTTCACTGGAGTGACGGTCCGATTCGCATCCTTAGGGTGTAGTTTGCTCTGGGTCTCCAATTGAATCGTCATTGGTCAAAGTACCGGCAAAGGTGGATACGCATATGCAGACTTGGACAAGCAGATGGTTCTCCTTAAAGAGTAGGGTAGTGGAATGAGCCGAGTACATTTTCTCCTTGATTTTTTACGGGTTGTCTGTATCTCCTCTTCCTGCAGCTGGGTTATTTACTTGGAACGACTCCGATTCCCACTTCCCTGGAAGTGGGGTAAGCCAGTGGTTCGAATGCAGGTCTGTTTCTAACGACCTTTCTATGGGTATGCCAGAATTAACAAATCATTGGCTTGCCGAGAGGCTGATTTTCCTGGGTCGATCATTGATCTGAGATTCAGTGTGATGAAAAGAATTAGGAACGCTTTCCCTAAATTTGCATCCGTAAGCCGAAGGCTGAATAGCTGTTATTCTCTGAGTGTAGGAGATCACTTCGCAAGCTTACTCTGTTCAGTGACCTTTCACAGTTGCGAAAGGTACTATATTGAACACTAGTGGATGGGATAGCTTGAAATCCGCTTGAGAAACGACCCTCCTTGTCGTTGAATGAGATTCGGTCACTGTGGATTTAGGCACCAGGATCGAACTATCAACTTGGAGTTTTCACTCACTTGGCGGCTTGCTCGGAACTCGTTACCCCTTATTAGAATGACCTTCAAGATATGATTACGTCCATTGTGACACTAGTCTTAAGGAAATGGCTGAGCACGCCTTCTTCCTCAGTGAATGGGTCCACGCGTTTTGAGGCAACGTCGGGGGATGTGACGGCTTGCATCAGACCAGAGATGATCGTACCAATCAATTTAGCTGACGTAGTCGACAACATCGCTTCTCCGTGGACTAGTGTGAAATGATGGATGTTTCTGGCGATTCTAGCAGTGGATCGAATGGCTATCTAGACAACGTGATTAAAGGGATAGTATTGCGATCTGATTCCTTTTTGTAGCAACAGCTTAGAGTAAAGTTCAGAAATGATCAGAAATGCTTAGATCGCGTAATATTTGGCAAAATGTAAATGAAAGCAGCAAGCGTAGTCGTACGAAAAGAGGGTTTGTTGGAGTCTACGTTCCCTCTTCACTGCAGTGTGGCTTCCACATTTAATTACAACTCTGGGTAAGTAAGTGACTTTCTCTTATTCTTATTAAACATTATGATTGTTTAATGGCCCTGTCATCTGACTCTGGCAGGCCAGGATCACCTCGTCCATCGTTTTTTTCGCCCGCCCTCTCTCTCTTTCTTCTCTTACTCATTAAAATCATTAATTCCCATTTCCATCCTGGATTAAAATTCTCGGCTGAAAACTGTCTTCATATATTCTCCCTCGGGTCCTTCATTTTCCCATGATTTTTCCTCTTTAGTTCATTTCAATCCCCCCGGGGGGGGATGGCAACCAAATCTCCTTAACATTTTGTTTTATAACAACTAGATTTTCTTTTGTTTGTTTTTTTTTATCTACCAGCTCCATTGTGTTCTAAACTTTCTCTTTCTACGTTTTCTGTATTTTTCTATTTCTTTCTTTTCTATTCTTTTGTTTCATTCTCGCACTGTTTTTAAAACTATTTTCTTTCTTTCTTCCTTCCTTTCTTTCTATCTTTTTTGCTTGTATCCCGCTATTTTCGTACATTTTATTTATGTTTCCTTTCTTGATTTACAATATTTTCTTTCTCTTTCAAACGCCTTTCTGTATTTTTCTATTAGTTCTTTTCTTTTGTAATCTTCTGTTTCGTCCCCACACAATTTTTAAAACTATTTCCTTTCTTTTTGTTATTTCTTTCTTTCTTTCTTACTTTCTTTATTTCTTGTTTGCTAGTATTCCGCCATTTTTGTAGATTTTATTTATTTTCCTTATAAATTTAATTTTGAAAGTTCATTGCAGTATGTATTTTTACAGTATATAGGACAGTGATCTTGACCTTTTGGACATCTTTTTTCTCCTCTGAATCATTTTATCATTTTAAGTAGGGTAATATTTAAAGTAAGTCTCCCTGCAAAGAGTAACTAGGGTATTTTGGTGATTGGTGTATGTATAGGACGGATAATTTTCGATATTGTCCGAATGAATAGGTCAGTTAGTGTGGTTAGTTAAGATCAGCAAAGATTCGCATCAGTTGCGAAAAGTACCCCTCCCATTCCTAATTCCCTATGAAACAAAAGGATCTTGCGATCTATTATAAATGTAAGTAGTCGTTCATGGCAAATACAATTCATTCAAGAGGCATTGATTGATTTGTTGCAGATGGGTGCAACTATCAGTAATAAATACCTTTCAATATACCCTTAGCTCTGGAAATTTATGATAATCATAAATGTCCAGATCTAAGGATATGTTGAAAGTTACAAAAAGCCATATTTCATACACAGTGAAAAGCCGGAAAGACTTAGACCAAGATATCTGTCCGGATGAGATTCTCCTGATATGCTATCTTGAAAATTACAAGATGAACTAATTTAAAACGGCTCAACTACGGTTACAACCCAAGACAACAGCAAAATATGAACGCCAGCTAAATAGGATCCTTATTTCCGATCGATTGGTTAATTATTTTGAAATTTCCAAAATCTGAAAAGATTCTAATGTTGCTGTTTTTTTGTGCCACAACACTTAGCAGATTTCCTTCGGCACGTATATGACAACAGGATACCGATTTTAAAGCCAATACCAACATTTAAACATTTTGGAGGTGCCCGTGGTGTAGTCGTTATCGCCGTAGGAAATGAACACGGCGATACGAGTTCAAATCCTGGACGAAACTGATTGCATTTCACATAGCACAAATACCCTTGGGAAAGGTATGAATCCAATTATTCTCCCTCCAGCTATGGGTAAATAGTAGGATAGACTAGGTTCTTCAGCCTTGGTTAGGCAACTAGTCTAGGAGAAGGAAAACTCTGAATTCAAACCTGTTAAACTCCGCTTAAAAATTGACCTTGTGTCATATCCTGCCCGAGCAGAGGGGTTGGTAAATAGTACCAACATTTAAACAGAAAAAAAAGTTTAATGTGGGTTAAATCATCAAAATTGGTCCGTTGAGCAATGCACCCTTAAAAGATGAATAATGATTCTGTCCTCTGCGTCTAGAGAAATTCATAAGAGAGATATAATACCAAATGCGTGAATAAAACATTGAATTCAGTCAATCTGTAATTTTTTGGAATTGCATGTCTGGCACCTGTATCGGGAAGATTCGCTTCTTGAAAATATCGATTAATGCTAACTCCTATCTGAATGACCTAAACTATTTATTAATCTCTGACATTGAGAACAAGCTTGAGAACAATGAATTCATCTTCCATAATGATCTTGGTCCATCCCATACAGCGAAAGCTATAAAAGAATGGTTCAGGAAGAGGATACTTGTTCTTGGAGTTGACCTCCAAATATCTCAGATGAAAATCTAATAAAAAATATGAGACCTCAAGGAGAGATTAAGAAAATACAATCCATCAAATCTTGATGAATTAAAGTGAGTTCTTAAGCACCGATGACAACAGAGACTGTTATTGATTTAGAAATGAATGGAAACAAATATGTAAAATATGCAACAAGTTATTATGTATATATTTGTCGCTGCCTCCCACCAAACAGGACTTGACACAAGGTCAAAAGCCCGAAGGCCGATTAAAGTGGGGATAAAGGGGAGGGGAAAGTCGGGAACGAGCCGAGACTCGAACCCTGCTAGTCATTGACCCACTAAGTGCAATGTGGGTCCAATGAGTCAAGCAGTATCACGGACCTAAATCTAGATCCGGGCACGTATGCCAGAATATTGCTTGAACTATACCGTGAGGTCTAGTGCTATACAAGGGGTGCAGGGCGATCTGAAAAGCAGCTCGCCGACCCGAGGGTGGCCCAACCGAAGTTGGGGGCCTTTCGGCCTCGAATCTGCCATTGGTTTCGATACCACATCCGACACGAATGCCAGACGGCCCAGCCAAAAGACCGGGGAAGTATGCAACAGGGTATTAGGTATGCTATCACAGTTCTTCAAATGTGTTTTCATTGATGAATATTTTGTCTCATTAAAAACAGCTCTTTTGATCTCGTTACAAGATATAATAATCTTGAAATTTCCAAAATGTGGCTTTTCAAAGAAAACTTGGTTTTCCAGTGAAATACTATGAGATTGGTTGCATATATTAAACTGACACACTGTTAAGAGTAAACTGTCAAAATCTAAATAAATTCAAACAAAAGTAAGAAAGTTATACGAAAAAATGCATATTTCATTTCATTGAATTGGTGTAGTAGAAAGCTGAGAACTAATCTACTAAGACTGGTAAATATGAACAGACCGAACTAGATAGATTGATAGATAGATAGATTATTTAGATAGGGGCTAAGAATTTCCTTTCCATTGTATTTTGTTTGGAATCTTCTCGTCTCCTTAACCCAAAAAGAATTGCTTTTTAACAACTATTTCAGCCCAAAACATTTCCAGTGATTCGATGCTATGGCTTACTTTGTATTTTCCTTATCTGTGAAACTGTTAATTATTCGAGCATTGATTTCCATCCTATTCCAGTACGTTTTATAAGGACCTCTTTTTTTTCATTTCATTTCATTCTATTTATTCTTTTCTTTGTTGTTGTTCTGTTTTGTTTTCTTAACCCGTTGTACAAAATGGTGAAGAGACCAAATATACGTATTCGTAACCTCTCTCTCTCTCTCTCTCTCTCTCTCTCTCTCTCTCTCTCTCTCTCTCTACATTGCAGAAGTAGAAGCAGTAAATTGAAACAGACAAGAACAAGAAGAAAATGTACACACAAAGTGCACAAAAATTAACCTGTACTGAAGGTGATAAAGCCTATATATGACGAAGACAACAACTTAACTTGAGGAAGCCACTTTCCTTATTTTCAGCGAGCTTAATTTCGCAGGATATTGGATAACGCCCCAGGGAGCTAGCTCGTCGGTGGGTCAGAAAAGTGGTAATGCAAATAATA
This sequence comes from Sepioteuthis lessoniana, assembly GCA_963585895.1. Taxonomy (NCBI): domain Eukaryota; kingdom Metazoa; phylum Mollusca; class Cephalopoda; order Myopsida; family Loliginidae; genus Sepioteuthis; species Sepioteuthis lessoniana. Next base: position 49,491,416 of record OY757933.1, read on the forward strand.
AACCAAGCTAGAGTATACCAAGAGGTAAAAGAGAAAAGACCAGTTTGAAAAGACAAAATTGGAGTGAATGATTTCAAAGTGAAAAGGGGGAAAATAGAAATGAGAAAGAACGCAGGAAAATGAAAACGAGGATGATAAACTGAAGGCAAATGACATGCAGGTTGTTAAAAAGAACCTGTTGAAATGCGAAACATCGTAGATCAAGAGGAATTGGTAGAAATGATGTAATGAAGGGCAAAAATAAAAAAAAAGCCAGAAAAGTAAGAAGGTATTAGGAAAAATGAGAGATAGTTTTTATCGAGGCGAAAATAGTAGAAAGAAAGAAAGAAAGAAAGAAAGAAAGAAAATAGTTTTAAAATTGTGTGTGGATGAAACAGATTAAAAAAGAAATTAAGAGAAAAATGCAGAAAAGCGCAAAAAGAGAAAGAAAATTACGATAAAGAAAAACAGGAAAAAAATCTACGAAAATGACGGGATACCTGCAAAAAAAGATAGGAATAAAGAATCGGTAACAAGGAAGAAAGAAAGAAGGAAAGTAAGAAAGGATAAAAGAAAAGCGTTAAATTAGGATAAAGAAAGAAAGAAAGAAAGAAAGAAAGAAAGAAAGAAATGAAAGAAGGAAAGAAAGAAAGAAAGTAAATAGTTTTAAAATTGTGAGTGGACGAAACAGAATAAAAAAGGAAATGATAGAAAAATGCAGAAAAGCGCAATAAAAGAAAGAAAAATACTATAAAGAAAAGCAGGAAAAAATCTACGAAAATGGCTGGATACCTGCAAAAATGATAGGAATAAAGAATTGGTACTATTTACCAACCCCTCCGCTCGGGCAGGATATGACACAAGATCAATTTCTAAGCGGAGTTTAACAGGTTTGAATTCAGAGTTTTCCTTCTCCTAGACTAGTTGCCTAACCATAGCTGAAGAACCTAGTCTGTCCTACTATTTATCCATAGCTGGAGGGAGAATTATTGGATTCATACCTTTCCCAAGGGTATTAGTGCTATGTGAAAAGTCTCGTCCAGTAAAGAGACTTGGTAACAAGAAAAAAAGAAGGAAAGAAACAAAGAAAGAAAGAAAGGAAGGAATAAAGGACGAAAGAAAAGCGTAAAATTATGATAAAGAAAGAAAGAAAGAAAGAAAGAAAGAAAGAAAGAATAAATAAATAAAATCGTTGAGTATAATGAAATAAAAAGTAATACATAAAAAGAAAAAAGAAGGGAAGAAAGAAAAGAAAAGAAAATAGAAGATAAAAAAGCAAGAAGAAGAAAAAAGAAAGAAAATAGTAGAAATTGAAAAACAAATAATATAAGAAAGAATAAAAGAAAGAAAGAAAAATGTAAATAAAATCGTTAATTAATTAAGAAAGAAAGAAAAAATACTTTATTGGAACGAACAAATTAAACAAAAAAGAAACAAAAATATTGAAAAACGAAAAAAATGAAAGAAGAATTATACTAGAAAGAAAGAAAGAAAGATAGAAAGAAAGAAAGAAAGAAAGAAAGAATGAGTGTAAAACGAAGAAAAGAGAAAGAGAATTGTACGAAGACGGTAGACAAAGAAATCAGGGCAAACGAACTAAGTCGTTAAAAAAGTGGTGTAATGGTTTTTGTCATAGAAAATGGACACGACGACACGAGTTCAAACCTGGACGAGACTGATTGCATTTCACATAGCACTAATACCCTTGGGAAAGGTATGAATCCAATAATTCTCCCTCTAGCTATGGGTAAATAGTAGGACAGACTGGGTTCTTCAGCCTTGGTGAAGCAACTAGTCTAGGAGAAGAAATACTCTGAATTCAAACCTGTTAAACGTCGTTTAAAAATTGACCTTGTGTCATATCCTGCCCGAGCGGAGGGATTGGTAAATAGGAAAAAAGAGAAAAATTAACGAAGAAAAAAACAAGCAAATAAACAAAATGAGAACAAAAAAAGATAAAGTGAACTAGAGCAAGGAAAATAAAAAACAAATCCGAAAATGGTAACGAACAAATGAAAGAAACAAGTGGGTATAAAGAAAAAAGAACGAAAATGGGATGTTTTCACTTACTAACTATTGCACAAGGCCAGAAAATTAGACCACCAAACTAACATCTATTCACTTGCCTCCCATGTAAACCATTACACTGCAAAAGATGTCAATAGAGAATATGTTGACAGCGCTTAAAAGGCATTAAAATATTTCAGGGAATGTATTAAAAAACGAAAAGTAATAAAAGATTTTCAAAAACAAACAACGGTAAATCTAGTCACGAATAAGACAGTTTTAAATCATTAAAAAGTTTTATAACGCCTTTTTTTTCTCCAGCCATTCTGTTCATAACTCTGGCCTTTAGCATTAAAGGCTTCACCTTCGACTGAGAAAAGCAGTGAACTTTATTTTTGAAAGTTTCCTGAAAACTAGAAACATCTCTATTCAATATTTCACTATTTCTCCCACGTGATTCCAGTTTTCACAGTTTCTATCTTCCCTAATCTAAAATCCCATTAAGTAATGGCATTTGATTTCTGTCGCATGACTCGAGGATACATCCTGTTTTATAAATTAAAGTCTGCAGACTATTTGCCCGAAATGAAACTCTTTGACAAAAAAAAAAACAAAAAACAATTAACAATTTACAGTCCTTGTTCAAAATTCCTTCTTTAGCTTGTAAGTAACGACTAAAGAATTTGAAGGAAATATACCGAATTTACCAAAGCCAATAGAATCTTACGATCAATTCATTATAGTCTACTGAATGGCTTCATTTTTTTCTTGTGCGTGACAAGATTGCCTCTGAGTTAAAAGCATTTTCTATGATTTCAATATGATCTTTTTCTTGTTGTGATGTGAGTAAAGATGTATGAAGTCATATTAATTTTAAATTATGAGGATTTTTAATTAGGAAATTACCATATCGGTCTCACTACTGCTAAAAAACAATAGCCAATGGCTCACCGTATTAACATCTAGTATTTGAGCTATATAAATGCTAATCAAAATTTCAGTAAGTCGGGGTTTTTTTTCCGACTGGAGCAATTCAATAGTATATTTCATATTTCGTGCTTTCATACGTACAAGATGCATTTTTTCCAGACTGCCATTCCACTTAGCAGTAACAAGGCAAAAAACGAAAAAAGATACAGCTTATTGGTTACAAGATTCCACCATATTCTTACGAATTATAAGATAGTGTAGAATTTGAATTGAGGTATGACAATTAAACCGTTCAAGAACACCCTATAGAACCAAGCTCGACTCCGCACACTTCATTAAGCCCCCTGTTGTCTTGTCTTCGTTTCTGTAAACGTATAGCAGCATTTAGTTCGGACCTCGTTCGTTCCGATATCCTCATCTCCGTACAATTCTGCAGAAAGAGGAGGGTGTTACAATTCGAAACTGGTACCAAGCTTAAGAACCTGTTTCAGTCATCGATCATCCTGTCTAATTCTTCAAAAGTCTTTTCATTCTTACCGGCAAAGAAAGAGGTCTTTCCTCCTGAGTAAGTAAGCCGCGGAATGTTTTCCCGTGACGACTTCTCTGAATGAAATAGGTTAATCTTTGCAGATGAAATAAGTATGCCAGTCTTGTCTATATATTGACGAGTTAATAAAAGTAAATAAAAAGAATCTTTAATCGGATACATGAATGTAAGACAGAGATTGCTATCTGATCTAAATTATCGGCAAAATTTCAGTCTGATGAGCGAATTGCAGGGCCCTTTCTGTAACATTACCTCAGCGACACGGCACTAAAGAAAAATAAGAGTGCAAAGTTACTACTCAAACACGACAGGAAACAAGATTACCTGGTTGCTAGATAGTCAGGTTTAATTTTTCTACAACCTGGCAGCAGTCGCAACAAGAGAGAGAGAGACAGAGAGAGAGAGAGAGAGAGAATATGTCAACTGATTTGATGTATTGTTAGTATTGAGATCCGAGAGACGGATAACGTAAGCAGCCGACTTATTCTTTTTGTCACTGCTCCGGCCGATTTAGCTGTAGTTCTGGGTGCGTGAATTCTTAGCGTCTCGTCTGGTCCCTCCGTAAGCTCTGGATCTCGGACTCTTTGAACTCTGTTCTGGACTGCTTGAGGGACTTAACTTGCAAAAACCTCTTGCTTTTATAATATATCTTAATTATGCCATTAACTAATGATATAAAGATATGTGTCTTTAACTTTCTATACCCGGTAGTTAAATCAGTTGTCATTGAATACAAAATGTGTTTATTTTAAACATCTGGCCCGACGATGGTGATTTCAAAACAGATTCCCAATTATGACAGGTTGACTGTCATTCCATATACGGTGACACGTGCAACAAGTGTACCATATGACCTTCGCTGCCTACACATCCATTCAACGTCTCTTGCTTACTTACAATTTACCACTACAAATAAAATTATTTACTAATATACTTATTATCCTTAATTATATTACATTGGTCACAAAGCCTCATGCCTCATGTTCCTTGGCCACCAAAAATAGCAGTTTATATGCGCAATTCACTGGCCGCGTATAAAAAAGTTCAAACATCAAAATAACTCAATTTTCTATTGTATAAAGTTGGGGTCAAAGTTCATTTGCAATGTCTGTTTACCATTTCTGTTAAGACTACTGTTCACAAAAACAAAACACACCCGAAAGACATCTTCGTAAGTAACAACATTAAAAACTTTAGTTCTGACGAGTCCAATTTTGAGTTCAATTCTTGCTACTCGACAAAATATTCCTGGCTGCGAAAATTAATTATATTTAATCTCACATTATTTCGTCCGATCGCTCCTTGTCAAAATTATAACACTCTCAAATTATGTAACAAACTACAATATTCTCGAAAAGCCAGTTATCTTTTTATACTTAGTGAGTCATGTGTTTCAGTAATCGATGGTGAACCCTAGGTCATTTTAAGACATGACTATAATCGGATTAAGAAGTTACGTCATCAGATAAACTTAAGAAAAACTTTAAACAAGTTAATCAGTATGCGGATACCTGTTGAAATGATATTACGTAGTTTTGTATCAGTTGATTAGGAACTCCTTACCCCTATATGTGAAAGAGACGAAGTGAATGAAGATAAGAACGCCCATTGCATAGGGACTGGTTTGAGAGATGTTTCCGTTTTTATTTCGTACAGCAAACCAGCGTGGAGTTTGGCAGACCTCGAAGAAAAGCAAGAAAAGGAAAGAAAGGAATTGATGCTGCCAAGGGAGAATGTAACTGATTCAACAAGAAGTAGCCTCTATCTAACAATACCACCAAAATATATCTTAGTCAGTGTCGAGAGACAATACCCAGGTGACCTGGCGTCCAATGCACTTGGTTGCACTTTCGTACGCAGTTCATTTGTAGCTACATTTTTTTTATCTTACTGGCTGATCTTCTAATGGGGACTTTCGTTGTAAAAACTTACACCTGACCGAGTGGAGTATTCATATGTCAAACAAAAACGATATAAGACATGCAGAAGGAGGGAGGAAAGAAAAGACAAACACAACGTACTTGAGAAATCAAAACCATAAGAATGGGGAAGCCTGTGACATCTTCTGCTCAGAGTGTGACCATCTCAAGAACTCTTGCGAAAAATTCCTATCAGCTATCAAAAATGCCAACTCATCCACTCCTCTTTAGCAAACTCGTCCCACATCTAAAAGCCAACTGTTCACTCTTCACTATCTACTTGCTGACCCCTCACTGACCAATTCCTATAGTCTTTCCATCTGCACTTCCCGTCTCGGGTGTTCACGCTAAAGTTTCATAGATTCACACAAACATATATCTTTGTTTATTTTCATGCTAAGACCACACACGAATAATCTATAAAAAGAAACAGGTTTAAACAAAGTGACACCGTCCAGAGATGATCAAGATAAAATCCTTTTGATTCTGATATATAATCACGAACATACACATACATATATATATATATATATATATATATATATATATATATATATATATATATACATTATTGAGCCACAGTCAGACAACTATCAGATAAAAGGCGTTATTTTCTGGGCTATCATCTTATGAGCGTGATATGAAGGTTCCTGTTCATCGTTTGCAAAAAGGAATAATCTATATTGAAAAATATTGTTTCGTAGCTAATAATTTGCTCTATAGAATAATGTGATTTCGCCCCTTGTACATTCTATGACAATAACTTAGAGACATGAGTGTAACACCGCCATCTTGTCTCTTGTTATCAGCTGTTGGTCGTTTTCTCTCGCCGCCAACTTCCTTCGCTAAACGTTGTTCCAAGTTCTTGGTAGCTGGGATAAATAACGCCTGCACTTTCTTTATCTGTTTTAAGTATATTTTCATTCATGACATAACCGACTGTATATGCCAGGAATTTGCAGGACCATAGATGAAAATAGATATCCGACTCTTCTGCAGATGTCGTTGACATAATTTAAAGTTGGTATCCAACTTACAACTTCTATGACCCCTACATTACCTTACCGAGATTATCCGATCTTAACGAAGTTTTCAAATGCCCTTGAAGATCATTCCCTGTCAGTTACACTGGGTTGATATTAATGGCTCTGCTCAGGTTTTGCTTGCTACTCCTAAAACACCGACCGAGAAGCCTACCCTGTTTATAAGTATTCATATATTTTCTTGGAATACTACGTAATGTTAATTGACGTTTAGTAGAACCAGATAACAGTGTCAGTTTCTTTGTTTAACGACATGTTAACCTTCGTGGGTATTTAATGCCAAAACCTTCCATCTTGAAGGACAGTAATGGTTATCGTCGTGGTGTTATGGTTATCATCGTAGGAAATGGACACGGCGACAAGTGTTCAAAACCTGGATGAGACGGATTGCATTTCACATCGCGCTAATGCCCTTCGGAAAGGTATGAATCCAATTATTCTCCCTCCAGCTATGGGTAAATAGTAGGGCAGACTAGGCTCTTGAGCCTTGGTGAGGCAACTAGTCTAGGAGAAGGAATACTCTGAATTCAAACCAGTTAAACTCCGCTCGGAGGCGCTGTGTCATTGATTGTGGGGTATGAGACCATAGCACCAACACGGGTTCCACTCAAACGATTTAAATCTTTTCAAAATTATCTGTACTAAAGTGCTGGACAGTGATTACAGAGTAATCGAGTTCGAACTCCCGTCCATCTATTATGTTCACTTTCGGTCGTGTTTGGTTTGGTCTTATAGCATAGCAACCATAGTAGGTTATTAATGCCAAATCCATTTTTTATTCTTATAAACAGTTGTATTTCTAATTATTCAGATTAGTATAAATATATTTTTTTTTGTTTACACACAATTAAATTTTAAAACAGTTTTACTCAAACAATTCAGTTGAGCATAATTACAGAGTCTCAAAGTCAAAATAATCCTAGTTCAAATAATTCAGTTTAGTGTAATTGCGCAGTTTCAATATTAAAACAGTTTTATTTCAAACAATTAACTTTAGCGTAATTACACAGTTTACTTCGATTTGACCCATAGATAGGGTCCTATCAGATGCTACCACTCCGGGCCAGAGTGGACGATGGAGCAGTAGCAATAAAGTGGTACTCAGCATTCCCCAAAGCTCCAGCATTACTGGAACCTCAGCATAAGGCTGTTCAGTTTCATAAACAGAACACTTCTTGGGATGGTCTTACTCCTGTACAGAGAAGCAGTCGGTGTATTCTATAACCCCTACCGACTGGGAAAGCACTTTCAGGTTCATATCTTTGGGAAAAGTATGAAGCCCCTTATCGCCTCAGCTATGTGTTAAATAGTACCACTTTTGTTTTCTAGAAGAATGGATTTTTTACAAAAATTCTTCAATAAGGGAACTTTGACACTGCTGTTCTTCTAAAAGGATGTCTTTGGGAGTGAATATCCCACGAAGGTTGATATAACGTAAAACCAGTCTGAATCAAATATTTATTATTATTTATTATCATTATTATTATTCATTATCATTATATGTTATTACTTCAGAATGTCCCTTTTATGTGAGAAATTTACGTGAGATGGGAAATAGAGAAAGGAGAGATAAAGCACAGTGTAAAAAGTTAACACAAAATCAATGATAGAAACATGTGATGGTAAAACTCTTTAAAAAAAAAGAAACATGTAAAAAGGATATTTTCTATTTTTAATTACTTAGTTTTCGGGTGCATTGCAGGGTCGCGACGACAGTTGCTTGAGACAAACACTAGATAAAGAGATGACGAACAGTTCATGGGAATGAGATAAGTCAGACTCGTGGTCGCAGAAAAAATACCGGTAGACCGGACTCAAATCAAGACGACGTAAAATTGTGTCGTGCAAGTTAGGTCCGTAGTCTTTACAGAAGACACGGTTCCCTTCAGGGCCACGTCTTCCCAAGAGGATTGGAAATACGCATCTGCGTAATTTTTATGAATTCAAAGGCACGGATAAAGATCTACATTTTTTTTAATTAGAGGAAATTATATTGTGAATTGAATTACCATGACCAGAACATCCGGCGAACATCTACGCACAACATACGGAAACACTGGACAGCTGTTTCGACTTTATTAGGTCTCATCAGCAGTGTATACCGTGATCTCCACCACTGGAGATCGAACCAGTGTCCACAGATTGCAGAGCCGAAACTCTACAACTAAGCCATCGGTCCATATCAAAGGCAAGTGATGACAAACCAACTAGTCAAGGTAATTGCGCGGCCAATCAGGTGTTTTAGAGTCAGCTGTAATTTTTTTTTACCTCTCTGCAAATATACAATCGGTGCATTCTACAGCCCCAACCGACTGGGCTGATGTGAACAAAGATATACGTGGTCATATTTGCCGTTTCAAAATTATCTTTAATTATTATCTGTAAATTTTCTAGCAAAGGCCAGGAATTTTTAGTTTCTATTTCATCGGTGAAATGTATGTTTTTCGATTTAGTCTGGGTGGTACTCTCATCGAAACGATTATTCGGTGACTCAAATATGAAATCCTTGACGATGCTCTTTATATTTCATTTCGCAATAATTCCCTTAAGAAAGGCATGAATTCATCTCTACCATCTCGCTAAGCAATGGGAAAGCACAGAGCAGATTTGATTCTTTAGGCTTGGTTCGGCAATCAATCAATGAGAAGAAAAAATATGATTTCAAACCACCTTTATTCCGCTTACGATTTGACTTTGTATTACATCCAGCCCAAGCCTTGGTGGTTCGATAAATACAAGCATTTTCTGTTTCTTTCTGTAAAGAATAAATGAATTCTTAAAATAGATAAATTAAAAAGAAATGAAGACAATACTTAATAATTGAAAAAAAAAAAAAATGAAAGCCAGAAAATATAGGAAAGGAAAAATGTTAGAAAGAAGTTAAGGATTCTTTTCTAAGCTTTCAACAGGGTGCACACACAAGTATTCATCTAATATATATAAAATGCTATTCCCAAATTTGTTCAGGCTGTCCGATGTTTTCCACATCGCTGATCTCAATGAGCTTCCATTTCCTTCTCGTTCTCACTCTTCTTCCTGATATTGGTCGTTTGATAATTTCATCTTCCCATTGTCGTGGAGGTCTTCAGAGTGGTGGTTTACGGTCTCTTGGATATCACCCGAGAACTTCACGGGTCCATCGGTTCTCTGGAAACCATGCAGCCTGTCCGGGCAAACGGAACTTCCCTTTTCAGAACTCAGTGATCACAACCTTCTCTCAGCTCCATGCCCAGATTACTTATCTTCGGATGTGCGCAAGCAACAATATTCCCAACATGGACCTTTCTACAGCCCTCTGTGACCAAAATAATTTCTGTTCTTTTATATTGATGATAATTTCCCTTGTTATTATTGTTAAAAGTATTTTGTTTCTTTCTTTTTTTTCCAACTTTTCATTCTTCCTTATTTTCTTTGCTTTTTCTATTTGGGAAATGAAGAAAAAAATGAAGAGGCAAAACACCAGAGAAAGAAAGATAGAAAGAAAGAAAGAAAGAAAGAAAGAAAGAAAGAAAGAAAGAAAGAAAATCAAATATTTTTTCAAACATTCGACGTAACACTTAAATTTTTTATATTCAAGAAAGGGCCATTATTATCTTTCGTGTGGGGATTTTGACAGAGACTTAAGTTCTAGAGATTCTGGGAAATAACCCTTCGTTGCCATAATTCACAGGTCCTCCTTGACCTAGAGTGGTAATACCTATTAGTGTCCCTCGAGTCAAATAGATCTGTTTAGAAATTATTCGTATTCGTGTGCAACCCCACCTGTGTGCAAGCCCACCACCAAGAATAAAATCGTCTTAGGAACAAAAAATCAAAATATCAACGTTCAAAAAATGCAATTCCTTAACTCCCTAAGAATAAAATATCCCTAGATGTGTTCACATGCCGCTAAAATCAATCATTAAACATAATTATCTTTCAGTCATGTCTTGCTTCTTTCTCCCTTTCTTTCTTACTTTTATTCTGTTTTTTTTTTTTTTTGATGAACAAATAAAAGAAAGAAAGAAAGAAAAGAAAGAAAGAAAGAAATAAAGTTATATTTTTTCGAACACTCATCAAGTCTCTCATTTAGATATACGTGTTAAATTCTGAAAACACTTTCTCTTATACTAGTAAAACAATGTCTTTTTTAGTTTTCTCATTTCATTTTTTTTTCTTAGAAGTGCTATTCGTATAATGGTTAACGAAATAGGAAAGTAAACCCGGTCATCTAAGTTCAAATCCTGGAAGAGGTTGGTTTAATTTCACCTTGGAAAAGGTTATAATCCAACAATTCTTTCCCCTCCCCAGCTATAGATAAATTATAGGTTCTTTAACCTATGGCAACCAGTCAAGAAGAAGGAAAAACTTTGAATTACAATAAGTTTTACTTTGTTTAGAGAATGACCTTTGGTCGAATCCTGTTCACAAAAGAGGGTTTGAGTAAAAACTTACTTACTTTATTTATTTATTTTTAGAAGGAAATAAAGTAAACAAGAGTCCAAGTAAAATCTTAAAACGACGACACCAAATCTTGATGTATGGAATTAAGAAGAAACAGGAGAGAATAAAACCGGTCGGATTGGAGAAAAATCATCTAAGGAACCAAAAAACTACATGTATGGCATCAGGACCCAAAAATTTCCTGGAAACTGGATCTACGTTCAAAGCACATTATTAATTTCCACCTTAAAATCGTTAGAATTATTCATAGAATGTTTTTGGACTGAGTAAAGTGTTATATTCATGTAAGAATCTCAAATAATATACGAAGAGAACATAAGAAAAATATCACTTTTAATTCTGCATCCAATCATGATAAAGTCAAAGGCAAGGTTGGATATATAGCCAGCTATTTGAAATAATACCTTTAGCATTGTGCAAATAAAAGTGGAACGAATGCAATGTTACAAATTTTAACAATCTTCTTTCCACTGCTGAAGTAGAGAGATTATTAACATGTCAGGGGCTTGTAACCAAATTATATAATATATTGCTTCATATTAATCTACATTATTATATAATATGTTAGCGAAACACGTAATACATATACACATGTGTGCGTGTGTGCGTACACACGCACACACACATATATATATATATGTATATATATATATAGATTGACAGATACAATTGCAAGACAATAGACGTCTGAATCATAAACCTAAGAAACCTTTTAGGGATATCGTAAAAAACAACCTCAGGGCACTCTGCATAGACATTGGAGACTAGGAGCTGATGATGAGAGATTGATCAATGTGCACAGGTGATCTACAAAAGCTGTAAAGCATTTGAAAAACGGAGAATCGAAAACTCTTTCATGAAAAGAGCTCTTTGAAAGCAAAATTTGATCTCTGTTGCTTGTAACATCTGTTGTTGGATATGTTTGTTCTAACTCGAACTTGCAAGTTATATGGGATCTTAAGGTATCGAACCCTTGAAGACTCGTTTTACAAAAGCCTTTCAATTGCAATCTATAGTGTCAATTCTATGACAAAGTATGTGAGTCTGCAGCAGGTTTACGAAGTCATACAGGGATTCACTAAGACAATGTCAATGGAAAAAATAGTTAAGTCATTTGCGATGCATACAGTTGAAATTGCAGAGATACACTTGGTCTAAAGATTCACTCATGTCCCAGAATGGAGGAGATTTTTTTCAGCAAAGAAATAGTTGTCCTTATATATATATATATATATATATAAAACACTATACTTTCAAAAACCTGAAAACAAAATTCATGATGAATAGAAATTTAAGGATATCGGGTGTATAATTGGTGAGCAAGGCAGACTAGCAAACCTTCACAAGTGAGTTCGAGTCTCACCGGGGGACCCATTCATGCGGCCTCGTGGCACATCTGAGCAAAACGCTTTGTAAATTACTCAATAGAAATGTAAGATGTGATTCCAGAAATCTAGTTTATATAATCAAATGCGTAAGCTGAAATAGAATTGACACAGGATGCACACATGTACTGAATAACAGTCTTTTTACATAAAACTAACATTATAATGCTAGAAAATAGAAATCTTTATTCAACAAAACACCTTTATAAATTTAGCGAATGAATGAAACTTTATTATAATACCAACGTACCAGGCCAATGACAACTCATTAATCAAAATAAAAGAAAAAGTCATTGATAGGTTTAAACAAACATTATATAGAGTTTAACAATTTGCATGCACCGACACACATAATTACAAGCACAAATACACACACAAACGCATGGGCACACATACTCACACACACACACACACACACACACACACACACACACACACACACACACACACACACACATCGACTAGAATAAAACACATCTATTTGTGTAAACATTCTCACACATATTAAATACACCCAATGCCTCAGAAAATACTTATATACAGGGGAATATATACGTAAATGTACATACATATAAATGTGTGCGCTCAAGCACGCATTTACACACATATACACACATACACATACCAGTTACATAAACACACACTTATACAAATAATACACACATGAATTGTACTCCTTTCACACACATATAGAATATGCATATAACATATATACACAAACGCATTAATAACGAAAAACACACATCTACATAGACTGGCGGTAAAGAGGAAAAGAATAAAAAAAGACCATTGACAAAACAACCAAATGGACAATTAACTTTAATCAGACAACAAAAGATACTAAACTCAAGTTAAACAAAATTTTTAAAACCTATTAAAACAATCTTTATTATAAAGAACTTCAACTCACTACCAACAATCAAAAATCGGAGAAGGACTAGAGTATCCAAAACACGTCTCACTTAAGTATACGGAATACTAATAGATATATAAATGAATACCAGTTTTAAAACAATTTCCAGGCCAATTCATTCTTATATATCTGCTTTTATCTCGTTGGATCAGCAACAATTTCTTTGTGTAGGTATAGATTTATGCGCGTGCAAGGGTGTATATATGTCTTTTATTTTTTTGTGTGTGTTTTCATGTGCCTGAAAACCTGTGTGTGTACTTATAAATATTCATCAGTATATAAAGATGGCGGAGTTAATCGACTGGATATTCGGTTGAGTGAAACTGGATTAGTCGAGGCAAGCTCAAATGCTGGTCGAGGTTTCATGTAATTCACTTTGCACTGATATTTTTCAGAAAGGTAAGTGTCTATCTCTTTTCAACCCTGCGCAACCATAGGTAAAATAAAAGGACAGACTATTATATATGCCCTTGCTAAGGCAATCCACTTAAAAAAAGAAATCTCTGAGTTCAAAAGGTTCATGAGGAACGCCGTATATAAAGAAACACATTTTAGTTGGATGCAAAAATCTGGCGTAAAGAGCATGAGAAAACAATTTGAAACAGGAGTTCCTAATAACATAGCTAACTTCCTCAAAAAATGGCCTCCAACGAAAGGTAAGATTCCAGAGACTTATACCTCACTCGCAGGTAGATACATAAACATTTTCAGGTGATGCTCATAGTGTGATGGTTATCGTCATAAGAAAATAGACCTGGTGTTATGAGTTCACATCCTGGACGAGGATGATTGCATTTCACATGGCACTAATACCCCTAGGAAATGTATGAATCCAATTATTCTAAACCCCCTGTTGTCAAAAGCGGACGTAAAAGACAACGTGAAATTGATTCTTGGAGTTCCTTTCGCAAACTCCTGTCTCTTCAATATATACCTCACACTAGAGACAAGGACCGAATCCCAATTCTGTGTGTCGGTAGGCTGCAATGGATTTTGCAAGTCAGTTTCAATGCGTATTGATTCGAGCGTTCTCTCCCTCTTACTCCTTCGCTGTTCCCTCTCTCTCGCTCTTTCTCCTTCCTTCCGTCTCTCTCTCTCTCTCTCTCTCTCTCTCTCTCTCTCTCTCACTCTCTCTCTCTCCTTCCGGTTCTCGCCTTCCTTCCTTCCTTAAGTTGTAACAAGTTCGTCGGGCGACCTACTCAGAACAAATCGTTGTTTCCAGCCGTTACCGTGCGTATTTTATGTTCGTGAGATCTCGCAAGAATTTGCTTACGTACAAATTAAATCTCGCTGGTTCGAGATCTCCCATCATCAAATATGCTCGAGGCAGCCATATCGGTTTCGCTTTTCCGCTCTACAAGCCAGACACGTTCGCGCGAGCTTCGAATGCCCAGGTACGTTGCGTCCATTACCTTCACCCCCCACCACCACAGATATGAGTGAATTAGTAAGACAGACTGAGTTCTTTAGCCTTAAATAGGCAAGGAAAAAGAAAACTCTGAATTAAAACCTCTTAAACTTCACATCAAAATTGACTTTGTGTCACATGTAGTCCATCCTTCCCGGGCGAAGGGATTGGTGAATATATACAAATACATTTGCATGGACAAAACCCTCAACAAATATGCTGACTTCACCAACAACCGAAACTATACAACTAGGAATTGAATCTTCTTATCCCTCCAGCTCAATGTTAAATACAAGGATGACTCAGACATTAAATAACCCAGAAAGGTTGATATGCCATAAAACTAAAAATCAAACGAACTATACAACTATACCGAATATTAAATTACTAAAATAAATATCAAATATATATGATATAAAATATGATATAAAATACAAATGACTGTACAATAAGTAACTGTAGCTCACAAAAATGAATGAAACACAAACGTCTTCAGCGTAAGATAACGCACAATGATTGACATGCCGTAAAATTCAACTAACCAACTTAATTCGAAAACAAAAGCCTTGCCCTCTTAGACAATGAAATTGTTTTCGGCTTTGAAGTTTCAAACCCGAAAGTGATAATTTCTGCCAGATTTTATTGTAGATTTACCTTCCTTTCTGCATCATCGGTCTCATGATTGAAAGACCTGCTGCTTAGAAAACTGCTAGGTTTCTATACAACCTTGCTAATGCCAGGATCTGTTCGTATGTACAATAAACTATACAAATAAGAAAATTATTTACATTTTTTCTAGACATTAACAAAAGATCATGTAGTGTTAATACATTTTAGATTAACATTATGTTACATAACAAATGATTATCTTCGACATGAAATGTAGCATTTAAGTTGATGGCAAAGTGCAACTGAGTCAATGGGGATGATGGACAAACATTGAACTCGAGGTCGATATAAGATCACGGTTCTTATTAGATCGTTTCCCTCAGGTGACAAAAAAAGGTTCTAGAGATAGAATAATTTAGTCAGTTATTGAGAATCACCTGACCTGACCGCCAATAAACAAAGATCTGACGTTAATAGATATTTCCACTCCAGGTTTAATTGGCTCTGGTATTAATGGCAATGAAAGAGTGATTCTTCACTCACCAGATCTCCAGAAGTGGAGCCTCACCACCGGATACCGTCAAGTCTAATAATCAGGACACGCTTTTTAAAGAAGGCGTACACGAAAAAAATTGAGCACTCTAATATACTGATGCAAATGAAAATAGGATCAATCAAGGTTATGGAAACAGAATCTATATATATATATATATATATATTGGACACAGAATATTTTATTTGGGATAGTATTTATGCATTACTGCAATTATTGACCTATCTTTTGAAAAACGTCTCGAAAAATAGAAAATAAAAACCTAGGAATCTCATAAAACCAAAAGTCAGCGACGATATCCATGTTCGTTTACTAAGTTCATGTGGTTATGAAAAAAAATTCTAAGTGCTCGATCCTGCTTTTTTTATTCCTGAATAAAAGATGTGTTAAAATATCCTGTGCTGGAATAGCGATGTCTAAGAAGAGCTATTGAAGTAGTGGTTGCATTGTCATTCCTCAGCAACGAACACGAACAAAATTAGCAACACGAAGGCGACATTAGAGCAGCCAAAGTCGACAAGATGACCGACCAGAGAAGAGATGAAATCAAGTAAGATGAGGAGATGTGATCTGACCGATCGTCTGGGTAAGCCTCACATATAACGACAATGTACATCGGAGAGCAAAGGTCTATTGTGTGCTAGAGTATACGACAAAACAACAATTGCATATCTAATTATTCCAGGGCTTTGCTTTATTTCGTTTGGTGTGGTTTGGCTTGTTGTATTTAACGGCATATCAACGCCTATCAATTTATATAATGAAGAAATTGATACCTTTACCAATATCTTATTGTAAACAAGACGGTTTAAATTTTCAACGTTCCATCGCAATCCTTTTTAACTGCACTTTGTCAGTTGTTGGATTGTT
Source organism: Sepioteuthis lessoniana (assembly GCA_963585895.1). Classification (NCBI taxonomy): domain Eukaryota; kingdom Metazoa; phylum Mollusca; class Cephalopoda; order Myopsida; family Loliginidae; genus Sepioteuthis; species Sepioteuthis lessoniana. The sequence goes on from OY757933.1 coordinate 49,508,022, forward strand.
TTGGGGGGGGTCCTATGTATGTGTGTCAGCCGTCTATAAATTGTCAGCAAATGCCTATGGACTTTCCTATCAGTCGATTAACCAATGAAAGGTGACTAAAATAAAAGCACCAATGGTAAATTAACAGACTACCGACTTAATGCAGCATTGTAACTTAGAAGGAGTACCTTGTATGGCTCAATCAGAAACAAGATGGCTACCCGAATTCCAACCTTTGTAATAATAATCATTTGCTTGCACACAGAAGCATAGCTTAATGTATTTCTATCTAATACGAAAACTTTCTGACATAAATATGGTTTCAAGTAGTTCTATTTTATACGAATAATTTATTCACAAGTATGTGATTTCAACTGAAAATTATATGTCGTGGATCTGATACTAAACAATCTGATGGCGAATCTAGGTTATTGAAGCTTTAAGAAATATGGAGTACGTCTGCATTCCCATCACTCCCAGGTCCACTCTGAACCGGAGAGGTGACAACTGATAGGGGCCTATCTATGGGTCAAATAGAACCAATTGACATTAAAAATGTATGCAAACAAATGACTTATGGTAAATTGAATTGTTACAAATAGAAGTGTGATTATTTAACTGTACGTAATATCTAATGTTTAATTGAATTGTTAGTGATATATAGCAATACTTGAAACTATTTAACTGCGTGCAAAAAAATTAACTTAGGCTTGTTTTAATATGTTACTTACAAAATGTGCTTACAAATCATATATTTTTAATATATATGTATAAATTGGATTTGGCAATAAATAATCTACGATGGTGGATATGCTATAAACCCAACCAAACTTATCAACTAAATATTCACATTTAAAAATAATAGCCATTTATTTTCCTGTGGTTATAAAGTTTCAGGCATTCCTTCTAAATATGAATGTCAACACAGTTACATGGTTTCAAGCATTCCTATCTAATATGAACAATTTTTCAAAGAGATCTATTTGACCCACAGATCGGACGCTAACAGGTACTAAAAACTTTAGGTTTGATAGGATCTGGTATTAATGACAAGGAAAGAGTGATTCCACGCTCACCATTTCTCCAGAACAGGATCCCACCACCA